>OX123193.2:13309965-13921413 GCA_944739405.2 Euclidia mi | reverse complement strand
TCCTTATCATCAACATATATATTTCACTTATCATCAACATATACAGCTATTTGTAAAATTTATATGCACAGCCTTGATTATTTTTCTAATCTTATTAAGCAATTAATAGTTAAAAAAGTATATTTTAAGGCCCTATTTCCATAGTTGCTATTTAATATAGTATATTTGCGTATAATAGACAGTAATAATATTTTCAATCACATAGTCATCATCATGTCAGCCTAGAGCCGTCCACTGCTGGACATAAGTCTCCCCCAAGGTTCTCCACACAGACTCGATTTCGAGCCGCCCGCATCCAACCGCTTTCCGCAATCTTATACAGATCGTCGGCCCACCTTGTGGGAGGCCTACTCTTGCTGCGTCATCCGGTCCGTGGTCGCCACTCCAGAACCCTCCTGCCCCAACGGCCATCGGCTCTTCGAGCTATGTGCCCTGCCCATTGCCACTTTAGCCTGGCTATTCGGAGAGCTATGTCGGTGACTTTGGTTCTCCTGCGGATCTACTCATTTCTTTTTCGATCTCGCAAGGAAACACCGAGCATAGCTCCTTCCATTGCCCCCTGAGTAACCCGGACCTTCGGGATAAGGCCCAAAGTAAGTAACCACGTATCGGCTCCATAGATCATCACTTGCAACATACACTGGTCAAGGACTTTCGTCTTGAGACACTGCGGGATATCAAACGTAAAGATATGCCGTGACTTCCCGAACGCCTCCCAACCGTATTAGATTAGACGAATGACTTCTTTCTCGAAGTTGGACCTACTCAATCGGATCATTTTCACAGTTATACGTACTTGTCGACAACTTCGAGTGTAGAGTTCCCAACCTGAATAGGAGCAGGTACGACATGGAAGTCAGACGTGATTTTCGTCTTGTCCATGTTCATCTTAAGACCTACTTGTTGGGAGACTCTACGGAGGCCATCGAGCATTGTGCTGAGTTCTTCCATGGTCTCAGCCATAACTACGATATAATCAGCAAATAGAAGGTGTAAGTAGTCGCCTTTAATTTGATGCCGAATCCTTCACAGTCCAGAACCTTGAAAACGTCTTCCAGCGCAGCGATGAACGTTTCGGAGATATAACATCTCCCTGCCTCACCCCTCGCTATAGTTGAATAGGTTTTAAACTCTGGTCCTGGAGGCGGACTGACATGGTGGCGTTCTGGAACAAACACTTCGGCACTTCGACGTATCGATAGTCGTCGATGGCACAATTGGCGAGACTGCAGTACCGGCCAGTTTTCGATCGAATCGAAGGCTTGCTCATAGTCCACAAACGCCAAATATAGAGGTTATACTCCTCAGTATATGTGGTCTATAATACGGAAACCCGCTTATTTGGGAGGCTGGAAGTCGTCTAGCTTGGTCTCGAGATGATTTGTGACGACCCCTGAAAACAACTTAAAGACGTGACTCAGGAGTGAGATGGGTCTGTAGTTCTTAAAAAAAGAGTTTTATCGCCTTTTTTGACGAAAATCACCACCACACTGTGCCACGTCTGTGCCGTTTTGCCCTCGAGTATGACAGAATTTAATAACTTTCGAAGTTTTTCCACGGCAGATGCGCCGACAGCTTTCAAAAGCTCTGACGTAATTCCGTCATCACCCGGTGCCTTGTTGGTTTTGAGTTGATTTAGGGGCACTCTTACGCCGTGCATGCTGACGGGATGTCATGTCCGGGATATCTTCGGTATAGTGTCGGGTTAATCCAGCTCTAGGGTCAGTGACTGGAGTAATAACAGTTGGTCGTGTAATCGTGTACAGCTGTCCAGTTCGATTTATTCCAGGAGCCTCAGCTCCTCCAGCTCAGCTTAATAAACAGATCTCTAAGTCTCTGATTCTCGATCTCCGCAAATAGAACACTATGTGTGTTCAAGAAGCAATCGAGCAGATTACGGTTCCAAAGTGTTCAAAAGAGATCTGTCTATGGGGCAAGTCAGCTGACAAGGCTGAAGATGAATGGTGACAGAATAATCTTATTATCTCGTCCAGACCTCAGTCTGTTACCATTCGTCTTGAACACACTTAATGTTGTATTGGCGAAGATCGCGAATCAGAGACTTAGAGATCTGTTTATTAAGCCGCCGATACTTTGGCATATCGTCGGAGGCATGCAGAAGCATCTTACGCCTTTCCTGTATAAGCTCGAGGATCGGACCAGAGATTTTATGGGCTCTTTTAGTCGTCATGGGCTTTAAGAACTTTAAGCCTGTTGTATGGACAGAATTTACTAACCTGTCACTAAAGTCGTCCACATCTACGCATTCTCCCAGGCATTCGAAGCGGTTTTGCAGCTCAAGCTGAAAGCTCTCGGGGTTTTAGATTTGAACGGGCGCTGGTAGGAGCGTAGACTTCATCAATCTCGACTGTTCGAGGCTGGGACTAATATTCAATGGGCCTTTTACCATTCGGTGACCGCGGCCCGCTTTATGCGAAGTGATCACAGAGACATCATTAAATATTAACCTCTTCATTGACATGATGAAATCGACCTTATTTTTGGTGGACTTATCCAGGTCCACTTGCGGCATGTTAGCTTTTTGAAAAAGGAATTCATCATGAAGAGTCCTTTCTTCTCCATGAAGCTAGCCAGCAAGTGGCCCCGCGAGTTCCAGTGTCCATATCTAAATTGCTCCACCCTCAGCTCATCACCGCTCGTTTGCCTAGTTTCGCGTTAAAATCTCCCATGATAACGGTGTAATGAGTTTTGAAGCTATGTATAGCCCGAAATATGTTCTCATACATAGCTTCTACATCCTCATCGGAGTGTGATAAATGAAATAAAATAAATGAAATATTGCGACAAATCTCTGCTGGAGGTTTATCGCACCTCTTGCCCCGCCATTACCATGGCCGCTATCTAAGTCAGGAATAGCGTGGCCGCCGGGGAATATAGGCCATTTTTTTTGTGTGTGGCAAATTTTTGGGAGATTTTGCTTTGCTTGGCAGACGGATTGGCGATCGTAGTGGTGGAAGTCTTTGATACTTAATGCTGCTGCCTATATAGTAACAAGCCTTTTACTTTCACCTTACTTTGGGTGTCTTGACCGCCATCTTCCAGTTGACTGACTGCAATGGTGGATTCGAGGCTACTCTCATCCAGTTCCTGCCCGTCAAAGGTTAGTCTGAGGGACTCCACCTAGTTAGTCTGAGGGATAATAGCAAACCAACAAGGCAGTCGTAATAATTTTATAAATATGACTAATTCGTTGGTCTGCTATTCTTCCCTCAAACTTGGTGGAGATATTAAGGAAGATAATGTTAATAAAGTATTACACAAAAAAACAAATTTTATCTCTTAATGTTCCCCGACATATTTGAGTTTTTGCGGGAACACGATGCGATGACGCACGCTTGCACCCTATAAACTCTCCGAGTGGAATGGCAAACTTCCCAGCGCGCATGTCCCATCCTCGCACGCATGTGGCATCTCCGCACACTCCCGGAATTAATGAAGTGCGAGAAACGGATAACGTGTTTCTAGTTAGGGAACGTGGGCTAGCCGTTATTAAGTTAAGAATTACTAATATTTTTTTGAACAAATTCCATGTTAAAAGTAAATAACGCTTTTCTTAACGAATTGTTTTGAGCAAATCGCAATATAATCAATATTGCGACTTGGCAAAATACCGTTATGGTCGTCTAATCAGAATTAGGATAAGCTTTTCATCATAAATAATTTAAAGCATTGTTTTTATTCCTGTTTTATCAAAACTGATCCTTAACTATAAACAAGTTATAGGCTCTTAGTGTATTAGTAGTCAAGAATATTCAATTAACGTAGTTTAAGCTTATAAAAAATGAAAAAAATATTAGGCGAAATTTAAAACTTAGGTACTTTAACGTGCATTAAGATAAGAAGCGTGGTATAGTCACTTTTTAGTCAAGCATTTGTTGCATATTTTGTCATTTAACTGTAAATCATGTTTAACTATCTCTATAACCGTAAGTGAAAGAGATATGGTTCTTAGACAGAAAGATAGAGAATTTAAAACTGTATTACTTTGCATTCAAAACTCAAAATCGACCATTTGAGGGTTAACGGGGTTCTAGTTAAAGGACGGCAGCAGTGCAGGGGTGTCTCTTTAGATCATATACCAGAACTCGGTCATCATTCGTTCGTCTCATGTGAGCTTTTATTTAAAAAAGAAAACCCAGTAAAAATATATATTACTTTCCGACCGTTTAGGGACATAATACCAGAGTACTTTGATATGGATCTGAATGAGATCCCGTGGGGGGAAATAGGTAAATTAAGCGACGTAAACGAAATGGTTGATGTTTTTAACTATTACATAAATACCCTATTTAATATTCATGCACCTTATAAAACCAGATTATTTAGAGGTCCACCAACACCTTGGATAACAGACAACATTAAACTCATGTTTAAATTACGGAACGAAGCTCATAGTAGATATCGTCAATCCCGGCTCGAAGTACACAAGCGATACTACTTAGAACTTAAACGCCAAACGGCAATGGCGTTATACAATGAAAAAAAGGCATTTTTAATAAGTATGTTAATGAAAACCAAAACAACTCAAAATTACTATGGTACAATTTAAAAAATCATGTACTTCCCGCAAGCACAGACGATGGTATGCTTGTCGGGCAATTTGAAGATCCTGAGTGCCTGAATGTGGCATTCTTGGATGTTCCAGGGGAACCCAACGTTAGTATCTCGCAACTTTCATATTTCGAGTTTAACCGATATAGTTCAGCAACCTTTTTATTGCAACCCACAAACAGCCAAATAGTTCTTAACCTAATTAAAGATATTAATACCAACGCGCGCGGAATAGATGATACTTCTAAAGAGATGCTTTCGTTGACATTGCCACAATCACTTATGGCCATAACAGATATCGTTAATAAATCCATCACATCGTACTCATTTCCCAGGTTATGGCGGAGTGCTATTGTCAATAGCACTCCGCCAACCCCAAAAATAATAATCTGCAAAATTATAAAGACCTTCGCCCTATTAGTATTCTTCCTTGTCCGTCCAAGGTGTTGGAGAGGGTGGTTTATGTTCAAGTCATGAGTTACTTGGAAGAGAACGGCATTCTACCCGACCTTCAGTCTGGGTTTAGAAGAGGACGCGGTACAGCAACAGCTCTAGCAGATGTAGTGGATAATATTCTCCAGGCTCGCGATCGAGGAGAGGGTTCGATACTAACCCTGCTCGATTATTCGCGCGCATTCGAATGTATAAATATTTCACTTTTGCTTTCCAAACTTTCGTTTTACGGTTTTTCGTTGCAAACAATTAAATGGTTTGAGAGCTATTTAACAGGCAGGCTACAACAAGTCGAAATACGCAGAGTGACGGATCAGTGGTGATATCGACTCCACTTTCGGTACCTCGGGGTGTTCCCCAGGGATCACTTTTGGGACCACTCCTGTTCGTTTTATACACTGCCGACATAACAACCAACTTCAGAGACTGCTTGTACCACTTGTACGCCGATGATACGCAACTATATCTACCATTTAAACCACAAAATACTGGGACCGCCGTAGCGACCATTAATATGGAGCTCAACAGAATCGCGGCGTGGTCCAAGTGTAATTCGTTGGTTCTTAACGCGCATAAATCGAAATTTATGGTTATGGGGAGCAAACATCAAATTAATGTAATATCATCTTTTAAACCAAAGATCGAAATAATGGGTGATGAAATTCAACAAGTACAAACTGCACGTGACCTTGGTTTATTGATCGACCCTGAGCTGCGTTTTGAGGATCACATCAATGGCGTTGTAAGAAACTGTTTCTACAGATTCAAAATTCTCTACAGAGTAAGAAGCTATCTCAGTCTTACTCTGAGAAAGAGGCTTGTAGATAGCTTGGTGCTGTCGAAACTTAATTATTGTGATACTGTATATGGTCCGTGTATCTTGACCAGGACGCAACATCTAATACAGCGTGTACAGAATGCGTGTGTTCGATATTGCTTAGATATACCCCGGAAAAATTATATTACACCTCATTTAAATAATAATGAGATACTCAAAATGACAGCGCGGCGTAAACTTCATTTAGCAACATTATTATTTGGAGTTTTGAGTACGGGTAAACCTAAATACCTTTATAATAAACTAAGTTGGCGACAGGATCACTACGGCTACTCCACTCGCTCCACCGCCAGACCGCTGTCCATCCCTCGGTACAAAACCACAGCCTTCAGAGGGTGCTATAAGTATGCGGCTACTCACATTTGGAATGACTTGCCTCCACCAATAAGGTCCCTGAGTACAAAACATAAGTTTAAAATTTATCTTAAAAAACATCTTTTACAAGAACAAAAATGCGATCAGGGAAATCGCTACAAATAAATTATACACCAAACATCAGTATGAAATACTTACGCTTTGTTTATGACCACTGGGCAGCATGCGTGACGGTCGTGACAGGTACGTGTATGTGCGCCCTTCTTTGTACGGTTACTAACGCAGACGTGCTTGCTGTCATTTTGTGTTAGGTTCTCGTATCAATGCAATAAGTATGTCTTTATGTTTTGCCGCCGTAGTCATGTTATTAAGGTATTTGTACTCATGTCCTCTACTATTTATTGTTAAAATGTATACTCTGGTCGCGCGACGCCAACGGCCGTTCTCGAGCAGCGCGGTGGCTAAGTGATGCCGACCGTGTCGCTCGCAATTGCATAATCGGACGAATGAGATGCTATTGTGGGCGCAAGCAGGATGCAATTATGCGTGACAAACTGCCTTAAAACTGGTTTCGCCTAGCTGTTGTGACAAGCATTTGGGATAGGTATTTAGTTTAGTGTTCTTATTATTATTTTTTCCCCATTATTGTTAAGTAGTTTTGTTTTTTAAATATATATTTAGCTTTGAATGTAATTCCATATTTAAATTATACGAATGTTTGCATGTTTTTGTGTATATAGGTATAAGAACGTTGATCTCTGTGATCGTCACTTGGGGATACCAACTAATATCAGGGTTGGTTTGAGGCTTATACCTCAACCAACATAAGCCTGAATGGTAACCTCATTTTTATAATATACCTCTTGGCTATTAACTGTGTCACTAATTGTTAAATTCTCATAATAAGTCATACTTACTGTGGTGTGTATATTATAAAAATAAATGCTTTTTCATTTCATTTCATTTCATTTCACGTCACTCTAAAAAAGTCCAACTAGTGTTGCTAGCTATTTTTTACGACAACTTTCACTTTCACTCTTCGCAATCGGTTTTGGTTTTTATAATTCTGCTGTGGGCAGGCTACTACGTCTCACATGATAGCAAGCAATGTTCAATACCTATGCGTACTAACAATAGTAAGGGTATTCTTGATTCAACAGCTAACTGTAATTTTAAAAGCTTCGAACCTATGACACGAGTACTTGAGAACGTCCCGAAGGACCATGCGAGCGAGATTGCACGAGATACTCAAGCTGTACTCAAAGATTGACGCAAATCCACTATCAAACATGTATCAGACCGAATTTCTCAATGCACCATACTTCCACCAATTTTCTATTGTCGCATAGCTAAGCAAATCAAGACTGCATACGTTCAAAGTAGCTACATTTCCAGACATGCTCTGAATCCATATCGGTAACAAGATCTTTGCGTTTCAGAACGTGAACATAATTATTAACAATATCACTGTGGTGAAACGTTGTGCAACTAACTGCATTTGTCATTTAGGATGGACAACAAAGTGACCGTATGTAACCACATCATAATAATATTTCATTACACTACACACAGACAAAAATATTAACGTAAGTTTTAAATTGTTTGTATTGTACATTTTGAGGGAAAAGATACAACAGAATCCTTTGGTTGTTTTTGTCGCAGTGGAAACCATGAAGTCTCCACCACTCAAAGTCGAGTTCATCTCAAAGTTGAGTTAAAGTGTGGTGGAGGATGAATCCTGCTATCGACTCACAGTGGTGCTGCGAAGCAAATTAGGGTAGATTTGAGTCAAACGGTGGACTGCGAATTGTGATGTATTAATTCCCGAAATAAGTTCGACTTAAAAGGCGGCAGTACTCTCGTTCGACCACCATGTATGTTGCAACAATATTTAGGGCGAACAGAAAAATTGTAGCGCTTGGAGAATGGAGATGGAACACACAAAACTCGGCGTAATGGCCGAGTGGTAGACAGTAGCGGCCGGTTAATAAATTTGCCAACCGTAAGTGAATAAATTTCACTTGCTTGCAAAGAAATATTTTTGTCCAAAAATAATATTGCTTTCTTGCCTCGCTTGAATTATTCTTTTCACCTGCTCGTATGTCCATTACCACATATAGTTATCCGCATATTAACTCTGAATTCGAGCGTATACAATGCACATGTGTGTATGAAGTGGAGCGTTCTCTTCCTGTGCTCACTAACGCCCTCTATTGTGTTCGGCACCAAAATACATAGCAAATTGTTCAACAGACCGCTTTGGATTTAAACCGTCGTTGTCCGTGTTGTAAAACTTTATTTTTCAGTTTTATTATCATACTGTCTATTACTGTCCACCTCTAAACGTAGGCTTCTTCTTGAGTTATAATAACTTCGTGAATAAGTAGAAGTAGTTGGCCTACTATAACCTGCTGCCTGCACGGGTTGGTATAGGGTTCAATGCCGTTTTTGCCGCCTCTTACAAATATATTTTTATACTGCGTGTGTTTTCCTTAGTCACCACGGAATGAAATACGAATTTGTATTCTTAGTACGAATTGGTATTCTTAATCAAGTACATAAAATAACTTATTCAGTAAACAAAATTACAAATAATATTCCGGGAACTACCTCATTTGCCCGGTAGCACAGTTTTGAAGTGAGTTTTCCAATTAGGAAATTGTTAGTAGTAATATAATACCGAAAACGATACGTAGACATCTTTGAAGTTATTACTACGTTATGAAATATGGTGATATAGATACCAACATTATGTTTAACTGTACACTTTATAGCAACCAAGTTGGAGTGTGTCGGTTGTTAGATGAAGTTGAACGGTGATGTTCGGGAGGCCGTTTTTTGCCAAGCCATCTACAGTGCAATTCCTGTGGACACACGTAGGGCTGGTGCGATCTGATCTACTGTACCATTGACTCGAGAAAAAGACGAAGAAGCACCAAGTCGATTTTATACTACAAGTAACTAACACAAAAAGCCTGTTGTATTGTCACCTCCATACATTTATGAATCTATGCCAAGAATTCTGGACTCAAGATTGCTGTGGAGACAGAGGCCCGCAAGACGTTATTGCATATCACTGCTCCAGTGATGGCACCTTCTACCGGCCAGGAATTTATCTCAACCTTGAAATATGTAACTGTTCAGAAAAGTCCACATTACATAGCACAGATTATATTTGAAATCGCATTCATACCGTTCGCTTCCGTTCTCGTAGCTTTAAGTTCAAATTGTCATTCGACACTCACTCTTGTATCGTCTTTGTAACAAGATCAATTAAAACGTTGAATTCTAAACCACATCGGCTTCTCATTTTTACTCATGAATATTACCTGAGATCCTTATCTGGCGTTTACATGGCCTATCTTACCGGATGATGAAGAACTAGCGGAATTACAAATACCAGAAAGCGGAATTACTGAGGAAAAAAATATCGTTGGCAATTGCACTGGACGGTGAAGGGGTCACATGAAGGACACGACCCGGTCTCATAGCGGGCACTTAATTATATTTTTGCTAACTCCTATTTATTTCACCCAGCACTCAGGTAATATTAAGCCTTATAGTGTTAATGATATGTAAAAAGGTCAGTATTAATCATATTTTCATTATTTGGTGTCTAATTTGTCATTGATTTTGACCGACAACCTACTGATGTTCAAAAAAGACTTATAGTATTTTGTGGTTTGTGAGATTATTTTATTGCCAATAATGTAATTAAGTAGTTATTTTGTTACTTTTTATCAAGTTAATTTTTGTAAATTGACTCGACAAGCCAGCAAATTCCTTAGGTTGTAATATTTAAAGATAACAATTTGTATATTGTGCCTATACAATTAGACCTTTTATTAAAGTTTGCATTGATCTATTGTATAAATTGTAGCAATCGTTATACGCAAACTAGAATTATTAACTTTGCAAATAACTAATAGGTACCTACCTACTTAAAATTAAGGTAAAATATAGTGAATAACTTTTGGTTTGTATAACGTTTCAGGTTGATTTGACCCCTATTTCCCAGAATGTTCGAAGAAAAGGAATTAATTAAAACACGTGGCAGTTACAAGGGACGTGTAACGGCATTTTCTACGTTTCTCAATGGGTTAGATGTTTCTTCATTAAGTTCTACTGATATCTCGGAATTGCAAATTCGTATCGGTAAGATTAAATCTATCTTTGAATTGTACGATGAGGTTCAGTTGAAGCTTGAATGCCTCAGTGACAGTTTCGATCATTCGGCAGAAAGAGATGAATTCGAATCCGCATATTACAAGCTGCTTGCTAGGGCGCAAGATATTGTGAATAATTATTCTGCTGCTAATGATAAAAGTGTAAGTGTATACAGTTTTGTGCCAAAAACTACGAAGCTGCGTGGAAACTGCTATGTGATCGATTTGATAGTAAACGGTTGCTGGTTCACAAGCACGTTTCATCAATATTTAATCTTGAACAGATTACCAAGGAATCGTCTATTAATTTAAAGCGACTAATCGATAATTTTAATAAAAATTTGCTTGCATTGGAATCCTTGGGTGAACCTGTCAAACATTGGGACACTCTTTTAATATATATCGTCACAAAAAAGCTGGATTCACGCACCTTTCGTGAGTGGGAGGAGCACAAGGATAGATTAGCGAAAAATGAAATCGTTACATTAGAATATTTCAATACTTTTCTAAGGACCCGTGCTGACTTGCTCGAGACCATAGAATTATCGCGGAGTTCTAATCACGTTCAGAATGATTCATCGAATAAACAAAGTGCTAAACATAAAAGTATGGTTTCTGTGCAAGATAATAATTCACATTCTAAAATCTGTCCTATGTGTAAAAGCCACGAACACGGTCTTAGTTGTTGCTCACAATTTTAAGCAAAATCTTGCTATCATAAATGTATACGATGTAATCGCATGAAAGGGCAAGTCGTAGCACCTAAAATGGGAAACTTGCCCCGTGATCGTCTTACCCCAGGATATCCGTTTATCAATGTAGGAGTAGACTACGCAGGGCCTATAGCAGCTGTTAGAAAACAAGGCCGTGGGTCTCGTGTCAGTAAGGTCTACATTGCGGTTTTAGTATGCTTCACTACAAAGGCAATGTACCTGGAGCTGGTTGGTTTTTTGTTACATCATATAATTAAAATAATAATAATATTTTTAAAGTTACTAGCCCTTTCTATATGAACGCGTAGAGGTAATAAATTGAAATTCATATCAAATACTTGGGTTTATAATATCTTTAAGCTGTAACAAAATCAAACTTCTAAGCCAACGCAATCAAAAGATACAGCTGTTTATGACGCAAATTTTCGCAAATTTTCGAAATTGGCAAGGGAATCAAAACCTACAGGGTACTTTCCCATGAACTAAGAATCTTGAAATTTCGTACGATGCAACTCCTATCGCGTTATATTGGTTTCACTGGTTATTACATTTAAACCGAATGATCCAGAAACTACATTTTATTACTAGCCGACGTTTCGAATTCTTTACAGGATTCATGTTCACGGCAGACTGAGGTGATATTTGTCTTTGTCTTGAATTTAAAAGTAATCTCAAAGTACCCGAACATTTTTTCAACTATTGGTGTTACTACCTACGCAGAATGTGCTCACTCAAACCGTACAGAAATGTATCAACAAGATTTGTGTGCGATGAAATAAAAAATCCATAATAGAGAAATAAATGCTTTACTGTGGTACCACAAAATTTACTTATCAATAAACTACATAACTACGACCTAACTGTGTAGGAGCGGAAAGACGACTGCTGAGCCGCGCTTACACAATAATTCACCGTGCATATGATTTGTAGCGTCAGCAGCCGCTACATCTATAATACCGGAAAGTTGTAATAAAATCAAACTTAGTCAACGCAATCAACAGAAACAGCAACTTCAGCATATTTTCAAACTCGCAACTACTCGCTAGGGAATTAAACATTAAACCTACGGGGTACTTCCCATGAACTTAGAATCTTGAAATTTGGCACGAAGCAACGTCTTATAGCACAAGTAAAGGAAAAATTGCAAAAAGCCGTAAATTTTTAGTCATATAATTAAAATATTTACATTTAAATTTAAATCGCAGCATTTAGTTATTACACCATTTAGGTACTACCCCATTACTCATGAGCCCGTAGAGATATAACATTGAAATTCATATCAAATGTTCAAGTCAAAACTAAAGGGTACTTCCAGTTGATTTAGAATCTTGAAATTTGGCATAGAGCAACGTTTTATAGCACATAGGAAAAAATCGAAAACATAATTTTTTTTGTTACATCACATACTTTTTTAATTATATACCTACAGGTTTGTACGGAACCCTCGGTGCGCGAGTTCGACTCGCACTTGACCATTTCTTCGCCGTCTAGCCCCCTTTCGCAACGCGCGATAAGGAACTTCGTTCCAAAATTCGTTTGAATAAATTGTTACTTTAAAGAAAATCTTAACAACAATATTCTGCCTGCCTTATAATCAGCAATGGTACCATTAGACTAAACGTACAGATCAACGAAACAGTTGATTAATATTAACAAACGTATTGATATCGACATAATAATTAATTCGAATTAATATTCATTTTATTTATCGATAAATTTAAGACGTTACCATAAACCGAACGTCAATCACTAGCGCGCGCTGACCAATCACAGCTATTTATTTGACCCGTGGCCCCTGAGTTGTTATTGTTTTTGGCATCTTGTGAATATCGCTTATCTCGCCGTACATTGCGTGTTTATTTCATATATATATCAACAAGTATCGCATAATTCAAGCAATGGAAATTTAACATAGCGAAGAAATTAACAATGATGTTCTTATTAGACAAACATGGTAAAAGTAGAACATTTGGTTTGAATCTCAATAATCTTAACTTTTACTTAATTTAAATACTTACTGTTGTTATGAAATACCTCCTTTTTCCATATTTTTTGCATCACTTTTATTTTTACAATTAGAAACTGCACAATATGGCATATTCGTAACGAATTTAATGTTTTTTTACCTCCTGAGCGCGCGAACGGGAGACGCCATGCGTAATGCAAATGCGTTTGGAAACTCATGCGCTATAGTGCAATAGTTTGGCAAGCGCGTCACGCCCGTGTCACTATTATATTACTATTTATTTCTGTGTAAAAAACCATCTTGTCCTAGAATCTTACAAAAGTCTAGAGACGTAACATATTTTGAAGATTGTTTTTCTAGTTTAAATAATAGAAATGTTAACAATACCGTAAAATGGGGATACTTTAATTAATTTTAAAATTCAAGTCTTCATAACTTTGCCAGTTTATGCTAGAAAAATACAAAATAAATACTGTATTGCCAACTTGGGACCTGCTATCATAATAGGACACAAAAAAAATTTGCGTTTATAGTTCTGGCGTAAAAATTCACTAAGTGTCGATTCAACTTTATACTTGCAATGGGGTTATTTTGATAGGCCACGACTTTATGACGGAATATCATAGTATCCCTTAACAGGAGTAAAAAGCAAAAACAAAAATAAATATTGATTACTTAGATTTTAAAAAAGAGCAATTTAAAAATCGTTGGGGTGACTTTGATTACAGGGGTTACATTGATAACAGATTTTAAGCAGTTTACTAGGTTGAATAATAAAACAATCGTTTAAGGATAATCGAATATATGACACAAAAAACAATCAAACTGTAACATCATATACTTAATATAGGTTCAAAATTTTTAAAAACTTAAAATCTTTAAAAACCTCAAAACTCCTTGGAAAAAAGAAAATCAAAAATGTTTCATTACTAAATTATTACTTAGAATAATCAGCCTTTTTTAATTTTAATTAGAGAAAATTATCAACTTTTCTTATACATTTAGTTACGATATCAGGAACTACACAATCAACAGTCTTGTGGAAGCAATTAATATTGAGATCATTACACAATGAACTATTTTCATCAATTTAATTTGCTTGCTCATAGCTCTTTTACATCGCTTAACTCCATCGGTAACATTTTGCAACACTCCTGTAAGTGTTTCTTCCGTGTAGTTCCTATTATTTTATTGAGGTACAAGGTTTTTTATAGTTTCGCACTATTTATCTGTAAAAGTGGGTATCTTTGATAAACTGTACTTATTACATTGAGATTTGTTTAAATTAATCTTGGGGTTACTTTGATTGTATATCAATGTTGCCCCGTACCACCTATCAAAATAAACCCAGGAACAAATACTCATTATAAAACAAAATATGGCCACTATCTACCCAAGGCAATCAATTAATTTTAGTCGGAAGATACCATTTCATCATTTGAAATAACTAAAAAATCGACAAAAGTAATACCAAACTTTGTAGCACTGAAGTTATCCCACACACTATTTCTTGGATTTGCAAGTACAGGAAATAAATATTTTTTTAAACGAGGAACGTTTTCAATACCAACGCTGACGCATTAAAGAAAGATAACTGAACGATCAAAGATGTCAACAAAAAAAAATCGAATGCCTGCGTTCCATAGAAAATGATATTTTAATAAAAAAGCTTCCATAAGAAGTAATCAACAAAGTTACCCCGCTATTTGAAAGTAACCCCATTTTACGGTACTAAGACTTCTACTGAACCTTTAGTACTGTCTAATAGTCTGCCTATACCGGAAGAAAACAGTACAGTTCAAGAGTCTTTTGATCAATTGCCAGTGGTCACTGTTGAACCAGCTCCAGGCTATACTGTTGTCACTGAAAATCAGACTGCTGAAGCTGATCAATTCTTTGAAGCAATTGAGGAAGAAGTAGTTTCTACTAGTCAAAATGATGGATAGATATCCATCACGAGATCGAAAACCTCCTAATTACTTCTCATACCAAGTGTCTAGTAAAGTGTCTGATGAGCCTAGAACTTACAATGAGGCTATATTGGCTGATGATGTTGATAAGTGGCGGATGGCAATGACAGATGAATGTAATTCATTGATGAAGCTGAAGACATGGAAATTGGTTGACAGAGAAAACAAGAAAGTTATACTATATGTTAAAGAAAGATCCAGCAGTTATGTCTATAAGTTAAAGAAAAATCCAGCAGGAAATGTTGTGAAGTACAAAGCAAGATTAGTTGCTAAGGGATTCACCTAGATGCCAGGTGTAGACTATTTTGAGACATTTTCTCCTGTCTTGCGGCACTCCTCTTTACTTACTCTACTGGCTCTCGCAGCTGAATTGGGTTTGAAGATGCGTCACTTGGACGTTGACAATGCATTTTTAAATGGGGATCTGCTAGAGAAAGTCTACATGGAGCAACCTCAAGGTTTTAAAGTAAAGGGTATGGAGAACAAATTGTGTTTCTTACAAAAATCCCTGTATGGACTTAAACAAGCTCCACGTGCCTGCAATATAAAGTTAGAGGGATCTTTATTGTCTTTTGGTTTTGTGAAAAATCCATCTGAACCATGTGTTATACACACATGGTTCAGATGGATTTTTCACCCCAAACTTTTTGGAAAAGAGTAGTTTATAGTTGCAGTCTTTGTCGATGACATAATTCTTTTTTATAGAAAAGACAAGACGTGTGACATTACCAAAAATGACTTGAAAAATGTTTCTCAATAAAAGATTTGGGCTATTTAAGTTATTATCTTGGTTTAAATATAAACAGGAAAAATGATGAAATAAAAGTACATCAGAAAAGTTATATAAATAATCTTTTACAAAAGTTTGGAATGGAGAATTGTAAAACTTGTACAACTCCAATATCTGGAAAACTAGAGGTCAGTACCAGCAGTGATAGTTATCATAATCTAGAAGTATATCCCTTTCAAGAATTAATTGGTTGCCTCATGTTCCTGAGTGTTAATACTCGTCCAGACATCGCATACTCGACTAGTTACCTGAGTCAGTTCAATACTCGGTACAACAAGACTCACTGGTTAGCCGCGAAGAGAGTCTTACAATATCTAAAAGGCACTTTAGATTATTCGATTTGTTATAGAAAATCAGATATGCCACTTGTAGGATTTTGCGATGCCGATTGGGCAAACTGTGATATAGATCGCCGTTCTTATACGGGTTACTGTTTTAAATTAGGAGGCAGCCCGGTTTCATGGGCCTCAAGGAAGCAGTAAACCGTAGCTTTGTCCTCAGCGGAAGCCGAGTATATGGCAATAACTGAAGCTACGAAGGAAGCGATTTATTTATGGAGATTTATCACTGAATTAATCTCAGATCCTATGGTAAGGCAAAAGTTATTACCTAATACCATAACTGTTTGTACTGATAGTGAGAGTGCACAGATTTTGGCTTTAAATCCGGTACACCACCATAGGACGAAACATATAGATACCAAATATCACTTTATTAGAGAAAAGATTAGTGATAATTCGGTAAACTTAATATATATCAAATCAAGTGATATGCCCGCTGACATCTTAACTAAACGATTGCAGCGTGTGGCACATGGTAGATGTGTAATAGGCTTAGGTTTAGTGTAAATATATTTTACACGTTTACTTTGGTACTTAGTATACATTTTCATACTGTTCTTTTAATTGATATATTTTGAGTTCATTTTTATATTTTATTTATTCTAGAGAATTTTGATTAAGGGGGTGTGTTGTAATAATACTGGCTTTATAGTGTTTTTACAAAGTATTCAAAATTATTCTTATTCGATGTAACTAGGTTACCACTTACTTCAATAAAATAACAACTAGATGAAACACATCTTTTATTCTCAAATACAAAAATAAATTACAAAAGACAAGAATTCTGGGGTAATGTAAGAGATAATGTAAGAGATATATACTGGTTGGGTAGGTGTGTGTCGTGATGGCTATGAAAGGGTTCTAGGGCGATTTGGTGACGAGAGGGTGAATGAAAATGGTGAAAGTTTACTGGATATATGTATGGAGAGAAAGCTTGTGGTTACAAACACTATCTATTTCTTCTTTGAGTTCAGAGTATTTATTGATTTTTTCTGTTATTGTTTTCATGAGATTGTGGGTGTTCGGAACTGCTATGTCAATTATGTGTGCTGTGTTATCTAATTTGTTGTGGATTGTAATATCTGGCCTATTACAGTGTATTGTCTTATCGGTCAGTATGGCACGGTCATAAAACATTTTATAATTGTGGTTCTCTTATTGGTTATTATTATTATTATTTTCGTTTACAAATTGTAAGAAATCTCAGCATAATGCTGGCAAATAATTATGATGGACCCATCACGGGCCTTAGCCAAGTGGGTTGGTTTATTGTGTAATGTTGTTGGTGTCTGTGTGGTGGATGTGAGGAATCGCCGGACTATGGAGCATGTGTCAATGATAACTGACTTTTGGAGTGACATGAATATTTTTTTATGTAGACTTAATTCTTTAAGAGATGCGTGTAAAGATTTTGGGATGATTCCTGTAGATGAAATGATGATCGGAATTATTTTAACTGTATGTTGGTGCCACATTTGACGGATTTCGTCCGCAAGGGGTATATATTTCTGTATTTTCTCTGTACATTTTTTTCTTATATTTTCTGAGTTAGGTATTGCAATGTCTATTAAATAGGTTATTTTAGATGCCTTCAGTGTTAATATTATATCTGGTCTATTATTTGTAGTGGTTCTATCTGTAATAATATCCCTATCCCAATATAGTTTCATATTTTCATTATTAATTACATTTTTAGGTTTATATTTATAATAAGGTTCTACATTTTCTACTAACTTATACTTAACCTAATGGAAGGAAAGAGAAACCCACCACGCACCCTCGAATTGACCACCCCAACTATTGCAATAGAAAAAGGTTGACAATATCGAACTCCTCTAAAAGGATAAGGGATATAGGAATGGTATGGGTTCCAGGAAGATACCTGACTTGCAGTATCCCGCTGTATGCGCCGACTATTCTTCGACACGTGTTTCGCCTCTGCACGAGGCATCCTCAGGAACGATGGGCAACGACTGAGCGCTTTCCAACCGTGGGCATGTATTATAAACGATTGTACTTTCTAATCCCCTCCCTCCGTTGCTCGACTGATGTGAGTCATTATGACGGTGTGCGAATATATTCAGCAATGGGGACCCGTTAAAGTTGGTTTGATCGTTCAGTAATGTATGCTTGTCCCGCTTTAAAATCTCTAATTGTTCCAATACGCACATTCTAATACCCTTTTGACAAGTGTGTATGACGTCAAATGAATGTCCGCTATTTAAGGTATGACCCGATTCAAGTAAATGTTCGGCAAAATGAGACTTTTCCGGCTGGTTGTTTCTAAACGCCGCTAAATGTTCTTTATATCTCAGCTCAAAACTTCGACCCGTCTGTCCTATGTACTTATTTTGGCATTGGTCGCATGTTAAGCAGTAAATACCGGACTTTTTGTTCTTGCATACTTTATCTTTACCATTGCAAAGAAATTTTAACGTTTTGTATGGTTTATAGGCTGATCTGATACTGTTACTCCTCAGTATACGCGCCATACGGTCAGTTATGCTTCCAAAATAGGTAATGGCAATTCGAGGGTGCGTGGTGGGTTCCTCTTTCCTTCCATTAGGTTACAATGGAGTTCCGCCAAGTAACGCCTGATTCAATCAACTATAAGTTATACTTTATTGCTAACTGTGCTTGTATTTGTTTTGCGCCATTGTTGTGGCGTTCTGTGTATTCCTTATTGGCTAGAAAAGCACAGCCTCCGGTTATGTGATCTATTGTTTCCTGGTTGGTGTTTTATAATCTACATCTGTCTGAAACTGTTGCTGGATCTTTAATTATGTATTTCTGAGAATTTTTCGTTTTGATGATTTGGTCCTGTATCGCCACCATGAAACCTTCTGTCTCCTTGTAAATGTTTCCTTTATACATCCATGCATTGGATGCTTCTTTATCTATGTAATCTTGTTGAATTTGATTAGGATATTTGCCATGTAGGGATTTTTGCTTCCAACTAGTTAATTTTTGTTCATCCTTAACTATATTATCTGTTAATGTACTTCTGTCATTTAGTTTAAGTGGTGTACCTGATGTGGCTATAACTGTGAGTGCTTTGTGAATGGGGCTACTGTTAGCTTTACCTTACATGTATGTGCGTATATTGTGAATCTGTCTGTTGTGTAAATTTTTTATATCTATGAACCCTCTTCCTCCTGATTTCCTTTTTAAGTTGAACCGTTCAGTTGCTGAGTGTATGTGATGTATATGGTGTTTGTTGCATGTTGTACGTGTTAGTCTGTTAAGTCTTTCTAAGTCTGTGGCCGTCCATTTTATTATACCGATTGAATAAGTCAGTACAGGAACTGCATATGTATTGATCGCTTTGACTGTATTTTTACCAGATAGCTCTGTCTTCAAAATTTTGTTTAACCTTTCTGTGTATTTCTTAGTAAGTTCCTCTTTAATTTTATTGTGATCTAGTCCTATAGTCTGTGAATAACCTAAATATTTGTAAGTGTCTGTTACTGTCATTGCATCAATTGACGAATTTTGTTGTGATTGTAAAGTGTATGGATCTGTGGTGTGATGTTTGCCGCGTATAATGCTGTTTATTTTACATTTATCTAGCCCAAAATTCATTTTAATATCATTGCTGAAATTTTCTGTAGCTTTTAACAAGTTCTTTAACTGTTCCTTACTTGCTCCGTATAATTTTATATCATCCATACATAATAAATGTGTGATTTTTGTGTTACTTTCTCTATGTAATAAATAGCCTAGTTCTGTTCTATTAAGAATTCGTGACAAAGGGTTTAACGACATACAGAACCATAATGGACTGAGTGAGTCTCCTTGAAAAATTCCACGTGCAATTTTGATGGGACTTGATTGAAGAATACCCAATTCGGTGTTAATGCTGAGGATCGTCGACCATTGTTGCATTGTTTTAGTTAAGAATTGTATTAAAGTATTGTCAATTTTGTACAGTTGTAAAATCCGAATCAACCACGAATGAGGGACACTATCATATGCTTTTTGATAATCTATATAGGCATAATAGAGATTCCGATGCCCTTGCTTAACTTGATTATGTATTTCTGCGTCTATTGCTAACTGTTCTTTACATCCCTTCGAGCCTTTCCTACAGCCTTTTTGTTCCTCGGCAATTAAGTTATTATTCGTTAAATGACTACTGATTTTAGATGAAATTACGGATGTGAGTAATTTGTATAAAGTGGGAAGGCATGTTATAGGGCGATATTTTGATGGGTTTTTCGTATCTGAATCTTTGGGATTAAGAAATGTGTTACCCTGAGTTAAAAATGTTGGGTATAATTTTGGATTTTATCGGGGCCAGGCGTTTTCCAGTTAAGTGTTTTTTTATTGCTTGTTCTACATCTTTCTCATCAAGTACTATTGAAGCCATCTGGCTTATATTATTAGTTTCCTCTGCTTCTGCATTAATCCCTTCCATTTCCTCGTTATGTTGCTTTGGTTTTGACCAAATGTTCTCCCAAAATGCCTGTACTTCTAAAATATTGGGTGGATCTTTTATTCTAGTCTCTTTATCAAAATTCCTGAAAAATGATTTTTGATTTGTGTTGAATACAATATTATCTCTATGTCTTTGGTTAGATTTTTTTGTATCTGCGTAGTCTTTTTGCCAATGCCTGAAGCTTTTGCGTTTTTGTATCCATATCTTCGACTGCTTTCTCTTTGCTGTCATACATTCTACTCATCCTTGATTGATTCTTTCGTGATAAATTTTCCCTAATGAATTGGTGTAATTTTCCTATTTATTTTCTAAGTGCGGCTATTTTCGTCTCTATACGTCTTTCCCATGCTGGTTTACTGTCACCTCTTCTTCTATCTCTATCTCTGTATTTTTCCTTTTATTGTGTAAAGTTGTTGCTGTAATTGCTGCACAATAAATAAGATCTTGTATTTCTTCTAAGGTTGGTGTTGCGTTAGTAGACAGTTTGTTTCCTATTAATATATTCAACGCGTTTATTGTTACTTTAGATTTTCGTGAAATATTTAATTTGTGTATATTTGGTCGTACTGTAGGATCAGTTCCTCTATACTTTGTGAGAAATTCGTTAAATAAATGTTATTATTATTATTATTATCACCTTTTTTAATATTTCTCTCATATCATATTCATACATTTTTAAATATATGATCTATAAAAAAATACATTTAAAAATATAAACCTATGCTATGGAAACCCACCAGTATCGGAAACAGGCTCCAAGCTACTGGTGGTTAGGGCTCAAGAGAAAGGAACCTCCTCACTATGCGTGCCGTGTCCAGCAGTACTGCCTTCTGTATCAGGCCCCTGACCCAAGGTTCCAACGCGATCCTCCTAAGATGTTGGGCGAGGCTCTTGGGTATTAAACCGTTCACTGTAACGATTATCGGCACAATAATAGGGTAGTTTCCAGGGTCAAAATAATTTCATTTTATTTAGTCCGTATTTTAGATTATAAAAAAATATTGGACACGTATTTTTTCTATTTTCAATTAAATAAAAAATAACAAAGATATAGCCCTTTAAAGTTACGTGTGACGTCATCTAGTGCGAAAAAATGCAGCACGGCGTGACGTTATACGTAACTTTAATGAGCTATATCTTGGTCATTTTTGGTTTAATTTACAAATAAAAAAAATACGTATCGCTTATTTTTGAATAATCTAAAGGACGGACTTATAAAATTTTTTTTGTCAACTAGCCTATTGCTGAATCAACATCCCACATGTCAACAATCTCGTGAGCCAAGTCCAGATATTTTATCTGCTTGTCCTTCTCAGCCTTCACGAGATTGGCATCATGAGGGATGGCAACATCAACAATTATTGCGCGGCGCTCTGATCGATCTATCAACACAATATCAGGTTTGTTGGCAACAACAGTCCTGTCTGTGATGATAGATCGATCCCAGTACAACGTGATATGTCCATTATCCAGGACAGGCTCCGCCACATACCTGTAGTACGGCACCTCACGATCTACAAGCCTGTATTTCAGAGCAAGTTGCTGGTGAATGACCCTGGCTACTTGGTTATGCTTGTGCAAGTACTCACTGTTAGCAAGACGAGAACAACCGGAAATGATATACCTGAGGGTTTCACCAGGCTGGTGACACGCACGGCAAATATCAGTAGTGCCATCCCTCAGGATATATTTCCGGTAGTTATTCGTCTTGATCGCTTCGTCAGCAATTGCACAGACAAACCCTTCGGTTTCCCCAAAGAGGTCAACCGAAGCGTAGCTAGTTCAGCGAGGCTAATAAGTCTACTTCCGGCCCATGTAGAGCCCGGTAGAACCTGCCATGAAGCTCCTTGCTCTGCCAAACAAGGTTGCGATCGTCAGTGCTAAGCACTACAGGTCTGCGCCAGTTGTCCTTCGATAAACTGAGCGGGGTTAATCCGGCGTCCACTGCGACAGCGTCCCGATGCATATCCACGCTCGCGTTGAGAAAATATTCTCTGAGGTTGCATTGCGTATACTCATTACGGACGAGCGTGGATGATGCATCCGGTAAGCTGTCAGCATTGTACGCACCTTTCTGTCCAGGGCGTCTAACTCAGTCTGAGTCCACTTGAGTATGCCAAAGGAGTACATCAGAACCGGCATGACCCAACCGTTGCAAGCTTGAACCTTATTGCCACCTGACAGAAACTTTTCAGTACTTTTGTCAGGCGACCAAAGAAACGTTCTTGCAACGACTGCTTCATGTCTGTTTCGTTAATACATAAGGCCTGTGACATACCCAAGTATTTATAGGTATTGGTTCGCAGAAGTGATCTGAAGTTAATAGAATCTGAGAGTTGAATCCCTTCAGATTCCACCATCCTTCCTTGTTTCACATGTATCACTGCACATTTATCCACACCAAATTCCATTTTGATAGAATTACTAAAACTTTCAGTATTTTTTAGTAAATCTATCAACTGTGAATTGGTGTGAGCAAACAGCTTCAAGTCATCCATGAACAACAAGTGGTATATGACCTGACCACCTCTGCGTAGCCTATAACCTAACAGTTCAGCGCTAAGCAAAACCACAACGGGCTCAGACTGTCGCCCTGGAAGATACCCCGCTCAATTGTAACAAGCTCGCCATTTCCCTGGATCCGTCGGCATCCTGGATAGCCAAGAACCGTTTTCCATTAAGAATAAGAATATTTTATCTGCTAGAAACATAGTTAAATATTACAAGATGTTATGTTGTTATTATTGTACAGCATGTTTCACCAAATTCGGCATGCAAAATTAGGCGTTGTTAACGAATTTAGAATTTTTATACATACACATGTCAGATAAAATTATATAGTCAATGGATAATTAGAAAATAATCTTCTTAATATATAAAATCCTTGCGTTACTGACTGACTGACAGACACGCCACAGCCGAAACTTTTGGGCGCAGGAAGCTGAAATTTGGCATGCATGTTCATTGGGGACCGTAGGGGTGCACTAAGAAGGGATTGCCCGAAATTCCCACGGGATCGGCCAAAACGGGTAAATTTAAAAAAAATGCAGGCGTAGCTGCTGGCGTCCTCTAGTAATAATTTAAAATTCATCACAAAATGAAAATGGAATGAATTAGAATGAAATTGATTTTGGGATATTTGTTTTTTCAATATAGAATTTATTAAAGGCGTTTGCAATTGTTATTGGGTCTGTTAAAACATTACCGTTGCAGTTTATTCTTTTTATATCGTGACGGCCCTTAACACTGTCCAGTTTGTTACCAATAATATCCCAAGTAGCTTTACACTTATTTTGAGCATTACAAATGTACTTATTATTTATTATCCTTCTAGAGGCTGCTATACATTTTCTAAAGAGCTTATTGTATTTTTTATAATTTGCCCTCATTTCATTATCTTTATCCCTGTAACTCAAAAATCTAAGTTTTCTCTTTGTTATAAATGATACTTTTATCCCCTTTGTTATCCACCTCGGGCAAGTAGACGTAGTGTTAATTTTCACTCTGTACTTAGGAAAACACAGATTATAAAACAGTGTGAAAGTATCATGAAACAAATCAAAAGCACGATTACAGTCTGTTTCGACAAATACCTCACTCCATGATAAACTTGCCAAACAATTTTTAAATTTCAAGACATTGTCATTGTTGTAGTCTCGTCGGCACACATACATAAACGAAGGGTTTGGTTTGCTTGTAATTGCAGGGAAATCAAGAGTTTGTCCCGTATTATGATCCGACAAGTACAATTGATGCAGGTTACCAATTGCGCCTTTAATGTTGCTGTATATGTGGTCGATGCTAGTGTGTTGCCTTGTTGGTTCATAAATGTGAGCCTGTAGGTTATAATTTTGAATGAACTCATTTAATTTTTAAGAGGAATGGGTACATTTTAAAGAGTCTATATTGAAATCTCCAGACAAAATTATACGCCTATTCGTTTTCGAGTCTATTTCATGCATTAATAGTTCAAGCTTTTCAAAAAAGACTGTTATATTTGCGTTGGGTATTCTGTACATGCAAATAACTATGCACTGCAATGATAGCAGATCCACACCGCAACATTCAAACAATTTTTCACACGATATTTTCTCACAAAATTCAACAGGTCTACATTCAATTGACTCGTCAACCAAAATACATACACCACCCCGCTTTTCAGACCTCCTACGGAAAGGCATTGCCCCATATATGACCTTAAGAAGGTGTGTGGAGTTATATTTATTTTATACAACTCCAACACCCTCAAAAGCCATGTATGTGGCACAGAATCATACCTTAGTACCACGAGCCCCCTTCTTACATCCATTCTGAGTGTGCGACATAATGGAATTTAACTCTATGTGCTTTAATATTTTAGCCCTCAGAATAGAAGTAAGAAGTTTATAGACCGATGGCAAATATGTAATCGGCCTATAATTACCGGGCTCTGTGGTACTACCTGTCTTATGGAGCAAGTGGGTTACTCCAGTTGTCATGAAATCTGGGATCGATCCAGATTCTATGGATGATGAAATTGGGATGCTAACCGGTCATGTGAACTACGTAGCCATTTCAGCCAGTAATTGTGCAGTCCATCAGGTCCTGGAGATTTCCAATTGGATAACGACCGGACTGCACTAGTGACATCTTCGTCTGAAATTACTACGTTATCCATCTCTGGAATATGTTCACATGTCCGTTCAACATCCCGAATCCAACCACCCTCAGTGTGACCAATAGGCGTCGACCATATTCTACGCCAAAACCGGTTTGTGGCGTCTGCATCCGGCAGCTGCCCATTAGCCACATCTTGGTCTGGTCGGTCACAGTTTCTCTATAAACCCACTTTTGGTCCCTTTGAAATGTACGATTCAACATATATCGGTCCACGCGTATTTTATATCTACGTATCCGATTTGCCCATGCATAGACTTTCTGCTTTAGGAAGTCAATGCGCTCAGTGATCCGAGATGTATATTCATGAGGACTGATGCCAGTCCCCAAGAAAGCTCGGCGCACAAAGCGCATGACCCTGGGACGTGTATTCCCAGACCTAAAGCAGATTAGCTTACCGATAAGCGCCCTTGTCTCAGCAATACGCCGCTCAATTCTGCACTGCCACGCCGGGACAGCAGATCTTTGTCGCATAACAGTATCATGTTCTTGAAACTTGACACCTGCCTTACGACATGCCGCTACGGCGGCGCAGTACAGAATTGAGTGCGTATCACCAAGATTTTCACTATTTTCTAGAAAACTAGTTAATAGTGAATCAAGGGCACCTACCAGCGCTATATTTCGTCTATGCATAGGCAAACGGGGCAGGCGCGGTCTAATTGTTGGTGACATGTACCGATATTGCTCAATTGCACATTTCAAAGCATCCATAACCTCCTCATTGTACTGAATACTTACGATACAAACCATATCATCCACCTCCACATCAGCATTATTACCCGTCCGCGGTGTATCTGTGTTTACGGGAGCACTAGCGGGTTGGACGTGAACAGCCTGGCTCGTAGGTAAGTATTCTGAGCGTAGCCTATCAAGTACGACGTTATCCAGCTTATTACTACGCTGGATAACTCGCACCTGATGCGACAATCGTTGAGCCGTAACGTTGATACCTGGTTCCAAAGCCTGAAACAGAAGGAGCATGCGACTGCATGCTTCTTCTGTACATCACACATAAAATTAATACACATTTCACACTTAATAATGTAATAGCCGAGGAGCAAAAAGGTTGTAGAAAAGGGTCTAGAGGATGTAAGGAGCAATTAGTTATAGATACAGAGATACACAATCAGGTTAGACAAAAACATAAAAATCTTTACTACGCATATATTGATTACCAAAAAGCATACGATAGTGTTCCCCACTCATGGCTCCTTCACGTTCTAAAAGTATATAAGATAGATCACACATTAATAGAATTTCTCCGCCAAGTTATGCAAAAATGGTCCACCGTATTGCAAATAAAAACAGAAACTGAAAATATCAAATCTAAACCAATTAAAATAGCACAGGGTATTTTCAGGGGGATTCATTGAGCCCACTGTGGTTTTGTTTGGCTTTAAACCCGTTATCACATATTTTAAATAATTCTGGACAAGGATATCTAATCCACAAAGAAAATAGCACCAAGATAACGCACCTATTATATATGGATGACATTAAGTTATACGCTTCAACTAGAGAACAACTTAATTTACTATTAAAATTAACAGAAGAATTTAGTACAGATATAAAAATGAACTTTGGAACAGACAAATGCAAAATAAATAGTATTATCCGAGGACATCACCACACAACAGACCCTTACATACTAACACAACAAAACACTCTCATAGATAAAATGGATTCTAATGATACATATAAATATTTAGGGTATTATCAAAGTACACGAATAGATCATAACAACATAAAAGAAGAGCTTATCAAGAAATTTACAGGTAGACTTAATCAGATTTTAAAGACAGAGTTATCAGCAAGAAATACAATAAAGGCTATCAATACATACGCAGTACCCATCCTGACATATTCTTTATGTATCATTAAATGGACTGTTACAGATTTAGACAAGCTTAATAGAATTACTAGAACTACTTGCTACAAAAATCATATTCATCACATCCACTCAGCCACAGAACGGTTTACTCTTAAAAGAAAAGCAGGCGGGAGAGGCGTTATAGATATTAAAAATCTACACAATAAACAGGTCCAAGACTTACGAACCTACATGCTTAACAAAACCACTGACAGTCACATACATAAAGCTCTTAAACTCCTGCCTACATCAGGAACTCCACTCAAATTGAACGGCGACCCTATTACAAATGATAAAGTAACCGACGAACAAAAAATAGCAAATTGGAGACAGAAACCCTTACCCGGAAAATACCCTAATTTACTGCAACAAGATCATATAGACTGTGAAGCATCTAACGCCTGGCTGTATAGAGGTAATATCTATAAAGAGACGGAGGGATTTATGGTCGCAATCCAGGACCAAATAATAAAGACCAAAAATTATCAGAAATATATTATGATAGATCCTAGTATTACATCAGATCGTTGTAGATTATGTAACACGCAGCAGGAGACAATAGACCACATAACAGGCGGTTGCCCATTTTTAGCCAACAAGCAGTACACAGATAGGCATAATAACGTAGCTAAACAAATTCACCTACAATTGGCACAAAAATACAAGTTCATAGATAAAATAGACCCATACTATAAATATAAACCAAAACCAGTATTAAATAATGAAATAGCCAAACTATACTGGGATCGGGATATTATCACTGATTAAACAACACAAAACAATAGACCAGATATCACACTTACTATCAAAGAACAAAAAGTAACATACCTAATAGACATATCCATACCCAATTCAGAAAATATTAAGAAGAAATACACTGAGACAAATACAGAAATAGCAGACGAAATTCGCCAAATGTGGCAACAAAACACCGTCAAAATAATACCAATAATAATCTCTTCCATAGGACTCATACCTAAAACACTACATACCTCTTTAAAAGAATTAGATATACATAAATCAACATACATAGGTCTACAAAAATCAGTCATCATCGATACATGTTCCATAGTCCGGCGATTCCTAACATCAACAACACAAACACCAACTTCTATAGATAACGAACCAACCCACTTGGTGTAAACCCGTCATAGGTTCGTCAAAATACCCAGCGAAAGCTGAGATTCCAAATGGATTAAAGTACACATAATAATAATAATAATGCCGTGCCTGTCACCAACCTGGTGAATCCCTCAGGCATATTGTTTCCGGTTGTTCACGTCTTGCTAATGGCGAGTACTTGCACAGACATAACCAAGTAGCCAGAATTATTCACCAGCAACTTGCTCTGAAGTACAAACTTGTAGACATCGAGGTACCGTACTACAGGTATGTAGCAGAGCCAGTTCTCGAAAATGGCCATGTCACATTGTACTGGGATCGATCTATCATCACGGACAGGACTGTTGTTGCCAACAAGCCTGATATCGTGTTGATAGATCGATCAGAGCGCCTCGCAATAATTGTTGATGTCACTATTCCTCATGACGAGAATCTCGTGAAAGCCGAAAAGGAAAAACAGATTAAATATCTGGACTTGGCTCACGAGATTGTCGACATGTGGGATGTGAACTCGGCAATTATTGTGCCGATATTCGTGACCGTTAATGGCCTAATAGCCAAGAGCCTCGACCGTCACCTTAAGAGGCTCGCGTTGGGTGCTTGGGTCAAGGGCCTGATGCAGAAGGCAGTACTTCTGGACACGGCACGAATTGTGAGGAAGTTCCTGTCTCTGGAGCCCTAACCACCGGCAGCTTGGACCCTGTGCCCGATGCTGGTGGGACCCCACGGTTAATTTTATATTTTTAAATGTGTTTTTTTTTGAGTGAATTATATATTTAAAAATGTAATTTTAATTTCAAAAATAAGAAATAAAGGAGATAATAATAATAATAATAATTTGCTTCAAATAGATGGCTTACGACAGGATATTTATTCCCAGAGACCGAAGGGTTTCTCATAGCAATCCAAGATCAAGTTATTAACACCAAGAACTACAGAAAACACATTATAGAGGATACAAACATAACAGATGACAAATGCCGAAAATGCCACCGACAGCCCGAGACAATACAGCATATCACAGGAGCATGCACCACACTTACACAAACAGATTATACACACCGTCATAACCAGATATTCAATATTATACACCAAAAATTAGCTATTATGCATAAACTTATTCAAGACACACGGATACCATATTATAAATATAACCCTTCTCCCGTACTAGAGAATAGTAACTACAAGATGTATTTCGATCGAGCTATACTAACCGATAGAACGATACATTATAATAGGCCAGACATTACGATACACAATTAATTAGATGATACAGTTCATATAATCGATATTGCAGTCCCAAATACTCATAACCTGTTAAAAACAATCACAGAAAAAGTTAACAAATATACAGATCTAAAAGAGGAAATAGGCAGAATATGGAAAGTAAGTAAAGTTTATATCGTACCTATAGTTATATCCACCACTGGATATGTTCCAAAACACCTACATCACAGATTAAAGTTACTCAATTTATCTCCGAATATTTACATTAATATACAAAAAGCTGCTATTTTAAATACATGCAGGATAGTGCGGAAGTTTATGCAAGCTGAAGAAACTGAAACACAAAATATTCTCGATATACCCTCAACTATTAATTAAATGATAATTACTTGGTGCGAACCCGTAATTGTTATTATAATACCGGCTTTCAAGCCGAGAATTCAAACACTACCAAATAATAATAATAATAACATTGGCAACACTGGCTGTCAACGTGCATACATCAATTTTGTTCAGAAAATATTTAATAAAATATATCTAGTTCTTCACGTAAATATATATCACAAACGAGACCGTAACCGTATCCAGTATAATATTCCATAATAAGTTTATCAAAGAAATACCATAAATCCTCACTACGAAACGAAAATAAAATCTGTACAAAATGACATCCGTCAAAACAAAATTGTCAAAACAATCACAAATAAATACAGTAAAAATGAAAAATAAAGCACAGTAAGCATGTTGACTCGAGCCAGGAGCAAGACAGCACATCTAACTCCTCCGGGCTCGTCGCTGAGCTCCGCCTCGCAGCCGTCGGAACCTGCGCCGACAACGCCGGCAGCTGCAGTTGCGTCGAGCTCCAGTGACGAGTATTTCTCTCCGCCGTCGACACCGTCACCTGCGCGGCGGCGTGGAAGAGGCCGGCCACCAGCGTGCTTAGGACCTCGGGGCCCACTGGCCCCAAACAGGGTCCCCGCTGCCGGTGGTAATGTGCAGCGCATGAAGTGGACGACATCAGTGAACGAACATGTCATGCGCGCATATTTTGGGGCGACAGAGGGGGGCACTAACTTCACTGCATACCGTAGTCGCATGCTGTCTATGTTTCAGGCCTTGGAACCAAGCATCAATGTCACGGCTCAACGATTATCGGATCAGGTACGAGTAATCCAGCGCAATGGCAAGTTGAATAATACCGTACCTACTCTATAGGATTCGCTCAGACTACTTACCCTCGAGTCATGTCAATCCCGTCCGGGCTACGCTAACGCCGACACCAAACGCACCACCAATAGTTGGCAGCGCCGTCAAGGAGGAGGATGACATGGCTGATAATGTAAGTACCCAGTGCAATGAGGAGGTAAAGGACGCTTTGGAATGTGTGAATAGGGACTACCGGCACACGCCACCCACGATTAGACCTCGTCTGCCGCGGTTGCCTATGCATAGGCGAAATAAAGCGCTGGTAAGTGCTCTTGACTCGTTATTATCTAATTATTTAGATAATTAGATTAGATTAGATTATAACTCTTTATTGTACACCAGTAAACAAAAAAGATACAAGAGTACAGTGATCATATTTACACAACTAAAACTAGTGGTACAAGGGCGGTCTTATCGCAAATTGCGATTTCTTCCAGACAACCAAGAATGGAATACAAGAATTAGTGACTGAGAGAATGGATAGGTTGGTGTACTTCAAAGAATAGTGTATTCTGATGAGCTCAACAAAACTAATAATAATACTATGTACTTACATACTAATATTACAACATACATAGGTAAATACATACTTTGTAACATATATAAATAGATACCATAAATAGATACAATATTAGTGCAAGTTTAAAAGAACTGTCATGGAATATCTCCTAAGTAGTGATTGGTGACAAGTTTTTTAAATACTGTCAAGGATTGAGCCTGTCTTATTGTCTCAGGCAACGAATTCCACAGTCGTACAGCCTGGACAGTAAAAGATTTGTCGTAGAAAACTGTAGAGTGAGCTGGAACTTTTAGTCTAAGATTCTCCGATGATCTTAAGCACTTCGTATGTGTGTCGTGAAGATATTCAAAGCGAGCTTTGAGATACAAAGGAAAAGAAGGATTGTATAAAATATTATAGAGAAGACAGAGAATGTGAGTATTCCGGCGAAGGCGGATTAGCAGCTACTTGAGCTTCATGCGTAATTCAGAGATATGATCATATTTGCGTAAACCATATTCATATATGGTTTAATGATCAGCTTGATAAACTTGAGCAACTCCAAAATTTCTGCATAAGATTCATATCTTATGCAGAAATTTTGGAGTTGCTCAAGTTTATCAAGCTGATCATTATTGAGATCGAGATAGCTGGCATCGGCATAGTCAAGAATGGGAAGGAGAATAGATTGCACAAGTGCAATTTGAGTGGTAGTCGGAAGGAAATTACGCAGTCTTCTCAATGATGCTATGGCAGCAAAAAGACGTCGGCTGATGTATTGCAGCTGGACAGTCCACGAAAATGGTGTGTCTATGTATATCCCCAGATTCTTGACATCCTTACTAAAAGGAATAGAGACACCTGCAAAAGACACCTGAGGAAGCATTGACCAATTAATCCTAGAAATTAGTCTAGAGCTACCGATAATTATAGCCTGGGTTTTAACAGGATTAACCTTAAGACCATACGTTTTCGTCCACTCAGATATGGCAACTAGATCCTGATTAAAGTTTGCGATGCATAAAGATAAATTTTCAAGCTTCGCTTGAGAGTAGATTTGCAGATCATCTGCATAGAGGTGGTAGGAACTTGAAATAGAATTAGATATTGAATTGATAAAAATCGAGAAGAGAAGAGGAGAAAGAACGCCGCCCTGAAGTACACCCGCAGAATTGTCGCACCAGGATGAATAAGTTTCATCCAGATGGACACGCTGCCGGCGGCCAAACAGGTAACTACGAAACCAGTCAATCACGGATGGAGATATGCTAAGAGAGCTAAGGATGGCAAGGAGCACGTCAAAGTCAACGGTGTTGAATGCATTGCTGAAATCCAACAAACAGAGAACTGTGAGCTTGCCGTCCTCCATACCTGACCTGATATCATCCGTAATATTGACAAGGGCAGTAGTGATACTATGCCCAGCACAGAAACCTGATTGAAAAGGATTGAGGATGTTATTTTTAATGAGGAATGAGTTGAGTTGGTTATGGATGAGACGTTCAAGGACTTTGGAAAGGAAGGGTAGTATGGATATGGGTCGGAATTCTGAAAAGGATATAGGATTGGATTTTTTAGGTAGTGGGACCACATGAGCATACTTCCAAGCTGCAGGAAACACGCCACTAGAAATTGAGGTATTAAATATGTGCGTGATAATAGGTAGGATAACGTCAAGGATGGGGAGGATCATATTACGGGTGATACCGTCACAACCAACAGCGTTGGAACTAATGGATAAAATGCTCTTCTTAACATCACATGCAGTAAACTGACTAAAAACAAAGGAGTTGAAAGCGATGAAAGATAATTTATTGTATTCAATTTGGTTGTCCTGTCATAATTGGACGAAGCAGAGAAGTGCTGGTTAAGCATGTTAATATCAAAATTGTAAGGATTAATATTCTGACTTTGCTTTCCAACCCCTAATGATTTGAGGAATTTCCATACTTTTGCAGGATCTCCGTTTGCTACAGAATTGTGAATATGCTGGCGTTGTGCATCCCTACAGACCCTATTGCAGTGATTTCTGAGTGTTATGTATTTTAATTTATTTACCTCAGTAGGTTTGGATTTAAGTTTTGATTTGGCTGCTGCTTTTTTCTGTATCAGTAGTTTTATATCCCCAGTGAGCCAGGGTGATGGCGCATGCTTTAGTTTTATAGCACGAACAGGCGCATGGACATCGTAGAGGTAAATAAGATTTCTCTCAAAAAACTCAATTTTGGTGTCTATAGTTTCAGCATCCAGTAGTAGTTTCCAGTCAATTGCCTTAGCATCATCAATAAGATCATCAGTATTCATACTACTAAAATTACGAAGCAAGAGAGTTCTAGACTTTGCCTTAGGGGGACGAATTTTATAAGATAGATAAATGAGGTCGTGATAAGAAAAAGCATCTGCACTACATTGGCCGTGTTTAGTGACATGACCAAGTGATGAGACAAGAATGAGGTCTAGAAGTGAAGGTATAGCATTAGGGAAGTGATGAGTGGCATTCAAAGGAAGTATATGCAGATTAGTGGAAACAGCAATAGAAGAGAGAGTAGGGGAACGTGAGTCGTTTTTAAGAAGACAGGTGTTAAAGTCACCCATAATTATAGTTTGACTGTAAGAAGGAGATAGATTAAGTAAGAGATTTTCAAAGGAAGAAAAGAAATCAACACGCAAAGATGGACAGTAGTAAACACCAAGGAGAATTTTTGTATGGTGCAGCTCGACTTCCAAGAAGAGATGCTCACCGGCATTGGGTGGTGGCGGCTGTGATGACATGTTTAATATTGAATAAGCAATATATGAACGGAGGTAAATGGCAACACCACCGCCACCACTCCAAGTTCGGTCATTCTTAATGAGTTGGAAGCCAGGCAGAGTATACGAAGCCGAGGGAATGCAAGGCTTAAGCCAAGATTCAGAGACAAGAATAGCATGGATGTTCTTGAAGTCAAAACTAGCCAGCATATCTGGGAAATGGGCGGGAATACTCTGTGCATTAATATGGACAACATTAAAGTCTCTCGAAACACCAGAGTACAAAGACTGCAAGTTGTCTACCAGAGAAGGAACACTAATATAACTATCATTGTCACTACTCGCGGAGAAGAAGTCATCACTGTCACTATCCATGCACTAATAAATAAATAAATAAATAATGATAATATATAAATAATACTTTATCTTGATAAATCAATACTACTATTCAACACTATTCAAATAAAGCCCACCTGCCAGTTTTATAACAATATAAATACAATACAGCGTATGGAAGTGATGTTTAAACAGAAAAAAAATGAAATATGTTTAACACGTCATGATGAATACAGTTCAATATAATATGAAAAATTAAACATTAAATATTAAATCCCAGGTAGAAAAGGCAGTTCAGGTTGTAAAAATTAAAAAAAAAAATTTAAACTCATTAAATAAAGCTACAATACAACAAAGCTAGATAATACTATAAAAGAGTGTTGCTATGGCCCAACTTAAACGACACTGTAATCGAAAACTGTTTCAGAACGATTAAAGAAAAAAATATCTAACGTCAGAACTGTCATTGTCAAATTGTCAATTGTCATAATTCGAACCGTATTACCGTAAAGTTAAAGATAAAACCAATAAATTTTATAAAGTAAATAGTGAGGATCTCGGTGATACTCACTCAATCTTGTACTGAGCTGCCGTGGCGGCATGTCGTATAGCAGGTGTTAAGTTCCCTGAAACTGACACTGTTATACGACAAAGATCTGCTGTACCGGCGTGGCAGTGCAGGATTGAGAGGCGTACTGCCGAGGCAAGGGCACTTATTGGCAAGCTGATCTGTTTTAGGGCAGGGAATACACGCCCCAGGGTAATGCGCTTTGTGAAACGGGCCTTTGTGGGGAATAATATTAGTCCTCAAGATTATACATCCCGTGTAACAGAGCGCATTGACTTCCTAAAACAGAAAGTCTATGCATGGGCAAACCGTATTCGTAGATTCAAAAAACGTGTGGAATGGTATCTCATTAATCGTACATTCCAGAGGGACCAGAGGTCGGTAAACAGAAGCTGGGAACGACCAGACCAATGTGTGACTAATGTACAGCGGCCGGATGCGGACGCCATAGCCATGTTTTGGCGTAGCATCTGGTCGATGCCTATTAGTCATACTGAAGGCGATTGGATGCGAGATGTCGAGCGTGCATGCGAACATATTCCCGAAATGGAATGCGTGGCCATTTCTAGCCAGGACGTTTCACAAGCAGTCCGTCCATTAGCGAATTGGAAATCTCCAGGGTTGGACTGGGTGCACAATTTCTGACTGAAATGGCTACGTAGCTCGCATGAACGCTTTGCATCTCAATTCCAATCAGCTGTGGAATCTGGATCGTTACCAACATTCATGACGACTGGAATTACCCACCTGCTCCATAAGCCAGGCAGTACTAGTGAGCCCGGCAATTATAGACCGATAACATGTTTACCATCGGTCTATAAACTTCTTACATCTATTCTGAGAGCTAAAATAGCTGAACATGTTGAAGACCATGCAATTATGTCAGCCTCTCAGAATGGATGTAGGAAGGGGGCTCGTGGTACAAAGGAGCTCCTCCTCATTGACATGGCCATTAGCCAACAAGTTCGCCGTAACCGAAAGGATCTGGCGGCATGTTGGATAGATTATAAGAAAGCGTATGACTCCGTGCCGCATACATGGCTTTTGAGGGTGTTAGAGTTGTATAAAGTAAATACAACTCTACGCACCTTCTAAAAATCATGTATGGGGCAATGGAATACGACTCTTTGCTATCCAGGATGCCGACGGATCCAGGAGGACGGCGAACGTATTAAAATTGAGCGGGGAATTTTTCAGGGCGACAGTCTGAGTCCCCTTTGGTTTTGCTTAGCCATGAACCCTCTCAGTACTTTACTGGAGGGTTCAAGGTTAGGCTGCAAGTTACAGAGAAGTAGTCAGGTCATATCTCACCTGCTGTTCATGGATGACCTGAAGTTATTTGCCCACTCTGAGGCCCAATTGATAGACTTACTAAACGTAACCCAAAATTTTAGTAAATCTATCAATATGGAGTTCGGTGTGGATAAATGTGCTGTCATTCATGTGAAGCAGGGAAAGATGGTGGAATCTGAGGGGATCCAACTCTCAGATTCCATTAACCTAAGAACGCTTCTCTTAACTGATACCTATAAGTACTTGGGTATGTCACAGGCTTTATGTATCAATGAAGCCGTCATGAAGCAATCGTTGCAAGAGCGTTTCTTTGGCCGCCTGAAAAAAGTACTGAAAAGTCTTTTATCAGGTGGCAACAAAGTTCGTGCTTGCAACGGTTGGGTCATGCCACTTTTTGTATACTCCTTTGGCATACTCAAGTAGACTCAGTCTGAATTGGACGCCCTGGACAGAAGAGTTCGCATTTTGTTGACGGCATATCGTATGCATCATCCACGTTCATCCGTGATGAGGTTGTACATCCCGTGAAAGTGCGGGGGTCACGGCTTTCTGAATGCAAAACCCTACACAATCGCGAGGTGTGCAATCTCAGAGAATATTTTCTCCGGGCGAACGTGGATATGCATCGAGATGTTGTCGCGGTAGACGATGGGCTCACCCCGCTCAGGTTGGCTAAAGAGAACTGGCGCTTGCCTGTGGTACTTAGTACTGATGATCGCAAGCGTGTATGGCAGAGCAAGGAGCTTCATGGCAGGTTCCATCGGGCCCTGTATGTACCCGACGTAGACCTATTAGCCTCGGTGAACTGGCTACGCTTCGGTGACCTCTTTGGGGAAACCGAAGGGTTTGTTTGTGCAATTGCTGACGAAGTTATCAAGACGAATAACTACCGGAAACATATCCTGAGGGATGGCACTACTGATATTTGCCGTGCCTGTCACCAACCTGGTGAATCCCTCAGGCATATTGTTTCCGGTTGTTCACGTCTTGCTAACGGCGAGTACTTGCACAGACATAACCAAGTAGCCAGAATTATTCACCAGCAATTTGCTCTGAAGTACAAACTTTTAGACATCGTGGTACCGTACTACAGGTATGTAGCAGAGCCAGTTCTCGAAAATGGCCATGTCATATTGTACTGGGATCGATCTATCATCACGGACAGGACTGTTGTAGCAAACAAGCTTGATATCGTGTTGATAGATCGATCAGAGCGCCTCGCAATAATTGTAGATGTCACTATTCCTCATGACGAGAATCTCGTGAAAGCCGAAAAGGAAAAACAGATTAAATATCTGGACTTGGCCCACGAGATTGTCGACATGTTGGATGTGAACTCAGCAATTATTGTGCCGATAGTCGTGACCGTTAATGGTCTAATAGCCAAGAGCCTCGACCGTCACCTTAAGAGGCTTGCGTTGGGTGCTTGGGTCAAGGGCCTGATGCAGAAGGCAGTACTTCTGGACACGGCACGTATTGGGAGGAAGTTCCTGTCTCTGGAGCGCTAACCACCGGCAGTTTGGACCCTGTGCCCGATGCTGGTGGGACCCCACGGTAATTTTTATATTTTTAAATGTGTTTATTTTGGTAAATAATATATTTAAAAATGTAATTTTAATTAGAAACATAATAAATAAAGGAGATAATAATAATAGTAATAAACGTTTATATTTTTAAACTTTTTTTTTAATGTAGTTTATTAACCTCTTGTATGCCGGAATGCCAGACACAATGAAAAAGCTATTGTGTCTCGCGTAGATCTGCGTTCCGGCATACAAGGGGTTAATATCAAATTAACTACGAGAAATTTAATAAATAAAGTGAATAATAATAATAATAGGGCAACACTGAAACTGTCAACGTGTCTATTATTCAAAAAAAATTTTAAATATTAATTTTTTATAAGTATCATCTCATCTACAGTGCAAAAGTATAATATATAATCTGAATTATAATATAAAACTCAAGCAACGTAAGAAAATACCAGATAAAAAACACCATAATAACAGAAATAGTGAAAAGTTTATACAATGACAGCCGTCACGCCAATCAATATGACAAGTCAAACAATAAAAATATATACGAATATGAAAGTAAAAACGGAGTAGCATGTTGACGAGAGCCAAGAAACGTAACGCACACCCAACACCTCCGGACTCGTCGCTGAGCTCCGCCTCGCAGCCGTCGGAACCTGCACCAGTAACGTCGACAGCTGCAGTTGCGTCGAGCTCCAGCGACGAGTATTTCTCTCCACCGTCGACACCGTCACCTGCGCGGCGGCCTGGGAGAGACCGGCCACCAGCGTGCTTAGGACCTCGGGGCCCACCGGCCCCCCATAGGGTTCCCGCTGCCGGTGGTAATATGCAGCGCATGAAGTGGACGTCATCAATAAACGAACAAGTCATGCGCGCATATTTTGGGGCGACAGAGGGGGGCACTAACCTCACTGCGTACCGTAGTCGCATGCTGTCTTTGTTTCAGGCCTTGGAACCAAGCATCAACGTCACGGCTCAACGACTTTCGGATCAGGTACGGGTTATCCAGCAAAGTGGCAAGCTGGATAATGCCGTGCTTGATAGGATTCGCTCAGAGTACTTACCTTCGAGCCATGCCAACCCTGTCCAGCCTACACAAACATCTACGCTGAATGCACCGCCAATAGGCGGCAGTGCCGTTAGGGAGGAGGATGACATGGCTGATAATGTAAGTACCCAGTGCAATGAGGAGGTAAAAGACGCTTTAGAATGTGCTATTAGGGACTACCGGTACACTCCACTAGAAATCAGGCCTCTTCTACCGCGGTTGCCTATGCATAGGCGAAATATAGCGTTGGTAAGTGCTCTTGACTTGTTATTGTCAAATTATTTAGATAATAGCGAGGATCTCGGTGATACGCATTCAATCTTGTACTTGTACTGTACTGCCGTGGCAGCTTGTCGTATAGCTGGTGTTAAGTTTCTTGAAACTGACACTGCTGTACGACAAAGGTCTGCTGTACCGGCGTGGCAGTGCAGGATTGAGCGGCGTATTGCCGAGGCAAGGGCACTTATTGGCAAGCTGGTCTGTTTTAGGGAGGGGAATACACGCCCTAGGGTAATGTGCTTTGTGAAACGGGCTTTTTCGGGTACTAATATCAGTTCTCAAGATTATATAGCCCGGGTCACAGAGCGCATTGACTACCTAAAACAGAAAGTCTATGCATGGGCAAACCGAATTCGTAGATTTAAAAAACGTGTGGACCGGTACGTCATTAATAGTACATTCCAGAGGGACCAGAGGTGGGTATAAAGAAGCTGGGAATGACCAGATCAATGTGTGACTAATGTGCAGCGGCTGGATGCGGACGCCACAGCCACGTTTTGGCGTAGCATATGGTCGATGCCCATAGGTCATACCGAAGGCGATTGGATGCGAGATGTCGAACGTGCATGCGAACATATACCCGAAATGGAATGCGTGGCCATTTCTAGCCAGGACGTTACACAAGCAGTCCGTCCATTATCTAATTGGAAATCTTCAGGATTGGACGGGCTGCACAATTACTGGCTGAAATGGCTACGTAGTTCGCATGAACGCTTGGCATCTCAATTCCAATCAGCCGTGGAATCTGGGTCGCTGCCAGCCTTTATGACGACTGGAATTATCCACCTGGTCCACAAGACTGGCAGTACTAGCGAGCCCGGTAATTATAGACCGATAACATGTTTACCATCGGTTTATAAACTTCTTACATCTATTCTGAGAGCTAAAATAGCTAAGCATGTTGAAGACTTTTCAATTATAATAGCCTCTCAGAATTGATGTAGGAAAGGGGCTCGTGGTACTAAGGAGCTCCTCCTCATTGACATGGCCATTAGCCAACAAGTTCGCCGTAACCGAAAGGATCTGGCGGCATGTTGGATAGATTATAAGAAAGCGTATGACTCCGTGCCGCATACATGGCTTTTGAGGCTGTTAGAGTTGTATAAAGTAAATACAACTCTACACACCTTCTTAAAGTCATGTATGGGGCAATGGAATACGATTTTTTACTATCCAGGATGCCGAAGGATCCAGGAGGACGGCGAACGTATTAAAATTGAGCGGGGAATTTTTCAGGGCGACAGTCTGAGCCCCCTTTGGTTTGACCTAGCCATGAACCCTCTCAGCACATTACTGAAGGGTTCAAGGTTAGGCTTCAGGTTACGGAGAGGCGGTCAGGTCATATCTCACCTGTTATTCATGGATGACCTGAAGTTATTTGCCCACTCTGATGCCCAATTGCTAGATTTACTAAACGTAACCCAAAACTTTAGTAAGTCTATCAATATGGAGTTCGGTGTGGATAAATGTGCTGTCATTCATGTGAAGCAGGGCAAGATGGTGGAATCTGAGGGGCTCCAACTCTCAGATTCCATTTACCTAAGATCGCTTCTCTTAACCGATACCTATAAGTACTTGGGTATGTCACAGGCTTTATGTATCAATGAAGCCGTCATGAAGCAATCGTTGCAAGAGCGTTTCTTTGGCCGCCTGAAAAAAGTACTGAAAAGTCTTTTATCAGGTGGCAACAAAGTTCGTGCTTGCAACGGTTGGGTCATGCCACTTTTTGTATACTCCTTTGGCATACTCAAGTGGACTCAGTCTGAATTAGATGCCCTGGACAGAAGAGTCCACACATTGTTGACGGCATATCGTATGCATCATCCACGTTCATCCGTGATGAGGTTGTACATCCCGCGGAAGTGTGGGGGTCGTGGCTTTCTGAATGTCAAGACCCTACACAACTGCGAGGTGTGCAATCTCAGAGAATATTTTCTCCGGGCGAACGTGGACATGCATCGAGATGTTGTCACAGTGGACAATGGACTCACCCCGCTCAAGTTGGCTAAGGAGAACTGGCGCATACCTGTAGTACTCAGTACTGATGATCGCAAGCGTGTATGGCAGAGCAAGGAGCTTCATGGCAGGTTCCATCGGGCCCTGTATGGACCCGATGTAGACCTATTAAGCCTGCAATACAAGTTGGTCAAGCTTAGGCCAACGCGAGCGTAGGCAAATTATTACAAGGCAAGTGTTACTGTCTACACGTTGGGCTCAGTCAGTTTGTACATATTGTGAATTGAAACAAGATGGATGGCGATTGGCGTTCACTCTGCAGCGCTCGGCCAACGCGAGCGTAGGCAAGTTAATACAAGGCAAGTGTTACTGCCTACACGTTCGGCAAGTATATCGAAAACCAATCAATGCAAATGGCCAATACAGACGAATTTTGAAGAGATGCCCATACGTTGGGCTCCGTCAGTTTGTATTGTGAATTGAAACAAGATGGTTGACGACGACGTAGAAGTTATTGCAGCTGCTGATTTTATTTAATGAGCGCTTATAATTATTATGTCAGTGTATACCGCACTAAAGTTGAGAAAAAGAAAAGATGAAAAAGAAGGTGGTGGATGTAGAGAATTCACAAAAATAGAACAAGGGCGTAATGGCGCGCTGACAAACATGTGGACACTATTGGCCGAGTGCGCGCGAACGCCTTTGATTTGTGCAGAAAAACAGACAGCGCTCCGAAGTGCGGCAAGTGGTCGCGCGCAACCGCAAGTTGTGACAAGCTACGCCAAATGAGTTCTATACACGTTGGCGCTTGACTTTAGGGCGTGGTCACGAGATCGGTCTAAGTGGCGAGCGGCGCGGCAGGGGCGATGTACATGACGCGTTTACTCTGAGGCGGCCGCGCGCCGCGTCACAGTAAACACGCCATGTACATCGATAACGCTTGCCGCTGCCGCCCGCCGCTGTAGGCCGTGACCGGGCCCTTACTCAGCTAACTAGGCGAGTAACACCGAGCGATGGCAAGACTATGCAAATATACTGTCTATACGTTGGTATTGGCGTTCACTCGGCGACGCTCGGCCAACATGTATTCCAGGCTTTAGCCTCGGTGAACTGGCTACGCTTCGGTGACCTCTTTGGGGAAACCGAAGGGTTTGTTTGTGCAATTGCTGACGAAGTTATCAAGACGAATAACTACCGGAAATATATCCTGAGGGATGGCACTACCGATATTTGCCGTGCGTGTCACCAGCCCGGTGAATCCCTCAGGCATATTGTTTCCGGTTGTTCACGTCTTGCTAACGGCGAGTACTTGCACAGACATAACCAAGTAGCTAGAATCATTCATCAGCAACTTGCTCTGAAATACAAACTTGTAGACATCGAGGTACCGTACTACAGGTATGTGGCAGAGCCAGTTCTCGAAAATGGTCATGCCACATTGCACTGGGATCGATCTATCGTCACAGACAGGACTGTTGTAGCCAACAAACCTGATATTGTGGTGATAGATCGATCAGAGCGCCTCGCAATAATTGTTGATGTCACCATTCCTCATGACGAGAATCTCGTGAAAACCGAGAAAGAACAACAGATAAAATATCTGGACTTGGCTCACGAGATTGTCGACATGTGGGATGTGGACTCGGCAATTATTGTGCCCATAGTTGTAACGGTTAATGGCCTAATAGCCAAGAGCCTCGATCGTCACCTTAAGAGGCTCGCGTTGGGTGCTTGGGTCAATGGTCTGATGCAAAAGGCAGTACTTCTCGACACGGCACGTATTGTGAGGAAGTTCCTGTCTCTGGAGCCCTAACCACCGGCAGCTTGGACCCTGTGCCCGTTGCTGGTGGGATCCCACGGTTTTTTTCTTTTTTTTATATTTTTTAAATGTATTAAATTTTTTTTGTGATATATTTAAAAATGTAATTTAAATTTGATTAATGGGAAATAAATGAATAATAATAAAAATAATAAGGTTGACAGCTGTTCGTTGAAGCTCTGACTCCTGAGCTAGGTTTAAACCTGTGTTCGGGCACGCCACGATAGTGGCGGTAAGTCCCGTGGTTGAAGATTGGTTGGAGAGACGTCACGGCGTCCTCACCTTCTGGTTGACTCAAATCCTTACCGGCCATGGTTGTTTCGGCCGGTATTTGTGAAGGATAGGCCGGGAGGAAACACCCGGATGCCACCATTGTGGCAGCAGCCGCGACCCTGTCGAAGACACGGCGTTGCATACTTTAGCGGAATGCCCAGCCTGGGCATCGCAGCGCCGTGATCTGGTCGCGGCTCTGAATATGGTTGTCCTCTCGCTCCCGGCCGTAGTTCTGTCTATGGTCCGGAGTGAGAGGTCTTGGAACGCCGTCACCTCTTTCTGCGAAGCAGTCATGCTGAGCAAGGAGGCGGCGGAGCGGGAGAGGGAAATACATCGCCCTCTCCCCAACCGTAGTTCCGGGCGTCGGGGACGTCGAACTAGAGACGACCTCCGACCACTCTAAATTTAGTGCCTGCGGACGCTGAACGCTGGGGCTGCTCCCTGTCCGCCAAAAGGCGGGAGGCGGCGCGTGTCTTCGCCGCCTCCCAAGTAGCTTTGTGAGGTGATGGATGCCAGAAGTTTGATGGATGCAAGAAGTTTGATGGATGATTGCGAGATCATGACGAGACGGGGCCTGCCAACACCAAAGGCGGGCCAATCCCAGGCGGGGTAGCGAGAAAGTATGCTAATCGCGAATCGCGTGACCCCGCCATCACACGGGACCCGTAGGGACACCGCGGTGGGTTTTAGTGGGTATGCCCCGAACGTCTTTAGGGAAGAGCCTCCACATACCTCCTCCGTCAGTCCCAAGCCCAGCCGTTATAATGGCTAGGTTGGCGGAGTTGAGATGACTCATAAGGAGAGTTTCCCACCGTAGTGAAAAAAAAAAAAGTTTAAACCTGTGTTACAGAAGTCAGTGAACCCTCACAATTTTCATGTTCACATAAATTATTATTATCCAATTGTTTCGGCGTTACACCGAAACCGTAGGTAGGTTCTAGGCGACTTGGGAGTGATGCTACGTCTACATTAGCGTTCGGCAACGTGTCCGTAATACGTTCCACGATAAGCGAAGAAATGTTAAAATTAATGTCCCTATCAAAACGCGAATGTATTTTAATATCTACGGAACCCCTGCAATGCTTTTCTGATCCGCCTATCCCTTTGACGGTTGAGTTAGTATTTTTAAAGTTATTCCATAATCCGAGGCGTTTAAAGCATTCCGATGTTATTAGATTGGTCTGAGATGCGCTATCTAGCAGACAACGTACCATGTGCGGCGACCCATTAACATCATATACGATAACTTGCGCTGTCGCTAACAGTACCGTCTTAGACGCCGTACACTGCGTTTTGGCCCTGCGCGGATCATTATAGATGCGCGAGTGCCGTCCTCGCGTGCGCGTCGCCCGCGCAATGGATGTCATACACAACGATACTTCGCCCTCAGACGCGCAAGGCGCAGCTACCGTGGTCTGCACCTGCGGCGCAAGTGTGTCAAGGTTAGCGGCTTGGCTTGACAACGGGTTATCTTAATCGAAATGTAACAGTGTATGATGTTTTTGATTACATGATCGACACTTTGTCTTACTAGAACAATTACTTGTTTTATGTTTTATGCTTAAGCAGTTAATGCAAGCTTTGTTTTCTTTTGCGCATTTAAAACGAGCGGTTGCATGTAAATTATCGAAGGCGGGACACTTGTATAAGTGGTCGTGCTGTATTACTGCACAGACACTTCTGTGAATTATTACTATTCGATTCCGAACATGTTACGTAAGATTGTGGATTAGGGACCGAGTTGTTATTACTATTTCGCGATTTATTCAACCTTTGTTTGTTGCTGTTAGTGTTAGACGGGCCAGGTGAACCAGACTGCGTATTATGAAATATTCGACACTGGTCTTTTATGAACGAAATAAAACTATCTAGTGTAGGTATTTTATTATTGCGTTCCGTCATCTCGAATGCGCGAATTGTATCAGTGTCAAACTTTTTTAAAGCGAGTTGAAGCAACATAAAGTCGGAAAGATCTTCTAATTTTAAATTCCTAAGAGAATTAATCGCGGTTACGAAGTTATCAATAAACAGCTGGAAATTCGAGACAGACGCGTTGCCGGACGGTTTGAAATTTAAAGCTTGGTCAAAGTATGTAGACGCTAGGACGCGCGTGTCCTGATATCTGTCAAGTAGTGACTGAAATATGACCTGATAATTCTCAGCACTGGGTGTGACACCTGCAAATACGGACTGGGCTTTCGGTGACAGTTTACCTATTAAATAGTACAACCTGTCAGCATCTGTCAGAGAACCATTATCGTGCACTGTAGACTTAAAACTCGCGTAGAATAACGGCCAATTTCGTATATCTCCGTCAAACGACATAATCTCGATTGGCGGTAATCTCGGTTTGCGGGCAACGGGCTCTGCTGAACATTTACCCTCCAATTGCGATTGTATACGCTTAATAATACAATAAAGATCTTCGAATGAGGTATACGCCTGATAGTTCAGTTTTTCATCAGGATTGATAGAAAGTAATCTTGCGTTATAATCGTCTAACAACTTATGAAAATCTGTTCGAATACTATCTACTGTTATACAATAACTGAGAAATGCTTCGCTATTACTGTCAGACATAGATGCGGTTTTTGATCGTTCATAGATGTTTTGAATGCGCTCAAATAAAATATTGCGTTTCGCTTCTAAGATTGTCATCTCTTTGTCTTCCGACACGCGTGACTTCTTTTGTTGTGACATGCTTACGTAAGTATAAGCTAATGAGAACGAAACAAAATAAGAATATCTAATGTATCTATTATTTTACCTAAGTAGGCAACACTTTGGAGCTGAGGAATTAAAAGTTGCTTGAAATATGAGATTTATAAGACAACTATGATAGTTCCAGAATTAATAATTTAATAAGTAGGTAGCTACATAAAAGTTTACCTACTGATGCGGGCGGAAATAACCATGTGACGGTTATGTGAATATATTAGGAGTATAGCTAGGTGCTATAACTGCCTAGGTATAGCGATATAACGTATAAAAACGTAAATGAATCCGGCTCGAAGGACCAAAAAAATGGTTCGGCGTTACACCGAAACCGTAGGTAGGTTCTAGGCGACTTGGGAGGGAAATGGACTGTATACAAAGAATAGCGGGTTCTTAGCCGCCTAGGAGATGGATACGGGAAGAGGTGATTGTGAGTGGGTATAGGATATTTCAAGGATGGAGGGCACTTACCTTATACAATCTTCTTCGTTTCCGAAGGGCAGTCTCCTGGTGGTTTCGTGATGCAGCTGCTTGTTTTCACTTCACTTCACCGTCACTCCCACTTGCGAGCGGTTTATATATGCGGTAATAATCACATACAGCGATGCGGCGCGGTACGATATAGCGGACACGTTCTCAGCGAGCGGAATGTTCTGGACTGTCACTCGCGTCGACGATCGCGGCGACGAATTCGCGAAAGGCAGTGCCTCTTCCAGGGAGTGGGATAGAGGGAGACGGAAATATGGTATCGCTCACACTTGTACGTGGAACGATTGATGTTGATGCGATTAGTTATAGATAGGAAGGTAGATGGCGCTACCACCAATATTGAACCTTTAACTAGATAATTATAATTTTCAGAAGTAAGGAAAAGGTAGACAGTTGTTTGTGTGAGTGGATGTATGTATGTATGTGTGTGTGTGTTTTGTGTTTGCATATGTGTGTATGTGTACCTAAGTACGTGTGTTTGTGTGTATGGGAGTGTGTCGGCGTGCGTGTGTTTATATGCGTGTTGTTTGAGTGACTGCGTGGACTGTATAAAATGGAACCTTTCCTAGGAGTAATGTTTCTGTTAGCGTATAATCTAACCCTTGTAACCATTCTTTAGTTTTACGCGTCATTTCGTTATAATTATGTCAGAGGGTTAATGCTTAGTTTTCTGTTTATTTTACTGTACATCTATGAGCTGAGGAATATGTGTTGTCGTTTTGACGGTTGTACAGACATTGTGCAATGTACGTCTTAAAGCAGCGTATTTGTCAAAAGGCGTGATAAGATGTTGTTTTCGTAGGCGATGGAGAAGGTACAGCTGCCTTACTGTTAGGACTTGACAGTTTTGGTATACTTCTGTAGTAGGAAAACGGAATGGTTTGAAGGTCATATCTTTGAGCAGTGATCGCTGAGCTCTTTCGAGACGTATTATGTGGGTTTTGCATGCCCCTCCCCAGGCTGTTATACAATAGCCCATCGCTGATTGTGCCAATGCATAGTACACCATTCTAAGGAGATTATAATCACCTACATGCCTTAGATTTTTGAAGGCCCACATCAGTTTTCTCGTGCGACATGTGATAAGGTCAATGTGATCATACCAGCTAAGATTTTCGTCCAAAATAACTCCCAGATATTTGACTGTAGCAGATCTGTGAATAGAGAGAATAACTTCGTATAAAAGCAATCATCGCTCTCGGTAGTTTATTCATTGAATTATTTTCTATGGCGTGAACAAAGGTTCAATCAATCTACATTTTACCCAACTCCGATTGATAACCGATTCAGTCACATATATGTATGTATGTACTAGCAGTTGCCCGCAGCTTCACCTGCTCTAGACTTTCAACTTTTATTTTACTTCCTTAGGTGGCATATTAAAAAAAATCCTTAAAGGATGCTTACGTCATAAAAGAAAAAGCCCGCCAAATTCGTGTTTCTGGCTTCAATAGTTTGGACTCTACGATGATTATATCTGTCAATATAAATCATTCTAAATACCTACATTTATGATGATGATTACATTTACCTTCGTACATCTTCAGCTACCCTTCATAAGTTGACAAATGAGGTGTCGTTAAATGCGTCCCAATCGTTCGCTGGTTATTGGCTCTGAGACGTTAAACTGAAAGCAAACCTCTCAAAAAATCCCTCTGAAAGACTAGACGAGTTTCGTAGAAATATATTTAATATTGATGAGTGGTATCTAATAAACGAACTTATAACTCAACTGTATTACAATAATAAATTAAGGTAAAGAAACTGTTTTTAAAACAATTTTTTATTTTAATTAAATAAATGCATTATACAATTAATACGATATCAAAGCTTGTCGCACGACTAAATTAGACACTCAAAATTGTGTAATGAATCGCTTTCATTATTTATCTGCGCATTTAGATAAAAGCCCTTTGATGTTTTAAAGTTATATTACTTTTTATTTATATTTTTAACTATCGACACAGTGATTTATCAATCAGCTGCGCTGGGTCTGCTCATATCAGTTCTGTTATAAGCTTTGATTAGTACAGATGTCGAAGTGCAGAGGAAATGTTTCAAGTTTTAATTCTGCCTCAGAATATTGCCAACGACAGAGGCAATTTTCTACTGCGAACCGCTAATAGGACTCTTCTTATAAAATAACGCGACATTGTACGCAAAAAAGTAAAAACCATCAAGACACACAGAGTACCCACTAAGTAGTAAAATACCAGTTCAGCAATATAGTAGTGTGTAAATCATTTTCTTGAGACAGACTTTACTTTGGTATGACATGAAACAAATCAAAGAGGAACGGCTATAATCGTAATTATAGATCATGAATCCCAATTGCATCAATCAGATTACTGGGATGAACATTATAGTACATGTCGCACAGGTGATTGGTTTTTAGGTGGTGAGCCAGACTCAATCACTCGTCGATCAAAAAGGAAGAAAATCAGGTTTTACTTACAAAAGAAAACACTTTTAGAATAGTACACTTCACGATATAATTCCTATATTGATACAATGCAGCTACTTTAAAACTACGAGTTTTAGTAATTGAGAACATCAGAAATTCAGGGCGTGGTCCGACAAGTAACTATACTTGTCGGACCACGCCCTGAATTTCTGATGTTCTCAATTACTAAAACTCGTAGATTTAAAGTAGCTGCATTGTGGTATACGCTGGTGTTCACTGGTGTTCTGACAGCCAAGGTCTTGATAGGGGAGAAGACTTAACTGCTGGCCGTGAGCTGGAGCAAAGGGACGAATGAACGGCTTCGCTCGCTTATCTACGGCGTGCGGGGCGCGCGGGCAGAGGCGCTCCCTCCTACGTTCGACGTTACAGTCCAGATGGATGTGCACGATGTCACACATCCCTCCTTTAGGGCAGAATTTTCCATAGGGAAAATTCTCTTGGCTAGCAGCTCGTTGAGGATTACCTGTAATCAAGTAGTGGAAGTGGTATCAGTATTTTAAGTAAACAATCAAACTTACATAACTACATTAGCTATAAATATTATGTATGACCCACAATACGCACGCAACAACTGCCCTATGATAAACTAACACACCAGTCATCCATAAAGCCGCTACACACTACATAAGTGCTTAGGCCATAACATAACAAAAGAATATGAGAGACAACCATTAAAGGCGTGAAGCGCTTAGGGTAATACACGAGACAAAAAGGAACGTCATTAAGAATGAGTTACAGGTATAAGAAGCTACGTCTAGCCCCACGTTGGGCGCCAATGTCGCACGGGTGATTGGTTTTTAGGTGGTGAGCCAGACTGAATCACTAGTTGATCAAAAAGGAAGAAAATCAGGTTTTACTTACAAAAGAAAATATTTTTAGAATAGTAGACTTCACGATATAATTCCTATATTGATACAATGCAGCTACTTTAAAACTAAGAATTTTATTAATTGAGAGCTTGAGAAATTCAGGGCGTGGTCCGTCAAGTATAGTTGGTATACGCTGGTGTTCACTGGTGTTCCGAAGGCCAGGGTCTTGATATGGGAGAAGACTTAACTGCTGGCCTTGAGCTGGAGCCAAGGGACAAATGAACGGCTTCGCTCGCTTATATATGGCGTGCGGGGCGCGCGGGCAGAGGCGCTCCCTCCTACGTTCGACGTCACAGTCCAGACGAAGGTGCACGACGTCACATACATACATACAGCTTACTAGCCGCTAAATGCCATACTCGATCTATCCTTGGATTGGGAGATTTGAGATATATGTTTGGCAGGATTGTGGAGCTTATGACAAATATGTATCGTAAAAGGTAGTAGAGCCTTGCTGATTTCAGCATGAATGGGCCGGCTCGACCAGGGTAGTACTACCCTCTCACAGAAAATCGACGTAAAGTAACAGTATCTAAATTGTTGCGCTTCGTTCGGTGAGTGAGAGTGCCGGAGGCCCTATCGCCTATTTTTCTACCTTATCCCTCTCCTCATCCTAAACCTTTTCCCAATACCAAGAGGCGGCAACGCACTTGTGATTCCTCTGGTGTTGCTTGTGTCCATGGGCGGCGGTAATTGCTAACCATCAGCCGATCCATCTGCTCGTTTGCCGCCTATTACTATAAAAAAGTAATCTTCAAATCCATGGATTGATCAGATATTGAAACCGGCCGTTAGATAGGTTAATTAGCCTCTAGAGCATATTAATATGAACACAAGCGATTGCAAGCCAAACTACTGAAAATAATCTATTACGTGAAATGTATTTTGCTAATAAGAGAAGAAGCAAGCTTCCATTAAATCCCTTCGTCCTCAAAATCTTTATGCGGTGTTTTCTCAGCCACAGACAATTTGGCAATCGCTAGGATTGGCAATTTGCCTCGTGCAACTCTGCACTCAGCTGTCCGATGCGACTACCCAAAATGTCTGTTCCACTGGAGACAGTTACGGGTTCTCTAAAGCCTGATCACGTATTCTGCTTCAAGAGCTAATAAACACTACGTATGTTTGTTTCTAAACATGAACAGGAATGCTTCGAAAAGGTGTATTTTTTAAAATGCGCGAATATGCTGAAGATGTAAAGTATATTTTACTATAATAATAGTTTTTACAGATATTTCATATTTGACTATTCATATGGCGTAGACAATGATGGCGTAATAGGGGGATTGACAGGTCTCGGTTTCGAATCCACGCTGCATATCAATGACCTTTCGAAGTTAAATGCGTATTATATTGATATTTATAACTTGCCAAACGGTGTAAAAAAAACCAGCTAAGTGTGGGTCGGACTTGCGCACCGAGGGTTCCGTACGTAAAAATATTTTTAGTATAATATGATGTAACTAAAATTTACGGTTTTCGTAATTTTTCCCTTAGCTGTGCTATAAGAAGTTATTTCGTACCAAAATCAAGGTTCTGATTCCCTTGCGAGTTTCGAAAATTTGCGGAAATTTTCTTTAGCTGTATCAAACTAAACAGCAAACAAAAGTGTTTGCTTTGGCTTTGAAGTTTAATTTTGACAGCTCCAAGGGACATTAGACTTGAATATTTGATATAAATTTCAGTTTGATACCTCTTCGCATTCCTGAAAAAAGGTTCTTTACAAACGGACGGATAACAAAGTGATACTATAAAGGTTCGGTATTTCCTTTCGAGATAGGAACCCTAAAAAGATCGTAAGTAAACCTGCATGACTGAGAGTTCTCCATAACGTTCGCGAAAGATACGTAAAGTCCGCCAAACCACACATAGCCAGCGTGGTGGACTTACCCGTCTCATAGAGAGACGAGGTCCGTGCCCAGCGGTGGGATAGGTTATAAATAGGGCTGATAATGATGATAATAATAGAATGTAAGCCAGAGAAAGTCGCTTGATGCGACCAAAGTGACATGAGGACGCATCCAAAAAGCAACTTTCATATTCATATTTATTGCTATTCCACAATGTCAGTACAGATGTTAAAAGGTTAAATATTTCTTCATTATGGACTAAAATAAATAAAGGTTAAATATTTCTGTTTGGGCATAGCGAGATTTACATATCACTAGACTTACTAGAAACGCCAAGATGATAATATGAATTACGATAATAAGATATCTACACTACGGCCGACGAATCATGGCGGATCCGAAGCTAGCCTTTGCGAATTACCGCGCATGTATACTCGTGTAGAAAACTGTTATTGCCAGACTTTATATAATTTATATACAAGTAGTATTTTATGATGAATGCACCTCACCTGACAATATTGGCAGTTATTTTAACCGAAACATAAACAATGTTAAACTAAGGTCTACAAACAGTACTGGATACGATGGTGTATTACCTAGGATACTGAAAACCGTGTTTAATAAAATATCAAATCCAATGAGCTACATAATTTTCGGTATTATGCAGGTAGTAGTTCCCACGGAATTAAAAAGGACCATAACAAAATGGCTCTTTAAGAAACATTATAAACATAGTACGACTCGTTACAGGCCTATAACATTGAATCCAGTCATATCAAAAATATTTTAGAAGGTTATCCATAAGAACAAACACAAGAAGTAACAAAAGAAACATATTTTAACATATTTTTTTCGAAAATTGCTTTGACAAACATTTTGATTGATTTTCTTTAGGTAGACACATCTTTTAAGTCGCAATTAAGAATGCGCGCGTGTTGTATTCCTAATAAGTAGGTATTTGGAACATGGCACGCATGGTATGCACCCATGAATGAAAGTATCCATGGGTGCATAGGACCTCTATAGATCATTATCTAAAGATATATGTTTTATATATTTGAATTATGATAAAAGTTTTATGACTAAAGTTGTAAAGAATTTAATTTACAACAAAAATCTCGTTCATGTATTTTTTGTGCGGCCAATAGTTTTCCAGAAAATCAAGAAAAAACTATCTGCCTCTGCACCGTTCCAAGGTGGCGGCCGAGGGACAAGAGGTAAGTCCCCACAATTTTAATCAAGCTTTACAATAGCCCTTCCCACACATCTGTAAAATAAAATTGCATCTTCTGATAAATGCAACCCCAAATGTAACTTTTCAATGGACTATAAATACTTTTGTCATCGTCTGTACTCAAGACAGAGATAGTAAAACGAATACTAAGGTGTGACAGAGACACATTATATCGTACCGAAAACTTCAAAAGTAAAAAAGAGATGTCCAATGTACGTGTTTGACGTTCCATTTAATCGATTTTTATTGATATCGATTAAAATTAATTAGATAAATATACGTGTATTCAATTACATATAAAGATTTTTAATGTGTTCCAACTCTTTTCATTTATGTCATCGTTAATAGATAAATCTGGTCTTTGAACCGAGAAAATAAATTTTATTAGATTTGTTTTTTACTAAAAACAAAATCTCACTATATTGCACGGTTTAATAAAACTATTTCATTTTATATCTTATAGTACTTTTATTATTATAACAAAAATAAATTAATTCAAAATCAATTATAAAACTAATCGATTTAAATTTTTGATTGTATAAACTATTAATAATTTGTATTTACATAACGTGCATCACTGGCCTAGACTACCGCCCCGCGCACCCCGCTTCTTGCCACCGCGTAGTTCCTAAAAAAGATTACTCGCCATCGTTAAACGGCCGTACTGTACTTAATTCATGTAACCAAAAATTTAAGGTAAAACGATGAAGAGTTTATTTTGCTTGAACATAGTGCCGCTCTTACGTAATGCATGCCTTGGGGCGCTTAAAGTTTTATCCAGACTTTACAATACACTGTGCACTGCGAATAAACAATGCCCGGCTTTTGTGACTACAAACTTTAAGTACCAAAGCTAGCAAACTTTATAAATCATACGACGAAATTGTTATGTAAATTCTTGTGAAACTCAGATTATGAAACTAAAACGAAACTTAGTTACCTCATGACGAGATGTATAGCCTTACGGCTGGTTTCAATATTTGATCTATCCATGGATTTGCCTACCAGAGGTACATATTTGACATAATCTCCATACAAAATACATCAAATATACATCTCTAGTAGCCATGGATACATCAAACATTGGCACCGGCTGTTGGGGCTCTATCGCTCTAGCTCACAACGTATACGCGCAACGTATACACGTTGCGTGTGTAACTTCCATCTCACGTCCGGCATGATTTAAAGTACTAACAAAAATAATATCATGTCAGCAGATATCCGCGAAAACGCAAATCCTTAACGCTAGTGACACTGGACGTATGAAAAAATACGGAATACACCTTCTAGGGAACACGTACTCAATAACGCGTACTTAAGGACGCGCAGTCCGTACTTGGCTTTAACGTGCGTACTCCAGTCTAGCTAAAATTAACTATTTAATATGCCAACGCTTAGACTCAATTAATTGTGTGAGTAATTGCGGGGCTACACGAGTATGGTAATTACCGTCTTACCGCTCCATTAAACGATATTCCCGTCGTATGTCGACGATCGTTAACAGACTGTATTTTATTATACTCGAGCCAACGAATCTCGAGATATTTTTAAATTTTTCCGTTATAGAAATATCAACTTTAGACAATCTGAAATAATTGAAATGGCGTAAATTAAAATGAGAACTGTATGAAAATATAATCATTCTTTGACTGTTTAAACGTTAACTGAAATTAAATGTCGTGCTCACCAATCCAGTAGTCAGAACAGAATTATGAATCGACAATTAAACGCATTTTACGATTGTTTAATTAAATAAGTCTTTGATCTTAAATATAATCACACAGGCGATACTAATACATATGGAAGTGAGCGAAAAAAATATTAAATTGTTAATTATCATTTGCCCCGTGCCTCGGAGAGCACATTAAACCGTCGTCGGTTCCGACTGTCATGAAGATCTTTGACAGTTGTTACGGGGAGTCAGTACCCTCAATTAAACTGATACTGGTGGAATATCGCTATCCCTTTGGGTTGCGCGGTCAGACGGCAGTCGCTCTGTGGAAAAGTTGATATTCTGTCATATCTGATTAGACCAGCTGGCGGACCTCGGGCTCCAGGGCGTGTAAGTCTTGGGTGCAACCGGGATAACGCTAGGGCGAAGATGATGGAACTGACCAAAATAAATAATTATGGGTAAATATATATGCTATTGGGTTTCTGTATTAAAAACAGATGCGACGGTTAATGTCCCCACTACATGTCCAATAATAAACAGCACATAATCAATAATGAAAGGCATACTGAATGAACGCAAATAAAGCAATCTTAACTATTGACTCGTTGCCCAAAGCATAGTTCAGAAGTTTATACGTACAAACTGATACAATATTAGATATTATCAGATTTCAGTAAATGGAAGTCTGAACTACTGTAATTCAATTTGCTAACCAGAAATTTGTCTTCTAAATTTGTCGTCTTGCTGAATTATTTGGCAACTATTAAGTGCATAGCTCTGGGCCGGTGTTATTTATATTTCAAGAGCCCAATTATGTAGATATGCAAGTTAACTGTGTTTAGTAATCTCAGTGGACTGCCCTCGAATTATTACAAACATTACGGTTCTGAATGTTCTGATGCAGCGTTTAACTCATATATTATTTCAAGTATTTTATGGCAATGTTTAGATGTTAGAAGCTTAATTGCGTTACTTTAGTTGCGGCCAATAGTCGACGTATTACGCATTTGTGGTTTCTAAACGTAAGTAAATAACTATAAAAAGGTACCTCCGTTTTTAGTACGCAAGAATGAAAATAGAATTACATATATGGAAAACTGGTAGAAAAACAGCGTTCTAGTGCATTGTTCCATTTGTCTCAACAAGTCAGGAATTCGTCCGATCGTAATCTGAAGCCGACTGCCGTTAGTTCGGCGTAGTGTGTTTAGACACTTAGGCGGGTTTTCCTGTCACGCTGATTGCACGCCGATGGGCAATATGCATGAAGTACTTCTAGCGTTTTTGAGTCACGCTGACCGCTCTGTCGGCCGGCAGCGCTGTCGGCCGAAGTACTTCATACATATTGACCCATCAGCGCGGACCGTCGGCGTCTGATCAGCGTGACAGGAAAACCCGCCTTAAAGTTACTACGCGCGTCTGTCCGCAAAACCACGCTATGAAAAGGACCTGAGCTAGAGCAAACATTTTCAAGCTATGCCTGCCACAAGGAGTCACATAAAACATAATGTCTGAACCAAGAGCTTGCAAAGACATACTGATTTAGTGCTTACTGTTCAGAGATTTATTTCACAGCCATGCGACTTAAGACTGATATATATTTACTGGACTGACGTCTATATTCTTTTATGGGTTATCTAAGATAAAGTTAACTATTGGCGCTTGTGAAATGCGTTGCCATTAGAAATTAGGCAAGCAAAGTCAATAGGCATATTTAAAAAGGCTTTAAAACAACATTTCCTAGCTAATAACTAAGTCATTGTTTATAGCATGATTTTACTATAATATTATCTAAACTGTAATATGTATGTATGTATATTATTATGTATGTATGTATGTATTATTATGTATATTATCACGTATATTAATATGGATTTTATTAAGTATGTATTTATGCACCGTATGTATATGTTAATTTAAGCAAGTAACTTTATTACTACACCATTGAATTATTATATTTCTCTAGTCTATTTCTGTCCATCCAAAGGTTGCCTGTAAGAAATTGCTTTTAGCGATAAGGCCGCCCATTGTGCATTTAAATTGTAAACTTAACTATCTCTCTTGTCTCTGTAAAATTTCTGTGTATGGTGTACAATAAAGCTTGACAATTTGTTTGTCCGATATAATTAACTTGATATAGATTAGATTAGATAATCTAATCTATATCAAGTTAATTATATCGGACAAACAAATTGTCAAGCGAGTGAATATTGTAGCTGGTAAAAACCGACAAATATCCGAGTCTGCTATAGCCGACCATTTGCTGTAGGCGGAATCTGACCACTGAATTGAACTACATGTACCCAAGTTCTCTCCGCCGATCGTAACAATTTTTCGTGAATAGCAAGCAAAAAAACAACCAAACAAAAAGCACGGCAATTTCTAATAGGGAAATGAAAAAAAAAACGATTAAACTAGCTCAAAGCCATTGAAACACAAGCTATGATTTTTCTACATACCGACTAAGCTGCTTTACCTACAAATGATATCAAAGTCTCGGAATTAGGTTTTAGTTTTATTTCTGCATGTATAATAAAGGTTAACTACTGTTATTAAATAAAAAAGATCAGAGAGCTGCTAATGCGTGTAATAATTATGTGGCGCCTTCTTAAAGCTTTAATAGTTAATTAGCTAAGTAATGCTAGATATAAACTTAGCTTCATTTTGCTTTTTACTTTGTTTACCTATTATATATACTTACAATAAGGTTCAGTCAAATACTGAGTGCCATGGCCATAATTTGGTCTAAAGGACTTTATCTATATGTGGTTATTTTTCAGAGTCATTGATTTTGAGATAGGATAGGTTTCAAAATACAATCTTTAGATAATAACCATGTATAATCGTACACCTGTAGCTTATACACACTTATGCGTAACATGGTTCTATGTTCATGAGTTTTCTTTGTAAATGAATTTCAATTCATTGACTATTGCCATGATCATTACATTTAGCACAACAGTCGATAGTACTACAATACTTACCTAACTAACCGCAGTGGCAGTAGCCAAGAGCAATAAAGGGTCGCCAACATTATCACCAATACTGCGGACGTGGGTACTCGCGAGAAATTACATTCTCGGATTTCACGTTCCACACATATCACTAAAATAACAGTTTCTAACAAAGTAAATTCGTTCATTAATTGATAATACAGACTAGTATATTCTTGGGTTTACGCGAATGTTAAACATTGAAATTAAACTACAGGTAACGGATTCTATCGCAATATATAGGTTTTAAATGAAATTTAAACCGAATGATCTAGAAACTGTCAGCAAGCTAATGATACCCAAACCCCAACCCAAGAAATGTCAAACACAAGAAAAATACTTATTAAAAGTTCTCCACTTATAGAGAGCAATAATTTTGGCAAAATCTGGTGTGAAACGAAGTGGGTCATTTTTCATGACGAAAAACCGTGCTCTGTTCAATTGCTACGCGGTCTGTGAATTGAAGAACGTTTTCAAATTATCTACAAGGATATCCGAGACCTAAGTAAATTAATCTAATTACAAAATACGAAACAATTAATTAAATTAAGCAAATGAATTGTACCTATTTGGTAACTTCGTAGCAATGGCCCCAAGGCAAGTCCCAGCGAAGCTCCATCACAAGTTGTAATAGTTAATTATCCCTTAAGTTTCAACTTTTGACCATAGCGTACTCCGTAATGTGTAGATATTGAGTAACAAGTTATGATGTGAAAACTATTTTATGTCAAGTCAACTAGCCCTGTGATTAAAGAACCTAAGAGGTTTCAAAGTGACCTAAGAGACCTATTAAAGATTGCCATTTATGTCTAGAAAAGGATTCCCTTAGCAGTCGCATTACAATCATAAATGAAAATAGCCTCGTGTTGTGACATTTTCGAGAGAAGACTTGTGAATATTATCCGTTTTTTTATACTTTTAAGAATAATGAATATATACCGCTCCCGTACATGTCCCACAAACGAATATGTTGAATTTTGCAATAGAATAATTTGCCAAGGTCACCACCAAGAAACAGGATTTAAACCCGCAACCTGGTCAAATCACTTCACCAAATAAATTATACGTGATCTTACTACAAGTACAAACTCATGGAAGCAAATTTAATACGTAAGAAAGCATCAAAAGAATATATAACAGTCTGGTTATTTTATTTCCGGAATTTCAAAAGCTGTTTAAAGTACATACCTTATAAAATACGATAATAAATTGAACATGCTCTGTGCAGAACTATGCTAAGTATAAATTGAGTGCCATAATAACAAAACAATATCCATTTCAAAACTGCCAGCCCTTGGGGTATATATCAAAGGGTATTGCGATACAATCCTAAAACAATCGCATTATAATGCTTGTATTGACTTTCATATACAATTCGAAACTCATATGCGGTGGTATTACAGTTCAAAACACAAATACGATCAAATATCAATAGTATTGGCCTAACGTATACAAATATTGTTAGGGTTGATAATACACAGCGCTATTTCGCATCGACTATTTGCACGCTTGTGGTGAGCTGAATCTGCAATGTTACTATACAGATTACATTTTAAGTAAACTAACATTAGTATGTAGATTACACGAACAACGTAGTGGATTAAATGCTCGTGTTGCAGTTTAGCAGTACCGGGTGTCTTTGGATCAAGGCCTGCGAGAGGTAATAGTTTGTATGATCTAGAAATTATTGCTTTCAATCTGGATGGGCTTTGTGTTCGTTGATTGAATGTTTATAAAGTTTTCTGTGACACCGTTCTTATTCCAAGTGCGAGAATTATCTCTAAGCCCGTGGGTCAAAATTCTACATTTACATAAATACACGAGGCTCTTCAATGGGTACCTAAGGATCAGGATCTCAGTTGGCTTCGTGGGAAAGAAGAGTTTATAGATGTCTTGATACCGTATATTTTTAAGTAACTTATAATAATCAATCAAACTCACTAGCTCCGTCACAAACATACGATAGCGCTATTTTTGAGGACAGTCGTTAGGTTTTATATTTATTAGAGACAATGTTTTGTGTATATACAGAAGATTGATTGATGGAGACGCTATAAATATCTTATATTCAATGAAGCATCACACACGACTAACATAATAGATTCTCGTTATACGATAATAATATCTAAAGGTGAAGGCGATACCTAGCAATATTGAACGTTATTAGGTATATCTTAAGTATTTTTACGTCAGTCGTAGGCGTTGTGGTTAGACGTGGGTGTTTTTTATTAAATACTAGAGGATGCCCGTAGCTCCACTCGCGCATTATTTTTCCAACTATTCCTGCCCGATTCCGTAGCATAATCAGGAAGGCATGCCAAATTTGCTGTGCGTTGACTGTCAGATAGTAATAAAATAATTTTTATATACATTAATGACTGCCGTATCTTTGTCGTCTGTGAAGCGCTTATATGATACATTGTGGAAATTAGAATATGAAATCATCATTTAATAAATTAAGCCACAGACTAACACTTATGCACGTCCAACATTTTAGACGATTAAATTTGTTAATACGTTCATACTATTAAACAAAATTAAAAGATTAATACACTATCAAAATAGCACAAAGACAGCCCTTACAGCATTTTATTTTTAGCTATACTACTGTTTCTATAACAGTCACTTCCAACAACTGCCTATGAAAGTTGAATCAATTTACTTATACTTTAAAAGTTGGTGTAATATTAATATTATTATGTAATATTGTAATATTCACGGACTACACATTCAATTTATTTATTCAGAGGTACACCTCTGTCTACCCCTTCGGGGATACAGGCGTGAGTCTACAAAAAAATATAAAAAAGAAATATTTTAAAGTTGACGCCCGCGCTGTGGTCGTTCTAGTTAGAGCCATCACAACGCTTAAACTTAAACCTATATAGTCAATATATTATAGACATTTGAAATAACAAAAAATTCCGGAGAGCCAAATATTGGTGGAGAGCTAGGGTTTACCATTACAAATAAAGTCTTAAAAGTCCCCATCGATCCTATGTATGCTACAAAAGTTATTTGGGGTTAATCGTCAAAATTTGAGATCTTTTGGATTCTTCTCGAAAACGGTAAGTTTTATCAAAATAAAACCTAACCAAAGTTGTAGATCTTAAAATTCTCTATAAAAATGGCGTTGATGATTTTTTCCTCAGAGCTACCATTCCTGAGATATCGCGATTCTAAGAGTCACATCATACATGATATGCACACATTTTCATGCCACCTGTGAGGTAGTGTACTCGGCGCGTTTTTTTTTACCGTGGTTTCCCCTGTACTCCACTAACTGTCATGACAAGTTTAAGATAATTTAAGGGAACAATACCCGTCAAGTTCTAGATATTACCTTATTATTGATATTGATTATTGAACATAACCGGCGAAGTGTGGGTGTGTAATTCACCTCTGTCTACCCCTTCGGGGTTAAAAAGGCGTGAAGTTATGTTATGTTAATTGATATTGCTATTGATTATTAGGTTAACTATTGTTTTGATTTCTTTAGATATTTTAATCAGATATAGACCAAATATCCCGATAAGCGGCAATAGGCTCGCCACCTATTACGTGGGATCAAAACACTAGTGAAAAGTGGGCGTTTAATGTGCCTTTGCCTACCCCTTCGGGGAAACAGGCGTGAGTCTATGTATGTATTTTAATCACATTCATACTCTTGAACGTCTACTTCAACAGTCATGCCTTCTTCGATTTCTTCTACTTCCTCTTCTTCTTGCTGGATGTTCATAAATTGTCCAAATGTGGCTGTATCATTGGTCTTTTCATTAAACTCACAGGAATCTTCTTCTATTGTACTCAACTGGACATTTGAGCAAGACTGACCTTGGCAATTGGTACATGCTGGAGAACACAGCAACCCGACTTTTTTACAGCCACATTTGGCACTACAATTTTTTTTGCAATTGCAAAAATTGTGTTGAGGAGCTTTCCTGGAGCAGTTGGGAGTAAAGTTTGAATCGGTTCCAGAGTATTATCTATTAATTTCCAACCCCAGTTTTCTGGGTTCAGTTGATTGCCTAGCCATGTTTGAACTTGATAGTATACTCGATACAAGTGTTGAATAGCAGATGCCGATGTTGGAGGAAGACATGATAGTTGTACTTGTTTCTTGTTTCGTGTATTTTTTTCCAAAAGTTAAGTCACGAAATTTATCAATGCAAGTAATTTTTTTTTTGGAGCTCCATAAACCGCAAGAAGATGAAATCGAAGGAGACATGACTGTTGTAGTAGACTTTCAAGGGTATGAATCTGATTAAAATATCTAAAGAAATCAAAACACTAGTTAACCCAATAATCAATCTCAATATCAATAATTTATTTATTTATTGGGACATATAACAGTTATACATTACAATGCATGGTAAGTTGACAGTAGGTATTTTCATGTTACTTAATGTATAACCCACACCTATGTCCTCAGAATAATATTAAATAAATTTTGAGTATTCAAAGGTCATGCGAAGTTGAGCCAAAGTGTCATATTGACAAAAACTAAACATAATAAAGGAAATGGAAAAAACGAATGTGGAAATACTAGGACAAGGGTTTTAGGACTTCAACCGCCACTCTTTTAAATTTTAAGTGTGAGAGTGCAAAAATGTCGATGTCAGATAAGTGTGTGTTATACATTTCTAGGAGACAGCGGAGAGTTGCCCGTGCACCGGCGTTTGTTCTGCATTTTTCAGTGTGGAACAGCCGAGGCACGCGCACCTCCCGCTGTAATACAGTTCTAGGGACCATATAACGTAGCTGATTCGTAATACCACTACATTCAAATTTATTAATCGATTTTAAACTTTCGCGATTTGTATACATCATACAAAATAATTTAGCGCGTCTTAATCGCGTTAACTTAACTTATTTAAGGTATAAAAATCACAAGTCTTATCCACCGATCGTCACTATTACTCCAGGATAGTACGTGAAGCGGTAGAAATCAAGAAATATAACAATTTCAACCGGGAGGATGGATATAGATTATCGGCTACTTGGAATCCAGTCATCAGCAAATGTAAACACCGCCGCAGTGATAAATCTCAATAGTGTGTAGACGTCATTAGTGTAGTGTGTCGGAGTACCGACATTGCGAACTTAAATAAAGACCAAGTGAAGGTAGGTGCCGAAACCCGCACTTCCACAAGACGGCGCTGAGCTCTCATCAGTCTCTCCGCGACCAAGCTCGGTGCAAGACGAGCGAAACGTCGGAAACAAATAGGTATTTATACCTTAAATAAGTTAAGTTAACGCGATTAAGACCCGCTATATTATTTTGTATGAATCAAATTTATTGTTACAAATGCCATGCAACATCATAAACATGAGCAGTTTGCGTCTGGACTCCAAGCTTAATAAGGTAATATCTAGAACTTGACGGGTATAGTTCCCTTGAATTATTCTAAAATTGTCATGACAGTTAATGGAGTGGGCCTACAGGGGAAACCACGGTAAAAAAAACGCGCCGATTACACTACCTCACAGGTTGCGTGAAAATGTGTGCATATCATGTATGATGTGACTCTTAGAATCGCGATATCTCAGGAATGGTAATTCTTAGGAAAAAATCATTACACCATTTTTGTAGAGAATTTTAAGATCTACAACTTTGGTTAGATTTTATTTTGATTAAACTTAACGTTTTCGAGAAAAATCCAAATGACCTCAAATTTTGACGTTTGACCCCGAATAACTTTTGTAGTACACAAAGGATCGATGGGGACTTTTAAGACTTTATTTGTAATGGTAAACCCTAGCTTTCCACCAATATTTGGCTCTCCGGCAATTTTTGTTATTTGACCACTATTTTTATGTCTAAATTGACCGGACTAATACTGTTACCACCATTATTTCAATATCACAAAATTATATTATCGACTACAGGAAGAGGTCCGCAACTGTATCCGAACCATCTTTTTTAATTTAACCTTTTCTGCCCGATGATATGGGCATTTCGGGAAATGCCTTCTTAGTGAACACATACACTCCTTTTTACGTCCAGTAGTTTAAGCTCTACGTTGTCTGTCAATCCATCAAATTTTAGAGGCAGCGATAGCCTAGTGGAGATACCAACGGACTGCCATGCAAAGGATATCGAATATGAATCCACGGCGTGCACCACTGACTTTTCGAAGTTATAAAATTGTTAATTATCGCTTGCCTCGTGCCTCTGAGAGCACTTTAAAACCGATGATCATGGCTGTCATGAACATCTTTGGCAGTCGTTACAGAGTCAGTACCTTCAAATAAACTGATACTGGTCTAAACCATGGAATATCGCTATACCTTTGGGTTGCGTAGGTCAAACGGCAGTCGCTTTGTGGCAAAGCTGATATTTTGTCACTGATGGTTAGAACAATAGGCGAACCCCGGGCTTCTAGACATGTAAGTCTTGGATGATGGATGGACGATGATGTTGTCTGTCAGTCAATCAGTAACGGAAACCAACAATATGCCGAGACGTTAAGTAGTAGTATAGTTATTTGTGCAATATAAAGATCTAAAATAAAATCTCTGTCATATTATTATGAGTAAAGAAGAGGAAAAGCAACATCTCGAGTTCTAATATAACGCAAACAAACTGTCTTACTATTCCATATCATGTTCCATATGGCAAAGCAAGACAAGTAAGCGCTACCTACTACCTATTTGATATTTTTGTAATGACTTCAAAAGTCATCGCACTTCGTCGCGTTGTCGCTTTGTCTCGTTTATCACACACTCACTCATACTTGCGTACAACAATGGGTAAGTAAAATAAATTATTGCTACATTACACAATACAATTCTTTGTACATTATAAATGTCTGCATATCTATGGGGTAATAAATATCTTTTACGAGGCAACCCTACTCGAGTCGTTGCCGCACCATTTGCGGAGCAATCGTCGATTATACGTATACCATGTGTCAGCACTACGTTATATTTATATCAACGCTTTACAAGAATATCGTGAATGTAAAAGCATATTTTTATATAGTACCTATGTACTAAGTTATCTTTAGGACTAGGTACTTATCGAAAACAACGCCAAATTAAAAAAGTGTCAGCACATTGTATCGATGAAATATCCTTTTTGAATGTGAAAGGAACTTAAAGTGACAATGTAATCTATAGCTTGCGTGATCTTTATTTAATAGATCACATGAAACGTCTATACGGTTACATATCTATAGTCCGTGCCACGAGAACATAGTCTTTTTGTAAATAAAGAATTTCTACTAAGTGACTTGGCGATAGTTCTGTCAAAAACAAATAATGTCAAATCCAATGAGCGCATCGGTACATAGATTCGTGTCATTGGAAACTAATATGTCGATGGATCGACTTTTTATCGAAATTATGCGCTGTCAACAAGATCTTCTAATGTTTTGAGGTACTGACGCCTAGAATGTCAACATTTGGCGTTAGTTCATTGAAATGTTACATTCTTGGGCTTAACATGCATTTATCAGAGGCCAACATTATTTTTTTTTTTAGTTATCAAGAAGGGGTAAATGTAAAGTTAAATACAAGTTTATAGGATCACAACGCTCTTCCCGCTGCCGGCATCTTGAAAAAGCGGGTGCAGAATAGCAGATGGCAAACTATTAGTCGCGCAGAAAATTATTTATACCTAAAAAAGAAATTGCGTTTTCAGACTACCGTAACTTTTAATGGATTTTTTTTAAGTTCATTCTGACGATTTCATTCACAGACAACGTAAAATCTCCATGCCTAGAAATTTTTATGCAAGGTGCTTGCTAGTTATCTGTAATATTATTCATTCCTGGTCAATAATTTAATATTTTAGGATAGGTAGGCTACTTAGAACAAATGATTTATTGTCTATGATTTTTAAAAAAATATGTCAGTAATAGAGTAAAATGTATGTACTCTATCATTATTATACATGGAACTCTATTTTTCCTTAATTTACAGAATAAATTACGTTTAAAACGACAAAAAATCGGCAAATATATGAACATTCGACCATTCAAACACAAATCAAATATTTTTATTTTAGTAAAATTTAACAATATAAATTTAAAAACATAGTGGCATAATTACACATTGAAAAAAAAAGACTGTTAAAAAAGTATAAAATCTAAAACACAACTGTTTGATAAAAGTTTGTGAAGCCCAGAATGTGTGTTTACAAAAACTCTATCTTCTCGTGGCACCAACTTTAGGTAAGTGTTAAAACACACAAAGCAAACCGTCATGTTTGACGGTTTGATTTTACTTTTACAACAGCTTGCGTCTTCCAAAACAATATCAAACACATTTAACCAGATAAAAAGGACATTTCCAAAATGGTTATAGCTAAAACGTAATATGTCCCTGCAGCATTATTCTGCGTGTAAGCCCACCCGCATCCTACGTTCCGATATATCTATTGGATCACGGTCACTATCTATTGGATCGTAGAATGCCTTCCAAACCGGACCCTTCGTCTTAAAAGAATTTCTATTAGAAAAGTATGTGTCACTCTGAAATATTTGAAGGCGGACATTGCGGAGAGGGCCTAACATGCATTATCTTTGTTACATAGACACACAACTATTTATTTGAAATAGGATAAATGAAATGGTATTTATTACACCCACTTATCACCAGCTTTATTTAAGTCATCTCAAGAATAATTCTTGTTCAAACCAATCCTTTGAGTACTTTTCTCAGAATTATTAACACGTTAACTGCCATAGCATAATTTTAAAGACGGCAATTTCTTTTTTCTGTTTTTTGGTGTTATATCGACATAAATTACATGAAATGAATATTTTTTTTTCTTTTTTCGATAATTATAACATAAAATAGGACAACAAAAAATATTGTCACGTATATGTGACTGACGAAGCCCAATCGGGAGAAAATATAGCCATTGCGCCATGTCAGGCATTTTTTTAGGCATTTTGTCAGGCATCGTACATCGAAGAACACAAAAAAAAATTACATTTTTTTTTGTTTCTATTTTATTCTAAACGTACTATTTTTATAATTTTCTAAGCTTTTTTTCAAATAATAAAAATACTTAGAAATTCATTGTGTTGTATTTTTTGCGTAAAACATGTACTAACTTAAAAATCAGTCCCATATGTAGGAAATGTTGGGCCAAGATGAACATAGTTTCTTAGGGGCCTTGTCAGTCCATTTCACCAGAGAAAAACACCCAAAACGCGCCTGACGGCTCCCTGAGATAATTTGAATTACATACGTTTGCGTCAGGCACTTGTGACTGACACGGCCCTAACAGATACCATGTCTGTCAAGCACCGGTGCCTGACGTGGCAGTCAACGTGTTAAATGGGATGGTGCTCACAATTCAAAGTATTCAAGCAATCTAAACTGACGAGGTTTAATATGTACATGACAACCACAAACTACTATTTAAAACTGTTATTATCTAGCGATATATGCTAGTTCCGGGCGCTGTAAGAAAAATCTACCTTTCGCAGTTACGACAAAATACCCATTCTTCTTTTTACGTACGTGTCTGGTTGTATCTTACAATTAGACTGCTACAAAACTTTCAACAGTGATTAACTATATTTGTTTTTACCATGTCGTGACAGTTAAAAAATAGTCGCTGGATGTATATCTTCTCTACTGTCCCCATAATACCGAATCTTTCGTCCTTGACAAAAATGTCGTAGGCGATATTTATTCTCATTACACTCTATGTGAACTTCATACAAGCCACGTCACTCTAAACGCCACGATAATCTAAATCGCACTCCATCGCACGGCACGTCTCGATATAAATTCCAGTCTAATACATGCAACGCAAGGAACCTCTAATGAAATTCTGTGCAGTCGGGTATAAATTACGGCACACACTAGGTTGATAAGACATTAGTGTTTGTGGCTGCTGGCTAATAGCATGTTAGCAGAGACCAAGCTCCTCAGAACCAGTGACGCAGTTATACCCGACACTTGGTGTTTTACCAGTAATTAAACAGATAAGCTTAAGTGAATACCGTATTAGCTTACCGCTGTATGCTTGCTTGACTCTGTTTAGTGAGAGTTAGCTTGGATTTATGGTTCTTGATGAAGTTTGTGATAAGGTAAATACAAGTATGGTATAAGGTGCTGGTAAAAAGTTTAGAGTGAACTTTATACTTTAAAATATTTACAGTAGTTATTGCGTGAAAGAGTAACAATCCATCCTTACTAACAGAATGTTGCATTTTAATAGTAGAAAGATAGTCATGTGGCGCCAAAATAATAGTAGAAAAGTAAAAAAAAGGGTTGCGATGCCATAATTGGTGCAGAATCATCACTTATAAATCTTTTCCACACACCTACTGACCACCGCAACCCAAAGGGATATAAATATTACATAGCTTCACTTGTGTCAATATATTCAAGGGTGATTATTCCCCGTAATTCATGTAAATGATCTTCGTGACAGCTGGGACTGACAGCTGAACGTGCTATCTGAAGCACGGGATAAACGATTACTAACAACTAGAGGATGTCAGCAGCTTTGCCCACACTGTTTTTTCATGTTACAGTGACTTTCCGATCACGTGGTAATTACGAAAAATACTTCCTTAATGCACCTTTACATACATATTCCTTGGGGACCCCCAAGGAACATACATGCCAAATTTCAGCTTCCTGCACCCAATAGTTTTGGCTGTGCTTTGCCTGTCAGTCAGTCAGTAACGCAAGAACTGTGCATACAGATACAGATTTAAATAGCACGTAATTTTGAAACGTAGTGCGCGCCACGGGTTTGAACCTGGCACCGTCCGCGTTTGTTAGTTTTACTTCAAATAAATACAGTGTGTTACCTTTTCACCTTTTTCCAAATGAAAAACAAAACTAGCTCATTACGCCTGCTTGTACACTAGTAACCTTAATGCATGTACATAATCGACTAGGGCAGGCAAATCTCGTGTCCGTTCGTTTTCTCCTCTCACTTAAGTAGGTAATTAACTAGAAACAGTGTTGGTCCGGAACAATCAACTCCACTGAATGTTGTATATGCTGGCATGCTAGCAAATATACTCTTTAATTATGTACTACGGGTACAGACAAATATGTTAGAAGAAAGAAAACTCTTGGACATAAGAAATGCAATATAGGTACGTAATTAGGTATATACTGTCGAAGCCAGTTATAAATAAAAGGTGTTAGGCAGTGGACTGTAAACTGTATTTCATAGTAAAACTGGTTCTATACAAAAGTAAATGCCCGACAATTCAGCGCAAGCGAAAGAGATTTAAACGTGTGTTCGTTGGGCTTCTGATCGCTGATAGTTGACGGCGCGCGCTCCCGTGCGCAGGCGCCGTAGTGTTGTGACACGATTGTAGTGATGTGAATAAGTGTTACTATTAGTAACCTGTCTACGACAATGTGTCGTAGACAGTATTTTTTTCCAATACACAGTATGTTAACTAACCGTGGGCAAAAAATTGTGCTACTGGCCTTAAAGTGCATCTGAAATGATATTTATGGCGCATTTTCAATTTTAGGTAAACAATGTACACGAATCCCTTTACTCCCACATCACGTAGCTTTAAGCTTCATATGGGTGGTTTTGCTCTTCTGCAAGAGAAAACAGAACCGCAAGCTGCCGTATAGAATTATACTTGATACATTAAATTCGATCTTATTTCTGCTACACTCTGTATTATTCATAATAATTTAAATGAACGGTATTCGTAACTTGGCTGTTACGTCATCTTACAGAAACTTGCCGTATATATCTTAGAGAATACATTATACTAAAATTCATACAATCTCTGAAATGATTTTGACAAGAAGGTATGTAGTATATTTGTTGGTTCGGCAAACCGCTTAATTATCGAGAATGTGTTGACTACTTAATTAATGACGCGTTCAAATTAGGCGCTTGGTGACAAACTGTTGCCGCGGGACAATCGTTCTTATGTCGTAGTTCACAAGCATTTTTATACAAAAGTACTCGACTCATAATCGCCGCATTGCATTAACACGATTGCTTTACAATGAAAAATCATATCCCTCCGTGCGTCAAGCAAAAATTCAGCTGTTTTCGTGCGAAACCAGTCCGTTTGCATTCTAGCACCTACCATCGCGACAAGCGCCATTCGGTACCAAAACTAATAAAGTAATCATTGTAACAATATACAAAAGATTGACTTGATTCATCTAATAATATCTTAATAAAATTGTGTTAGCTTGTTGTACTAAAGTGCCAAAGCTGTGGAGCAAGGAACTGTTCTAATGGGGTTGATACACCTGAGCATTCACTTGTAACAGAACAGCGAGTATTCGCCGTTTTTTGTTTTGTCGAACCGAACATTTTCACGTTCATTCTAGCAAACACTCTAAATTCAAATAGTCCGTAGAATATAGAAAAATATGGAAATCTCACAGCAGTTTTACCCAATATGTTTAGTTCAGTTTCACTTATGAATTATTTCTGGAGTAAGATGTAAGAGTAAGATACATAGACAAATGACGTTTCTAAATAGTAAAATGCAGATTTTAATTTGAACAGGTTTAATAAATCACACAAGTGTCTGTTCCTACGTTCAAATTTATTTATCGATATCGAGAGTTTATCAACATTCTATTGAAAGTAATTCTGAGTAAACCAAATCTAATGATCTATTGTAAACATTATCGATATTTTATCTATATTTATTCTGAGTAAGCCCATCACTAGTTAAGTTAAAATTAGTGACAAACTACGAAGATTCTTCCCTAGATTAAAATCATGATTCAAAGTGAAGTAAATATATTGGGTTTAACCGCCATTGTAGCGCGAATTCTATGTATTATCTATATTCTAAGTCTCGGCCGAATGTTCGTAAGAATGCTCGCTAAAACACACTCATTTGTTTTGTAAAATTCGCGAGAACGCTCATTACAGGTGAATGCTCAAGTGTATCAGCGCCATAATATGTAACATAGAACATGCAATCATTCATTCACACTCCCAGATGCACATTAGTGCATACCACTACACAATATTTGCCTCCTCATCATCAGCCCTTTATACTGTCCCACTGCTGGGCACGGGCCTCTTCTCACCATGAGAAGGGTATGGTCATAGTCCACCACGCTGGCCAAGTGCGGGTTGGCAGACTTCACATGACTTTTGAGAACATTATGGAGAACTCTCAGACATGCAAGTTTCCTCACGATGTGTTCCTTCACCGATAAGCGAGCGATAATTAACAATTTAATACGCATTTAACTTCTATTCGAAAAGTCATTGGTGCGTGTCATGGTTTTAAATCCGAGACCCTCTGCGTAACAGTCTATCACTTTTTCCACACGGCTATCACAGCTCATATATACTGCACAAATTTGCCTCATATTGGTCGGTATTACCATTCATTGATCCTACAAATCCAAACCATTATCTTTAATATTTAACAAATCCCTATTCTCAGGTCAATTTCCTAACTATTGGAAAACTGCCAAAATAGTCCCTGTTTACAAAGATGGCCCTAAAACTACTGTTAAAAACTATAGACCTATATCTATTATATCTATATTACCAAAAATATTTGAAGCTTTAGTTTATTCCCACCTAAGCAGTTTGACGAAAAGTCAGCTTATTGAACAACAACATGGCTTTATTCAAAAGAGATCTACAACCACTAATCTCGTAGCTTTTATAGACACTATATCTTGTTATCTAGACCAAGACACTCAGGTGGATGCTATATACACGGACTTTAGCAAAGTCAAAGTGTCAAAAACAAAGTGGATCACGTAACACTATTGTCGAAGCTTGCTGAAGCCGGAGTGGCCTATTTTGAGCTGGTTTGAATCGTATCTTTCCAATCGTAAATTTTACGTAGTAGTGAATGGCGCGCAGTCCCATAAATTTGCTGTTACTTCTTGCGTCCTACAGGGATCACATCTGGGGCCTCTTCTGTTCCTAATTCTTATCAATTCTATTACCAAAAGTTTTCACCATACAACTTACCTGTTTGCTCATGACCTCAAAATTTTAAAGCCTATCAAAAGCGCAGATGATATTCTTTCTGCTTGTGCAAGATGATATAAACCGTTTGGTTTAATGGTGTGATCAAAATAAAATGATCTTAAATGTAGTTAAATGTAATTACATATCCTTTAGCAGAAAATATAATAAAATTCAAACATCATACAATATACACAGCCAACCTCTTGAACAAGTTGAGTGTGTGCGTGATTTAGGCGTCATAATAGACAATAAGTTAACATTTAGTGCGCACTTAGATAAAATAATACTGAATGCCCTCCAAAATGTGCAGATTCATAATCAGAAATACCTAAGGATTTAAACTTCCCAAAACTAAAATTCTCTTGTTCAACTCATTAGTACGAAGTATATTAGAGTATTGCTCTCAAGCTTGGTCTCCGCATTACCAAGTTTACAAAAACCGACCAAAAACTCAAACGTGTTCAAAGACGATTTCTTAGCCATCTTACGTATAAAACAAAACTACACAGATCTCTACATTCGTACAACACCCGACTTAAACATTTCAATTTAATCCAACTAAACCATAGGCGTAAGCTCCTTGACTTATCATTCTTATATAATATAATAATTTTATTAATAACGTTGACTGTCCTGAATTATTGTCTAAGATCCATATCTCAGCTCCTAGTAGGTTGCCGCGCTCAAATGTCTTCAAACTGTTCAATATACCTAGATGTAAGACCAACCTGGGGCTTAACTCGCCAATAACTAGATTTACGAAGTTATTTAACGAACTCGCTCGTCTGCTTAAGTTAGAAATTTTTTGTGATACTATGCCTAAATTTATAGTTATATTAATAGAAAGTTATATTAGAGTATCTCAAAAATACAAGTTAATTAACCTGTATTTTTACACTGTTAACAATTTTTCTAAACACTTATTTATATCGTTTTCTCACTTTCATATTTTTATTATTTTATATATTATAGTTTATTTTTAAGTTTATTGTACCAGTACTTCCTGTGTTAGTTGTGATTGCCTATAACAGAATGAGCACAAGGCATGTATTATTGTACCTAACATCTTTTACTGTGTAAGAATTGTGTATCATTTGTTGGCGATCCTTATAAATAAATAAAAAATTAATAACCGCTTGATTATGTAGTACCAGAGCCATCCAGTATCGTAAAGCTCGGTAACAGCCGGGCCCAATATTTTATCAATCCATGGATTTAACTACCAGAGATATATATTTGACATATTTTGAAGCGTACTGTACCTCTAGTAGCCAAATCGGTATAGATATGGTATTGGGACCGGCTGTTAGCCTGTTAATCCAACTGCCATTAACAAAGTTATTCAATATATATAAACGTTTGACAATAAAGCTGACATAATTTTGTCCATCCGGATATCACGAACGGTAATAGTCCGGCTGATGCGTCAAAACCGACAAGTTAACGAGATGGAGAGAGGCCGCCACTCACGCTCACCCATGCGATTACTAGCGGCCATTATCTCACCACATGGATCAATTTCAACAAACATGCTCTCTTCCTGACATCCCTCGGTTTGTTACGGCCTCGGCAATCCAATCAGACTGTAAACGCATGGGGTTTTGTAGCCAACTTAAGCTGGTACACATAGTTTTGGTAAGAGTAGGTAATCATTTTTAAGAGATAATCATAAGACGATAGCCTAGTGTAGGTCGATAAGTCCTAGATCAGGCCAGCCTAGGCTGAAACAGGGTGAGTATCGAAAACCATAAAGAACCATTAGAATAAAGTGCTCCACTGCCAGCAAGTTAAGGATACACCACATATCTTGGCCCCGAGAACAGCACTGCAGCTTTGCGAATACAATATATTTTGCAAAATACATAGTTATGGTGACTTTTATGCAGACAAAAAAAAATTTGATCTACTCTAATAATCACTACATAGTATAAAACCAAGTCTGCCTGTCCTTATGTATGCTTAAATCTTTAAAACTATGCATTTTGAAGCGTTTTTAGGGTGCCGTACCTCATAAGGTAAAAAAAGGAACCCTTATAAGATCACTTTCTTGTCCGTCTGTCTGTCCGTGTGCCACCACCGATTTCCTCAGGAACGGGTGGACCTAGCAAATTGAAATTTATACTAGATACTGAAGTTTATGGTTCCTATTAGGTGTAGAAAAATCAAAATCCTGGGTCAACCCATGGGGATAAAAAGATATGGTCAAAATTTGATTTTTGCGAAAACTTTTAAGTACCAAAATTAACCTTAATTTTCATTTTTTTTTAATTTTCGGAATTTTTCCTTTACTTGTGCTGTAAGACCTTGGTTTTAACCAAAATTTACAATTCTAGGTCAACCGTAAGTACTCTATAGGTTTTGGGTCGAAAACCTATATGGTAGTTCCCGCTGAACTAGACTCACGAAATTTGGCCAAAGTAAAGGAAATTAGCACAAATAAAGGAAAAATTACAAAAAATAAAAAAGTGGAAAATTTAAGGGTGTCCCCATACATACATAGTAGACACCATTTAAGATAGTCCTCTAAGTTGTATGGGTGCTCATACAGATTTAGAAGACAAGCGTAATTAGCACCAATCCTAATAAGGTAAATAAATAAAATTGAGCTATTGTGTGAAGCGAGATCAATTAAATATAGTTGAGATTAAACAAAATGTCTGTCATTAATAATAATATGTATAATTGTCGCTTAAACGGACAAGTCAAGTCACGCATACGCGTTACGATTTGTTCGCGATAGACTAAAGATGTCACGTCGAATAACGAATTCATCTGTCATTTTAAAAGTTGCTCGAGAGTTATTAGTTACTTAAATTTACAGTGCCATAGTTTCGTGAAAAACCAAGGATCTTTCACAGTGCAATAAAAAAATATGGCCATTTATACATAATTTCTTACTAATTCTTATGAATTTTGTAAATAAAAACCTAAAGGGTACTTTTTGTGGACTTAGAGTACTGTAATTTTGCAAGAAGAAAAGTCTTACAGTATGAAGACAAGAATAACTCCAAGAACGGTTTTGTAGATAGGAATGTACTTAAATATTTTCGCGATTACTGCTAAAGTTAAGGAGGTCATTCATGTTGGTCAACAGTAGAAAAACTTTCTCATACTTATTTTAGCAATATTCTATAACGGCACTCGACATAAAAAAATCGGGCAAGTGCGAGTCTGACTCGCGCACCGAGGGTTCCGTACGCATTTTACCTTATTTTAGGTTGGTGCTAATTACGCTAGTCTTCTAAATCTGAGGGTCTAGTACCAGTTTACACTCAATCGTCACGGTGGACGATAGCCTAGACGACGGGAACAATTTCCATACATTTTCTAAATGCGCCCCCTAGTGGTCTCTATCGATCGCTTCTCTCCATTAGGGGCGCTTTAACAAGTACGAAAATTAACCTTAATTTTCAACTTTTTTAAATTTTCAGAATTTTTCCTTTATTTGTGCTGTAGGACCCTGCTTTTGGCCAAATTTCGTGATTCTAGTTCAACGGGAACTACCATATAGGTTTTCGACCCAAAACCTATAGGGTACTTACGGTTGACCTAGAATTGTCAATTTTTGTCAAAACCTAGGTCTTACAGCACAAGTAAAGGAAAAATTCCGAAAATTAAAAAAAGTTGAAAATTAAGGTTAATTTTGGTGCTTACAAGTTTTCGCAAAAATCTAATTTTGACCATATCTTTTTATCGGGTCGACCCAGGACCCTGATTTTTACACACCTAATAGGAACCATAGACCTCAGTATCTGGTATAAATTTCAATTTGCTAGGTCCACCCGTTCCTGAGAAAATCGGTGGTGACACACGGACAGACAGACAGACAGACAGACAGACAGACAGACAGACGGACAAGAAAGTGATCTTATAAGGGTTCCTTTTTTACCTTGTGAGGTACGGAACCCTAAAAACGGGCAAAATTCGTCTTGATACACAATGCAATGCGTACGGAACCCGGAAAAAAATCGGGCAAGTGCGAGTCTGACCCGTGCACCGATGCACGGGTCAGACTCGCACTTGCCCGATTTTTTTTAATAGATAGAGTGATTTAAGAGGAAGGTTTATATGTATAATTTTGCACCCGTGCGAAGCCGGGGCGGGTCGCTAGTATCCTATAAATTGTTAAACTGTGTTGCCAGTACCCAGGCAAGCACACACATAAAATATAGGTTTTTCAGTCAACAAATCGCAGCATCAAACAATGTTTCATCATCATCATCAGCCTTTAACAGTCCACTCCTGGACTAGGCCTCTCCTTTGAAAGGAGGAATTGGCCTACTATACCACGCTGGCCAAACGGGTTGGTATAGGGTTTGTATCAAGTATTCCTTCTCTTACAGTGCTGTTCTCTGCATAATATGATCCCTCTGTCGCCTCTTACGACACCCATGGGATGATATGGGGTGGTGACAATCCGTATTCTTAATCCGTCACCACACGGACAAACAATGTTATAACAATGTTTATAACGAAAACATAAATGATTGTCAGCGTGTTTATCTGTCTGCCGTTGGTGGATATACAGTTCCTCATCAAATAATATACGTGCGAATGTTGTAGAGGTCTGAATCCATATATATGGTAACATTAAACATAATATTAATATCATCATCACTGAACACAATCTTCATAACGACGTTAACACGGAAGCTACAGCAGTACGCGAGCATGTTTTCAGTCGAGGTGAGTGCTTAACAGTGTTATCAGTGATTGTGTACTAATGTGATAAGTTCTGCCGTTGAGGCATATCTCGTCGGATAACGCACGCTTGCTTGCTCCTTTATGTTGGCGCGTTAAATTCATTACTTTGTTAATACCCTAAATATATAGCATACAATCTTAGGGTCATTTGCACATTGTTTTTACTAAAGTTTAAACCTTTTAAATGTATTTTAATATCCTGTTTCTGAACATTTTTAAAATATTGATTGATGCAAGAATTATTTCACAACAATTCCTAGTCCTATACTGGAATGGAAATTTGATTGGTAGATTAACTGCCGATCAAGAAAACCATTTCTTATTTTGATAAATGACCGAAGAAACGATACTCCTGGTATTAATATGTGGGGATAAATTGTATCAGTTTTTGAGTATTGTATCCGGAACAGCAACTAGTACAACAACTAACGACAAATGAGTTTATCAGTTAAATTTATAAGTATAACTCTAGCAAAGTTCAATTTTATTGTACCTACAATCGCCGAGCTGAGCCATAGAGGAACTGGCAAAACTACAACAAAACAGAAAACAAAACCACACATTCCTGTTTCTCCCTGTTTCTCACCATTCTTTCACAATAATTTCCTCATGACCCACCATCGCAATACCAGCAACGTGAAACGCAGGTAAATGTGTTTGAATCACACGATGCGAACACGGCTTAACTGCACATATCACACGCCAGCTACTACGAATTGAATATTTGCTTATCTCTATTGCAACCATTTGTACTGCGGTCTCACGTTGGCGAGTGCAATGCGCCGCTTCGCATTAGAAGCCATCAACGTTACAGATAAAAATATTGGTTACATAGCGTCTGCGTTCCTCAGAATTGGTTAGATACTGGGTTTTAAGTCACATTAGGATCAGTCTTTGATAAATTATAGAAATGGTCTCCTTGATGATTATTGCTCTAGTTCTGGGTATGGGAACAGTCTGAACAATGAGTGTTCAGACTGTTCCTAAAAATATATTAAGAACTATAATATCATTTTCATTTCCTGCAGAAAATACTTATGAACGATAAACTCCAAGCTGCATTATCCTCATTTATTTAAAGTTTTGTGAGCGCCATCGCTCGTAATTTATACATTACTAGAGGACGCCAGCAGCTACGCCTGCATTTTTTTTTAATTGTACCCGTTTTGGCCGATCCCGTGGGAATTTCGGGAAATCCCTTCTTAGTGCACCCCTACGGTCCCCAAGGAACATACATGCCAAATTTCAGCTTCCTGCGCCCAATAGTTTCGACTGTAGCGTGTCTGTCAGTCAGTCAGTAACGCAAGGATTTTATATATTAAGATTGCGATACCCACAATAATAGAACGTGAACTTTTGTGCTATTTGCGTGATGTTTTTGTTTCTTTGCTTAGTTGCAATCTCAATAAATTAGGCAACTCTTACAAACTGATATAACAACAAACTGATATAACAACAAACTGAGAGAATCCATTTAGATCCGTCTCGCTGCAACTTCGAGGTGCCGCCATTGTTAAATGCAATCTTTTCATAACAACAAAGTTTTCTTAGATAAACACTGAACGACATTTCTGTCTACTCTTTAAACTACAAACTCTAAACATTTTGCTTTCTTATTTTCTTGTCAGCTCTCTAAGTAACATTGAGCGCAGTTAACGAACTGCACTTAATTTTTAATTATTTATCTTAGTTTGTAAAAGTAAATCGGAATAAAAATGTATGATGTAAAGATATCCTATACATAAAGTATTTATACATAGCCATGTCAAACAACGCTTTCACACAATATCAATGAAATTCAAAAGCATGCCGTAACGTTATGCAAATGAAACGCCCACATATTACGCGACAGCCACCTGTGCTATATAAGCACAATGACCAGAGTTTACGGCACCAACTGTGAAAAATTTACCATAAACGTTGGTTGATGGGCTCGCGTCATGAATGGTCGGGGCGATGACTGCTGACACGTCATGCTTTTGTATTCATTCATTGTAATTCTGATTTATTACCAGGCTTAATGGCGTAACAGTAGTCGGCAACATTATTATTACTTGACACACGCGTAGCTACGTTTTAAGCTACGGACATACTAAGCTCGTAGCACAGCTACGCGGAAATGGGATTAAGCAAACTAAGGATAAATGTGACTTTTCCATAGCTAGTTAGCTATGTCCGTGGGTTTTTTTCCGTCCCATTCCCAATAATCTTTATTGATGAGGCTAAATTTTATAACGATTTAGTATAAGAATTTCAGATATACACAAAACATTAGTACCTATATATGTATCCTTTTTTTTCTTTTCAATCAAGCCGTGGAGAACCGAGATTGACCTTGCGATGTGTACATCATACAATAATATTTAGCGGGTCTAAGTCACGATAGTTAACTTATTTAAAGTCAGAAATACCTCTCTTATTCTCCTACGTTTTAACCGGTTCGCAACGATCGTGGTCCTGATTTGTATGATGTATACAAATCGCGAAAGTTTAAAATCGATTCTTGCGATGTGTGATCAACGCTGGATATATTACTCTTTGATCGTGCCATTTCGAGCGGTACCGTTCCAAACTAAACTATTCCGTACTATGATGCAACCTGCCAAGCTGGACTAAGCCGTCTATAGCCTTATCTCGAGGTGCGGTAATATGTTGCGCCGTTCATGTTATAATTGACATTTAAGACGTTCAGTTCAAAGTTTATCGAGCGTATCTAATGGTGTGTCTGCGTTTGGCACGCCACCATAATATTCCGTGTATACTACTGTTTCGAGATCGTAAGCGCTGTTGGAAAATAATTGAGCATAGTAAATATTCAGCTTTTCCCCTTATGAATGTGCGCAGAGTTCAGAGACAGATAGTACTCTGATATACATGCCATACAATTCAATTGACAAAGCGCTACTATAATATTTTAGTGCACGCGAGGCATACTGGTATTAAGTTGTTATATAAAGAAGGCGAAAGCACCGTTGGCGTAGTGGTTTAAGCGATTGCCTCGCCGCTTGGTAGTACCAAGCGGCGTGTCGTGGGCTCGATCTCCACACGAGACAACACTTTGTGTGATCTACAAATTGTTGTCTTGAGTCTGGGCGTTCATTGTGTCCTTTGATTGAATGTTTTTAAAGTCCCCCACGACACAGGAATTTCTTCCTAGTGCGGGAGTTGACTTAAAAATAAAATAAAAAGAAAAATTTACATAAAACGCACAACCAAAATGATTCTGCGCAAGTAGCTGAAATTTGGCATAATATGTATGTAAGTATGTTCCTTGAAAACTTTGGTGCGCACTAAGAAGGGATTTCCTGAAATTCAGAATGGTCGGGCAGAATAATTAAATAAAAAGAAATGTAAGCGCGTAACTGCGGACATCATCTAGTGTTAAAATAAAACTATACCAGTTTGTTGGTTTGGACAACATTATCAGCAAACTATTTACCATAATTTTAAACAGGACCTTCTATATATTTATATTTTTTATAGTCTCACGCCTGTATTCCCGAAGGGATGGGCAATTTGTAAGATGGCAAGGGTGTAATATTACACCCATATTTCGCACCGGGCACATTACCAGCTTCCGTGCTGCTACTGAGAATTTCCTAACGGAAAAACCAAATAACACTTTGCCCGACCTGGGAATCGAGCCCGAGACCTCCCAATCCCACGCGCACATTTATGCTGCGAGACCAACAAGGCATAAATGTGGGTGATATACAGGCTGTCACAAGACCCATCACCAAGCTGAAGTCTACTCGTTGTGGACATCATGTCATACTAACAAAAATAATACCTTGGAAACGATATTTTTTTAAAGTTTTTTTTTAAACCGCAATTAAAAGCGCGCGCGTGCAATGCTCGAAATACCTACTTATCCATAGGGTAGGGGCATATAAAGAACATATTGGCGGGGTAAATGCATCGATTTTGTACCTAATTAAAAAATTCCATACTAACTTTGAGCCTCAATATCTCCTGAACCAGTAATTTCCCTGGTATGGTGGCGAAGTAAAAATGTTCGTAGTGATTGGTACTACATGGTATTTCAGTTTTCGTTAAGGGTCTTTTTAAACCCTGTATATATAGATACCTTCTATATAGTGAACAGTAAATGTGATTGGCTGGCTACTTTGCGGACAAAGGACATCGAAATACACTGGTTTGATCAACATCGCCCATTAGCAGTCTGTACAGAGAGAAAGCCATCAATCACTGCAACGTCAGACTATAATACTATAATAGACTTGTGCTCACTATTAATCTCCTGGTAACGTCATTAATTTACTTTTAAAGAAGCGTAGTAAATAGATACCTATCTCAAATGTATTTCTCAAATGTATCTCTTGACAGGTAACCTAAATGTGTGTCTCATGAACAATGGCAAGGTCAATTAAATAAAGAAAATGTCAAGCATGTAACAAGACCCGGGGTAAATCCAACAAATTGTTTTGTAGCTATGCCAACCAAGTATTGTGTGCATGTAGTTAGATGAGCGATTGAGCCAGTGTATTTTGTTTTTAATCCGACTCGAAGGACCAGGCAATTGTGGGCGCTAATATGATAGGATAAGGCTTGGAGTACTTACAAGATGGAGTGGATTAATGGAGCGTGCTTAGGATGTTTTCTTCGATAGCTTGAAGTGAAGCAGTGTTGTCTTTCAAGGTCTTAGAAGCTGGTAAGCCACCCACAAAGTCAGAGCTGCACACACGACACTTTTAAATACTTTATTTTATAGATTTAGCGGAGCGAGCGGCGCGAACGCACATACTTGTTGCGGAGAGAGATTTTCGAACAACACTGATAATTGGAGGGCGGGAAGACGGAAGGATATGTAAGTAGATAATAATAGAAGGATTATGATTGATTTCCGCGTGTTAAAAAGTAATGAATTTGAGTAGATTTATGAGTAAATGTTGCTAGAGTAATAATATTTGTTTTATATTAGAGTAATACTATTTGTGCGTGTTTGAGTAAATGGCTCTCTATCCATAAATATATTAAATTTAATTACATATTTTGGCTAATTTGATTGTGGCGCAGACACTACCCACGTTTCTGCCACGAGCTTTGTTTTTCCTCCATAAGTTTGGCAACTTCCCGCGTAATTAATAGAACTGAATCATTAGCAGAGAATATAAAACCAAACGATGAGAGTAAATTACTTTTGAAGACGTGGCATATCGATCATCCGATTGTTTTGAGATGGAAAGGACAATGGCAGATCTCCATACATCAAAATGTCAGAATTTAAATTGAGACGTACAGTAATAAAAAATATATCAAAAAATCGGCGTAAGTAACAGAGTCTATAAATGATTCCATTTACACTCACGAAACCTGGAAAAAGAAGATATCGGTGTTATAATTTTTAGTTAAGAATGAATGATGTAGGTACGATTGAATTATCAAATGACATATGCCAGACTGACATCAAAATGCAAAAGTATTCTGTAGCATCTAACTGTCACAGCCAAAGACAAAAGCAGAGCTGCACGTTTTAAATCGATTCTATGTGAAATCGATACAACATTAAAACGATGCTGTGACGTTTTTATTTGGTTTAAAAGTTGTTTTGCTTCAAAACTATTAGCTTATTGATATAATAATGTTGATTAAGCAGCGTTAGCCTAGTGGAGACACCAACAGACTGCTACGCAGAGGGTCCGGGTTCGAATCGACGGCGCGCACCAATGACTTTTCGTAGTTATGTGCGTATTAAATTGTTAATTATCGCTTGCTTAACGGTGAAGGAAAACATCGTGAGGAAACCTGCATGTCTGAGAGTTCTGCATAATGTTCTCGAAAGACATGTGAAGTCTGCCAACCCGCACTTGGCCAGCGTGGTGGACTATGGCCTTACCCTTCTCATAGTGAGAAGAGGCCCGTGCCCAGCAGTGGGACAGTATAAAGGGCTGATGTTGAATGATGAAAGATTGATTAAACTGCATTTTAATAATTCTATTTTAAACCAAACCTACCCTATAAAGGTCGATCGTATCGATTACTTATTTAATAATCGATACGGATCAATGTCAAACGTTCAAATTTGTTTTGTTCATATGAAGTTTAAGATCGCCACAACAAACCCAGACCAAATTCTGCCATTGTCCTTTCGTCACAAGGACTCCATGTAACTGCAGTATGTAATATGCATATATAATAATAATAATAATGTATTTATTTTTATGAGTGATATATTTAAAAATGTAATTTAAATTTGAGAAGTGATAAATAAATGAATAATAATATAATAGTATTCTACCACATTCACACAACACCGTCTAGTCCCAAACTAAGCAGAGCTTGTACTATGGGTACTAGACAATGGATAAACATACATACATATATACTTTTTTTGTAAATACATACATATTATACATAGAAACACCCAGACCAAGACAAACATCCATGTTCATGCACACAAATGTTTGACTTGAGCGGGAATCGAACCCAGACCAAATTCTGCCATTGTCCTTTCGTCTACCATATATCTACTACTTATTGTTATAAATAATGTTATTGTAATTATGAACATTATCATTGATAAATATAAGGTATTTCATATCAGATTTTTTATTGAGATAATTTACTTTTTTTACGTGTGGTGACAGATTAAGAATACGGTATGTCACCACCCCGTATCATCCCATGGGTGTCGTAAGAGCCGACAGAGGCAGCATATTATGCAGAGAACAGCACTGTAATAGAAGGAAAACTTGATACAAACCCTATATCGACCATGGTCAGTATACCAAAAGATTGTTAATTTTATTACTGCCGGTTCGTATACCGTTGTCGTCATGCTCACTAAAATGTCATTTCTTGAGGTGGCGTCGTTTATCGGGTCATCCCTGTCCCTCTGATATGGCGAGAGGGATGATGGCTGGCACATGCATCATACTCGTGAACGGGTGCTACTTGCGATGACTGGTCGATGGCGGTCTTATGGGCTGGTATATTTTTTTTTTATATTTAACTTCATCATTTCCATTATGGTTCTGAACATTTGCGCGGATTGCCTTCATTGTTAGGTGCATAATGTAAGTGGATGCTCCTGTTTCACCATGTCTATGTTCAGGAGGCTAACTAAATGTACATCAAAATTTAACTTGATTATGCTTGAGTATTATGTACAGTAAATATATACAAGTAACAAAAAAGTTATAACAGTTGCAGCACCTTACAAAAGTTTAATTATTATGTATTATTAAAAACCTGGCGATGAAAAAGAGTGACCGTGAGTTTAATTGCCCGTTCTTTCTCATGGTTCTCGGCACTTGCTTTGCGAACGTGGCAGTAAATGTAAATGTAGAAGTATACAGTAATAATGTTTTAAATTTGACGTTCATAAGTGTCACTTTGTGATCTAAATGAATAAAGGATTTTGACTTTGACTTATACCAACCCGTTTGGCCAGCGTGGTATAGTAAGCCAATTCCTCCTTTCATGCCTAGTCCAGCAGTGGACTGTTAAAGGCTGATGCTGATGATTTTTTTAAGATACAAGAAAAATTTAATAAATATTTCAAATTAGCTCTACGCAGCTTAATGTTAACATGGTTTGTAGTCACTTTTCCGACATATTAAAACTGGTTCATCGATTGGTACCTTGCTAAAATCAAAAGTTTAATCAAAGTGACATAAGGAAACGAAACTCTACTGTTATAACATTTTCTGTTACATAGAGGCTAAAATGTGTCTGTTTTATTGATACATGGAACACAAAAGTTCACCATTTTATCAGATTTAATTTAAAGGAAAAATATTCAACCACCTAACAATACTGTGCCCCGATTACAACAATCCATTTTATTTTGATGAAAGCACCTTAATGAAACAATAGGCAGAATCAATTTTCATTGATTCAATCATTCACATTTACAACGTACGTGGAGCCATTCAATTGGAACATGCTTTACTTGGATATAATTTGTTCCATATCCAATTAATCCAATTCATATTGATTGAATATTGAGAATATATTGCCAATCTTCTGAAAATTGGGGCCAAGGCCTCTATGCTATTTAACTGTCAGTAGTTTACGCGGCAAGGCTGGTCGGTCAAAGTTGGCAGTTTCAATAGTGAGCTAACTATGTAGCAGGTGACGGCAATTGCCCGTGCTAAAGAAAACTTAAATTAGACTTGCCGTGCAACCTGGCCTTGTGGTGAAAATCAACCGTGAAAATAGCCAGCGGTATACTGTGATTATACCAGTCATTCATCACAAGAATTAATATCAGAACAGACATTGATTCTTTTGCACGCACGACAAAAGCCACACATCTAAAAAATATAAGAACCAATATAATATTTAAACATATGATGACCCGGATACATACGAAATAGCGAAGATAATCAAAAATTTACATCCCCATCGTCGTCATCGAACGTGCCGTTTAAAATCGATCATAATATTACGAAAAAAGTTTGAATGTTTACCGACACGGAACGTTTGCTTTGAAAGATCAACTACGTAGTAATCCTTCGTGTCACATGTTCAGTTTTGCCGCGTCGTACAATATAACAGGTTAAAGGAAAACAGAATTTTCTACAACAGAAAATTGATATTGAATCCATGTTTAAGGCTCAAAGATTTCGATTTTAATAAAGGCGGATGGGCTTGTAACGTGGAAAGCGGTACCAAAAGATAGAAAATTGTAAGCTTTTTGCCATTATGTAAGATGGCGCTTATATTTGTGAAAAATCATCAGGTACTGTAGACATCGGTTAAAGTTAAAGTCTGTATTTCAATGTTGTGAAATGGAAACCTTCTTTCCGCTTCTACAATATTTTTATTTAATAAATAAACTTCTCTAGCACTAAAGCTTCTCGATTTGTAAAAAACCTCATTTTAAAGCTTCAATATAAAACAAGCTACGACTACAATAATAAATTTAGCGGGCAACGAGCTTCCTTCTCTACTGAGTTTCACAACTTCCACAATACAAATTTAAATCACTTTTTAACTTAAATTTCTCAAATTCATATGCTGCTAAGTAGAAAGTCTTTTGATTGGCTCGAAGCCGTCTGGCGGTAAAATCCAGAGTAGATTTAATTATTTTGATTCAATCTAAGTAATTCGGAATCTTTAAATATCTAAAACGTATGATAAAGTATATTTTTTTCTGTTTGGATGCCAGAATATGATACTCGAAATAGAATACATCGAAATACATCGACTATCGTTGGACAGGTTATGGCATGGACTATTTTATGTCTTGAATAGATTTTTAACTAAACATAATAGTCCTTGCTTTTGAAAGACCATCCCCTCTACTAGAATAATTTCTATTTAACAACAGAAAATATAAATAAGCGGTGTAGTCACACGAAGTGTTGTCTCATGTGGATATCGAACCTACAACCGTCTAAGCATAGTTACGCGGCGCAGCTGCCAGTTGCACTAATACTGACATTACATCGAATCTAGTATAGTTAAATATAAAGCAAACTTCGACCACTTCCCCACTTATTGCGTTACTTTCTTTAGCCCAAACTAAAACTGAGAAGCTATTTAATATCCGTACTACTAAAACAAATATCTGTAATTAATTACCCGTAACGTATAGCTAGTCTGCAAAATCCTGCGACTTGGGCATCTCATCTCACTGGCCGTGATTGCGACCCGCACTTTACGACTAGCCGCAACTTGTACACAAATAGCTGAGCAGAAATTAAACACAGGTCTGACCTCCTCCACTACTACGTTTATTAATGAATCTAGAATTCATTAGGATTACTGCTGCTAGCTCGGTGGTTTCTGTGGAATACTAATGTTTATGTAAAGCCAGCAGACGATAGGACGACCATAAACATTGATTGACAACGCGACTTGTACTATACATATAAACATATCCCTATTCACACCTCTGTCCCGTAAGGGTAGGCAGAGACATATTACCTAAGAAAGCAACTTCCACAAAGTTATATCACGAAATTTATCGCTTAAATCTTTTCCCACGCATGTACTGAAGTTACCGCTAAATGATTTATATCTGATTAGAGGGTGCTAGGCGCGCTTTTTTATTAATTTAACTATTTCTTCCCGGTCCCGTGGGAATTTCAGGTGATCTGATTTAGTGCACCCAACATATTTACGTTGTTTGACTTATTTATTACTCCAGCTTGAAATATATCATATCAATTTTATAACTTACCCTACGTACAGCGGCAACTTAGAAGGCATCAAAACAAAATTAACAAATTAGTATTTTAGCCGCCATTATTTTATCTTAATTTGAAATACAAGAACCCTTTTAAGTCTGACGTCAAAACAATAGACGTATCTAAGAGCAGAACGTTATATTTGTTACAACATTGTATTTTTCCGTTTTCGTTCGCAATCTCGAGGAAATATCCCGGGGATGCTACAAAAGCTTGGTAGCGATGCGTTCAAATAAGATCAAGATAAAACTGTGGACAGATATGGTCGAACGGATTGACCAACGAAACTTTCTTATAGATATAGAGACAACTTTGTGAGCGAGATACAAACATACCTTCATAATGGAATTTATGAAATACATTTCGTTTGGGATGTTTATATCTGTGTTGGGATCATGTTTGTGTTTATGTATAAATAATGTTTTAAAGCTTTTGAAGAATATTAATGATTCAATATATGTATACTATTAAGAATCTGATTGCACAGCATAACTATAAATACTTAAATATAATAATATTATATGGGTAGACTGTGAGGTTAGTTACGGAATCTTAAGAACTATTTGTTTAATTTCTATAATATCTAATCTCTTTCTATTTACTAATTATGCCTTCGTTGTTAGGTCTGGTCCATTATTCCAGTCTACCTAGAATATTAGCTTTTAATCGACCGAATGTCGTCTGACGAACTAGAAAGATTAATGTATCCAAAATTCTTTATTCGTGTTAATATATTTTAGATTTTCACTGTCATAAGTGATAACAAATAACTGCCAAAGTTCATCGTGTCTGGCAATAAAAATATAACATTTTTATTTAAAACATTGTTTCTTGCCTTTAGTAATGGCCCGGCGCTCTTGTCTTTTTGTAAATCCCTACTGTACACACGTAAACCTTTGCTGTACTCAGCATATTAGGCTAGAGTGGTTCCGAGTGTACAGCCTTTGCTTACCGCTAGTCTTCATTGTACCGCGCTATGGAAAGAGAAAGCCATTGTTTGGTGTTACCAGGTTATTGGAGGGATATATAGGTACCTTGCTTGCGCCATTTTTGCAATTTCAATAAGAGAACATTAGCTTCTCCTGTAAAGCTTTTGTCAAACCTAGTTAGACTACAAAGCGGACCTCGGGGTCCAAGGCGAAGGCTACGATGCTATCGGGGTAAATTCATAGATTCGCTTAGTAACTGAGTTGTGTTGAACCACTATAGAAACCATTATTATGTAAAAATTGTTCTGGTCATGGTCATGTAAAGATCAACATTGAATATCAATAAATAAAATTATATAATAGTCTAAGATCCCGCGACAAATTAGTGCACTCATCGAGTTTTTGCTTAAAACCAATTTTTTAAGTATATTTATGATTAGGAGAATACATATCTACTAGGTTGCCTATTAAAATTTGGTCGCAAGTATTTTTAACTAAATTATTGTTAGTTGATTTTTGGAAAATAATTTCGCTTACTCGTTTTATAAGTAAAATTTCGTCTACATCATGGCAATATATATAAAGATTCTGAAAAATCACGGTTGCCATTGTTCACCTGGCCGCACCTCCTCGCAGGCACGTTCATAACGTTTATTGACGATTTATATATCAAATGAAAGCTATTTTTTTCTATTTATTATTATAAATGGTTGCCTAATTAAATCCGGCCGCAAATAAGGGTTGCCGGCTGTTGAAGATTGTAAATGTTTAAAGTTGAGTGAAAGAGAGTTATACGCATAACATCATTTGTCAGACAGCTCCTAAGAATAAGGAATATACATAGAAACCGCATAAAAACAGCAGTTATCTTAGTGTTAGAGTAAGATATACATACAAAAGACTTACCTGGGCTACCACTGGGCACAGTGGTAGCAGCATTTTGCTGTTTATGGTGGCAAAGCATTGCGTCACGTTACACTTATGCAATTAGGTATTCTATATAAGGTTATATATTTACGAATTATTTTAATATGTCACTAATTATAGTGTTCCATCGGGATTCGTAAAATATGGTAGATTTTCTTAATATGCTTTCTAGATTTGGTATAATACGCGTATTTTTTAAGGTTTTCAGGGCCCTAGTACCGGGCATTAAGATGTCCCGTAGCACCGGACAGTTTAGGAACGGTTTGTACTTCTATGTACATAGAGTTATAGAAATTGTTTGTTATTTGAAGGTATTGAATAATGAAAGTATACAACACACACTCTGCCATGAAAACCTCTCCAGTGTTCAAAGTCTTAACAACGAACCTGGAACCAGCAGTATGAAGACGTCGACTAGTTTTTGTTCAGCAGTTGGTCAGAATATTCTAAAATTGTTAAAATTACCTGCTTTCACGATGAAAAGATTAGCAACTTGACAAATTGAATGTGTGAGAAGTGAAATAAGTGAAATTTTAACATCGTCACCGTCGTGTAGAATTGCAGCTGAAGAGACAAAAATCATGTAATCTCAGGGAAAAGGAAAGAAATGGGCATCAAGTACAAAAAGAGCAATAAATGAAAAGTGTAGAAAAAACTTATGAAAGCTTAAGGGAAAACTGGAGATAAGCTAACAAAAATATGTCACTATCTCAAATATTCAACACAGAAAAACACGTGTCACGACGAATCATGATGAAGACTGGTTACAGTTCTCCAGATGCCGAGGGTGCGCTCTTAAAATTTGTGCAGAAGTTTATGAATGTGGAGACGTATATATGGGCGCAAATTAATATATAATGATGTTAATAATATTTAAGATTGATATTTATATAACCATTTGTGAACACAGAACTGAGAACTTCACTACTTTAGAATATTAGACACTGTATCGACTGCTTAACTGTTTTATAAAGATTGGTTATTTAATTTATCGCTTAATTATTAAGATAACTCCAGAAACGTTCAAAGTAAAATCAATTAGTATTAAATAACATTATTCTGACACTTATTTTTACGGTAATAAATAATATGCGCTTATATTTACATCCTGTTGATAGCGCCATCTGTTGACAATGTTGTAAAGCAGCGTTTGGTTAATAAAATAAATTTGTTATTCGTGTAAATAAATCATTTGGTGTTGTGCAAAATTCATTACAATATTAATGTCAATTTTTGACTAGTTTATAATTTAATTGTATAGTAATTTCAATTATATGTTGTAAAGGAAGTGACAGTTGTTAAACATATGACGGTTAGTGTATAAAAAGGACTGTAGGTCACATTTTGATTCAATTCTGTGCTAGAAATCGTCTGAAAATAAACCAAGTAATATTACGTGAGTGTTTTTATTATAATGGAGTCTGGACACGATAACCCTGGCGTATCGCTGACAGCAGCGGTTGGATAAACGCCCCCTAAGAGACTTCGGGATATACGGTTGGCGCAAGAGTGATGGGTCTCTTGGCTTGGCCGCCATTACTAATGATGACCAGAAGACTGATGCGACAAGCGCTTGGAAGCCGTGTTCGGCGCTAGTCAAGCCTGATCGGAGACCACACGGTGTGTCGGAGTTATGGCGAGCACGTCTACACTTCACGTGAGGCCACGCGTGAGCGGAAGCGACAGAGCGACTACGACGGGGTGCACGCACCGGGGTGTGCCGTGGCGTGAACTCTGTTCTGCTCTGAGTTCTACCAGAGGTTGCAGATGCGGGTTATTGATGCACTGACCAGAGGTATTTATCCAGAGCTGATTTGATTAGTTTTTGAGAAACATCCTAATTTTATAAATTATGGTGCTTACACGATTACCTACTGTCCCCGTAAGGATTACCAGATAAACATTATACAGTCAAAATTACGAAAGTTATACCCCAAATAGAACTTATAGGTACTCGTAACTGTTGTTTATCCACGTTTGGTATATAGCAGTGCTACTGTGCTTATAGTCATGTTATGCCGTCGGCTGGGGCTCTTGTCTGTTTAATAATCGTTAGGCCATGTCGGAAACTCTCTGTAAAACTTACTTATCTACACAAGAAAGAGAAAATAGCTTTGCTGTTATGTGGTTCTACTAATATAATTATATTAGTAGAACCACATAACAGCAAATAATTATTACACACTAATAATTATTAGTAAAGAACGCGAACGGTATAACTGTCCTTTTTAAGTTGAAGCTCTGATATAGATCCATTGTATAAATTACCTGATTTGCTTTCAGTTTAAATAAGCTAATTGATGTGCTGAATATGAATTCAATTAGTAGTCAATAGGTTATCTCAATAGTAAAACATTAAAGGAATCAAAACATTATTTTTAGCCTTTGGTTACACATTACATAAGGCTAACTAACTGCATTACTTATGGCTAGTGCTCACTGCGCGATTATATGAAGCCTCTCTTGATAAATGACTATCCACCACAAAAATTATTATTTGCATACAACCAGTAGTTTCACAGATAAGTGCATTCAACAAAACAAACTTCAGTTTTATTATAATTATTAGTACAGATATATATTGAGAAGGTAGCCTTATATATATTTGAAATTTGTATCTTTGTACATAAACACATAAATTTATTTGAAATGCATAACGATGTTGTAATTAGGAAAAGTCGGCAAACTCATAAGCTAAATGTACCCCAACAAAGGATTTCATTATTTTCAAATAATGTATTTTGTATGGCAATACGCATTTATAATAAATTACCCAATGCGTTTAAAACATTGAATTTTATAACATTTAAAAATACATTATTGAAGTATCTATTAGAGAAATGTTATTACACAACCAATGACTTTTTGAATGAAAAATTTGACATAAATATCAAACTGGACATTTAACATTACATAATTGACATTGTTTTTAGTTTTTGTATTTATAATTAATGAATATTTTATCTGCAGTACTATTATTATGATTATTTCACCATTAACTCCTGTGTTCTGTATGCATTTGTACGCTGGAAACAGCAGAATATTATGGACATCATTGTTTTTGTAACACCTATTGTAACAATATTCTGACAAATAAACGTATGATTATGATTATGATTATGATTAGATATAAAAATAAATTTGTGATACATATTTTTAAAGCCAATATTTGTAAAGTTACAAAATAGGTTTTATTAGTTTGTGGACTCTGTAGGTGCCTACATGATTTCATTTTAACATTGTTGAAATTGTTACTGTCAACTTGTACCTCAAGTTAAGGTTATATAATAAGACAAGGGAACCCAACATATCTTAATATTTGTCGCTTAATTTTATACCTGTATAGAATGATATGTTCCAACCATGATAAGTCCTTGCTTAATCCGAACTACTGAAGCTAGAAACATAAGATCTGGACAGTAGATTTCTTTAGGGACATATGCACTCACTTAGGTTTTACAAAAGTCCATCTCTAAGCATTTTAGGTTGAAAATCTTCAGGCAGGTGACTGCAAGTCTTTTATAAATACCAAGCCTTAGTGTTTGGTAAATACACACTTGGCAAATACAATTTAATTTGTTTGTGAGTTCATTTGCAAACTTAGTTGCATCTATATTCAAGATGACAACTACTGATAAACCAATAAAATTTAGTGCCAACCTTATTGCTTAGCTCTTTTGGGACGCAAGACAGTTAGAAATGTGATTATTAGGATAATGATAAGTGGGTTTAAAGAACATAATGTGACAATCCATATTATCTCTTTTCCCATTTAGTATTTATTCTTAGCCAATAAAAGTAATTGTGTGGACTACTCATGCTTTATTTCGAAGTCAGTTGTGATTAGTCAGTTTACAATACATAAAATTGAAGTTGAATTACATAATGAAAGAGTAGACAAATGATAAATAAAAACATTCATTTCAGAAAGAAAGGTCTAGTTTAATAAATAAAATTTTGAATTAATTATAAAATACCGACATCTGAGTGTCTTTATTAACTTTTATGGTTTATTGTAGTAAATTTATAAGCTGAGTGGAATCATTTTTAGAAATAAGACGGCACTACTCTTGCTTTGTAATATTGGTAGCTTGTGAATTTCTCTTTTATGGCTCCGTTGGCAAACAGTTCAACCATTTCACAGCTTGCACTATGCCTAAAAATATTCAATATTGGATTAAACATGTTCTTACATGAGTAATAATTATAGCACTTGTATTTTTGAAATCCTTGGATCTGCATGGTTTGAAATTATTTCATATTTATCACCACTAGTCAGACTGTTCACGGGTAAACATAGGCTTCTCTTTGTCTTTGCAATTTTGTTTTCCTGTTTGATGTGGATAAAACTTATTTTGAATATATTAAGTTTTAACTGTTTTATCAAAACTGCAAAATATGGGTATCCTGATAACTTTATATTTAATTATCTAAAATGGCACTGTCAGACAGAACCTGAGACAATTCAGTGTCTTTTGTATTTTACCTTATGCGTAAACTATGGGCTCCAACACTGTTGTAGCTAAGATAACTATAGACCAATGCACAGGTTGAACATGCCTGATATATAGATATAGCTTAATAGACCGGACCACTTTGTAAGAGTAAAATTTTATTTCATCTACAGTAACGAAGGTTCATGGAACTAATATTTGGGTGGGAAATGTTGCCCACCACCTGTCTTTTGAGTGTTGCAGGTTGATGATGACATCCTAGCAGATGACCTGACCTTAGTGTGAAGAGAGGATGGACGAGCGGTCCTTTACCGATTGGTATGTATGGATGACGGTGGCCCGCCCTTTTGACGTCGGTGGTTTTGTGTGTGGGCTGCGCGCACACATGCCGCATGAGTGCTGTACTGAACTGGAGTCAAGCATTGTTTGCTAACCTTTGTTGCTGATCAACATCGGCGACTGTATGAGCGGCTTGACCGTATGGGCGTAGGATTCGTCAGATACCGATTTACGTGGGGGGTCCTCTACCTCCTCCACTGTCGTTGTCGGACCTATGTAATTGCATTGTATTGATATAACTGATCATGACGAACGATGATGATTATTTTATGCATAAGCATTGATGTGTTTATGAGGCAAATTTTGCATTTGTGTTTGAGTAAAATTGTATTTTTCCTATCCAACATCCTTTCCAAAACGCTGGCTGGCCACCATGCGTATCCTTGATCCTGGTCTTGTTGGCTAGATCCCGTGATGGGTGATGCCGTGTGTTGGCTAGATCCCGATGATGGGTGATGCCATGTGTTGGCTAGATCCCGTGATGGGTGATGCCGTGTGGGCTAAATCGACCCTATGTGGGTGATGCCTGTGTGCGCTAGATCCCGTAATCGGTGATGCCGTAATCGGCTTAGCCATGGGTGAAGCATTGTTTGTTAGATCCCGTGATGGGTGACGCATGCCTCAGGCTAAGATCCTATGACTAGGTGAAGCCTTGTAAATAACTTTTAGTTCATTCTGTATGATAAACGCTTATTTATGTAATTTTTATATTGATTATTTTTGTTTGTTATGCTGTTTATTCTGTAACCGTTAATTATCAGCGCGAGGAGCGCGCTGGATCAGAATGGCCGTATGGGCGCAAATTAATATATAATGATGTTAATAATATTTAAGATTGATATTTAAATAACCATTTGTGAACACAGAACTGAGAACTTCACTACTTTAGAATATTAGACACTGTATCGACTGCTTCACTGTTTTATAAAGATTGGTTATTTAATTTATCTCTTAATTATTAAGATAACTCCAGAAACTTTCAAAGTAAAATCAATTAGTATTAAATAACATTATTCTGAGACTTATCTTTACGGTACTAAATAATATCCGCTTATATTTACATCCTGTTGATAGCGCCATCTGTTGACAATGTTGTAAAGCAGCGTTTGGTTAATAAAATAAATTTGTTATTCGTGTAAATAAATCATTTGGTGTTGTGCAAAATTCATTACAATATTAATGTCGATTTTTGACTAGTTTATAATTTAATTGTATAGTAATTTCAATTATATGTTGTAAAGGAAGTGGCAGTTGTTAAACATATGACGGTTAGTGTATAAAAAGGACTGTAGGTCACATTTTGATTCAATTCTGTGCTAGAAATCGTCTGAAAATAAACCAAGTAATATTACGTGAGTGTTTTTATTATAATGGAGTCTGGACACGACAACTCTGGCGTATCGCCGACATATACATATATTTGCGATCAATGGGCGATGTTTTGCAGATGTCCGGCGCTAGACTGTAAACTTATTGTGTGTCCGGTACTAGGTGACAGTTTTTACAATAAAATTTTTCTTTATCGAAACTTAATTAAAGTTCCTGATTAGATTTATGTAGAAATCGTATTTTTGTTGATAGATTTAATTTCATAATTTGTTGAGTCAACAAATTCATAATTAAAGTTATATTTCAAATAGTTTTATTTTATTTCCTAAAAACCTTAGGTATCCGCCGCTGGGGGACTTCCCGCTACGCGTAACATCATTTGTCAGATAAGGAAAACGATTGACAGCTCTGCGACGCTTTTAAGCCATTGCGCATGTGTCAAATGCTAGTCAACTAGTCAACCACTAGCGAGTGATAGAGGCAATAAATACTCCAAAAGATAGGTCTTACTTTTTAAAACACAGACAAATTTAAAAATTACAACAAAATAAATAATATTGATAAAAAATAAGGTAAATTTTTACGATTTGTAACTGTACAATGTGGGAGCCCCATGGGACCGCATAGCGTTGGATGTCGCTGGGCCGTTTTTTGAGAGCCAGGACGGAAACAAATACTTCTTGATTGTAATGGATTACTTCACGAAGTGGCCTGAAGTATTTGCAATCCCAAATCAAGAAGCTACCACAGAGGCCGATAAGTTGGTGCATGAAGTCTTTTGTCGGTTCGAGGTGCCCTTGGAAATCCACAGCGATCAGGGCCGGAACTTCGTATCTGAGGTGTTCAAGGAGACTTGTCGCGTGATGGGTGCACATAAAACCAGAACCACTGCTTATCATCCGCAATCAGATGGCATGATTGAACGGTTTAACCAATCACTGGAGAGGTACCAGGTGAAGGTCGTGGAGCGCAAACAAAGAGATTGGGACAAGCACATCCAACCATTTCTCTTGTCACATCGCAGTGTGGTCCACGAAACATCAGGAATAACACCAGCTTTTGCCAATTTTGGAATAGAACTCCGTTTACCAGCAGACTTAATCACCGGTATTCCGCCAGAATCTCCACGTAACATAACGGATTACGCAACCGAGCTACGCGACAAGATGAACGATGTATACAAGCACATCAGGGAGTCAGGACAACAGATGTCTGAAAAGATGAAGACTCGCTACGACTGGAAGGTGAACAACAAAGGCTTCGATGAGGGGTCATTGGTGTGGCTACATAACCCAGTACGAAGTAAAGGTAAATCGCCTAAGTTACAAGCCAGATGGGACGGGCCATATCGCATAATTACCAGGACGACGTCACCTATCGAATCCAGAAGGGGTCGCGAGGTACATACATACATAGACTCACGCCTGTTTCCCCGAAGGGGTAGGCAGAGGCATATTAAACGCCCACTTTTCGCCAGTGTTTTGATCCCACGTAATAGGTGGCGAGCCTATTGCCGCTTATTGGGACATTTTGTTTGCCAGAGCCTCGTCCGTTGATCGGCATCTCATCACTTGCAGGTGAGGTTGGCTTGGGACCCTAAGTTCTTGGTGGGAACCCTATGCACCCTCTAGGGGTCGCGAGGTGCACCGAAGATAGTTCATGTGGACCGGTTGGCTCGTTACTATGGGTCCAACGATGTTCGAGACGAACACGTCAAAGAAAATAACGCCAACTATCGGTGAATGAGAGAACTAGAAGAGAATGGATATATCGGTAGTTTAAAGGTATTTCATCTACTCTCTACTAGATGGCGTTACTGTTTGTTTACTCGAAGTATCGATTATGTTTCGACTGTTACGAGAACATTCTCGACAAGAAGTGACTAGTTTGTTATCCGGCCGGTATAAATACCGCGCGGACGGGCGGGAATTGACAGTTCAGTACAATTGAATAAGCGGAGCGATCAAGATCAGCCAACGATCAAGAAGAGTCGGAGGTGTTTAGTGGAGTGAAATAGAGTTTATATTAGTGTGTAATTAAGTGGTTTTGTTTGTAAAATAAAGTGTAGTTTTAGTGGCATAGGAGTTTAATTTATCACCGGACCCCAGCTCGTAACATTTATATACAGGGTTTCACAAGACCCATCACCAAGCCGAAGTCTACTCGTTGTGGACATCATGCCAAGTCATACTAATCAAAAAAAAATAATACCTGGGAAACAACTATTTTTTTAAGTTTTTACATTTTTAACACGTTGGCTGCGGCAAGTAAAATCATAAACCTTCATCTGGTGCGGCGGCAGGTCGAAATGTGCCTCCAACGATTTTTCCGCCAGTGCGTGGCAGGTCTTTTTCGACCCGCCGGCACTAGGTTAGCTTAAAATGCTATAACTTTGCGAAAACATGATGTATACGATGTTTTTATTCTGTTAGAATAACCTTGAACCCAGCTTCCTTAGGTTTGATTCGCCCCGGGATCTACCAAATAGGAAATTAGATATAAACCAGGAAAAGCGGCAGGCCGATCTCGACCTGAACCGCAGTAGAAGGTATTTTTAGCAGTGATGGGACATACAAAAATAAAGGAATATCGAAAATAAAACATGATTATCGTACATAAAAGAAATTAACATTTTTAATTTAATTGTGGCTGTTTTGAAAACATGACATGCGAAGATTCATGTTACATTGCCTGCAATATTTTTTATTTTATTCCACTCTTTTTTTTTCTTCGTCGCTACTGAAGGTTTGCCGCAGTCTCCCGTAGCACCCTGCACAAAATTGTAACTAAGCACAGTTTGATGGGTGCCGTTTTTCGAGCTGCGATCGTGGATCTATTGTATATTTGATCGAAGTTTTTAAATCACCTTTCAAGCAAAAAAGACTAGTTCGAAATCGTTTTAGCACCGCTCTGTTTGCGCCGGGGGTTAAAAAGCGCACATCACTGCACTTTCGCAGGTAACCGTACAGTTCTAAATATTATTAGTTCTACTAAAAATATAAGTGTAGGTAGTAAGCAAAACTTACAGCTTTTACTTGGATTTCTATTATGTTTAGTTCCTAAATACTTTTTATTTTTCTTAATTGGAAATATATCATCACTATTGTTACTATCAGTTATAATAGGGTAGTTTCCAGGGTCAAAATAATTACATTTTATTTAGTCCGTATTCTAGATTATAAAACAATATTTGACACATATTTTTTCTTTTTTCGATGAAATGAAAAATAGCAAAGATATAGCCCATTAAAGTTACGTGTGACGTCATCTAGTGCGAAAAATTGCAGCACGGTGTGACGTTATACGTAACTTTAATGAGCTATATCTTGGAAATTTTTTGTTTTATTTACAAATAAAAAAATACATATCGCTTATTTTTGAATAATCTAAAGGACGGACTTATAAATTTTTTTTCGTCAACTAGCCTGACGAATCACTCTATCTTTCAAAATTTGTATTTTTTTTACTGTTTGCCTTCGTCAATTGTATCGACAGAACACACGTTAGATAAGCTAGATAACACAACAATAACTGGCGGCGCGTGCGCTCTGTGCGGTATCGGGTCGCCGGCGGCCTGTTGGGTTGGCGGGCTGAATAAACCCGCTGCCGCACTGAGCGGATATATTTCACCGCTAGTGCGTGGTAGGCGGAAAAAGGCCTGCCGTGATGTTTTTATGGGGAATATCTACATTGTTGACTACAAGCCGAAATATATATTTGTCTCTGTCAAAACCTTAAAAACACCTAAAATAATCGTTCCGCACCAGCGAGAGGGACACAGTTTTCTTCGTCCGCACCAGCTGTACGTACAGCGGCAGGCCGAAATCGGCCTGTTACGCAGTGAACGTGTTAAACTACAATTAAAAGCGCGCACATGTTATGCTCGAAATACCTACTTATCCATGGGGTCATAGGACATGTAAAGACTATATTGGCGGGGTTAATGCTCCGATTTTTTACCTAATTAGAATACTTCTAAACTAACTTTGAGCCTCAATATCTCCTGAACCACTAATTTCCCAGGTATGGTGCCGAAGTAAAAAATGTTCGTAGTGATTGGTACAACATGGGATTTCAGTTTTTGTTAAGGGTCTTTTTACACCCTGTATATTGCCGTGATGTAGACGATATTTTACTTATAAAAAGTATTAAATAAAAATAACTACGTTAAAAACAACCGACTTCAAAAACAAAATAGTGAAAAATAATAAAGATTTAACATTAATTAAATACTACCTATTATTTAAATGTGCTATTTACTAATAGGTTTGAAGTCGGTGCCAAGCCTTAAACAAATAATAATATTTTAATCACTTAAATGAGCAAATTAATACAATGATAAAAAATAATACGAAAATGTACTGAACAGAATGTGAATTCATGTGAATGATGAAATGCCTTCTTTAATTTAAAGGCTTTTGAAATTTGATTTGGCATTGGATTCTATTGCACTGTTGTTGAGAACGGACGTGTTGAATCGCATGAGTAATTATTAATTAAATATTTTTAAATCGTGACCTCAATCAACGCGGACAACTATCTGCGAACGTAACAAAACTGTGTGTTATAAAATGTATCGTGATTGACATTGTAAGCAATATATAATGGATCACAGTCCTTTCACTCCGAGTAGGAAGACTGCTCGGAGTCCTCTTCCGACGCCGGCACCTGCACCTGCACCTGAGCGTCCAGCACTTGAAGTCATCCCTACGCCTGAAATCCAGAACTGGATGTCATCTATTGAGCAGTACCTCAACGAAGTGTGTTCTATAGCACAAGAAGGAAAACTAAACTCTGAGCAGAAGATGAGAGTCAGCAATCTCTGTCGCCATGTGGGCACCAAAGTTTCGCAGTTGGCAGTTCAGTACCAGTCCCTTAAGTCACATGCTATCCAGGCCCATTCTACCATCAAATCCCAGCAAGAACAACTTGATTTGTCTCAGAGCCTTCAAGATCTAAAGCAATCCATACAGGAGTCCTCGAAACCTACCACCTCTGCACCGTCTTTCGCCGAGATGGTTAAAAAATCTGCACATAACTTTATTCAGCCCATTAGCGTAAGTTCGGTGGCAATCTATCCAAATGACAAGCTAAAATCGAGTGATGACACAAAATCATTAGTGCAAAAAATCATCAGGCCTGAACAAATGAACCTCCACGTGAGAGCACTACGCAAGATTAAGAACGGCGGCGTGATCATCAGCACCGAGACCAAGGATGATATTGAGAAAGTAAAACAATCGGTACAGCATGCAAACTCAGGCCTTATAGTCAATGAACCCCACAAACGGAAGCCTAAAATCGTGATCGTTGGAGTGCCTTCAAATATGAAAGAGACGGAAGTTTTCACGTGCCTGTACCACCAGAATTTAGCGGAGAAACTTCAGAGCTGCAACCTAGAGACCTTTCTCAATGAAATCAAACTGAGTCATAAATCGGGCCGTAAAGATGCTGAGACCTGTAACTACGTAATAGAAGTATCTGCAACCATTCGTAAAGCACTGATAATCCAAGACAGGATCTTTATAAATTGGTCATCTTGCCCGGTGAAGGATTTCACCCTAGTTACTCGCTGTTATAAGTGTCAGCAGTATGGTCATGCGGCTAAGTCTTGCAGAGAGTCTCAATATACATGTGGTCATTGCGGCAACCAAGGACACACGATAAAGGACTGCACTAGGAAATCCGAAGACCCAAAATGCGCGACCTGCTTACACTTCAAGAAGCCCAGCAACCACAACACCGGTTCTAATGACTGCCCAGCAAGAACAATGGCGGAAAAGAGGTACATAAACTCCGTGGATTATGAAGGCGCCTAGGAGCGACGTAATATCGTATTTTCGACCTTTTATCTACTATTTTTTTTCATATTTATTATTTAATTTTAAGACTTGATATTTCATTTTGTGATTCACCTAACACACCTCATTAGAATATTGACCTACTAACATCAAACATCTAGTTTAATAAAATGCACACATGAGATATTTACGTCATACTAAATAATAAAGGTTTAATTAACATTGACATCATTTACGATTATGCTGACCCACAGCTTTATAAGTTACGTTCGTGAATTCTCTAAAATGCTCGTCAGGCAATTATATCGTATATTACATGATCATCTTAATTATATTCATGTAGCTATTAATTATTAACTAAGTTTTATATTGACCACTGTCTTTTGTTAAATACGTAATATTATTGCTGTATTGTAAAATACAAATCTCAAATTTGTAAAGAGAGACCCAACCGCCTGTGATACAGTTTCTTACTAGTACAGGGGTATGGTCTTCTTTCCAATCAATTGAAAATCCACAGCATTTATATTATTATTATATTAGAACATTTTTGTTTGTATTTTATGCTCTCTGTATTACTGTGAATAAAAATTTATTATTATTATTATTAATGTTAAATCTTTATTATTTTTCACTTTTTCGTTGTTGAAGTCGGTTGTTTTTAACGTTGTTATTTTTATTTAATACTTTTTAGTGAACCTATTGTCGTATTGTCAACTAGTTATAGGTAGACCTACAAAAGGTGCTGCGCGCCTTAAAATATAGATCTCAAGTAACGGGAACGGATAAAAGTAGTCGTCTCTGTAAAAATGCTCTTCGGGATTACAGTTTTACGTTCTTGTGAGACTATTAAAGATTCTGAAAAACGTTTGTTGGCCAGGAAAGTATATATGAAATCACGTTAACGTCAAGAAACTCTTAACCAGTATAATTCTAGACTCGGTAAGGTTCAAGAGCGTCTAGCGAATTAGCCTTTTGAGCAGAGAGCTAATAGACTTGGTCTCATTAATAATCGACAAATCATGGCATTACCGCATGATTAACGTCTTTGAAGTCACCATTTTCATTATTGTGCAATTCAAATAGATTACTGAGTTCGTATGGCCACCTTCTGACTCCTTCATCGGACGAGAACGAGCCCGAACTCTATAAAATTTTGTCAATTAATTACTGAGTTCCTATATTATTCCTATGGCCACCTTTCGATTCCATCATCAGAGCAGCTCTATGTCATAATAACTTTTCATTGTAATCCAATTTAAATACGTATACAAAACCCAACACCCGATGTCTGTCATATTTTTTTTATAGACTCACGCCTGTTTCCCCAAAGGGGTAAGCAGAGGTGTAATATTACACCCACATTTCCCATGAATTTTTAGGTCCCACGTAATAGGGGGCGAGCCTATTGCCGTACCGTGCACATTACCAGACTCCGTGCTGCTACTGAGAATTTCCTAACGCCAAAACCCAATAACACTTTACCCGACCCGGGCATCGAACCCGAGACCTCCCAATCCCACGCGCACATATATGCCGCGAGACGAACGAGGCAGTCTGTCCATTCCTTTTTGAAGTTTCTAGAATTTTCAAATTTTTATTCGAAATGTTTAAATAATATTTTGATGATGCTGGCGCTGCTGCTGCATCGGCGAAAACCTTCAAACGGCGCAAATAAGGAAACCTGGCTGGTAATTACGTTTTTGAGCCGTTTGGGGTCGAAACGCTGGGGCCATGGGGCCCTAGTGCACGCGCATTATACAAAGAAATCGCCAGAAGGCTGATCGATGCTTCCCGTGAGCAGAGGGCTGGTTTATATCTCGCTGAGAGAATAAGCATTGCCATTCAACGTGGTAATGCTGCCAGCCTTCTGGGCACGCTACCGCTCGACAGCGTTGCGGAGGAATTTAATTTTTTATTATATTTTATTTACTTTTCTTTTCATACTTTTGCTTTTTTATAGTTTAGGATAGTTTAATTATATAATAAGTTTTATTTTATTGTACATTATAATGTTAATCCTACATATAGACCAATTATACTTTAGTTTATTTAAAGTCTACCTAAGATAAAAAAAAAAATATTTGCCAAATATTCATAAACATTTTCCAAATTTCATAAAAACCAAAATCCACTAACTGTTATGACAGGGATTTGAACCCACGCCTTCAGAACATAAAGCGGATGTATTATCTGCACGGCCATCGCCTTGTTGTTAATTAGTGGCGAATTTAGCGAACACTTGACAGAGTGTTTACGTCATCTAACTTAAAACTGTCATTTCCAAATAATGAAATAGTCTTCAAACCTTTTTGCTAATTATTATGTTTGACGACCGGCCAGTTTGTCGTGAAGACGTCAGTAGTCCTTGGTGACCGTAGTGATGACAATTTGACATAACACCAGCCGTCACAATTATTATTCATAGGAATTTCAGCCTTAAGGATAGATATAAATAAAAAAATGCTCATAAAATGAAAACTGCTAGGCCTACATGAATCAAATTTTTATGGGACCAATTCGAAACTATTGCGCATCAAACAAAAAAGAATTACGTAAATCAGTTCAGAAACCTCGGCGAAATCGGTGTACATACATCGAAAAAAAAATACCGACCGAATTGAGAACCCCCTCCTTTTTTTTGTTTGAAGTCGGTTAAAAACGAGTGAACAAAATTATCTTCCAAAAATCAATTAACAATAATTTAATTAAAAATACTTGCGGCCAAATTTTAATAGGCAACCTAGTAGATATATATTCTCTTAATCATAAATATACAAAAAAAATGGTTTTAAGCAAAAAGTCGATGAGTGCACTAATTTGTCGCGGGATCTCGTACTTTAATATTAGGGTTCTTCTTTAGTGCATATTAACTTATGCGGAAGTTGAAAATGCGGCCGTGATATAAAATTCAAAGCCACAAAATCACCAGGATTTTAGTAGCCACTCGTATAACCGCTTGACCACTAGCGCCAATTCGCCGAATTCACTCGACCGCTCACGTTCTAAACAAATTGTCGCGCCGCTACTCGCTAGATGCGCGCGCTAACATAAACATTTATTGTTGATAAGTCGGTAACATTAGTAAGTTGAAGTGATGTTTTTCTTCAACCTTATGAAAGACTCGTTCAAGTCGTATGAATTTTTTGTTGATATTTAGTTTCTAATTTATTATACTTAGCAGCGAACATTGACTATCGTTGAAAAAAACACTTTATGTATTTTAAACAGGGTTATTTTTAAAAGTAAATCAATGACATACATATTTTATGAGTTTTCACTGTAGAGGAATTCTATCTACACCGAATTAAATAAAAAAAAACATGTATCATAGTATAAAAATATTTAATTACACGCATACGATTAGCACGTAATCACGGAGCGCGCGAAACAAAGAGTGGCATTTGACATTATTTTTTCGTTCCAGGTTAACGATTTTAAGACTCGCTTCGTATTTTTAGCATGAAGAAATGTTCAATGATTTGAATAGAACAGAGAAAATGGATTTAAAACATTACGTAATAGAAAGAAACAGTAATTTCAAACCGAGTATAGCGCTGTAACCAAAAAGGGAAAATAGTCACTTGTGCGCGGTCTACGGAAATTCGAATAAGGGAGAATAGTCACTTATGCGCGGTCAAGCAGATAATGGCAAATAAATATACATGAAATAATCATTCACACTGTTATAGTTATAATTATTATCTATAGAAAATACAGATTTCAGGCGAAGGTTTTTGAACGGTAAATCGACAAGCCTTAACTAATATAATTGTAGGGTTGTAGAAGAGTGTGTAGTGCGAAGTAAAAGTCATAGATTGAAGAAACGAAGTATGAAAGTTTATTAAGAGGTGGAAAAGTTCACAGGTACAGTTTATAGGCACACACACAAGCAGAAGGAGTGAACGATAGCGAGAAGAAAGTTTTTAGAATAAGCACAAGAATTTCGTACGCGCGGAAGCGATGACAATTATTCACAAGTACTAATAAGATTTAAATATAAGGCGGTTCGCGTCAAGACAAATCATATACTGTTGATAGGCTGGCGACGCGGGCGCTCCGACCGTGTGAGCGGTCAACCGATAGTGCTCTCTCGCTCGCGCGAGCTACCTGCGACGCGAGCCGCGACACACGGCAGCTCCAACGTCACCGCCTCCCTGTCCCATCTAGTAATATTTTATCTATATAAAATCGTTGTACAATGTTTGCGTGTATGTTGAATTATTAGGTTGATTTAAATAACAATTATTTTTTTTATGCTAATCAAAGATTAATATTTTTAGAGTACTAAATTAACTATAAAAATATGATATGTAAATTTAACAATAATTATGATGTCACTACATAATTATGGCCCTACATGCATTTAACAATACTCATGGAATTCGCATTTTTGATACAATAAGAGATTATACAGGGGTTATCCGTAATAGTTTGGGAATATGCGTTAATACCAGGCACATAGACTATGCATTAATACTACTTATCATTTTGAATAGTAATGGGTCACATTGCTACACAATATCGTTTTGTAATTTAACCGTGTTCAAGCATATCATGAGCATACATTTGGCAATCATGAAAATCAAATTGGTTTTGCAATTAAGTTTATTTAATTATGATGCATAAGTAGAAAAAAGACGATATACGCCTAGTGCGAATTAACATTATTCATAATATATTATCCAGAGCTTGTAAAAAAAGCCTGATCTTATTGAGTCTAGATATAATATCTCAACATTTCGTTGTAAATTTATTTCAATGCGAGTAGCAAGCCTAATTCAAATTTATTTGAACTGATAACAGATAACAGTTTAAGTTTTTTGTATATAAAAGCTTGTCGCGAGAATTTTTTGTGTGATACATGAATGAATATTTAAATTTTTTTTATAGACTCACGCCTGTATCCCTGAAAGGGAAGGGAGAGGACCTTACACACCACACCCACATTTCACCATGAATTTTTAGGTCCCACGTAATAGGGGGCGAGCCTATTGCCGTTATCGGGCACATTACCAGACTCCGTGCTGCTACTGAGAATACGGAAAAGTCCAGTAACATTTTTGCCCGACCGGGACCTCCGATCAGCAGTCGCATACGCTATCCACTGGACCACGGAGCAGTGATGGGACATACAAAAATAAAGGAATATCGAAAATAAAACATGATTATCGTACATAAAAGAAATTAACATTTTTAATTTAATTGTGGCTGTTTTGAAAACATGACATGCGAAGATTCATGTTACATTGCCTGCAATATTTTTTATTTTATTCCACTCTTTTTTTTTCTTCGTCGCTACTGAAGGTTTGCCGCAGTCTCCCGTAGCACCCTGCACAAAATTGTAACTAAGCACAGTTTGATGGGTGCCGTTTTTCGAGCTGCGATCGTGCATCCATTGTATATTTGATCGAAGTTTTTAAATCACCTTTCAAGCAAAAAAGACTAGTTTGAAATTGTTTTAGCACCGCTCTGTTTGCGCCGGGGGTTAAAAAGCGCACATCACTGCACTTTCACAGGTAACCGTACAGTTCTAAATATTATTAGTTCTACTATAAATATAAGTGTTGGTAGTAAGCAAAACTTACAGCTTTTACTTGGTTTTCCATTATGTTTAGTTCCTAAATACTTTTTATTTTTCTTAATTGGAAATATTTCATCACTATTGTTACTATCAGTTATAATTGCAGGATGAATCACTCTATCTTTCAAAATTTGTATTTTTTTTATTGTTTGCCTTCGTCAATTGTATCGACAGAACACACGTCAGATAAGTTAGATAACACAACAATAACTGGCGGCGCGTGCGCTCTGTGCAGTATCGGGTCGCCGGCGGCCTGTTGGGTTGGCGGGCTGAAATAAACCCACTGCCGCACTGAGCGGATATATTTCACCGCTAGTGAGTGGTGGGCCGAAAAAGGCCTGCCGTGATGTTTTTATGGGGAATACCTACAATTTTGACTACAAGCCGAAATATATATTTGTCTCTGTCAAAACCTTAAAAACACCTAAAATAATCGTTCCGCACCAGCGAGAGGGACATAGTTTTCTTCGTCCGCACCAGCTGTACGTACAGCGGCAGGCCGAAATCGTCCTGTTACGCAGTGAACATGTTAAACTACAATTAAAAGCGCGCACATGTTATGCTCGAAATACCTACTTATCCATGGGGTCATAGGACATGTAAAGACCATATTGGCGGGGTTAATGCATCGATTTTTTACCTAATTAGAATACTTCCATACTAACTTTGAGCCTCAATATCTCCTGAACCAGTAATTTCCCAGGTATGGTGCCGAAGTGAAAAATTTTCGTAGTGATTGGTACAACATGGGATTTCAGTTTTCGTTAAGGGTCTTTTTACCCCCTGTATATTGCCATGATGTAGACGATATTTTACTTATAAAACGAGGGAACAAAATTATCTTCCAAAAATTAATTAACAATAATTTAATTAAAAATGCTTGCGGCCAAATTTTAATAGGCAAGCTAGTAGATATATATTCTCTTAATCATAAATATACAAAAAAAATGGTTTTAAGCAAAAAGTCGATGAGTGCACTAATTTGTCGCGGGATCTCGTACTATAATATTAGGGTTCTTCTTTAGTGCATATTAACTTATGCGGAAGTTGCAAATGCGGCCGTGATATAAAATTCAAAGCCACAAAATCACCAGGATTTTAGTAGCCACTCGTATAATGGCAAATAAATATTCAGGAGTACGGCAAAGGCTCACTTCGCAGTTCATATTTAAATAAATTCGGTGTTGGCAACGATTGGTAAACACCAATCGGACTGTGCAGCCAAACACGAATTTTAGCAATTCAAGCTCAATGTGAATGAGGTTAGAGGCTAAAATTGTATGGGCCAATAAAGTACACTTCTAGAGGGATGGAAAGGGAGAGGGAGGCCAAGGAAAAGATGGATGGACTGTGTGAGGATGGATATGAAAGAGAAAGGGGTGAATGATCAGATGACGGGCGTCAGAAAAGAATGGAAGCAAAGGACGTACTGCGCCGACCCCAAATAGATTCGGTCCAGGGCAAGAAGATGATGATGACATAAGCAGAAAAAAGACGATATATACCTGCGAATTGACATTATTCTTAATATATTATCCATAGTTTGTAAAAAAATCTTAATCATACTAGGCATAATAATTATCTCAAAACTTCGTAGTAAATTTATTTCAATGCGAGTAGCAAGCCTAATTCAAATTAATTTGAACCGATAATAGAGAACAGTTTCAGTTTTTTGTAAATTAAAGCTTGTCGTGAGAATTTCTTGTGTGGATTTTATTAATTTCTTATATGAATGAGTTTTTTTTTATATAGACTCACGCCTGTATCCCCGAAGGGGTAGGCAGAGGTGTAATATTACACCCACATTTCGCCATGAATGTTTAGGTCCCTCGTAATAGGGGGCGAGCCTATTGCCGCTATCGGGCACATCACCAGACTCCGTGCTGCTACTGAGAATTCGGAAAAATCCAGTAACATTAATTATGCTCGACCCGGGAATCGAACCCGGGACCTCTGATCAGCAGTCGCATACGCTATCCTCTGGACCACGGAGGCAGTTTTATTCAGGTATAAGAAAAAAATCAGTGTCAGTTTTATTCAGAGCAACTGAATCCCCGTAACGACTATCAAAGATCTTCATGGCACTTAACTTGCTCTGCGGGTAATCAATAATTAAAATTTTAATAACCACATAACTTCGAAAACTCAGTGGTGCGCGCTGTGGATTTGAATGATATCGGCTGTCACTGCCACTGACAGCTCTTTTTCTATATAAATTATAAAGACAACGCTTAGCATTAATCCTGTGTCACGGAGGACTTGGGTACCACGAGCGGACATAATGAACGCGTAGACTTGAAATAATTATTATTTGTAGCTTACACAGAATTGTCTGTATGGGGATCGAACCCATGACACTCAGCGCTGATTAACACATCCATGGGTGAAAAGAGGGTAATTAGGTACGTCATTATAATAAGCTGTTTCCCGTAATCAATGATATAAACGATTACTTTTATTTATAGACAAGATGAAGTCCCATGTGAATTTTGTCTCAATTGAATGTTGACAATTGAGCCAGATCCCTTTTTGTCCTTCCCTGATGATTTTTGTTGTGTTTCCTTTAAACCCAAGTAAAAATGATTAAATATTATTTCAGTGCGGCATTTAATCTCTTAATGCCTTCTTCCTTGTACCCATCAACAAAATGATATTCTGTTAAAAGGAAAAAGTAGGCCAAATTTGTTTAGATCAAAAATGAGAAATATACCCAGTATTTTTTAATAAGAGTTTCTCCGAATACGCCGGATTCTGAAAAACTCATATCCACATATACAGGGTGTAAAAATACCCTTAACGAAAACTGAAATCCCATATTGTACTAAGCACTACGAACATTTTTTACTTCAGCACCGTACCTGGGAAATCACTGGTTTAGGAGATATTGAGGCTCAAAGTCAATATAGGATTTTTCTAATTAGGTACCTACAAAATCGATGCATTTTTACCCCGCCAATATGTTCTATAGATGTCCTATAACCCCATGGACAAATAGGTATTTTGAGCATTGCACGAGCGTACTTTTAATTGCAGTTTAAAATTGTGTCAACTAGAAAAATATCCCAGATTCCCAGTTATTTTTGCTTAGTATGACTTGGGGTGATGTCCAAAACAAGTAGACTTCGGCTCGGTGATGGGTCTTGTTACACCCTGTATATACGAACAGGGTAACTAATAGATGTGTATCCCCTTTTGCTTGGCGGCTCGATTATCATATGGAGATGTTTTGATATTAAGATCGAAGAATTGTGTCTAAAGTAAAATGATATAACAATGTATGTATTCGATTCACCTGAATGAATATACTCATTATGACTGACAGCCTCGAGAAAAGGACTTCTCTATGAATACAATGATTCTATACGTTACTAATGTATAGACTCATTTTCACGTCCGATATCCCGCAGTGTCTCAAGACGAATATCTTTAAGCATGCTGCGTTGATGATCTTCGGATTTAAAGTGAGATCACTTACTAGGCCTTGTCAGGAAGCTCAAAATCTCTCAAAGGACGATGAATAAAGATGTGCTCGAATTAGCCGTACTTAATCGAATCGGAAATGGGGAGAACCGCTGGCGAAATAAAGTTGGCGCTCTAAGTTAAGCTGAAGTGGCAGTTAGCAGGGCACATAGATCGAATAATGAATGGTCGTTGCAGCAGGAATGTTCTAGAGGGGTAATGGCAGACGCGGGCCTCTCACAAGGTGGACCTACGATCTTATCGGGATCGCGAACAGCGATTGGGTGCGACTCCAGATAAGTCTATACTTAGTGGACGATTTTTACTGACATAGCGTGATTGTTGAAGGTTTTCATTCCAATTCGATATTAGGCCGTTGTCACCATACAGAAAATATTGTACTATCAGATAAAATCAAATTTGATTTGTTTGAATACAGTAGTACATGACATGCAAAATGTTACAATATAATAATAAATAGTTTCATATATTCAGCCAGTTATTGGCGTACAAATTTTAGAAGTATTTAAGAATAGCTAGGTACCTTTTAATAATTCCTATAATATTCTTATTCATTAAGTATTAACTCTATAAAATAATAATACTAACGAAAAACTCACAATCTTCTATCTTTATATAATATATTCTTGTGTGCGTGACATACACAATGTCACTGAAATCCTCCTAAACGACTGGAACGATTTTAATGAAATTTTTTAGTGTGTTCAAGGGGACTTGAGAATGGTTTAGATTCACAAAAAATTGCGAATATAAAAAAAAGAACGCCGGGCCAGCTAGTATATACTCGTACATATATAAAAATGAATCCCTTTTCCCTTGGTCACGGCATCACGCGTAAACGGCTGGACCAATTTCGCTTATTCTTTTTTGTTGTGATTGTTATTGTCTGGAGAAGATTCTTATTAAAGAAAAATCAAGAAAGACGCGCGAAAAATAAGAAAACTTTGGAAAACTTAACTACCATATTAAAATTTCTGATGAAACCTTAGCGCTTATAAACTTTTTAATGTAACCTTATTGCGATAGACATAATATTGACAGAACAACGTCTGTCGGGGCAGCTAGTAATAAATCAAAATTCAAGTGATATCATAAGAATTAGTAGTATACCTATGCGCGGGTTAGTTAGTTTCATTAATAATTTTTTTAACAACTTAAACTGACGGTGACATGGTTATGTGAGGCCACGCTATTGATCAGTTTTTTCTTATTATAATAATAAATAGCGCCCTCAACCTAATAAACTATTCGATTACGGAGCTCTTTTCTATGAATTTCCATTAACACCAGACACTAAGCGTTTGAAGTACAACTGTACTTGTGATCTACTTTAGTTTCAAGTGTTCTGCAATTGATCGTCATTTAATCTGCTTGTTGTATGCCGTCTAGTATAGTCCGTGAAATAAGGCAATTTATTATGCTTTGGTTTATGTTTTTTAGTTAATCGGTAGCCTAGTATGAGACTAGGCTACCCGCCACGGCACCCAAAGCGACGGTAACAGGTAACTATACTAAAACTCTTAAGTTAGACACATAACTAACTATAGTAAGACAGGTTTTTAAAAATAGTGTGAGCTAAATTAGAAACAAATTGAATTGTACTAGAAACATTGGTATTTTTCTAAAAACGCCGACGGATAAAATTTTTATTGTGAAGCAATTTGTAAATTACTTTGTTAAAATAAACATGTTTCACCATAAAATATTTTATAAGCCTGTATTTATTGTACATTTTTCTTTCTGTATTTTTTTCCATCGCAATCAATAATGAAGCCCATTTATTCGTCGGCTTTCAAGTTGCACATTTTATTGAGTCCACTGAAATTCCACCGAATATGTTAAAAACTTTTGTCGTCCGAAATAAAATGGGGAATTCGTCGCCGCATTGAATATTCTCGTAAATTGTCGACGAGTTTGACTGTAATATTTTATATCGACGCAAATGGTCCATTTCGGTCCGTAACGTTCGATGTGGCTAAAAGGGGGATTGAATAAATTTCCGCTACGATTTATATTGAAATGTAATAATGTGTGGACTAGGAAGCTTATGTTTAAAATTTATTTTATTGGAGTCGCCGGTAAAACATTCTAGTAGACCTTCAAAACGAACACAGACCAAAAGTATAAGTCAGCGTTATTAATAAATCCTTGAAGAATGTTTTTATAGTTTTATTGTTGCGAGTCTTATCTGCACTTTCTACCTTTCTGATTGGTTTCATAGCAAAGTGATGTGTGGACTTTTGGTTGCAAGTTAATGTATCGACTACAATGTCAGCACGATCTGTTTGATATCGATATTAAGTTACAGTATCTGATCCCCTTAGATGAGAACTTACACAAACATACATGTATGCAACTGCCAGATATATGAAGGTATATTAATACTTTACCGAATATGTCAATGACTTTACCGATATCCGAGAGTCTCTAATATGCTAAACAAATATTATCTTAATATATAAAATCCTTGCGTTACTGACTGACTGACAGACACGCTACAGCCGAAACTATTGGGCGCAGGAAGCTGAAATTTTGCATGTATGTTCTTTGGGGACCGTAGGGGTGCACTAAGAAGAGATTTCCCGAAATTACCACGAGATCGGCCAAAATGGGTAAATTTAAAAAAATGCAGGCGTAACTGCTGCCGTCCTCTAGTGTCGTATAAAATTTAATGCAATGCAAACTTAGTGAAAAGGAACTGGCCTGATTCATTTGAAATCAAAGCCGTAGTCAAGGAGATCTCGTTATGGCAAATCAAGTAGACTTTATATAAACTGGAGAAAATAAGCTTTTGCTGGGAATAAATGTAATCAGATCTATAATATTTTATTGGCATGTGTTTTTTACTCTATTTGTAGCGTTTTATGCTTTAAACTGCCTCAGTGTTCTCGCGGCAAAAATGTGCGCGTGGGATTGGGAGGTCTCGGGTTCGATTCCCGGGTGGGGCAAAGTGCTATTGAGATTTTTCCGGTAGGAAATTCTCAGTAGCAGCACGGAGTCAGGCAATGTGCCCGGTACGGCAATAGGCTCGCCCCCTATTTCGTGGGACCTAAAAGTTCATGGCAAAATGTGGGTTGAATAGTGTAATATTACATCTCTGCCTACCACTTCGGGGATACAGGCGTGAGGTTATAAAAAATATGCTTTATGGTGCCCCCCAAATTTTTGATTAAAATTTTCTATTTTATACAAAGAGGACAGACTTCATGACAGGAGCCATTTACAAAAAAGGAACACGAAAAAACATACATTTTTTTTATAAAGGTACTTAAAGTTTGTATGAAAAATCGAACTGCGTGAAGATGGTTTTAAAACTCATTCCTCTACTTTTTCAGTAATTTCGTCACCAACATAATACTGAACGACGTGTAAATTACGTATTTTAACGGTTACGAAATTGGAATAAATTATACGTAGCCCAGGAATATGGCCTTTAAGGTATATAATTACATAATAAATAAAGTACAAAGCACCAAAGTTCTTTGTGTGCTTCACTGTAGAAACGCTTTAAGAACATATTAATTTGTTTACCTGATAAAGCTTACCTGCTTTAAGGCAACAATATTAAATTATCCTAAAAAGTTTTGAAGAAGAAACGACGGACGTATTACGAAAGATTTTGTTCATTTCCGAACTTTTTTATTACCTGTGTAACATTGCGATAAGGACACTAAAAGGATTTTCCTCTTAACAGATTGTGTTAAACAAACTTTTAAGTTTAAAAATGAACAAATACGTGCTAAGTTTCTAAGTTTAGTGTGTTAATTGGTTTTGTAATCCTTTTTTGAATTTCTTGTTTATCTTGCCATTTGTTTAAGGTTTTGGCAAAAAATTCGATAGAGGCTCCATTTATGTACGTAACGAAGGGTCAAAATTATGATTTAGCAGGCGTACAGAGCTGTAGCAGACAAAGCCTCTAAGAAATCGTCGAGAATTAATAGAGGTGAGTTAGGCAAACAACGCAAATAGACAAACTTACCATCTTCATCGTCCTAGCGTTATGCCAGATGCATTTAAGACTCGTTCACATTGAAGCTCGGCGTTTTATAAGTATAATACAGTAGTTTGAGCAGCCATATCGTCGCTTGATATTGTGCTGAGAATTATGGGTTCGATTCCCGCATGAGACAACACTTTTTATGATCCATAAATTTTATTGTTGTTTCAAGTCTGGGTGTTAATTGTCTCCGTTTATCGTGTGTTTGTAAAGTTTCCTTCTTAACTCGCAGATTTTATCCTAGTGCGGGAGCTACTAGTCCTATTTAAGGAAAAAAAAAGAATATTATTACAACATCACATCGAATTAATTCCCCTGTCACAAACAGTGAAAAGATAAGGGAATATTGTGAAATCGCAGACAGAGTGTGTTCACAATATTGTATCTACAAACATGTATCGGAGGTAACCGGATTGCTCGGCGTTGTTCACTTACCTCTCTCCAGGGAGATTACCGATCCATTCTACTTTCAGTTGAGAACGGTTTCTAGGGTACTTAGAGGACCATGTTTACACTTTAGGCACTTTACATATAGTATCCACAAGCTTTTAAGTTGTGACTTTCGCCAGTAGTGTTTCCGTAATTTAGTCAGGGAATACTAAAGTGGCTATGTGTTTTTGTTTGCAGTTGCCGTGCAAGGATTTTGCTTTATTCTTGACAGACTTAGAGAGGGATTCGAAGGTCTTCTTTATTAACTTCCTTTGGTTGTATAAATTGAGGTTCACAAAAATGTTCTTTATAATCTTGTTGCGAGTTAAGGTACGAGTTCGTAGCGGGCCGCAGGCTGCAACTGCACGTGACATATCGCCACTTCATGTCGCGGCGACACGTAGTCGCGGTGTATGGTCAAGATTTCGAACTCAACCGCAGGTGGCAGCGACTCACGGCAGTGCCGTATTCCTATTGATTCTGACTGTTCTAAGAGACAATACGTCTGACATCTTTGAAAATCTCGTTGGCATTACTAATGTGCGGTCGGGTGACACCTTAGAGTATACATTAGCAAGCTAGGTGACACCATTCACGGCGTCCTGCGTGAGCGGCTCACCGCGAACGCGGTGGCGGACCGATCTGATGCGGTTTCTGCACGATGCGGTTCGACGTGGCGGGTACGGTTTGTGTCCTACGTGCACGCGAATCGTATTATTCCATCCTGCGCCGTTTATTTGATATTAACAATTTGACATGGACTTGACAACTCATTTATTGGAAAATTCATATATCAGATAGTCAAGAATTATGTACAACAGAGAAGTGAAATAGCAATATTTATTTGTAAATAAAAGGTGACACCGAATCCAGTTCGCGCGAAAATATGAAGCCAACTGATCGCGTTCGCGTCGGCTTGTGCCGCGCCGCATCGCACGTCACGTGCATTTTGGTAGGGCATGTAGACCGCTGGCCCATGTACAAAAATGGATGGGTCATATGAACCACCAGGTGCCGTATATAGGACGATATAAGAGCATAAAATAATAAGATTCAGCACTATGCCGTCACTTGTAAGCTGTCCAACTGAGTGCTGGTGAGGATTCAAAAGTGCAGGTAGAGTGAGTATATTTTGGTCATATATTTTTGTACGGCATTTTTACCATCGATAGATCCATAAATAATAATAAGAAAGTGCGCAGTGCCGTACAAAAATGGTGCGCCACAAAGTCGGTACTTATTTTTTATTTTCTGACAATTTCCAGGGTAAATTTGGTCATTTGATTCTGTACGGCATCAGTTTCATACTGTTTTTATACAGCTTCTAATGCAACGCCGTACAAAAAAAAATGCGACAAGGGGAAAAAATCGAGGCTTGCAACCTCCTCTCTTTCCGTGGTCCGGGGGGTGATGTGATACAACATAAAATTAATTTATTTTGAAAGTATTTTATGCATGGACATTTTTTTTTACATGCCATACATTTTCGTTAGTCCAATGGTTTGTAGGAAAAAAACTCAAGGAAAAATCCATAGAACGAAATATAAGGTGAAATTCATGACAATATTTTTTATACGGCATTTAGATAGTTTATTTGTACTTAAAGCAATAATTTATATAAAAAGTTAATGCCGTACAAATCTGGAAGTTCATATTAATAAAAAAGTAAGTAATAAAATATTATATAAATATAATTTACATAAATACGGTGTCACAAGACCCATCACCAAGCCTAAGTCTACTCGTTTTGGACATCATGCCAAGACATGCTAAGCAAAAATAAAATCTGGGAAGCGACTATTTTTAAGAGTTCACGGTATTTTCAAGCCCCTATAAAAACGCGCGCGTGAAATTTTCGAAATACCTACTTATCCATGAGTGTATAGCTATAGGACATCTATAGCACAAATTGACAGAGTAAATGCATCCATTTTGTACCTAATTACAAAAATTTCATAGTAATTTTGACCTTCAATATCTCCTGAACGAGTAATTTCCCAGGTATGGTGATGTTTGTATTGATTGGTACAATATGAGGTTTCAGCTTTCATATCGCTTACGGAGCGAGTGAGCGACGTTTTGTTACGACGCTTAGCATTTATAGGCATATATCTACACCTGCCTATACTGTGTGCTAAGTAGTCGTGTTATTCGGATGCACTCGGCTTGGACCCGAGTAAGGTGTTCGTTTGCGCTCGCTCACACATAGTTGACAAAACTGTTGATACTGGGATTTACAGCTTCAATTCTTCGATATTATATACACCCTTTCACTTCAGTTAGACGTCATAATGATTTTATCATATTATCAATTGTTCTCTTCAAAAATATGTTAATACCGTAGAGTATCTATCAGATGGCCATAAGGTACTACACTCTTAAAATGGTAGCGTCATTTTCATCAGCCTAAAATATATGGTCTGCATTAAAATGTACGGCATCATTTTTTCCTAATTTATTTATCTTAATACTATTTAAAACAAAGGAAACATGTAGAAAATTGCTATATATTATTAATCTATGAATATTTAAACTTTTGCAATAATTAAAGAAATTTCAGTTTTTGCATTTCTCTATAATTTTGTTTAGAACAGTTTCTTTTGAATGGCATTACTATATTACAATTGTATTTAACAATATCATGTTAAAAAAAGAGTTGCCGTACAGAGTCAAATGATTTTACAACTTTTTAAATCAATTAAACCATGAAATTAGGATAATTATTAATATACATTCACATGAACAATATTTTTTGACGGCATTATTTTTAATAGTACTTTTGAGTGCTGGATAATGTTTTGGAACCGAAGCCGTACTTTTTCAAATCACCCCCCGGGCCACGGAAAGAGAGGGGGTTGCAACCCTCGATTTTTTCCCCTTGTCGCATTTTTTTTACGGCGTTGCGGAATAATGCATTAGAAGCTGTATTAAAACAGTATGAAACTGATGCCGTACAGAATCAAATGACCAAATTTACCCTGGAAATTGTCAGAAAATAAAAAATAGTTACCGACTTTGTGGCGCACCATTTTTGTACGGCACAGCGCGCTTTCTTATTATTTTTCATGGATCTATCGATGGTAAAAATGCCGTACAAAAATTTATGACCAAAATGTACTCACTCTACCTGCACATTTGAATCCTCACCAGCACTCAGTTGGACAGCTTACAAGTGACGGCATAGTGCTGAATCTTAGTATTTTCTGCTCTTATATCGTCCTATATACGTCACCTGGTGGTTCATATGACCCATCAATTTTTGTACATGGGCCAGCAGTCTAATGTCAATAGGTATGAACTGTTTGTTGTTTCCGCGCCGCGCCACGCCGCACCGCATCGCTTTCGTACTCATACTGCTCACGTAGGACGCTGCGTTACTACGGCACACGTCGCGCCGCAGACTATGTGTCGCTCGCTACGGAAGGTATTTCATAGAAATACTTCGAAACCAGTAGCGTTACGACGACACGTTGCGGTCTGCAGTTGGCTACGAACTGTTAGGGTGTCGATAAGATACTACACGATAATGTTTCCAAGTAGAAAAACGCCTAGCTATTAAACATTACATACTCGTAATGCGTTGAAGATCTATTCTGGATCAACCTGATCCAGAATGGATTTGCTACTAATTTGAAAAATGATATCGCCAACTATCAAGCCCGTTCTCTAGATCATTTATTACAAAAATTTCCTCACATTTAATTCTAAACTTAACCCAATGCCTCTTATTCGTAAACCACTAGTTGACTTTACCCCGTTCATTACATACTTTCAATAGCCACTTCATTAAAATATTTCTATACTGCGAACATAAGGTCCATAAAAACTTAAGTAGCAGTTAACTAGGTTCTTATCTGGCGCGCGCAGTAAAGCGGCAAGCGCTGGACGTTATAAATAACAGTCGCCGTACGATCTCGCAGACGATTTGTTAATGTCCGACGTAATTGTAGAGCAGTAGCCAACGATACTGGCCCACTGACCTCACACACTGGATATCTCAGCTCAAGTTAATTTAATATCCTATGTAATATTTTATTTATGTGTAAGTGTAATTTTGTTCACACTTTGGTAAAAAGTTGCGACTTTTCTCCATTCAAGACCTTTTAAAACTGAATCATTAAAAAGTCCAGAACTGAGAAAAGTTTCTTGTCAGTTGGATATAATATATTATTAATATGTTATAACGATATTAAACATTATCACCGGTCTCTTATTGATTTGGTACCGATATTAAACTTATAGTTCATAAGTGATTTTATCTCGTTTTCTCATCATGTTACTTACGAGTGGCTTGTATCGGTCCTAGTCATAGGAAAACTTTTAGATTCACTTTCAATCAAATGTTACGTATTGGTTGCTCTTGTTTGACGAGACCGAATAGATGTTGCTTTTAAAGAAAACTAGAAGACGCCCGCAGCTGCGCCCGGACATTTTATTATAATTTAACCGTTACTGGCCGATCTCGTGGAAATTTTGAGGAAATCCTTCTTAGTGTACCCCTGCGGCCCCTAAGGCACCTGTATGGCAAATTTCAGCTTTAACGCTCAATAGTTTTGACTGTGCGTTGCCTGCCAGTCAATCAGTAACGCAAAAATTGTATAGATCCAGATTTTTTAAACAAATAGAAGTCGCTTCATACTGAGGAGCCTCATCGTCAAATTTCATCAAAAGTGTTTTTAAACTTCGTCAAAACAAACATTTACAAGTATAACATTGTATCGATAGTCGATATTGTTGCATTAAACTAATTAACACTTGGTTGTTCTCAATACACATAGAACAATATCGGCAATTACTAAAATTTAAATCAGTAATTGGATCAGTAAGTTCTCTTAAACTAACTCGATTACAAATTAATTCTCTCTGTTGTTAGACTAGATTGGAATTCTCAATAGATTTGAGTCGGTAGAAGTTATCAAAATAATTTACCACATCATTTCGCAATCGAACATTCATAAAACGCTCAAATAATAATTGGCTGAAGGCGAAAATTGTAGTGTACGTATGAATTAAGAATACAAAATGTCACTACCCTACATCATTCCATGGGTGTCGTAAGTGCCGTGAATTCGACTAAGGAAAATATACGAACTAAAATAAATAGTATATTTACTATCAGATAGAAAACACGACATCAGACCCTGTAAGAACCCGTCTGGCCAGTGTGATATTGATATTGTTAACCCAATCCTCGTATTGATGCACAGAGCTACTATCTGTGGCGCAAGTTAAGATTAATTCCAGAAGTGGACTGCGAAAGAGACGTCTGATTTAATTACAGAAGGAGTATAGAAAATATTCAATAGTAAAAAACAGAAATAATCCTCGTAATTTAAAGAAAAAAGTACGTAAAAGTTTTCAGGGTAAACTAACAATATATATATATATATATATACACCGCGTATAGATATATTTTTCCTTTTAGTAAAAGTAAATTGGTTGAGTAATGTAAAAGCAGTGGCCATCATAACTTAGTAGGCACCACATTTTAACAGTATTACCAACTAGGTGAATAACGATATGAATTAAGAGAGATGGTGGAAGCCGATCCTGGTCAAACTATCCAGGAATTAACATGGTTTAACGGTACCTTACCCACAATATTGACTCATTTGCGTCAAATCAATAAAATAAAAAAATGGGTGCTTCATGATTTGACTGATCTGCAGAAAGAAACGCGTGTTGAAACTTGTGTTGCCTTGTTGAATCGGTACAGCAAGAAAGGAATATTGGATCAAATTGTGACATGTGATGAAAAGTGGGTTCCTTATGATAACCGTAAAACAACAGCCACAACAGTGTCCTAAAGCAAAGCTTACCAATAAAAAGGTAATGGTAACTGTTTGGTGGTCTCAGCATGGTGTTATTCACTATAGTTTTCTCCGAACTGGTCAAGCAATAACGGTAAATGTCTATCGTACCGAACTCTGAACAATGTTGACAAAACTAGCAGTAACACAGCCCCGACTCATGAATCGATCTTCACCATTGTTGCTCCATGACAACGCGAGACCTCATACAGCACGAGAAACCGTTTTGACCCTTCAGGAACTACAGTTAGAAACCATTCGTCATCCTCCCTATTTGCCAGACCTGGCTCCAACGGACTACCATTTTTTTCATGATTTGGACAATTATCTAAGTGACAAGAAGTTTTCTTCCCAGGAGGCAGTACAAAATGCTTTCACACAGTTTGTGCAGTCTAAATCCTCAGAGTTCTATCGCAAAGGCATAAATGACCTTCCTATTAGATGGCAGCAATGTATAGATAATAATGGTAACTATTTTGATTAAATAAATATGTTAAAAATTTAATCAAATATGTTAAAAAAAAAACAAGTAGGGGTCTAGTCGCCGATTGCTAACTTCCACCTTGGAGAAGAGAGGCTGTCATTGGATTATTCATAGTTATATGCGTTTACTGTTAGGTTTCATAACTAGGTTGGTTTAAATCTTAGACTATATAAGGTTTATATGGAAAGGTATGAAGGGAATTTGTTTTCTATTTGTAGTTTTAGGTTAGGTTTTATTCAATAGCTGTCCATTCGCTCGCATGCGGGCTGTGTTTCACAGAGGGTGCATGTACAACAAATAATAAAACCGGTAAAATGCATCCTGTCACTCAGAATAGATACGGGTTTTGTAGTGGCATTTATAAGGTCTCAAGCACATTATTCATTTGAGCACGTGCAAAAATTGGAGAAAATTGATTTTTTTATAAAATATAGTTATCAAACATCGAAATTATGTTCAGCATAAGCCACTGTTTCTGTGGCATTTGTCAGAAAACTAGTATTAACTACTAACACAATTATATAATCAAAATAACATTACATACACACAAAACTAGCGATAGATTTATGAACATCAAAGACGAAATCAAAACATCTATCTATAAATAGCTCACATAGCTTAAGTTTTGTGCAAAATTTATTCATAATACTCCTACTCTCACTCCCTCTGCGCTATAATGTTGTTCTCAACATCCTGTAATAAAAGTCCTTATCCAAGTTGGATACACATAATTGAAAAGCCCACTAAACAAATTTACTAAGTTGAATATCAAAGTGATTAATGGAAAACATAATTACATTAATTTGACTAAGGCTGAACCTGTCCGAACTGCGAGCGGGCGCGCATTCAAACACGTCGAGTATTTGTTTCGTACGCGGCGGATTCCGCATGCGCGATGCGCCGTCACTCAGGACTCAGCCATACGAGGTAGCGTGGGCAGAATATTTCTCATTAACAATATAACAACAATTAATTGTCAATAATTGTGTAATAGTTGTTCTTTGTTCTGATAATGTTAAACAATTTGCAGATGGAATACAAATTAAAGCTTATAAAACCAATATTGGGAGGGAGCGATATCCACTACTCAGTAATGTAATGGATTTCGAGCCCACGCTCCTTCGAAATGTTAGGTACTAATTATAAGTAGGTTAATAAATCTGGCTGAGACCATGAAAGACTACAGCCCAATGTTCGATGGTCTCTGTAGAGTCTCGCAACAAGTAGGTCTTAAGATGAACATGGACAAGACGAAAATCATGTCTAACGTCCATGTCGTACTTACTCCTATTCAGGCTGGGAACTCCACACTCAAAGTTGTCTATAAGTACGTTTACCTGGGACAATTAATGATCCTATTGGGTAGGTCCAACTTCGAGAAAATGCTCATTCGTCGAATCCAACTCGGTTAGGTGGCGTTCGGGAAGTTACGGCATATCTTCACGTCCCGCAGTGTCTCAAGACAAAAGACTTTTATTAGTGTGTGTTGTCAGTGATGATCTAAGGCGCTGAGACGTGGTCGCTAACTATGGGCCTTATCTGAAAGCTCGAGGTCGCTCAGAGGGCGATGGAGAGAGTCATGCTCGGAGTTTCCCTGCGATATAGAATCAGAAATAAAGAGATCCGCAGAAGAACCAAAGTCGCCGACATAGCTCTCCGAATAGCCAGGCTGAAGTGGCAATGGACACACATATTCACACTTAACGTCAAAAAGTCAGTGCACGTGGTGGGCGCCACGGACTCCAACTCGAGACCCTCTGCATATCAGTCTGGTTTCGAAAAAAAAACTCTTATTTCCGCATTTGTATCACAATCCCTTTAAATTACACAGCTTGATCATTTAATGTGCTAGAGCGGGGCAGAGATTATAAAAACATAGATGAATTTATTCATGTTATTTTATGAGTAAACTTCACTGTGAACTCTCTAGGTGTAGAATGCTACGGGTACGTAATGCAAGTAGTTTAATTCAACGTAATGTTTCCGTCTCCCTCGCAGTTATCCTCATAGCCAGCGCTGATGAGACTCTGCCGCCGACAATTTGATTAGCACAGCTCACATACGGACAGACGAGACTGCTAGCAAAACGACTTATCTGACTGAATGAGCTACTCAGAAACTAACCTATACATCGCCGAAGAGCTGTGAGATCTATCTATCTATCTATCTATCGTCACGCCTGTCTCCCATTTGGGTAGGCAGAGACTATGGAACGCCAAATGCTCCGGTTCAAACACACCTCTTTCGCTTCCTCGACATTCATAAACCTCATCATACATGCTCACCGGTTATGGGTACTTTTAATTTGGCCCTTTTTTAGTACGTCACTTAATTGGTCGGCGTACGTCCGTCTTGGGCGTCCCCTACCGACATCTCTATTCATTCTTACACGATACACTTCTTTCGTATTTCTTCTTTCATCCATCCGTTCCAAATGTCCAAACCATCGCAACATTCCTTTTTCAATCTTTATCTTTATATTTGCTTTTAGACTATATTTCTTTTGTATCACATACACACCTGCGCCGCGTAATGACAAGTACATTTATAATTTGCTCTCAGAAAAAAAAGAATAAGTCGTTGTAAAGTGTATTATAAAGTTATAACGTTTCTTATTATCTATTTATAGAACAATTACCCAACTAGTGATAAAACTGTACAGTGCTATTCACGAATTATTATCAAGAAATTGAATCATTTACTAAACATTCGTTAAAAAACAAAGTGATATTGCAAGTTTGAAACCAGTGTTGAAGGAAACGCATAAGCGCCGCGAAATCTGCGGCGGTTCCTACCTTTTGGACGCGGCCTACACACAGCTGACGGCGACGCGCTCCACACGAAACTTTAAGTACATTATTGCTTTATGCATTGCGACACTACTAACCGTTTTAATTCTTAAAGCGTTACTCAAGCGCTTTATTGTCAAAACCCTATATTTGAACTCTTTTATAAAACTAACAGAAAAATGACAACAAAATCTTGTGCAGGGTGTATGAATACTTTTAAAGGGAGAGAATGGCTGCAATGTTTGATGTGCAATGAGTTTTATGATTTACTATGCGCCAATATATCTGACAAAGCGTTTAAAGTAATGAATATTGAACAGCGTCGAATGTGGAAATGCCCCGGTTGTCGTAGCAAGCAACCTAAAGGAGACAATACAAACACACCGGTTCGAAATACACGCAAGGGTAGCCCTATAAATGACCCAAAGTGTCTGTCACCACACTCTTCTCCTTCGAATGCAAACGTAACTCTGCGCAATAAGCAAAGTTTAACAACCGTATCTACAGAGACAGAGGACCAGGTCATTACAAAAAGCTGTTTACGGGAAATAATTAAAGATGAAATTGAAAATGCAATGAGTATACATTCTTATCACCTTCAACAAATGAGAGATTTGATCACTACTTTCCAGAGTTCGCTCTCTTTCTTCAATGATCAATACGAACAAGTGAAAATTACATTAGAAGATAAATCAGCTAAAATACAGCAGTTAGAAAAAGAGAATATGCAGCTGCATGCAACTGTTGAAAACCTCACAAAACGCATAAATGCGCAAGAGCAGCATGCTAGGTCAGCGAACATAGAAATACAATGCGTACCCGAACACAGATCGGAAAATCTGGTTACCACTGTGCTTCAACTCGGCAAGGTCATCAAATGTGATATTAAGGATACCGATATACATCAGTGTACCAGAGTCGCAAAAATTGATCCAAATAGCACCAGACCACGTGCTGTGGTTGTCAAATTCAGCAGCCCTCGTCTACGTGACTGCTTCCTCGCCGCTTCCATGAAATTCAATAAATCTAACCCCAAGGAGAAACTAAACACCAGCCATCTCGGCATAGGCGGAGAAAAGGTCCAACCCATATACATCGCTGAGCACCTGTCACCAGAAAACAAATCTATCCACGCAGCTGCAAGACGTCGTGGCAAAGAACTAGGGTATCTATTTGTATGGGTACGTAACGGTAAGGTATTCATGAAAAAATGTGAGACCTCTCAGACCTTTTTAGTAACAAATGTAGAAAAGCTAAAATGTTTAAATTAGCTCTCTAATCTATAGTTTCATATATTGAGCGATCTCGTTAATATTTTTAATTACATTCAATAAAAAACTTAATATATACTACCAAAATGTGAGAGGCTTAAATACTAAAACTTGTGATGTCTATTTAAATGTGATAAATTGTGACAATGATATTATATGTTTCACTGAGACCTGGCTGTCATCTTCGGTTTACGACAAGGAAATATTTGACGACAGATATGTGGTATATCGCCGTGATAGGGAAACTAGTGGCTTTCATCCGAAACGCACCGGAGGGGGAGTATTAGTAGCGGTGTCCAAAGATCTCAAATCGCGACGTCTCCGTACGCTTGAAAGTGATTGCGAGGATATCTGGGTGTCTGTCGATATATCTAATAATATGCAAGCTGACCCACTCTTGGTGTGCTGTGTTTATCTGCCCCCTCCTCTGAAAATGCATATTTTAGATCACTACATTGAGAATATTAATAATGTGATGCAAAATCCCAGAAGAGTGATTATTACGGGTGACTTTAATTTAAGCTGCATTACTTGGACACCATCTAATGATTCTAGTACTTCGCAAATGGGTAACGCAAACGGTAGTTGTCTTTCCTATTCTCTGCTGAATTGTATGGCCCTAAATAATTTAAAGCAATTCAACCAATGTGAAAGGTAGAACTCTAGATTTAGTAATAAGTAATAGTGCCGTGGAAAATCTTAAGTTAGTTGATTCGCCACTCTCAATAATCGACAAACTACACCCACCCTTTATGTTTTCTCTGACTCAAACAGTAAGTACATATGTAAAATCTAATCCAATCATTATACTAAACTTTTTTAAAGCTGACTATGATGCTATTAATAAAATACTATATGACATTAACTGGGATGAAACATTTTCTACTTGTTCTGATATTGATAAGATGACTGACAGTTTCTACACCATGCTGAAAAACGTAATTAGTGCGTATGTCCCATTAAAAAAGAAATCTAATCAAAACTACCCTATATGGTTTAGCCCTAATCTAAAACGTATGTTACATGAAAAACATAAATACCGAATGAAATTTAAAAAGTATAAGGACCCTCTTGACGAACTAACATTGAACATGCTAAAAAAAAGATGCATAAAGGAAAGCCGAATCTGCTATAATAAATATATATCGAGACTGGAGACGGCAATCAAGTTCAATCCCAAGTTATTTTGGTCACATATAAAATCCAAAAGGAAAAAAAATAATGGAACGTATCCTTCGCCTATGCATCTGGATAGTGAATCTGCTGTATCTGGTCCTGATATCTGTAATCTCTTCGCTCAACATTTTTCTTCCGTATATAAAACTAAATTGGCTATGACCTCGTCTGTATTCTCTATACCTAAAAATGAAAACAGCACACACAATCTATGCAGCTTTACAACACCAATCAACAACGTATTTAAAGCATTAAAAAGACTCGACTTATATAAAGGTGGTGGCTCTGATGGTATACGATCAATATTCGTAAAGAAGTGTGCTGTAAATTTAGCTAAACCTCTTACTCTTATTTTCAATAAATCTATACGCTCTGGATGCTATCCGCTAATCTGGAAAACAGCGTTGGTCGTTCCAATACCAAAAACAGGAGATTTAAATAATGTACAAAACTACCGGCCAATATCGATCCTACCTACATTCGCCAAAGTGTTTGAATCACTTTTATGCCCTATCTTGTCAAGTCACGTAAACCAATTAATAATTTCAGAACAACATGGTTTCATTAAAGGCAAATCTACCACAACAAATTTAATTCTCTATCAGACATATTTAACAGATGCTCTAGACTCGCGTGTACCTGTAGACGCCATATATACCGACTTTTCTAAAGCATTTGATATGGTGGATCATAAGCGCCTGTTGGCGAAACTGTCTGACATCGGAATCGGTGGCAGTTTGTTGGAGTGGTGTGCCTCGTATCTGAACAACCGTAGTTCATCAGTAGTTGTGAATGGTCACTCATCGCATCCATTCTTGACCAGTTCCGGTGTTCCTCAAGGTTCACATTTAGCTCCCATCCTGTTTAATATATTTGTAAATGATATATCACAGTGCTTTAAACATACTCGTTTTTTTCTATACGCCGATGACCTTAAAATAATTAAACCTATACGTTCAGCTTCGGATTCCCTACTTCTCCAAGACGATCTAGATAGACTTGTTCAATGGTGCGACTCCAACGCTATGATACTCAATATAAAAAAATGCTACCACATACAGTTTAGTAGAAAAAAATGATCTACCGACTAGTTATACTATAAAAGGCACGGAGCTTAGACAGGTTAATGAAGTTAAAGACCTAGGAGTAATATTTGATAAGAAATTAAAATTTAACACACATATCGAACGCATAACTACAAGAAGTTTTAAAATGCTTGGTTTTACACTTATAAACTGTAAAGAATTTCGAGACCCTGTCACAAAAATCTTACTATTTAATACGCTAGTACGAAGTGGAACGGAATACTGCAGCTGTATATGGAATCCGCACTATGATATTTATAAAAAAACATCGAGAAAATACAAAAACGTTTCCTTTGGCATCTGAGCTTCAGTGAAAACGTTGCGAAGAAAGTGCCCAGGTATACGGACCGGCTAAAATATTTTAACATAACCTCCCTGTGTAAGAGAAGAGATATCCTAGACCTTATATTCCTTTACAAACTATTTAGAGGAGATGTGGACTGCCCTGAACTATTGGCTGCTTTGAACATAAATGCACCTCCTAGAAATCCTCGTATTAGTCGATACAATATGTTCCACATAAGTTCATGCAAAACCAACATGGCTAAATTTGCCCCCCTTAACAGGATACCTGCTCGCTACAACTCGATTGCTAAGTTATGCCCGATTGATTTAATGTCTGACAAACAGAATCAATTTAAGAAACACCTTATAAACTGTCTTACTGAGTCATAGATAAAATAAGAAACGAAGTTTATCATTAAAATATTTAAATCTGTATTAATTTTATATTTTTATTTGCATTATTTTTGTAAAATGACATTATTTACATTTTTAACAATTATGAAAAAATTTATGATTTATTTTTTATTTTTATAACAGAACTGACATAGACTATCCGTAACTTAATTTTATTTATTGTAATTTAATCTAATTTTTAGTTTCATTTCAATTAATTTATTTTTAACATTGTAATTAGGTATATAACTGATTGCAAGAAATGTTGTTAATTATTATTGTCATTATATGTTAATCACTGCATGTTGTGGTTGTCTGTAAGTGTTACAGCACTAGAAATGTCTGTTTGCCTTTTTTATATTTGACTGTATTAGTGTATGTAATGTAGACAATCCTAAAACTAATAAATAAATAAATAAATAAATAAATCACACTGTTTTTACTTTATCTATCAGCCTTACTCCGTACATACTCCTCAAAGCTTGCATCTCCACAGCATTGACTCTACTTTCATGCTTCTTCTACCATACCCATGATTCGCTACCATACATCAGCGTTGGCGACAAAACTCTCTGCAGTACAGCAAGGCGAGCCTTACTTGGGATAATTTCGTTACTGATGATGAGCTGTAAGGCGCCATTCTCACTATTTCCTGCTTTCACTCTCCTATCAACATCTCCTTCACATTTACCATCTCTCGTAAACATAGACCCTAAATACACAAACTCATTCACTTGTTCCACTTTTTCATCTCCTATCATTATGTTACATTCAGTTATACTGTCTTCCCTCTCTATGACCATGACCTTAGTCTTGCTTACATTCACTTTCATGCCCTTCTTCTTATACGCCTCATTCATTACGGTGACCATCTGCTGTAAATCAGACGCTGACGACGCAAAAAGAACCTGATCGTCAGCGTATAACAGGGTCTTAAACAAAGATTCACCCATTGTTAATCCCCATTCAGACTCTTTGAGATCGGTCAAACAACTGTCCATGAATAGATTGAACAGCCAAAGAGACGCTACACATCCCTGTCTAACACCACGATCAATGGTAAACCAGTCCGTGTAGGCCCCGTTTATTCTGACACAGGCACTTGAATCCCTGTATAAGGATTCAAGTGCCCGTATTAGACTGCTGCTCACTCCATACACAGAAAGTGTTGACCAAAGTTCATCCCTCACCACTCTTATCTATATCTATAGTATCTTTGCATACAGTTTGCCAGCAACACTTAGGAGGCTTATACTGCGATAATTTTTGCATTCCTGCTGTGACCCTTTTCCCTTGTACAGTGGCACAATTACGGCCTTGTTCCAGTCACCTGGTACACGACCGGACCGCCAAAATTTATTGAAAAGTAGGTACAGCAGGCTTGCGGTGACGCCTTCGCCTACCTTGAGCATTTCAGCAGTTATCCTGTTATATCCCGCAGCTTTACCCGTTTTCATACTTTTCATTGCATACCGTATCTCTTCCAAACTTATATTACTTTTACAATTATCTGCCTCATTCGCTACTATATTTCTAGTTTCACTTTCTCCTCGTTCAAACAAATTCTCAAAATATACCTTCCTCTGAACCAAAACTTCCCCATGCTCTCTTATAATATTTCCATTTACATCCCTTATCACACCAACTTTCGAGTCTCTTGCTTTGCCTTGGGCTGGTATGGCGTGGTGCCGAAACCATGGGGTAGGGTTCTAGGCGACTTGGAAAAGGAAATGGACTGTATTAGGAGGATAGCGGTTCTTCGCCGCCTGGAAAGGAATTAAGGGAAGAGGAGATGGTTGCGGAAGGAGGTGATTGAGTGGGCATAGGATACTTCAAGGATGGAAGGCACCTACCTTATTCAGCCTTCTTCGTTTCTTGTCCTCCTGGTGGTTTCGCGATGCAGCTGCTTGTTTTCACTAGCACTCACGAGCGGGTTTTCCTTGGTGGAAGCGGTAAATCACCTACAGCGGCGCGGCGCGGAGCGGTATCGAGACGGCGTTCTTAGCGAGCGGAATGTTCGAGACTGTCCGTCGCGTTCACGATCGCGGCGACGAAATCAGGCGCAAGGCAGTGCCTCTTCCAGGGAGAGGGAAAGAGAGGGACGGAAATATGATATCGTTCGCACTAGACAAGCGTGGAACGATTCATGTTGATGCGATTAGTTGTAGATAGGAAGGTAGATGGCGCTACCATATCCCGCCGGCCCTAAAGGGTTGCCTTTAAAGAAAATAGAATTGAACTTAGCTACGTTGGGTTTACTACCGCATAACCCATCAATAGGCTAAGACAGCGATATGACAATAAATTAATCTAAATTAACTTTAGCGAAAACTACAAACGCAATAATAGCGAAAACTACTAACTAAATACTTAAACTAAGAGGTAAGTCCAACTTCAGGCTAGATCTCACTGAGTTGGAAGCGGACGCGAGTTGATCAGTGCCTCGACTTGTGCAAGGACGGTTAAAGGCTCTTCGTAAGAGAGGATCTGTTGACCTATAACTTTGAAGAGATGCGTTTTAATTACTTTGACCATGCTTGCCCAACATCCACCGAAATGTGGTGATGCTGGTGGAATAAACTTCCAGTCAATATGATCTATGGAGAGTTCTTCCTGAAGACGAGTACGATAACCCGCGACGTGATTGAAACAAGTAGCGGGAACAAGTTCAATCAATTTAATAACGCGGTTGGCGACAAAAGTCTGCCAGCGGTGAAGAGAAGAATGAATCCAAGCGAGCACTACTTTGGAGTCGGAAAATGCGTGTATTTTATTTATGGGGTAGTGGGGCAAACTGTGTCTTGAACCTTGCGGAGCAACTGAGACAGCAGAAGGGCCGCGCACAACTCCAGTCTCGCAACCGTAATGGTTTTAACAGGCGAGACCTTACACTTGGCACAAACTAACTGCACCGAGTAGTTAGAACCAATGCGGACTTGCAGATATACGACTCCGCCGTAAGCACGCTCGCTGGCGTCAGCGAAACCTATTAAGTTGACGGTACATCCATCTACCAACCCAAGATGACGCGGAATAGTAATATGATTGAGCGCGGTAAGCTCAATACAAAACTGGCCCCAAGCGGCGACAATATGGTCAGGGGGTGTATCATCCCACTCACACTTTGATAGCCAAAGCTCTTTGATCAAGAGCTTGGCGTACAAAATTGTGGGAGCCACAAAACCCATTATGTCCCATAGTCGAGCCACTGTGGACCGCATAGTGCTCTTGGCGCACTTATCATCTGGCGGTGAGACGTCAAACCGAAAACTATCGCAGGATTTGTCCCAGCGTAAACCGAGAACCTTATGCGGTACAGACTTCTCAAACTCAATGTCTGGAGAAGCCTTATGAGAATCTGGTATGCGTGCGAGAACCTCCTTAGAGTTGCTTGTCCATTTGACAAGATCAAACTGGCCTCGCTTGAAAAGCTGAATAAGCTCTTCACAAAGCGAAATTGCTAGCGGAGCGGGTATGACATTAGGCAATGTCATCTATATACAAAGCGGATGTGTAGTATAGTATAGTGTAGCGTAGCGTAGCTTAGCATAGCATAGCGTAGCATAGCAGAGCATGGCGTAGCATAGCATAGCATAGCATAGCTAATTAGTGCTTTATCTTACACACAGTTTTAGCACCCACCTTGATCTCTTGAAGAGCAGAACAACAACAAGACGTAATACAATGAGAAGTATGTAACGTAGGTACGGTACCCATAATCACATACCCAAGTACCGTCTCAATAGCGGGCGGTAAATCATATCGCTCACTACGAACTATGTTAGTTAGTAGCAAGTGCGGAAATATTGAAGCTCCGATCAAAAGATCAATGCCTGCCGGATTCGCAAACTCCGCGTCGGCTAACGGCAATGACTCGAGATGAGTGAGTGATGGTACGTCTACATTAGCGTTCGGCAATGCGTCCGTGATACGCTCCACGATAAGCGAAGAAATGTTAAAATTAATGTTCCTATCAAAACGCGAATGTATTTTAACATCTACGGAACCCCTGCAATGCCTTTCTGATCCGCCTATCCCTTTGACGGTTGAGTTAGTATTTTTAAAATTATTCCATAATCCGAGGCGTTTGAAGCATTCCGATGTTATTAGATTGGTCTGAGATGCGCTATCTAGCAGACAACGTACCATGTGCGGCGACCCTTTAACATCATATACGATAACTTGCGCTGTCGCCAACAGTACCGTGTTAGACGCCGTACACTGCGTTTTGGCTCTGCGCGGATCATTATAGATGCGCGAGTGCCGTCCTCGCGTGCGCGTCGCCCGCGCAATGGATGTCATACACAACGATACTTCGCCCTCAGACGCGGAAGGCGCAGCTACCGTGGTCTGCTGCACCTGCGGCGCGAGTGTGTCAAGGTTAGCGGATTGGCTTGACAACCGGTTATTTTTATCATAATGTAACAGTGTGTGATGTTTTTGTTTACATGTGCGACATCTCGTTCTACTGGAACAATTACTCGTTTTATGTTTTATGCTTAAGCAATTAATGCAAGCTTTGTTATCTTTTACGCTTTTAAAACGAGCAATTGGATTTAAATCATTAAAGGTGGGACACTTATAGTAATGGTCGTGCACTATATTACTGCACAGACACTTCTGTGAATTATTACTATTAGATTCCGAACATGTTACGTAAGATTGTGGATTAGGGACTGAGTTATTATTACTATTTCGCGATTTATTCAACCTTTGTTTGTTGTTGTTAGTGTTAGACGGGCCAGGCGAACCAGACTGCGTATTATGAAATATTCGACACTGATCTTTGATGAACGAAATAAAACTATCTAGTGTAGGTATTTTATTATTGCGTTCCGTCATCTCGAATGCGCGAATTGTATCAGTGTCAAACTTTTTTAAAGCGAGTTGAAGCAACATAAAGTCGGAAAGATCTTCTAATTTTAAATTCCTAAGAGAATTAACCGCGGTTACGAAGTTATTAATAAACAGCTGGAAATTCGAGACAGACGCGTTGCTGGACAGTTTGAGATTTAAAGCTTGGTCAAAGTACGTAGACGCTAGAACGCGCGTGTCTTGATATCTGTCAAGTAGTGACTGAAATATGACCTGATAATTCTCAGCACTGGGTGTGACACCTGCAAATACGGACTGGGCCTTCGGTGACAGTTTACCTATTAAATAGTACAACCTGTCAGCATCTGTCAGAGAACCATTATCGTGCACTGTAGACTTAAAACTTGCATAGAATAACGGCCAATTTCGTATATCTCCGTCAAACGACATAATCTCGATTGGCGGTAATCTCGGTTTGCGGGCAACGGGCTCTGCTGAACATTTACCCTCCAATTGCGATTGTATACGCTTAATAATACAATAAAGATCTTCGAATGATGTATACGCCTGATAGTTCGGTTTTTCATCAGGATTGATAGAAAGTAATCTTGCGTTATAATCGTCTAACAACTTATGAAAATCCGTTCGAATACTATCTACTGTTATACAATAACTGAGAAATGCTTCGCTATTGCTGTCAGACATAGATGCGGTTTTTGAGCATTCATAGATATTTTGAATGCGCTCAAATAAAATATTGCGTTTTGCTTCTAAGATTGTCATCACTTTGTCTTCCGACACGCGTGACTTCTTTTGTTGTGACATGCTTACGTAAGTATAAGCTAATGAGAACGAAACAAAATAAGAATATCTAATGTATCTATTATTTTACCTAAGTAGGCAACACTTTAGAGCTGAGGAAATAAAAGTTGATTGAAATATGAGATTTATAAGACAACTATGATAGTTATTATAAAATAATAATTTAATAAGTAGGTAGCTACATAAAAGTTTACCTACTAATGCGGGCGGAAATAACCATGTGACGGTTATATGAATATATTAGGAGTATAGCTAGGTGCTATAACTGCCTAGGTATAGCGGTATAACGTATAAAACGTAAATGAATCCGACTCGTATGGATCAAAAAAATGGTATTGGCGTGGTGCCGAAACCGTGGGGTAGGGTTCTAGGCGACTTGGAAAAGGAAATGGACTGTATTAGGAGGATAGCGGTTCTTCGCCGCCTGGAAAGGAATTAAGGGAAGAGGAGATGGTTGCGGAAGGAGGTGATTGAGTGGGCATAGGATACTTCAAGGATGGAAGGCACCTACCTTATTCAGCCTTCTTCGTTTCTTGTCCTCCTGGTGGTTTCGCGATGCAGCTGCTTGTTTTCACTAGCACTCACGAGCGGGTTTTCCTTGGTGGAAGCGGTAAATCACCTACAGCGGCGCGGCGCGGAGCGGTATCGAGACGGCGTTCTTAGCGAGCGGAATGTTCGAGACTGTCCGTCGCGTTCACGATCGCGGCGACGAAATCAGGCGCAAGGCAGTGCCTCTTCCAGGGAGAGGGAAAGAGAGGGACGGAAATATGATATCGCTCGCACTAGACAAGCGTGGAACGATTCATGTTGATGCGATTAGTTGTAGATAGGAAGGTAGATGGCGCTACCACTAACCAAGTGCCAGAATAATACTTTGATATTGGCAACTTTATCCTTACATTCTTCTTTCTTTCTTCTCACTGTCTCTTTTACTTTAAATTTTAACCTTTCATACTTTTCCTTTACTATCCTCTCATTGACAGTCACACTACCTTGTATCCTTTTGTTGGCTCTTATGGCCAGCAAGTCCATCCATGCTTTACGCTTTTCCGCGATCACACTACTTACTTTCTGATCCCACCATTCATTACATATCTTCTTAACATGCTTTCTCTTGCTTACGCCTCATACTTGTGTAGCTGTCTCTATTACTCCATTCTTAAACACTTTCCAAAATTCTTCAATCTCACAATCATCTTCCTCAAACGATTCTTAAAATCTTTCTTCCAATGCCTCTTTATACTGACTACGTACATCCTCTTCTTCAAATCTTTCAACTTTCACTCTTTCTATGGCAGGTGAGTGTATGCGAGGACGATGGCGCCATTTTGTGGTTAGTCCCGCTATGCGGCTGACTACCAAAAAATGGTCAGTACCCACATTTAAGCCTCGGTACACTCTAGTATCTTTCACTTTTGCTTTCAATCGTTCGTCTATCACAACAAAATCTATCATACTTCGGTCTGTCTGCCTTTGCCATGTATACATATGAATCATCTTGTGACTCAACATAGTGTTTGTCACCACAAGCTTTCTCTCCATACATATATCCAGTAAACTTTCACCATTTTCATTCACCTTCTCGTCACCAAATCGCCCTAGAACCCTTTCATAGCCATCACGACACACGCCTACCCAACCATTAAAGTCACCTAACATAATTATCCTTTCATTATTCTCACACCTAGCAAGCACATCTCTTACATTATACCAGAATTCCTGTCTTACATTTGACGGTTTGGACATGTCTGGAGCATAAACAGAGAAAACAAAGACTTTAGTTAACCCGAGTTTCAGTCGCACCCAAATAAGCCTGGAGTTAACAAATTCATATTCTTTCACACACTCATTCATCCTATCTGAAAGAATCATTCCAACTCCTTGGCTAGCTCTCTCAGAATCAACAACTCCAGACCAATATGCACTATATCTACCATGAGTAGTTGTTGAACAACCTTTCTTCTTAGTTTCACTCACTCCTAGTATATCAATTTCCCTTACATCCATCATATCACACAATTCATCAATCTTACCATCCACTCCTCCAAAAACATTCACCGATGCAAACAGGCATTCCCTAGCCCTCCTTTTGCCTCTGTTTGACGGGTAGACAACAAAACGTGACGTGTGGCAAAGCGCGTCGCCGTTGGGAATTTCGCCCAATATATGAGATCTATTGTTATATAATTATATATGTACGAAAAAATTCACATGTAAATGAGGATAGTTAAACATTTTACGTTCTACATTGTATTTTTTCTTATTTTTTGTTTTATACTGAAATAGATTATAATATGCCCCCTAAGTCTTTTCGGATGTTTCTTCTTAGTTCGGCAAACCGGTTTTTTTAAAAACCTAGAAACAAATAACTGATTTAAAAAAAATAGGACTGACCGGTACGTTTACAGACTAGTTTCAGTCAGACCTTTCCGAATGTTCCAGAACTTTGAATAATGGTCATACAAATCAAATCAGTATCGAAGCGTCATGCAGGAGTCTCTGTTTATAGTAGTCACACAGGCTAGTAAATATTTGCTAGTTACAGACAGTATGTCCGTAGGTCACAGAGTCAAAATATTCTCATCCTGGCAATGTCGCCAAATAGTTAACTCCAAAATGTTATATGCCAATTGAAATTCAGCTACAGTACTTTATACGTTCATCTTACAGTCAAGAAACTGCATCTCAAACGTAGCATTTTCTATAACATGTATTTTGGCAGGAAAACTATGTAATGGTAAAATTATTTGCGTATCCACGGAACAAATGGGTTGTCTGCGTCGGCTCCGTACAGAATATTCAGGTCAATATTCAGATTTCTGGATTTTGTGAGATACCGAATGAGCACCCAAAGGTCGGCACTCGTTCAGTAACAAACAGTTTTGTAATAAGCCTGAACCTATTTACTTTTATTATCTGTCATTTCTATATAGAAGTACGGTAAGCAGCGACACTCATACTGAACTATTACGTGGTGAAGACATATCTCAAAAATATATCCGTACCACCAGGCAGCCTCCTACCTCAACATATTTCCCTTCTTTTAAAAGCATCTTTACCTCGAGCACCCGTGTATCTTACACACTGATAGTTAGGGATTGTCTCCCACTCGAGCGCTCGCTCAATGTACCGTACGTGCGGCCAATTATAAACTTATTTGGTTCAGAGCGTTTAGCCATGTTTTAACAAGATTTATGTGGAGCAACAGAATACTGGCGAGCCTAACTTCGTGTTAGTAGTTAGTACTCGGTGAACAATTCGCTTAAAAACTGATTGTTTCTAAAAGATTATGTGAGCCACTTTCTGAAGAGAATAACAGAGTTACGGCGCGTTACATTGATTTATAACTTTAAGATTCATTCACATAGTTAGACTCAATTTAAGCTAAAAAGGCAACAATACTGGCAAAGACTCTCATTATTATTTGTTTTTCGCATAAGTGCGTGGCCAGCCCTGGTGTCGGAGTTTTCAGACCGCTCGAAGGCCTCCGACATGACCTAACGATCCTTATCCTTAGACAAGAACCGGGAGCGACAGCTTTACGTGCCCTCCGAAGCACAGTAGCGTTCAGATGTAAAGGCCACACACGGTCACCCATCCAAGTGGTGACCTGTGCAAGCGTTGCTTATCTTTGCCGAACTAGTACGAACGGCAAACCAAGCCTCGCTATGAGCGCTACAACGTCTCATGAAACATGTGAATGTTCACTACTGCTGGCGAAGAAACAGGACGAGGCGATGTCTTTAATTTTAAGGTTCTTTCCTGAGGTTTCACCCGCCGAATTTACACGTAATTTTTCATTTTCCTCAGTTCCTCAGTATCGTAGCGTATTAATTACTTATCGAACGGGGATACAACTGTTTCTCAAATATCTGGTAGTAGTTGATGATGTGGTTACGTTGCATTTACTATCACACATCATTAAATTTTAAAATGAAACATTAAATAATTTCATCACGTACAACTCGAGCAATATTCACTATCAGCACGTGTTTAACTGAGTTTAATCACAAAATCCATTCGAGTTTGGTACACGAATGTCGTTTGATACAGGTTTAAATTCCGTGTAAATATAAAATTCCCAGAAGTTTGGCCCAAAGCGCCACAACGCGGAACTTTCCCTATGATGTGTGAAAAATACTGGTACTCATGTCGACAGCTAAAGAATAATTATTGTATATTGAGAAATATTAAACCGAGTTTCTACGAAACTGTTTGGTAAAATGTGTCATGTTAATTATTGTACGATTTTCACCAATAAATTATGTGATTATTGAGGAAGGATTAGGTGTATAATTCACGCGGATGGAACCGCAGGTGAAATCCATTTAAAACAAAATTAAAGCCATTGGTCTCACTCCAATTAAAGTCGTTGTTTGCTTCAAGTATAGAGCATATGCATTATAGAGCTTTGATTTATTCATTACGTACCAGAGACGCTGGTTACACATGCATAATATGCTTATGCACTAACTTGGTAGTATACAAATGATCCAAGTAAACAGATGTAAACATCTAACTTATACGCTACAAACAACAAGTTTTACCACAACACTGCATTCATAGTGTAGTCAGAATTTAGGCGCAGTTTCTGTGCCTTGGATGTACAACGACTTTTAGTATTTGCATGGAGACTACAGCGGTTTTAAGTGGACCAGTGACTTGGGAACAGACTGGAGTAGTTTCTTGACATACTGGTTTCATAAACTAAAGTTGTACAAGTCAGTTTACTACACTTATGGTATGAACTTGTTTGCTCTTAAGTTACGTATGTGGTTCTCTTGAATCTAGTAAACAGTACTAATGATGGGGTTCACTTGATAGTTATCGATTATTATGGCCTTGCTAGGAAGCAGATCTAAGATATTGTTTTAAGGAAAAGTCGGCTACCAGGAAACAGATACGTCTAATGCCTATACTGCATGTTGTAAGGAAGAAGTGAAAAGTTGTAACCGAGAGAGAATTTTTGATTCATTAATAGTACCATTTCATTCCGTAAAAAAATCCAGCTGACGATAGATTGTTTTCTGCGCCTGTGCCCACTAAAAGACAAACAGAATGATGTAGTCCGTTAAAATCAAAGGGCAGGCTAATCCCGAAGGTGTTGTGGCAAAGCATCCTAACTGTTGTCGTGACTTCGCCGCCGCGGGTCAATGAGGACACCGCGGTGGTATATTGCGTAGGCCCACCAAACGTTAGAAAAGTGTCTCGCACACTTCTTCGCCAACTACAACTCGGTCAATTCCTTATTCTAGAGCGGAGAGGATGACAAGAAAAGTTCTACTTCCGAATAACCAAAAAAAAAAATTTTTGCCTGCAATCTCTTCCTTTTGTAAATTATTGGCTCTTTTTGTTTATACTATCTAGATGAAAGGATGTCAACTGGCAAAACAAAGGATCTCACTTTGAATTTCATATTATTTATCTTACCAAGAGAGTTGCACTTGTGACAAAGTTCACTGAAATGTAAATTATGTTCTTTGTGAAAAGACTTTTATCGTAGAACGGGAAAATATATTTCAACAGGTGCTCTACAAAATGTCTAATTTAAGTAGAATAATAATAGCACTGCTTTCTATTTTAGATGTTTATAGTAAGAAGCCATATTTAAAATTCATTTTAAATCAAGGTACGTTATAACTATGAGTGTAGAGGAAGCGCGTGAGGTTTGTAGGGATAGGAGTTAAGTGGCGTTCTGTTGTCTCTGCCTACCCCGACGAGAAAAAGACGTAAGTATATGTATGTATCAAGGCACGCTTGTTATAATATTGAACCTGTTGATTAAATCCAGATTGCTGAGCGATACTCACTTGAAAGTCTAGTGTAGTTAACGTGTAGCAAACAGATATAATAATTTTGGGCTTGGGACTGGCGGAAGAGGTGTGTGGAGGTTCTCCCCTAAAGGCGGGGCATACCCACTAAAACCACCGCGGTGTCCCTACGGGTCCCTTGTAGTGGCGGGGTCACGCGATTCGCAGATAGCATACTTTTCTGTGACCCCGCCCGGGATTGGCCCGCCGTTGGCGTTGGTAGGCCCCGTCTCGTTATGACTTGGGAGGCGGCGCGGACACAACGCCGCCTCCTTGCCTTTTGGCGGACGGTGAGCAGCCCCAGCGCTCACCGTTCACAGGCACTAAAACGGCCGCGGAGGATAGGGAGGACGGCAACCTGACAACACCGCATCTCCTCTTCCTCTGCGGCCCCACCGCGACACAACAATTTTTTTTTAACAACAACTCCCGCATTAGGACTACATCCTGTGTCACGGGGAACTTTACAGACATATTACAACTAACGGACACAATTAACACCCAGACTCGAAGCAACAATTTATGAATTACACAAAGTGTTGTCTCGTGTGGGGATCGAAACCACAACACTTCGGCACAGTGTCAAGCGGTGAGGCGGCTGCTTAAACCACTACGCCAACCGTGCAGTCAAATGGTGCGCCCCCAATCGGTCGCGCGAGAGCGGGCGCGCGGCAACGCAACACCGACACGCCTCTTCTCCCGCGACCGCACCCGACTGCGAGGGACAGAATAAACTGTCCCCCGCACTCGCACCTTTGGACGCATCCTGCGCGGGCCTCCATCAAGCCCACGCGGAGCGTCCACTCCCGAGATCTCGCTTAGCTTCACCGTGGGTGCCCTAACCACGGTCTCTGAGATCCCCCACCACAACCAGGTGAAGATCTCACAGGGGAGGACAATTTTTTTTTTGTTCACTACGGTCGGAAACTCTCCTTATGAGTCGTCTCAACTCCGCCAACCCAGCCATTAAAACGGCTGGGCTTGGGACTTGCGGAGGAGGTATGTGGAGGCTCTCCCCTAAAGTCGTTCGGGGCATACTCACTAAAACCCACCGCGGTGTCCCTACGGGTCCCGTATGTTGGCGGGGTCACGCGATTCGCGGATAGCATGCTTTCTCGCGACCCTGCCCGGGACAGGGGAGGACCCTAAAATATACGGTCGGTACTCAAGTAAAATCATTTTCGTTCGACCCTCTCTGATCTAATTTAATTTATTTTATGGGCATTTTTTGTACGGTTAACCTTTTTCATGTATGGTTTCACTATTCACCAAAAAGGTATAAATAAAGGCATATAAATAAATTTGTGTAGAGGCGTGCCGGCACTTCTTTAAACAGGGTGTTAGAGAGACGTCACGACCAAATGATGTAGAAGCTCAATACATCGATCTCTAGTTTCCTTATAGGGCGCCATATCTCAAGTGGTAAAAAGGGCTAGACGATCACTTTGTAGTCCTTCCAACGGATGGAAGGATCACAAAAATATATACCTATGTCGGTTTGTAAGTTAAGACTTCTACTTTAACCTGGAATGATAGTTCCTCTTCTCAGTAAGAATTAAATCTAAATAAAAATCAAGCTTGTACATTTTTCTATCAAAGAAATGTTTTTTTCCTTAGGCCGTTTCTTTTAGAATAAAAGACAGTTAAAACATCGGACGGCACTGTAGCCTTTCCGTCTTAAAAATTTCTTTATATTTTAGGGCCAAAGTTTCTTATCCATAATGGATGAATGGTCGGAAAATATAGCATAATTAATTAAATCTCTCAAACGCGCTCTCTCACTTGCGCGTATTATGCATCGATGATGAGCTACATCATCGATGCATAATACGCGCAAGTGATCATAAAAATAAATATTATTTCCAAATAAAAAAACCCTTTCGCCTTTCGCAGCGCATTAAGTAATTCACAAACGGTTCATAAAATAAAATTGCACCGATTGACAATTAAATTATTCTGCAGAAAACCGACCACGACTGAGCTGCCTCACCACATTCAATGAACCGATCGTAATAAAGTTTTTTGAGTTTTATAAACGCTTTTTTGGCAATGGTGAATCTACAAATAATAAAATTCTATGCGTGTAATTGAGCCAATATTAATTGATTAATTAATAGGTTTAACAAAGGCGCGGTTTTGAATTCAGCTACTACTTAAGAGTGTACTGATGTCATAATTATAGTTTGTGTTGGAGGGTTTTAATAATGAATAAATTTTACATATTTTAGAAATTGACATATTTTGTTGTTGAAGAGTTTCGCAAGTTTGTCGTAGTATTGACTTGTGGCAATAACTTTTTAGACTTACTAGTAAAGTAGTCTAGCTACTCATTGATTGCTCGTGGAGTAGTGATTTACTTGGTGAACCTGTTTATCCCTACTCGGGTTTAATGTCAACGCGGGTCATCTCTTTGTATTCATAACTTATTAATTGAATTCATTAATTGGACGTGTTTTTTTTATGATAGGTACTAAAACTCAAAAACAGATAAATTGATTCATTGCTAACAAATTAGCAAACAATATTCAATATATTCCTACTCGTACGTTAATATTAACATACGTTCATAGCAGCCAAAATCATGATCTTCGGCAGTCTGCTAAAACAATACATAGCCCTCTCTTTCTTAGGTGATAAACGTCGCGAATACAATTCAAGTCTTTGCATCGCATAGCAATAAAAAAGAAATAAAATCTTGATACTAATTCATTCAGCGATTGCCGTTTTTTCAAGACATTGCACGTACAATAAATTGTACGCCTGCTAGGATTTTCCTTCGCTAGTAATAAAAGAAATAAGAAAATCAGTCTTTCTCGCAGTTCTATGCTGAACATACTATGTCCAGGGAGTCTACACAATTTAGAAGAGGCTTATTAGTCCTCTCAAAAATTGCTTTACAATATCATTGTGAACCAAAAGAAGGCTTTTGCCTACTTAATAACTTATAAGCTTATAACACGCCAAACAGGTTTTTGGGGTTTTGTATAGGCTTTGAAATCAAGAGTTCCGTCTCGTTCCAAAGATGCTCTTGGTTTAGTGTATTTTCCTTAGTTGTTCTAACAACACGCACGGTATGAAATAGTAATATCAACATTCTGTATTTTAATTATAAACAAGAAAGTCATTCCCAATTTACAAAATTTTGTCATTTGGGTTCGTACGCTGCTTCAATAACATACTATTGAATATATAAAATCAATTAGAATACATTAACTTAACACCTTTGGCTATGCAAATGTTTCTACAAACCAAACAGCTTCACTGAATATTGAATGCGCTGAGTGCCAACGATTTAAAGCCAAATTACTGACCACGGCGGAGGTTATTCTGAAAACTACTTGCAAAAGAGCTCGAGACAGGTAATTACACGCCAACTGAACTTCACAAGGTGGATACTCTTTTGAATTTTTAATGTGCACGCCCGTAATGGACATCCAATTTAAAATCTTGTACAGTGCAATATGCATAAACTGACTCGCAACGGCATTTCCCTCGAGGTATCTGTGGTTCTTACACGTGTCGCCAACTTCGATTTTAAGTCTGATATGATTATGGATATAGAGAGATAGGCATAGAGTAATAGACCCTGGCGGCATACGTAACTTTTTAAAAGCAAAAGTTGGTTATTATTATCCATAACGCTGCTTATGAACTGACAATTGTAATAAACTGGTAAAGGTTTACATCTTGCCCTCATAAGCTGAAAATGTGAACGATAATCATAAGAGTTGATTGAAAGAAGAGTTAATGCAGGTAATAGTGTGAATGGAGCTCTGAAGGCATTTATGACCAGTCAAAACGTGTCCAAAAAGGCACGTTTGGCTGTGCATAGAGGGGTGTTAGTGCCTACCCTTATGTATGGCAGTGAAAGTTGGGTATGGCAGAAGAGACTTAAAAGTAGAATAAATGCTGTAGAAATGAGAGCACTGAGAAGTATGTGTGGTCTGTCTTTGACCGACAGAGTAAAGAATTGTGTGATACGAGAATGGTGTTGGGTAAAAGAAGATATAGTGACAAGCATCGAGAAAGGCCTGTTAAGATGGTTTGGGCACATGGAGAGGATGGATGACGATAGACTGACAAAGAAGATATATAAGGCAAGTGTGAATGGGACAGGACGAAGGGGAAGACCTAGGCGGACGTTCTCTGACCAGATTGGAGACATCCTAAAAAAAGGACAGGTCAGTAGGTATGTCAGGATCGTTGCAAATGGCGTTCCGTAGTCTCTGCCTACCCCTCCGGGATACAGGCGTGAGTCTATGTATGTATGTAATCATAAGAAATTAACAAAGTTTCACCCAAATTGGAATGCGAAACTGAAGATTCCTATCTCCCAAAATACCATTACAACACAGAAGCGTTTAATAAAAGTTAATAAATCGTGACAAATTACTGACCTACTTGGTGTTTTATCTTTGCGTCTAGTTTAATAGGACTAGAATTGGCCAAGTGGAAAGGCCAAAGTATTCCGTTTAGCTAATTGGTTTCTTTTATAAAATTCTGCGGTGCCTTAGAAGCATTTTCTCTAACTATAAACTCTCAAAGTTTAGTAGATGCCGTAATTTTTATTTTGTGGAGGAACGTGAACGGTCTTCTTATTCAACCCTATTAGTTCTGGTTATTTTCCGTTCCACGTTAAACGCTTGAGGAGTTTTGGCACCCGAGCACTGGTATTTTTTATTTTTGATTTATTGCGCATTCTAGAAACCCGTCAAATATATTATTAGCCGCTCAAATGGCAGAATTTCCGAGCCAATATGGCGTAAAGTGGCGGGCAAATATTGTGCCATTCGTGATCAGACATATTATGTCTGCTTGCCATTTTAACGACTTGAGCTGTTCAGACATAATTTGTCTGTCTGCCACTTCAAAGGTTATGAATAACTTTTTTATGTTCACGTTGGTAACTCAATGCATGTGAATAGAACCAACGATGGTCGCTTCCAATTTCACATCTACATTTAACCCCCGCGCGCTAAAGGCCGTTTGCCCAAACGTGCGAATTAACTATGTAATTTAAGAAAATAATAATGTTTGGATAAACTTGCCGAAAAGCGAAGAATTCGTCCTTAAATATGTAATAATATGGCATGAATTATTCCTTCTTGGTTTCGTTACGAGTTTATGTAACTAGTTATGTCTTTCAATAAGTAAATAAAACTGACTTGTTCTCGCAGCGATGAAATATTTTTTAATTTTGAAAAAAAAAACATTTTTATAACTGAAAAATGTCACTAGTAAACTTTATCATAATTTATCGAAAATTCACACATAATCACCAATCAAATACTTTATTACGTAAAACAAAATATACAACCTGCAAAGATAACACAACACGTTTCACTTTAGAATCATCGTTTTACCTTAAACTAACTGAAATTATTTTATTCAAATATCTTATTTAAGCTATATATAAATATGAAAATCGAGCGGTATCAAAATTTCAATGATAACTATTTTAATCGATTAAACATGAATGGGCAGGAAATACAGTATGTCGACGAGTATACCTACTTGGGCCAGATAGTGTCTTTCGAAAACAGGCAAGATCGAGAAATCGATCGTCGAATCGAGAATGCCTGGAAAGCCTACTGGTCCATGAAAGAGTTCATGAAGGGCAACCTTCCAATAGCACTAAAACGCAAACTTGTCGATATGTGCATTCTGCCTATCCTAACCTACGGTGCTCAGACCTGGTCCTTGACCGAATTTCAAAAGTCCAGCCTCAAGGTTTGTCAAAGAGCAATGGAGCGAAGTATCCTGGGATATAAGAGGGTTGATCGAGTGCAAAATGCCGTTCTGCGATCACTGACGGGTGTTGCTGATGTGGGACGGAAGACTGTCAACCTAAAGTGGGATTGGGCGGGCCATGTGATCCGGATGCATCCTAGCCGATGGGCGAAAATCGTCACGCAATGGGTGCCGCAAGACGGGCGGCGGAAAAGAGGCAGACCCCGAAAACGATGGCGTGACGATCTAGACAATTTTGACAGAGATTGGCCCAATTTGGCAGAAGATAGGGACGCTTGGAGGAGTGTAAGGGAGACCTTTGCCCAGCAGTGGGACAATATAGGTTAAATAATAATAATAATAATAAACATGAATAATACAAAATACAAATTCAGCTCCACAATTAGCAAGATTTGGCAGAATTCATATCGCCAGGTGTAACAGATAACACTCATTAACAGTCCTGAGCACTATGTATTAGTTCTAACGGGGCTAACTAGGCACTCAGTGGAATATTCCAGACCCCATTATTTGTGATCTACTAAGGAGTGTAAGGTGCTTCCACTTAATTAATTACATTATCCTTATTTATAGCCTCATTTTATAGAACGTGAACCTCAGCTTGTTTAAAACAAACGGATTTAGATCGAAGGATAGGTTTTTTTGTATGATACAAATAACTGTTTTAACAAGGTTAAAAGATTCTCTTTTTTGATGTTTATTTTGGAAATATATTATTATTAAATACTCTTACTATATTTAGCTTAGAAGACATTAATAAGAAGTTATAAATTTGGCATTTCTTATCAGTAAGCCAACTATGTATTTCGACTTCTTCCTTCTTCCAATTACGTTTGCTATGTAAATGAATGGTCCTAATTAAGAAGCTCATTACTTGCAGTTTCTTAACCTTTTGATGCTATTGCGTTTACAAACCTTACGGCACCTACGTAATGATGTTTCTTTTCATATTAGATTTATTTTCTGGCTCATTGAGCCACATTTATAAACTGCAGTTAATTAAAACATAAAAAGCTGCTATTTAATTCAGCCCGTTCTATATCTTATCCGCAACACTGAAACACCCAATGTTATTTATTTATCTGCAAAATTGTTTTATTTTGAAGTTATTACACCGACTGATTTCCAAACAGGACCAAACTTATGTGTTCAAATGTTATTTCAGGACCGGGTTGTTATTTGTGTCTTTTGATTGAATGTTTGTAAAGCAATACAAAAATAAGATTATATTGTAGTGTTTTTTGTCTTCACGCTTTAAAGAAAAGGAAATGCGTAGCGTCATTACTAAGTGATTTTATTTCACATTTAAAAACGTACCTGTTCAGAGATTGCCTAGACAGACTGGGAATTGTTTGCAGACGGCAGTGGAAGCTAAATTAAATACATCCAGCTTATTTAAGGCAGCACATTCTGTCTGACATAATTATATTACTGAGATTATCAGCGATGACAAATTACAATATGCAGTTACCTAGTGATTTTGATCTTCAATGGACTCCTGGAGGCAAGCTAGATAAATACACACTAATTTTGGCCAAAATAGAGGTGAAATATCATACTTTGCCAGACTTCAACGCGGCGTCTTCGAAGTTGATGTACGTGGATTCACAATTTACAGTTTTTGCAAGTGTCAATGTTCAATACAATATCACAATTTACAAAACTTCACTGAAGCGTTGCAATGCCGCGTTCAATCCCCTTGAGAGGAAACACTTTATGGGATCCACAAATGATTGCTTTGAGTCTGAGTGTGGGTGTGATTGAATGTTTATAAGGTCCTCCGTGACACAGATTTTATTCCAAGTGCGAGAGTCTCTCAGAACCTTAGCCCACGGTTCAAAATTCTATATTTACAAAAATACATGAGACCCTTCAATGGGCGGCGGCTCCTGAACACACAAGATCCTTCAAATGTTGTGGTGTCACACCGTCAAGACCACCAGCAGACTGGCTCTGGAAGGAGCCAACGGCACCAACTACATCCTTGGCTGTAATGCTGAGAAAACCCGTGTCAGTGCTAGGTGGAGCAGGATAGGAGAGGTTATTTCCTGGCGCTGGATGTTTCCTCTGCAGACTCGCGAGTGTGTCAGCAGAGCAAGGCGCCACCACATCGCTACCGAAAGCTGAAAAAAAGCCTAGACGCTCCCCTGATATCACCTTCCCTTACTTATGACTCTACATGGTGGTAGATGGTGCTATTGTAGTGTGCTTTTGCAGGATGGTAATTTAATTTTGATGCCGAAATATAACAATTTTTTTTAATTTCTTTTGTAAGCCTGTCTTCTTGAGTATGTAGAATTCTATAAGGGAAGGTGAGTAGCTGTTTCCAAGACGTAATAGAATTCTCCTTCATGACAAGGCCTATGCATTGTGCTAGGTTTTAAGCTACTGACGGCCTCCCACCACGGGGAATTCTGTTTATTCTCAGAATCGGAATGGAATGTTTTAACTGACTTAAATATTGTCAAAAAGGAATTTAAACATCTGTGGAATTATTGTGTATAGTACTGGACGTATTGGGGCCGGTAAGTACATTTTGGTTTTTGTGAATTTAACCAAAATGTACTTTTAGGCCCCGCTCACCTTTGAAAATCGTGCCTGAGAACAGATGGGACAGCGCACTAGGGTAGAAGATGTGTAAGGTTGACTGGCACCCATTTCTTCATCGCTTTTGCCACCGTAGGTACTGTTAGGCTCACTTTTCTTTCTTTAGCGAGTAAATCTGCAGAGGGTGAAACCACCTTATATTGATTTACCCAACCCGATTTCGAAGCCCTGTTGCATAGTATATTTAGCGTGAATTATAGCTATTTAAAACAAATATATTAATTGACCAAAGTTGTAGAGAATTTAATTTGCTACTCATCATGTTTAGATTTTTTTCTGTGCGGCCCATAGTTTGCTTAATATACTAGAAAACCCATTTGTACCACTCTTTAAAAGATAGCAGCCGCAGGAAAAGGGCTACAACCCCAGAAAACCCCAAAATTGCGTCCTCTGACAAATGCATGCTAAGCCCAAAAAAAATTAACATTTCTATGGACTAAACCTACTGTACTTTTTATACTGTTGCGCAGTGAATAAATGAACGATTGAGTTTAGGGCCTGCGAAAACGTAAACACTTTTTGCTGCCGACACGGCACACCATCACAGAGAACCGTAGTGGCTGTGCTCGGCTCGGCGGCAATCGGACACAGTCACCAGTTGCTACTTCTGGCCACAATTCGATACTTGCTTGGCTTGTTTTCCGTCAGTCTCACAATGGACGCACAGAGCGAGATTGTCGCCCCGCCCATGGACCCCTGCGTCACCCGCGCTCCTGCGCCACTCGTTCAATGTACGTGGCTTGTGTCGCACTTAGGAGACTGCCACCGAATGCAACTCCTCCGTTTGCACAGCTGGTGGCAGAGGTTTTCTGATATTGCGGAGCAACGACGTACAGTGACGAATGCCCGGCGAGCGATGTAAAGCCAACATTCTGACTATTTTTTTCTTAGAGAAAAGTAATAACGAAATTACAAAATCTGTTTTTACCATTTATTTTAAAATAAAGATCTGTTTCCATTGGTACAACTTTCATATAAATTCATTATGGAATCTCAAAGCAGTACACGTTTAAAAATAGTACATGTTTGACTTTTTTTTATCGAGCCAATCATTCCAAATCGTCTTTCTATCTTTACGATCTACTAGTGGATATGTTCAACTTTTATATACCTAATAATTTTATTTAAAAAAATATAGTTCATGAGACTTTCAGGTGCTCAAAAATCTTAAAAAGTACTGTAAGCTCGCCTTAATGGTATAGCCAGTAACACCATTACACCACGTCAATTCAAAATTAGTAAAACTTATCAAAACCCACTCACATCATAAAGAAAATCGTATAATATTACTCATCGACATTCAGAAACTCACACAAAAAGTTCATGAACTTTCCTTTATGCATTTATTCATTACAAAGACAGACAGACATCCCAAGAGAATCGTTCCTTTGTACAATTATGCATAGTCACGGATGGTCTGATCGCGGCCCGATGAAATCGACTTAATTAATTTATTCTGCTAATGAGCTTACGGGTGAACTATTCCCCATCGGCGGTTGAGTTAAGTGAACTTTGAACAAACAAATCGATTGTCTATAAATCTTTAATTCTAGTAGTCGAATAATTAAATGAGTGTGATTTAATTTATTTTCGTTTCATTTTGTACTTATTTAAAAACTGTCTACCTGGTCATAAGTCTCATTTTCTCTGTAAAGAACAAAGAACCATCACCATTCACCATTTAGGGCGCTCTAATGTGAATTGATGTTTCGGAGTACTTTACTGTTATTAGAACAACGGAGACGAAAAGCAAGCAGACTCCTAGCAACTTAAGGAAATCGAACCTCTAACATGCAATCCACTGCAAGGGTGAGGTGAACGCTTAAACCACAATTCTATGCACGTAACTGTACGCATGACATAACTATAACTATTTTTTGAATATTACCTACAATTAAACAAATAATTTGCTTCATTTCGGACCGAACGATGCTTTATAGTATGCGGATTGCTAAACTTAAGTCTCAAAATAACATTATTTTATAGGTCTTTCTGAAAAATAATTTATTCATAAATACGTAAACAATTTTACATTTCTATATGTTTATAGCATTACTAAAACCTAAGCTGAATAAGCTCCCTTCACATTGTTTTATACAATTTTATCAAATTAATTGTAGGTAAGTATCGAGTTTATAAAGTACTTTGAAAAATCTGAACTCACACAAATTTGAAGTCTCAGATTGGGCTCGGGATTAAATTATAGCCTCCTTATCCGTGTGGGTAGAAATTTGATCACGAGATCGATTCACGGTCGATTAGATAAGTAAGAAGCAACCGGTGATTGGGGTAGAAAAAATATCTGGCAAGCAGTTTTATTCCAATTTGAAAAGTAAACTTCAGGCTCCACTCACTATATAAATTGCGGTACATCGATATCAAATTTCACTGGCTACTACTGTTACAACTGATATATACTGGTATTCTAATAGATTATAAGTTAGCTGCTAAAGATCTATTCCTTTTCAAAACATATATTATATTATAATGTACCTAAAATGAAGATCATTATCTTTAGATCCGCAACGAGAACTACATTTAAGTTACACGCTACGCAATTATATATAGACAGTTAAGGCGCTGTTATACCTCAGAAGCCGTGAAACACCTAATTTTTCGTCGCGCATCTAGCCATAACGGTACATATTACAAACTAGCAAAAATTAGAGCTTAAAGTCAAAAGTCTGAACAAAAGACTTTTGAAAGAATTTTTCATGTACGTAAAATAGAATCACGGTAAAAAAATCACAAAATCGAGGCAGAAAATAATCTTTCGTCTCACTGTTTGCAATATTTTGATCGTAAGCTGTCATATTTTTTTTGATAATATTGTAGGAAATCTAATGAACTAAAGAATTACCCTATTTATTTTCATATTATACGTGTATATTTTGTAAAATTACATAAAATCTGCCAAACGTCTATGATTTTGACGCTCGGTAGATCCCATCAATATCAAACGCTTCAGCAATTTAAACCTTATTAGCATAAGCGGTGTACTGAGTGTCAGTTGCTAGTTTACGCCCCGCCCAGACCTCATCATTCGGCTATGAGCCCTGTGAGAGATAGGTCATGTCGCTTGCGTCTCCGCTGCATGAAATTTTACGTAAACCTGTTTGTCATTATAATACGCCGATTTGAGTTCGTAATTTCATGTTTTATGTTATAGACTGAATACTTTGAATCAAATAGGATTTTCATGTAACTATAAGCACATATAATTAGGACCTAAGTTTATACTCTTGTTGCGTTTAATGTGTTATTGTTTTTGTGCTTATAAATATATAATTAGAAGAATAAAATATGGACAATTAGAGAAATGAAGTTCTACGAAGGGTTTGTACAAGAAAGCGTCGTAATAAAATAGAAATTCATCCATGGCCAAGTGATTATGAAATATGTAACATTTTTACACAAATTATTTTCATAAGAGTCTTTTATGACTAACTATGTTACTTATATATTATCGATTATGCATAATATAATTATATAAATTATTCTCACAATACATAGCTGCCACAGTTTTATTTTTGAAAGAGTAATAACATAAAATCGAATCATTTTATGTACCTATATTTCAAATTCATTAGCTTGTCAGAGCGCCTTGAGCGCTAAGATGCCGCCACGGCGAACAATAATGATGACAGCGCTAATATGGCGCTCCGCAATCCGCACACAAGCGGTAACGAATGTTGTATTATTGCGTTTTGAACATAAACCTTTTTAGGTACATCGGGTAAAACTTTGATTATTCATAAACTATTAGGTATGTCTCAATACATCTAATATCTTTTTAATTTCTAAAATCAATCATTTATAAGTAAGAAGGTGACTTCTCTGTTTGCTATAACACAAGATATAGTATTTTTTTAATAATAAAGTACGTTGTTTGTTTGTTTGTTTTTCGTGTGAGCGTGTGGCCAAAGTACGTAACTAATTATCATTATTGTAATTACAGTGAAGTTAAAGATAACAGTTCTGCAACGTCTTACACACATTTGACTTCAGTCATTCCTAACACGATCTGTTCAACAGCTAGCCAAGAAATGCCAAACAATTTTTTTAACAAATTTGACTCAAGTTCCGTAGTGATAAGCAAAAATTACAAGAGGGATAGCAGTGACTGGTTCGAATTGCGTAAAAATATGTTGACAGATTGAAATTTTTGTATAGTGGTAAAAAGAAGAGATAACAGCAGTAAAGCCAACTTAGTAAAAAATATTTTGTTCAAATAAAATATTTGCAATGTAAAATCAGTTGCGCATGGAATCTAAAATGAACAACTGGCTTTGCAACAACTGGCGAAGCAAGAAAATGTAACAATCGAGCCTTGTGGATTTTCCGTTTATTGGTGCCACGCCAGATAGATTAATAGGTCCAAACACGATTGCGGAAATTTATTGTTCTATAGTTGCCTATAAGAATGGCCTGGAGAATAGTATAAGAGCAAATAAAATACAAATATGGAAACATGATACAAAAGTGAACTGACTAGTCTAAACAAATATTGTAATTGTTATTACCAAATTCAGGGGCAACGCCACGTTACACGCAAACAAAAGTGTTTATTTGCTGTGTGGAGTGGCGAAAGTATACCACTAAAAATAGAAATTATAGAAAGAGATGATGTTTTCTGGTAGAAGAAAAGCTTGTGGCGTTTTATATGAATTGGCAGTTGCCTGAAATTGTTGAATCTCGTCAAGCTCAAGGGATGACATTGCGAGATCACGGAGAGGAAAATGTTTCATCAGTGCTTGAAATTTATACAATACCAAGCCGTAAAAGGAAAGTAAATGAAACTGTGCCTCGTGAACAACAGCAAATAATAAGTCTTATCACCTCACACACTGCCTTTAACATTCAATGAGAATAAAGAAAACCGGGTTGTAGCAGACAGCTAACTTTTGATGAGCTGTAAACTCTGTATTTCGTTAATAAATTATAAATGAATTTAATAAATATCTTTTAATATTTGTTTTCTTTGATTTTTTATATTTTTCCATAAACAATTTCCAAAATTTCATAAATACTTCGGCAATAATGAAAACGGAACATAGTTTTTATACTTTGGTACAGTTTTACAAATGTAATTTTTAGGTTTTATGTGAAAAACGTGAAACGAAACGCAAAACTGCCATCTTGGAATGATCATATTGACAGCTAATGTCAAATTTGTGCGTCATTGCTTTCGAGTGCCTTGGGTTAGGTGCGACTGTAATAAGTAAATAAATAGGTTATGTTAGGTTCTCTTTTGACCCTTAATCCGAAAATAGGAGCCCTTCGCAGGGCTCCGACAAACTTAGTTTATTAAACTAGTGTGATGAATGTGGAAGTTGGCAGTGCCATACACACCGATGTTTGGAGATATTTTTTTTCAGAGGAAACCAAGTATTTCCGGCTAGTGAAAATGGTGAGGGGGGTTTCAAGACCTCCCCTGCTCCCTCTCCAATTACTCACAACCCCTAAAAACGGCGACGTATTTCGAAACCTTTGCCATAATAATTATACCTATAATAACAATAAACATGCATAAATAAATAAAAGAAATCATCTTTTACTAAACTTCAATTATCTCGTAACTCGCTTTAGTTGAGATACGGCTTTTGCGCTTAGTAGAGCAGTATTGTGATTTTTAGGGTGCCGTAGCCAAAAATTGTAAAAACGGAACCCTTATAGATTCGCAATGTCTGTCTGTCTGTCCGCCCGTATGTCACAGCCAATTTATTGCAAAACAGATTTGAAAACTGTCAGGAATGGAATTAGATGTAGGTATTCTATGAACTGCTTCACTATTTTTATACAAAAACAAAACAAACATAATAATGGCCTCTCCATACATGGAACTGACTTAATTATTTTTATCATTTTACGGCACGTAGGTATTTACCTACTTTCGTCAACATTTAATACCTATAACGTCTAATGTAAACCAGTTTTGCTCATGGCTGCACTGAGAACAAAAATTGCGCTATGCCTATATTGTACAAACAGATTGATGTATGTAATATAAATTTTAATATCAGTATCTCAATTCAATATGCTAAAACGTTTTGCTTGCGATTTTGAAATATTGGAATACGGATGTCGCCAGAATACGGCCGCACGCGACGAGAATGAAGGGGGACGCCCCGCAGTAGACGGAGCTAAGCTCCCTTCACCTCCCCTGCTTCACCCCCTCATTTACCAAAACAGTCGCTTAGGACAGCGCCTTAAGCCGTGCTGCTTTGCTACGCCGTAGGCGCGTAGCACACCTTTTAACGATGATGTATTGTGTTAAACCTTATGTATGTTATTTAGGATGTAATTATTGCTTATATAACTATGACCTAGATTTAGTAGAAACAAACAAATAACTTCATTACTAATATGTAATACTGAGAACATAAATAAAACATAATAAGTTATATCAGTTAATGTAAAATAATGAGAGAGTTTATTTTAAAGATTAATGTTACATAACAGTTTTCAAAGGCACTATGCGCATTATGGCTTAATCCTGTAGCTAGGAAATATAACAAACATTCGTGTTTAAAGAATACCCAGATTGGAAACGACCATTTGTGACTCACACAAATAGCTAAAACCACACTCTACAACTCAAGTTTAACTTCTTGGCACTCCCCACGACAATGGATTCATACCCAGTGTGAGAGTCTCGTTTTCACAACAATCCTGTATTAAATCTATCCCACTACTGGGCAGAGGACTCATCTCACACTGTTGAAAGTTAGGTCATTGTCACGACATCACGAGGCATCCTCAGGAGCGATGGGCACCTCATTGCCCATCGCTTCTGAGGATGCCTCGTGCAGAGGCAAAACACGTGTCGAGGAATAGTCGGCGCATACAGCGGGATACTGCAAGTCAGGTATATTCCTGGAACCCATACCATTCCTATATCCCTTATCCTTTTAGAGGAGTTCGGTATTGTCAACCTTTTTCTATTGCAATAGTTGGGGTGGTCAATCCGAGGGTGCGTGGTGGGTTCCTCTTTCCTTCTATTAGGTTACAATGGAGTTCCGCCAAGTAACGCCTGATTCAATCAACTATTTAATAAAATATAATTTAGTGAATTGTTCTCATTTAATTACTTTATACAACTCGGTACCTCTCGTACTATCTTGTGGAAGTGCCCATTTGATGCCGCAGCCATATTAGAAATTGTATTGCGCCATCCCGCTCTCACGGGTGAGTAAAGACAATTTTAAATATATAATTTAAATACATTGGAAAAAGCCAACCGACTGCTTGCCGAGGTTTGAACCGTCGACCACTTGTGCGCGTCGCATCGAGACGGTGTCTGTTCACGCTACGCCACCGGTACATGAGGAGCGCGCTGCGAAATAGGCGAGTAGAATTGACATTAATTATTGTCTCGATCGCATTATAACAATCTCTGATAATGCAGCGGAATATGCCTAAGTCACCAAAATCAAAACTTTCCTCTACTTCTGATTTATCTGATACTGCGACTAGTGGAACGAATGTAACTCAGAGAAGACGGAAACAACTCGAGAATGATATTGGCGAGGCGATTAAAACACTTTCGCAAGAACTTAACAAAAAATATTTATGAGTTGCGTGGAGATTTGGACAACGCAATGACTAAAATATAGCAAAATATTAAGGACATCCAGAAAGATCTCGCATCAGTTTCTCAAACGGCTACTGATATAAAAACGGAATTAAATAATTTGCAATTGGATCACAAAAATTTGGAGACTCGAGTGAGTAAGCTTGAATCGAAGCAGCGCGAAATCAAAGAGGACATTGCATCAATAAAAAAATCTACTGAATATACGATGGAACAACAGCAAGACTTTAAGAAACAGCTTGATTCTACTTGTAGTCAGAGCGCGCATACCGAAATTATGCAGAATGTTGTCAGCAATTTGGAGGTTAAGATTGATTCCCTTGAAGAACAAGCTCGACAAACTAATTTGGAGTTATGTAATGTTCCCGAGAAACGCAATGAAAACCTTTTAACTCATGGATAGTATTTGCGCTCAGTTGAAGTTCACTCTATCTCACAAAGATATCTTAGCTATACATAGAGTACCCCATGCACATAAAGAAAATAAAAAGCCAAAAAACATCATTGTAAAGTTGAGCTCGCGTATTCTACGAGATAATCTGCTGAGCTCATTTCGGCTGGCAAAGGGATTGAACACTGAACAGTTGGGGTTCTCAGGTACTACTCAACTGATATATATGCATGAACATCTGACATTGAAGAAAAAGCTGTTATTTCGTCAAGTACGAGACGCGGCAAGAAAAAATAATTATAAATACGTCTGGGTTAAGCACTCGACAATTCTTGTGCGAGAGATCGACGCGGCACCAGCTATTGCGATACGGTCCACACATGACATCAATAAAATCAAGCCCAACTCTGGTCAAAATAAGCAATAAACCATATATAATTAGGTATACACCATATTCAATTAGGTATACATCATTTGTTAGTAAAAATTATTCTCCACTATAACGGCATGACATGCTTTAATTTGTTATTTTTTGTATATAACGTTTACTTTAGCTTTAATTATATAAAACATAGCTATTCTTTTGTCTACAGTATACTGATGCAGATATATCTACTGTTATTGCAATTACAACTATTAGCAATGCTTACTTATATATTTTTAACTACTTCTCTAGTATATTAGCGGTCTGGACTTCAATCAGGGATTACTCTTGTAGCTGCAGCCAATAAGTCTTTTTGGTATGTGTAACAATAATATGTTTATGTTATAACTTCTGCATATATGAATACATGCTTCATTTAATTAACAATGGTAAATAATTTAGCTATATTATTATGTAGAGGTATCCGCACAAAACTGAATATGTTGTACATGAACATTTTGTCAAGCTGTTATGACATTATTGTACTGACTGAGACCTGGCTTACCCCTGAGATATTTGATAATGAATTTATAGACGAACGCTATTCGGTATACAGATGTGATCGTGACCGCGTAGCCACAAATAAAAAGGAAGGGGGTGGCGTCCTTATAGCGGCATTGAAACATTTGGGCTCAGAGTTTGTTGCTACCAATTTAAGTGTTTCAAATTTTGAGAATGTATCCATTCAGGTGTCAGGTGCCGATCAAGAAAAAGTTCTGATTAGTGCCGTTTATATACCACCTAAGTGTCCCAATGAAGTCTATATCTCTTACTTTGACGATATTCAACACCTGGTGGATAGTCAACTATTTACCACTATTGTTTACTAGGTGATTATAACTTACCAGATATTAATTGGCAGCCAATATTAGACCACTCCTCAAATGCGTTATTGTGTCATGGCTCAAAATCTATCTGTGGACATTTGGACAATTTTATGACCCTACTTAGTGCCTCCCAGTATAATTACCTTCAAAATTGTAAAAAACACATTCTTGATTTATTAATATGTAATTGTGATTGTCCAATACATATACCACCGTGTCCTTTACTACCGCCTGATAATTATCACCCACCTTTTTATGCTATCGTTCAATATAACTTTAGACCCAAAACAATTAAGCATGCAAGAATAATAAAATATAATTATTATAAAGCCGATTATACTACAATCAATAAAGAAATTGGTGGACTTGATTGAGATACTATTCTATCTGGGCTGTCAGCCGAAGAATGCATCGACACCTTTTATGACCTTATTTTTGGTTAAATAAAAAATAATACTCCCAAATCCAGATTAAATACATCAAAATTTCCCATATGATTTTCCCCATCATTTATTCGTATTTTTAGAAATAAAAATAAAGCATGGATAAAGTGGAAACAATATAAGAACATATCTGACTACGAACAATTTTCTTTTCTTCGGCGCAGGTTCACCAATGAGTGTAAAAGTAATTATGTGCGTTATATTACCTCTGTAGAGAAAAATATTAAAAGAAATGTAAAGCACTTGTGGACTTATGTCTCTAACCGAAAAGGTAATACAGGGATACCATCTACTATGTGTTACAAAAATCAGTCATCTAGCGATCCGGTTAAGATCTGCGAAATGTTCAAGGATTTCTTTCACTCGGTATACAATGATTCTACATACATAAGTAACAAATGGTCGCCACCTGATGTCAACGTTAATAATTGCACGCTCATAGATAGTATAACGTTTAGCCAAGCACAGGTCTTAAAGTCACTAAAAGCCTTAGACACAACAAAGGGTTCCGGACCAGATGGTCTGCCTCCTTATTTTCTTAAACAAACAGCTAATAGTATTTGTATTCCATTAAATATTATATACAACAGATGCATCTCTGAAGGTACTTTTCCAAAACTGTGGAAAATAGCTTATATAACACCTGTGCATAAAGCTGGTTCGAAGTAGAAAATTATCGTCCAATTTCTTTTTTGTCCACCTTGTCGAAGCTTTTCGAGAGACTTGTCCACGAGTCTATACATCAGATCATCTATAGAGTTATTATTGACAAACAACATGGTTTCATCAAAAGAAAATCGACTACAACAAATCTGCTAATTTTTACGGACTATTTATTTAAAAAAATTCGACACGGTGGATCATACATTACTCCTAAATAAACTTGCGTATAATGGAATAAGGGGTGATCTAGTTCGTTGGTTCTGCTCTTACATCACCAATAGATCCCAAATCTCTTAAGGCTCAATTCTATGCCCTTTTTTATTCATTCTATTTATCAATGATATTGCAAATTGTTTTAGGCACTCAAAGTTTTTATTATATGCCAATGATTTAAAATTATACAGACCCATAAAAAATTTTGCTGATAGTTGCCTACTACAGGAGGACCTAGATCGTCTGTCCAAGTATTGTGTTGAAAATAAAATTCACTTAAATATTTCTAAGTGTGTCAGTATCTCATTCACCAAAAACAAAAACATTATTTCAAGGTTATACAAAATTAATAACGTAGTTTAGGTAAAATCATCTACTGTACGAGATCTTGGAGTGCTGTTGGAAAACAAACTCCACCTAGATCAACACATGGAGAAGATTGCGAAAAACGCATATCGTATGTACGGCTTTATAACCGCTTGACCGCGCACAAGTGACTATTCTCCCTTTTTCGAAATGCCGTAGACCGCGCACAAGTGACTATTTTCCCTTTTTGGTTACAGCGCTATACTCGGTCTGAATTTACTGTTTCTTTCTATTACGGAATGTTTTAAATTATTTTTCTCTGTTCTATTCAAATCATTGAACATTTTTTCATGCTAAAAATACGAAGCAAGTCTTAAAATCGTTAACCCGGAACGAAAAAATAATGTCAAATGCCACTCTTTGTTTCGCGCGCTCCGTGATTACGTGCTTATCGTATGCGTGTAATTAAATATTTTTATACTATGATACATGTTTTTTTTATTTAATTCGGTGTAGATAGAATCACTCTATAGTTAAAACTCATAAAATATGTATGTCATCGATTTACTTTTTAAAATAATCCTGTTTAAAATACACAAAGTGTTTTTTTCAACGATAGTCAATGTTCGCTGCTAAGTAATTACGTGCTTGTCGTATGCGTGTAATTAAATATTTTTATACTATGATACATGTTTTTTTTTATTTAATTCGGTGTAGATAGAATCCCTCTACAGTTAAAACTCATAAAATATGTATGTCATCGATTTACTTTTTAAAATAATCCTGTTTAAAATACACAAAGTGCATTTTTCAACGAAAGTCAATGTTCGCTGCTAAGTATAATAAATTAGAAAGTAAATATCAACAAAGCATTCATACGACTTGAAAGAGTCATTTATAAGGTTGAAGAAAAACATCATTTCAACTTACTCATGTTACCGACTTATCAACAATAAATGTTTATGTTAGCGCGCCCATCTGGCGAGCGGCGGCGCGACATTTTGTTTAGAACGTGAGCGGTCAAGTGAATTCGGCGAATTGGCGCTAGCGGTCAAGCGGATAATGAGATCCACGACCGAATTCAAGAATGCGAATACTTATATTCATCTTTACAAATCCTTAGTCAGATCACAACTAGAGTATGCTGCAGCTATATGGAATCCTTACTATAATAAATATGTAGATAGCTTGGAGACTGTTCAGCGAAAATATCTCAAATCCGTAAACTATCGATGTTTTCGTAGTTTTTCCACTTATGAATATTTTTTGAAAAAATACAATTTGTTGAATCTGAGGTGCAGACGGTTATATCTAGAAATAATGCTACTCTATGATATATGCAATGGTAGATATAATTGCACCATTTTAACTGATAATCTGTCTTATATTGTACCAAGAACTGTCATAAGACGAGAGGTGCGTGCACGTCCTCTTTTTGCATTACCAACCTGCAGAACTAATGCTGGTGTTCGCGCACCTCTACGTCGCATTTGTAGGAACTACAACGAGTATTTCGCTGATCTTGACATTTTTGCAATGCCTGTTAATAAGTTCAGAAATTCCCTACTGCAAATTGTTAACGAAATCGAATGACAAAGTCATTCGTTTGAACGGTATATAACTGAAGCCTTGCCTTTTTTATGTTTTATGTGTATTTTAGAGATCAAAGTTGTCATTACAAAGTGTATATTTTGTGAATAACGTGGTGAGTGCACATATACCTCATGCTTTTTTGTGGAATGTTGTTTAAGTATATTATTGTGACACTGTTTGTTATTCCTAATAAATAAATAAAAAAAATAAAAACATAACATAACTTCACGCCTTTATACCCGAAGGGGTAGGCAGAGGTGTATTACACACCCACACTTCACCAGTTATGTTTAGGTCCCAAAGTAATAGGGGGCGAGATTACATGATTACTAAGTAAAGAAAAACAGATTTATTTATTTATTTATTTATATATGGAGGTCCAACAGCTTATTCTAATTTGACAAAAATATTATATAAGTAACAGATAGCCAATTACAGGTCCTCACGTATAACATTAAAATATAATTAACACACATTTTTCAAATAGAAAATCAATAAAACACTAACATGCTTAACTTAACTACAATCTCCATTGAGTTGCAGTACAGTTCGGTCAGCCGTAGCCAAATGTTGTTTATGAAAAGAAGGTCTCACTCATTCTTCGCCTTGCTACTGGAACACTTGTACAAAATAAATCTATATCTAGATCTTTGGCTGCTAGGTTAAAGCTATTGCTCGCTCGGTTAAGGAAGCAGTTTTGCCTATAATTAGAAGACGCTATAGGCATATGCAAGGGTTTCATAGCTCTTAATTGCTTAGTTGGCGCATTAAGATTTAGCTTGCCTAACAATTCGGGACAATTTATGCTGTTAGAGGCAATTTTTAGTAAAAAACAAACGTCGCATATATTTCTTCTCTCAGATAGTGGGAGCAGGTGAAATTTTTTACAGATATTTAGGTATTGGCTTGATTTGAAAGGGATTTGTAGGCGGTAGCACATGTATTTAATAAATTTAATCTGTACTCTCTCGATTCTCGCGACGTATGTGTCATAACGTGGATTCCATATCTGCGATGCATACTCCAATATGCTTCTGACAAAGGTACAATACAAAATTTTCCAGGTCTTAGCATTTTTGAAGTAAGCCGACGATCGCATTATAAAACCAAGGGCTTTAGACGCTCGTCCTACTATATCGTCTATGTGCTTGTCATAGAGCAGTTTTGTGTCATGAATAACACCTAGGTCACGAATGGATTCATCTCTTATTAGTGGGTGGCCTTTTACTATATATTGAAATGAAACATTATCTTTTTTTCGACTGTAGGTCACAACAGAACATTTGGTGGGGTTGAGATCGAGGCCGTTAGCGAGACAGTAGTGATCGAGGCGTGTGAGGTCCGTTTGAAGTAACTGTGCGTCAGACAGTGATGACACCGCAGCATATATTTTCATGTCGTCAGCAAAACACAATAGTTTGGAGTTCTGAAAGCAGGTTTCGATGTCGTTTACAAATATAATAAACAAAAGAGGTGCAATTAACGAGCCCTGTGGAATACCGCTGGGAATAGGTACCCAACTTGACATGTAATTGTTTATTACCACAGCCTGTGTTCTGTTATTTATATATGACGAGAACCACCTGAACAAGTCGCCCCTTATGCCTATGCGCTGCAGCTTAAATAATAGCATACTATGACTAATCCGATCGAAAGCCTTACTATAATCGGTGTATATCACATCCACTTGTTTACCAGCATCCATGTTTTCCGTCAAATACTCGTTTAATAATATAAGATTTGTTACGGTCGAGCGACCCTTGACAAAACCATGTTGAGTTTGGCTGAGACAATTTTCTAATGCAGAGTAGACTTGATTATAGACCATTCTCTCGAATACCTTCGAAATCACACATAGTTTTGATATGGGCCTATAATTCGTAATTTCATTCTTAGGTCCCTTTTTGTGAATTGGAGTGATATACGCCGATTTCCATATACGTGGGTAGGTGCATGTTGCAAGAGACTTCTTAAATAAGAGAGATACAGGGATAGCGATAGACTTAGCACATGCTATAAGTAGACGAGGATGAATTTTATCAGGCCCGGCAGACTTACAAGCATCCAGCTGTGATAGAAGTTTGGCAACTTCTGCAGTACTTATTTCAATACTGGAAATATCCGATGTGACGTGTGAAATTGTGTCAAGAGAGCCTGCTGTATTTTCTATTGCATCGGGCATAACATAAGTAGAATGAAAGTAAGAAGAGAATGCATTGCATATATCATTACCATTTGAGACTAAATTGTTTTGGTATTTCAAGACGCAGGGTATACCGTTATCCTTTCTACGTGTCTTTATGAATGACCAAAATTGTCTCGGGTTCTTTACTATGGACTCTTCAGTGGCGCTTATATAACAATCAAAACAGTGTTTTTCTAATGACTTGACTCTGTCCCGCAAAAGTTTATAAGTCTCCCAGTCAGATCTATTTTTATAAATTTTATACCTAGTTAAATACTTAAATTTTTCCTTTATAACTTTTTTTAATGATGGTGAGTACCATTTAGGATATTTATCTTTATAAACTACCTTGAACGGGATATGCTTTTTTATTAGGTTGTTGAGATTTAGATAAAAATAATCAATAGCTTCCTCCATAGATCTGGTTGAGAAAGCTTTGACCCAGTCAATTGCTAAGATTGAGTTGTCAATAGCGACAAAGTCACCTTTGTCATAAAAATATTTAGTATGGGCTAACGGCTTCAAACCGGGTATATCGATAGTTGTAGCTATAATCGTAAGCGACCCATGATGGGGATCGATTGGTACTAAAGGATTGTCACATCGGGATACTGAATTAGATATATTTGATAGAACTAAATCGAGAATCTTGCCATAATTATTAAGGATACCATTGTATTGCAATAGGTTATGAGTTTGGATTTCATCTATAAATAGCTGCTCATCTTGGTTGTGTAGATTAGAAGCAGACATAGAGCCATCACTACTAGGTAGCCATAAAATATTGCTCATGTTGAAGTCTCCTACTATAATAAATTTATCAGACGGATTGCGTAAGAAGGCGTCACTAACTTTTGATAAGAAGTTGTTTAACTGCTGTGAGAAAGTATGACCAAGATGTTGTTTACATAAATAAATGACGCAAAGATGCAGTTTCAAGTCGAAAGTATTTAATGTTACCCACAAATCCTCTGCCGTGGAGTGCAAGTGGGGTTGCGGTAGAACAGAAATATCACTACGCACTGCTATAAGAACACCGCCACCTAAAGTCTGACCTGTGACCTTGTAGTCTCGGTCCCGCCGCCACACCGTGTACCGGCTGTCAAAGAGTTCATTACTGGATATACTTTCCACCAGCCAGGTCTCCGTCAAAACCACAACATCGTAAGAACTGAGAGAGAGATTTCGATAGAATTCGAAAGTTTTAGAACGTAAGCCTCTGACGTTCTGATAATATATATTTAGTTTTGAGCTTTTATATTTCATATTTTATCATAAACATAAATATAGACTTGCTTTTCAATATTAAAAAGAAAAGCAACAAAACATTACAATAGAGCAACGCAAACCTAAATCTACGATCACCAAAAAGCTTTACAACACAAAATTTGTTCATTAAATAATTAGTAAATGCGGGTAAATGAAAAAAATTATAAAGTAAAAAATTACTAAATGAAGTATAAGCGACCGAGCAATACACTTTAAGCGCATGAGTGAGTGAGATAGTTATATTAAAAATAGAAGCGTAGCGAAAACGAAAACGGCGGTAGTGGCGCAAAAGAGTTAGAGCGTGAGCAGGGATGATAAACATTTTGCATATTGACAGCAATTTTGTTGATACACGAATGCACAAGAGGATGTTAAAAGTAATTTCACAAGTGAGAACAACATTTAAATAAATGGATAAAACTAAGCAAATATATGATGAATTGAACTCACGGTACCAGATTAGACAATTTTGTTTAAATCATTTTCTTTGTTAATTACTATAGTGCGCGATTCCACGTTCTTGCGGATATGTATTTTCCCGTATTTCACCCATACGAACTTGTACATCTTGTCCTTAGCAATAGCCTTCGTCTTATTTAGAAGCTTTTTGGCTTCCGCATTCAGATGGTCGTTGACATATACTCGCTGTCCAGATTGATATCCCAAGTCATTTGTTGAGAGACTCTTATTAGCTCGTGCTGCAGCAATAAACTCTTCTTTCACGTACCTATTAATGAAGCTAACGATGATATGTTTTTCCTTGGCGTTGTATGTAGGTACTCTTGAAATGTAGTTTATTTGTAATTTTGGTACAGTGTACTGAACTACGCTTCCGATAGAGTCTACGATTTTGAAGAGGTTCTCATCTTTCCTTTCGGGTATTCCTCTGATCTCCACATTGTTGAGTCTGGATTTCTGATCGTAGTTGCATAATTCTTTGTGGATGTTGGCAACATCAGACTGCAGATATGTAACCGTTTCTTTCGTCTTTTCTAGTTCGGTGAGTCTGTTATCCAGCAAATCCATTCTTGCATTATATTCATCCAATTTTGCACTCATAAACTCACATGAAGTCTTGACCTCCTGAATTTCACTACGCAAACTTTTCATCTCGCTTATAAGAGTAGGCAGGCTAGAAAGTTGATGTTTCATATCACGGATTTCGCTCATAAGCACTTCAAGCGACAATGGGTCCCTTTGGCCTGAGGGCGATGGTAATGGAGACGACCCGCGACATACAGAACATTTCCAGGTTGCTCTGCGCTCATTGCCCAATTTTCTCCAGCCAACCTCAGTTATGTTGGCACATGAGAAGTCCAGTTGCTTTTTACATGAGGCACATTGTACTCCGTCATTGAAATGATTACCGCATGCACTGCACTTCATCATAGCTAATGTTTTACTACAAAAGGTTTATGATCTCTGGAGGTAACACAAGGTGACGCACGGATGTGTGTTGATAGCGCAAGCGCTCAGACGAGACTGTACTCTATATATAGATGCTACAAACTGACGGCTTGCAAACGGATCTTATTCAGCTTAGCTTATATTCGTGTCGTGTTGGGATTGAACCCATAACATTTGGTACGTGATAATATCTACGGGATCATTTTACTATTTGAGATAATTATACTATTTTTCTAAACATACATTTGCCGCCGCACGTAGTGACAAGCATCGTGACAGATCAAATTCAAAGATCAGATCGTTGTAGATCTTAGAGCACTCCGAGCTACCAATCAGCAATTACGCTAAGGACACAGCGCCAATGTACGCAATGCTGTTTTACCTCTCGGGAATTGCTCTCCGGTATCAATATGATCACGTCTAGTATATAAGCTAGACTAACTGCCTACGATCATAAAATATTTTAAAATAATCGAAGATAAAATAAAAGGATCTCTCTAGTTATAATTCATCGCATTTCCTAATAAATCATTCCAGCTGCACTTCAATACGTAGTCACTCTATTTTCACACATCAGTAGTCACGATATAACAACGGGAAAATGTACGCCATCACTACAATTTGTGACCTATCGTCAATTGACTATGTATGAGATTCTCGTACAATGCTAGCACTCTCAAATAAATTAAAAAATAAGTAGGCCAGCCATTTGATCCCACGAGATGGGTTATTGGATGGATATTTTATGACAGTGATTTCAGTTGATATAAAAATTATAAAGGTCTAAATACAATATAATTTTCATATGGTGTGCTCAACCCTGTTTTATTCCTGAAGAAAAGATAATATAGAAATCGAGAAACCGATAATCTTACTAGTAGACTGCTGATATTTTGTAAGATTATTACGGTAATTCTAGTTTCGACATAAACGGTTCTTATCGACAAGGATAGTATTACCCTTATGCAGTAATATCAACATAAAGTTAGAATGCATCCACACTTTTGCCGGACTTATCGGTAGTGACATATCAACTCAGTTTTCATGTGAATTGTCCAGTGAGCTGCTCGGCCGGCCAGTCACGTCCTACATCGCGACACAGCGTTCGCACATCCACGCGGCAATGTACATATACGAATATGCGTCTAAAAGCGCATGGTTTTCAAGCGCATTATTTCCAATGATGGCCTAATGGCCTTACGTATTCGTCTCGGGTCATGTGAAGAGAATTATGTACTATACCAACATGCAGTTCTGCCAGTTAGAATGTCAGAAGGTCAATCGCTGTATCAGCTCCAGCCACCATCCTGTCCCTTTCTATTTTCCTCCCGATGGATCAGGGCTACGATGTCATAGGTCATTGCAAGTCATGTTTTATTATCCAACACCGCTATGCCCAAAATCCAATTTTACTGTTTATCATCTCGAAGGCCTGGTTCCAACGAAAGACACGATAGAAAGAAAAAATATTCAAATTGCGCTCCAAATTAGATCGTCAATAGAATTGGAAATAATAAGATTACGATAAAGACTCTATGTGAAAGTTGGTAACTCCTTACTTCAGTGCGATTCTGTAAGAAATCATTTAAAACTTCGAATCTGAATCCGCTGTGAGTTTCTTGATTTGCATTCGAAAACCTCGGTTTATAATTCGAATCTACACTAGCGCTACTCTTGCGAGCGTGTTTGCGAGTTGAACTAAATTGACCTCGGAACTTTGACAGATAAAGTATGAGATGACGTAAAAAGGGACATTCTATAGTGGTAATTCCCCCATCACTTCGACGCTCACTTCGCACTCAAATCACAAGAAACTCACAGCGGATTCAGATTCGAAGTTTAGAAAGAAGTCTTACAGGATCACACAGAGTGTTGTGTGATTCGTTGTGTGATTCTGTAAGACTTCTTACAAACTTCGAATCTGAATCCGCTGTGAGTTTCTTGATTGGCATTCGAAAACCTCCGTTGATAATTCGAATCTACACTAGCGCTACTCTTGCGAGCGTGATTGCGAGTTGAACTAAATTGACCTCGGAATTTTGACAGATAAAGTATGGAAATATGGAAAAGGGGCATTCTATAGTGGTAGTTCCCCGTCACTTCGACGCTCACTTCGCACGCGAACCCGATTTAAAGAGTCAAATTAAAAGCATCTATTTTACGAGTGAAAATAGAAGAAATTATAGTTAAATAGTATTTATGTAAAGTTTTAAAGTGAATAAGTGCCTACTTACTTAAGCGATAACGAAAGCACGCGTACCTTTCTAACATAATGTTGTTAAAAAGTACACGGACCTTTGGCAGGCGTACATGGAGACATAGGTCCAACGCGCAGAGGCCCTTTGAGAATTTTAATCTAGAATGTGATGGGACACCTACTGAGGAGCCTCCATAACTGCACTATAAAGTACAGCCGGATTAGCCGCAGCAGGTGTAGGATTATTGCTACTTGTATGGAAACTAATTACTCTGGGCTATTGTGATGGGGGTTAGGTGGATAAGTGAATTTGAAAACTATGGATGAACAACGGCGTCTGCCCTAAGTACTCTTATAGTACGTCGAAAAGGGGCAGACGGTGATTCGCCAGCTCACTAGATGGGCCCTCTCTAAATAGCCACCATGGTAAATGAAGTCTGCCAGAAAGGTAGCCAAAGGGCAACACCGGTGCGAGTGGCTAGGGGTGTAGAGTGGTGCGGCACCGGTTTCGCCATCGCGGGTCGTGACCCGGAGCGGGTTTCCCCGTAATTACGCCCTTGCAAATGACACTTCCCCCCCCGAGCAGCCCCGAAAGCTGAGTCACTGACAACAGAAGATAAGCCTAATTACTAGGTATAAAAACTACATAGTTATATGATTTTTTCAGGTGATTCAGGATATGCTCAGCGCGCTTACATTATGACACCAATTAGTGGTGCTGAAGATAATTCCCCAGAAGCTTTTTACAATGACCGTTATTTTACTGATCGCAATTTAGTAGAGAAAGCAATTGGCTTCCTAAAAGGATGATTTAGGTGCTTGTTGCTGAACACAGAGTGTTCAACTATCATCCAAACGTAGTTGCAAAAATATTTATTGCATGTTGTGTTTTGCATAATATGTGCAATCGCGCAGGAATGCGGCATTCACAATTTCGACTAGAAGAGCTCCAAACAATTGCTGAAGTTCAAAGGAGGCAAACTAGGGACTTGCCATCTAACGCCAATTTAGCTCTAGGGCAATTACGTAGGCGAAACGTAGTAAATAGGATTTGGAGTTCACATCATAATTAATTGATCGGTGGTGTCTTTCAATAAAACTGCGCTAGTATTCGTAAAAGTGTTTAATTTAAATATAAATAAAACCCGACTGAAAAATCTTACTTTAAAAACTAAAACGCGACTTATATTGCTACACCCTATCTCTATTCTTGGCTTCTGCCAATGCTTGCAGCCCTTCCCCAACTGCAGCCACAGCTTCAGCAAAAACTTTATCTTTCCCTGCACTCCTCTCCAGAAAGGACTGCAAGATGTATTTAATTTTTGTATCTCCAGCTGCTGTTTTTCCATCCTCAGGAATCCCTCGGTTGTGGTAGAGAATTCCGTACGCCGTTGTGATGGTGGAAGAGCAGCAATTAAAGACGTGTGACGTGATGCTGAAAAGAGAATACCTATTACTACATGCGTACATAAGAACTCTTAAATAAATAACAGCTTTTCGTTGTCATTTATATCAAAAATGAAGTTCCAAAAGTTGAGCTGGATGAGGAAGCAAACAGTTTTCTCGAAATTGCCCGATCTGGTGGTCTGTAATTACGAGTGTGTTCTTGACTATCCTCAATCAGGTTGAAATCCTGAAAAGTAAATTGGATAAAATGTTACTTTAATATAACTTGAATATTTATAGGTACTACCTAGTATTTAGTACAATATAGCTTACATAAATACAATAGCTGGTGATTCCTCTGTAGGTGCCTGACTCTGCTGTTGTTGTGGTAAATCTATAATAAGTAAATATAAACAGATAAATGCTAGATAAGAGTATATCATTAATTAACCCCATGCAACTATGAATTAAACTTAAATATCTTACATTGTCAGTATCAGCATCTTGTATTTGTTGCACTTCATGTGATGGAGACGGAGTATCATTTTCCTGAAACAATTTAGCAAAAAATATAATAAAAATTCACTTTACATTAAAAAGGGTATAATCTACCAAAAAAAAAAAAAATGAGCGCTACAAATTACGACGGCAAACCTTGCCGAGTGCTTCCAGTACTACTTACTTACCTATTCCATTTCTAAATTTCTTACTGGAAGTGGCTGTATGCCCAAATGTGCATCTCCTGTTGAAAAGCTTTCACCACCACATAGAAGCTACAATTCTATTTTCAAGCTCTGATAGCTCCACTTCATCCACATTTTAAGTGGTTTGCTATAAGGAATGTTAAGTGTTTCTAACACGTAAAAAAAGGACAGCTAACCTTAGTCCACTGTTTGTATGTTTTGATGGTGCCACTTATACTATTTAGGCGCACGGCTAGTTCCTCCCACTGGCGTCGACTTCGCTCTCTAGCATTTTGAGTTCTCAAGAAACCCTTCGCCATGCCAAGATTTCTTTCCATAAACTCTACCAGAGTTTCAACCTGAGCCGACGATGGGTGAGAGGGACGTGTCTCACTTGGACTGAAACATTATTGTTGGATAAAAAAACTTCTTTAATTAATATTATTTGTGAATTTACTAACAGAAATTTAAACTTACTTCATGATTATGTTACAATTAGTATCGGCATTGAACGCAACGCAATAGATGATATACTATAACCAGATTGAACGATCAAATAACAAATAAAACGTAAACCATAAACAAACAATTTATCGCATTAAACTTGGTTTTATAACACTAACATAGTTGAATAGAACCTCATCTTATTACATAAGATAAGCGCTAGATGACAGTAGTCTCACTTTTTAAATAATCACTTATTGTCACGTTTAATTATTTTCAAGTTTAATTATTTTTATAATATTTATTTCTAAATCTAATAAAAGTCTTAAAACTGTTACCCATAAAAATATCTTTAAATAACAATTTTAACTTTGAAAACAACATTTAAATGTTAAACGAATGTTAATGTTTCTTAATTTCCAAATTTTTGAACGATAAGCAGCTGTCAAACATGTGTGTCAAATTTGACATATAAGCCTTTTGATAATTTAAAATCTCCCTTTATTTTCTTTTGTTATTTTTATGACGACCCAGCTTGTGATGTTGACGATCCTTCTTTCATCGACTAATTGGACTCTGATTCCCACACTACTCGCCTACTCATTTTACTCGACCAATTTTGCATTCTACTGGAATTCAGCCACATTCACAGCAATGTCCACAAGAAAATGTTGTGTTTGAAACTTTAATAAAATTTTTAAATTACTAAAGCCACTTTTATAAGTAATCTACTGATCTTAAGGATATCATAATATCAATCATATATAAATTTTCAAAGAATATGTAGTTGTATATTACCTTTCAAAATAAATAATTTAAAAAAAAGTAAATAATAAAGGGGGGCTCCCATACAACAAATGTAATTTTTAAGCAACTCGTTACTCAATCTTAATAAACAAGTAGAAACTTAAAAAGTATTTAAGTATACATACAACTAATCTGAATTTCTTTTATAGACGATGGTACGGAACCCTTCGTGCGCGAGTCGGACTCGCATTTGTCCAATTTTTTTAAGACACTGAACGTTTACATCCCCTGCAATGATTTTCACCATGCTACAGTATAAGGAAGATTTTTAAATTAAAAATGGGCAAACGGTTTAAAAAGTCGAGAAAGTGGTGACTTATTAGAAACAGGGTCAAAGAGCGTTTTGATGGATCAAAAAGGTTTTTGTATTACCATCACCAATAATACTTAGCCGAATGATACGAGTCTCCCTTAAACCCGGCCTGAATGACAACATAGTTGATCAATTTGAGAAAATAATAAAAAGGTTTTTAAAGTGCGCGACATGGAAACATATTTTGGTTCTGTTAAGTGGAAATCTTGTATATCAAGGACTTTGCTTAATGCCAGAACTCACAGAATATCATTTGAATCCAAAGAAAATAACAAAAATGAAAGTAAAATGTGCAACACAGGTTGTAGCCGAACTATAGCTGCCAGTGATTGTATCGATTGTATCGTGTAATTAACTATGATCAAAACTCTCAGATACAACCAAAATTTTATGAATATTGTAAAAACGATTGAAGAATAAAGGGTACATCATTGTTTTATATTATATAATTATAATTATACAGAACGCAGTTACACACATGGTGAAAATGAAATGGTTTAATAGCATGTACATCCATAAGCGAAAACCATAGTTTTCTCTTATGGATGTTTACATTCTTGAATCCTAATAAAATAAATTTATCAAATAATCTAATTTAAATAATAAAGTACGATATTTAAAAATGCTTGAAACGACCGCCAGGTAGCGCTTATGGCTCGAGTGACGTCTCTATTCAAAGGTACTACAAAGGCACTACATATGAAATGAAAATATTGTCCACAGACTTATACTGATTTTGTCTGTCAGTCATTTTTTTTCGTGAGGTAAGCATAGATTATATATACGGCACAAAGAACAAAGGCAGGATTATACCTGTGAAGTTTTAGAAGCGTCTATAAACGTAACTTATGAAAAACTTAATAATATAATTATTTCGTATTTTGTACGTTTTAAGTTTCAAGTATAAAATCGTACGTTAAATTATCTAAATTGATAAACTATTTATTGAATACATTCATTTCCGGTGCTTGTTTAATGTCATTTTCAGAGATACCATTTACAAAACATTCGTATTTGTATAATAGAAAAAAGGTAAGTAATCTTTTTAACCTACATCTTGAAACAATTCACGATAATGTTTAAAAATATTTTATGTATGTTATATTATATAAAAAGAAGATTTTATTTATGATATAAATATATATATTTTTTTACTTGATCCGAGATATCATTTAATTAGAGGTATCAATAGGCAATTGAAAGATAATGACAACACTAAGTGAAAATGTCTACATTGTCAGTATCCTTACTCCTTGCCCTTGTCTATGATCCCTATAGACCGTGCCACGAGAACATAGACTTTTTGAAACAAACTAGGACCAAATCATCCTAGGAAACAAAGGATTTCTACTAAGTAACTTAGCGACAGATCTGTCAAAAACAAATAATTTCAAATCCAATGAGCGCAACGGTACACAAATATGTGTCATAGCAAAGTAATATGTCAATTGATCGGGTTTTTATCGATATATGCGCTGCCAACAGTGTTTTGTGGTACTGGAATATATCAGACGCTTGGATTGTCAACCTTTTGTGTTAACCCATTAATTTTTTTTCATTCTTAGGCATTTATCAGAGAATAAAACATATTTTTTGGATGTTATTAATATTTTTGGTGTCGCAATGCTCGTCCTACGGTCGGCATCTCGGAAAAGTGGGTCCAGAATTGCAGATGGCAAACCGATTTTGTTTAACTTTATTGTGACGTTTTCATTCATACACAATGTAAAATCTCTATGCCTAGACTATAATATTATTCATTAGTGGTATTTTTTATATTTTACGATAGCTTAGCTTTTGACTATACGATCGAGTACCATACTCTATTATTGACATACATGGCTCTCTTTTGTTGTCTTGCATTTACAGAATTACGTAAGTGTAAAAACTAAAAAAAATCGACAAATTCATGAAAATACTTCCGGGAAATTCAAATACAAAATAATATGTTTATCTTTGTAAAATTAGAAAAAAATAGTCACGACAAGAAGTCATAGATAATAAAATATAAATTCGAATACTTAGAAGCATAATTAAGCGTTGAAACAAAAAAACTACCGTTCAAAAAGCATAAAAGTTTACTAAGGCATAAAATCTCAAAACAACTGTTAGAAACATAGGTTGTGAAACCCTGAATGTGTGTTTGCAAAAAGTCTATCTTCTCGTGGCACCAACTATAATCTGTGACATTGTCAACGTTCTTTTCTTTCCGAAAAGCTTCACAGAGTACCTTTTTATATGAAAAGCTTGTTTGGTAGTGTTCTCGTTGTTTTCGCAGTTTTTTGTTGAATTATCCTTATTTTTGATTCTTGCTTACCCCCTGGACTTAATACGCTGCCTCATACGACGACTTGTGCTTTCTTACGGACTATCTGTGCTCAAAACATCTGGACCTATAGCTTTTTCTACACGGACGTCGATTGTGCCATAAGATTTTGTTATGATGCGAAGTAGCAGGCCTACACGCATATTGTGCGTGAATTTTAACATTTGCGTCAATAATCTCCGGCAATATCGCATCTTAGATCAGAACACAAGAGTTTGTACTTTGCTCTGCAACTGGGTTTATCCACAAATCGTAAGTTTTTAAACATTATTATACTTACTTACCAATTAAGCGTTAGTAAGTTTCAGTGAATTTTCAAAGCAGTTTAAAATCTTACAAAATTCGGTAACATTAGTCTATCTAGATGTAGTGTGATGCGTTTTCTTTGCCTGTAGTAATAATTGCTTTTCTTAATTTTTAGATTGCTGATGATGATTATGTTTGTGAAGCATGTTGGGAACTCGCTATGGATTGAGTAAATCAGAGTTTGCAGCAAGATGCTAATGAAGGTGAACAAGCTGGACCGTGTCCACGAGGCCATAGAAATGTGTGCCTTCTGTGTGGATGTTCATTAGTACGAAGGCAAAATGACAAAATATTATAAGATAGCCCGACCGAACTACAACAGAACATGATAAATATTATCCAAATAGAACCACGTCAGGTCCATTCATATTTAATTAGTATTTATTAAATAATAAATCCTTTTGCAGTGTTTTATTACTAAAGAGTTTAATAAGTCTATTGGTGTCTCTTTTAAAGCAATCTAATACAAATTGTCTGTTTTTTATCAATTATGGAGTAAATATTTGATTCCAAAAACATTCCTTTATTTCATTTGCAGCTGTCACCTTCAGATAAGGTTTGTCATGCCTGTTGGTGGCGCACTAAGAGAGATCCCATATCCTTATCCTTACTAATATTATAAATGCGATGTTTATTTGTTTGTCTGTTTGTTACGCACGAAAAAGCTACTGAACCCATTAGAATGAAACTAGGCGCACAGATAGACCATAACCTGGAATAGGATATAGTATACTTTTTATCCTGGTATTGAGTTCCTGTGGGATAATTTTCGACTTCCACGCGGGTAAAAGCTAGTTCCATAAAAGCAAGTGACTTGTACCTATTTATTAGAAAGATGTAATATCATGCCATGACGTCTAATCTTAAGAGACTGCTGCGTATCCAAACAGTTTATATTGAAATGTACCTACGGCGGCCAAACCGTGGCCAAGTGAGCTAGGTACCATACATTTCAATATAAATTGTACGGTAGCTGGCGACGTCGCCATGGCCTCATAATGAGGCGGGACTCTAATACTCAATAAAATTGTGAAAGATAAAGGATTACATCAATCCTACATAGTCTACATCCCTATTTCGTGATGGAACTTTGATTTTGTAATATTAGGTACTTATCAAGTCTAGACACTGATCTTGAATAAAAAATATAAGTAAAGTAAAAGTCTAGGTATATCCTATCAATGCTTTTTGCACATCACCGCCCCTTATCTATGTGTATTTAATGCATTTGTGTAGTTACAAAGTTGTTTTCTATTAACATAACCTTAAATATAAACAATGTTCATATCTTTTTTTTACGGCCTCCTAAAATAAAAACTCTTGATGATTATGTTTAAATAATAGAACCCCTTTGTTTTTAACATTTTTTCATACATAGACGCTTCAAATCGATTTCAAATAAAGTGTTGTATGGGAACTTGCCATTGTTCTTTAGAGTTGTCTGTTTTATATTTTACTTATTATTTGCCTCAAGTTCCTTAAAATAAGCAATTTAATTTAAACATCATAATAGCTAAAATTCTGTGTTAAAAACTGGTAAAATAAAAAACCGATAAATTTCGACTTACATTTTGTTCAGAGAGGTAGTGTATTGGTCGCTTTGGCGCTCACTTCACTTCGCAAGTGCCTAGGTAATGCTTACAGAATGCAAAATCAAGGTCAATGTGAACCTTATGCGAAGTGAGAGCGCAAACGCTAGTGTATTATATTTTCTTTGTGAGAGCGAATAGCGACGTGACATGCGAGTTGTTGATTGAACTTTACAGAATCGAGATTCAAAGTGCAAATTAAAGGCTATCTATTTTACGAGTGAAAATAGAAGAAAATAGAAATCTTAGTTAAATTGTGTTTAAATAAAGTTTTCAAAGTTATAAACTGAATAAGTGCCTACCTACTTAAGGTTATGAGGATGGGTGATTAATGGACCGGTATGATAAAAACTATGGATTACAGACGGCACCTGCCTGATACTCTTATAGCATCCATCCGCGAGGCAGGTGGTGACTCGCCAACTCACTGGATGGGACCTCTCTTATTAGCCGCCAAGGCAAGCAAAGTCTGCCATAAAGGCAGCCAGCAAGGTGCGAGTGGCTAGGGGTGTCGAGCGGTGCAGCACCGGTTTCGCCATCACGAGTCTCGTGACAACGGAGACCCATAGCGGGTTTCCCCGTAGTTACGCCCTTGAAAATGACACTTCCACCCCCGAGCTAATAGTTCTTGCGGCTTCCCTCTGACCGGCCGACCAAGGCAAGTCAGAGTTGAGAGTCCTGCGGGCGCTCTTGGGCATCCACTCCAACCAGCCAGTAAAGGCAAGCCGGAGACGAGACCCTGACCGACTCTCCGAAGCATTCGGGACCGCAGTGTCGCCGCACACATTCAGCTCGCCACAAAGCTGCCCTGCGGTTTGTAAGCTTTCTTTTCATCTTGTAATACCTACATTTTTTGTTATATCACAAGATGAGGTGATGTTTGAAAGCTGTTACTCTGCCCTCTGAGTTTGCGTTAGTCTCATGGTGAGATAACGACTGCCCCAGAGGGGTTTTATTATTATTATTATAATGATTATTTCAGTGATAAGAATAGATGGTCACTTACACTAGCCAACTCTTGATTATTTTGAATTTATATAGATACCTTGCTTTCAGTTTTTTTTTATATAATATCTCTAGTTCTATTAATTTAATATTCATGTTTTATTAGGTCATTCAACTTACTACATTTACATTTCCATTGTTGTTCCACAAATTTTATTAAAATTTGCTAGTGTTAGATGAAGATAACTCGTTATCATGGGCTGGATACTAACGTTTTTGTAATTTTCGTGTATTCATATACCGTCACTTTCTGTAACATACTTTTCCACCATAGTTCTGAACATGATCGCGAGTTGCCTACATTATAAGGCATAAGTGGATGCTCCTGTTACACAAGATTCACATTGGAAGACTACTACAGCACTTAATTTTGTAACTGCAGATTTGTTTAGTATTATGTATGTTCTTATTTACTATTTACAAGTAATTAATTACAATGTGAAACAGTTGCAGCTCCTTACAAAAACAAAATATGTACCATAACACTGGCGATTAAAAAGAGTGGCCACGATTTTTATTGCCCGTTCTTTCTCGTGGTTTTACCTATTGCTTTGCGAACGAGGCAGTAAATGTAAATGTAGAAGCATTAGTAATTTACTTTAAAAATTTGACGTTCATAAGCGTCACCTTGTGACCTAGATGAATAAATGATTTTTGACTTTTGACTTGTGACTTAGTGGTGCTGACGATAATTGATCTTTGATCTTTTTTTAAGACAACTCCCGCACTAGGAAGAAATCCTGTGTCGCGGGGGATTTTACAAACATACAACCAACGGGCACAATGAACACCTAGACTAGAAACAACAATTTATGGATTACTCAAAGTGTTGTCTCGTGTGGGAATCGAACCCACAACACTCGGCGCAGTGTCAAGCGGCGAGGCGGCCGCTTAAACCACTACGCCAACCGTGCAGTCAATTGCCCCGAAGCTTTTTACAATGACCGTCATTTAACTGCTCGCAATTCAGTAGAGAGAACAATTGGCCTCCTAAAAGGACGATTTAGGTGCTTATTAGTACACAGAGTGCTCAACTATCATCCAGACGTTGCAAAAATAGTTATTGCATGTTGTGTTTTGCACAACATGTGCAATCACGCAGGAATGCCGGCATTCACAATTTCAGAAGAAGAGCAACTAGAAGAGCTCTAAACAATTGCTGAAGTTCAAAGGAGGCAAACTAGGGATTTGCCACTTGACGCCTATTCAGCTCTAGGGCAATTACGTAGCCAAAACTTAGTAAATAGGCTTTGGCGTTCACGTCATAATTAATTGATCGCTGGTGTCGTTTATTGTATGTATTCTGTGGTGTGTGAGGTGGGACTTTCAATAAAACTGCGCAAGTATTCGTCAAAAGTGCTTTATTTAAATATTTAAAAAAAAACAACAAAATATGTTACTTTAAAAACTTAACTGCCTCGTTGGTGTCGCGGCATAAATGTGCACGTGGGATTGGGAGGTCTTGGGTTCGATTCCTGGGTCGGGCAAAGGGTTATTGGGTTTTTCCGTCAGGAAATTCTCAGTAGCAGCACGGAGTCTGGTAATGTACCCGGTACGGCAATAGGCTCGCCCCTTATTAAGTGGGACCTAAAAAATTCATGGCGAAATGTGGGTAATAGTACACCTCTGCCTATCCCTTCGGGGATACAGGGAGTCTATATAATATATAGATAAACTTAAACGAGAAGACAGAACACTCATTTTGCCACACCCTATCTCTTCAGGGCATCTGCCAATGCTTGCAGCCCTTTCCCGACTGCAGCCACAGCTTCAGCTAAAGTTTTTTCTCGTTCTGCACTCCTCTCCAGAAAGGACTGCAAGATCTGTGTCTGCAATCTTTGTATCTCCAGCTGCTGCTCTTCCACCCTCAGGAATCTCTGGGTGGTGGTGGAGAACTCCGTTCGCCGTTGTGATGGTGGAGGAGCAGCAACAGAAGACGTGTGACGTGATGCTGAAAAGAAAACACCCTATTATTACATGCGTTAGTAAAAACTCTTAAATAAATAGCATCACGTGTCTCCCTCCGTGGTCCAGTAAATAGCGTATGTGACTGAAGATCGTAAACATTTTTCGTAGCAATGTTTGGCTCTGTGCGTTAAGTTCGACAAAACACAAAACGGACTGTATATACCACCGAAAATATAATACTATACTAGTAGTTTTTACCGATAAGAAATATAAGTGCAAGAAGTATTTACACATACAAACTACATACTACAGTACTAAACAATATGTTATTCGGTGACAGTGACATTTCGCTAGAGTCGCCAATATGGCGACTGCAATTTTTGTCCATGATTTGTCTGTCAAAACCAATATAACTAAATAGGTACTCGATAATCCAAATTTTGCCGATATATCTAGTCGACTCGAAATCTTTATTTATTTATTTTATTTATATTTATTTATTTTTATGTTTTATTATTCAGATAAGGTTTCGATCGAGTCTACCATACCCCGTGACAAAACTAATAATATAGATGCTTACTCAAGCGTTAAGCCATGGGGCTCCGAACTTTTACTCCCGGAGTAAATTTTGAATAGTTAACTCCGTCCGTACTCCTAGTTTATTAATACCATAATTACCTAATTTTTGTGTAAGTCTTGGAGTAAAGTTGATCTGACGCTAATCATAGTTGATTAAGAAGGGTGCTTAGTTTAAAGTAGTTAAATAAAAGTAAAGAAAAAGAAAACATGTGACATGGTTACCCGACGAAAGCCCTATAGCTTGAGTCAGAGTGTAGCGAATCTGTTCTCATGGTATGATTTGAATCATCACAGTCACAGGATACACTTGCTGTGACAACTCAAATCTGACTGTACTCAGATACATACACGTAAAATGGTTTGGCTTATTCCAACAGTTGAGTTGGATGAGAAAGCAAACAGTTTTCTTGAACTCGCACGATCTGGTGGTCTGAAGTTACGAGGTCTGTCTTGACTATTCTCAGTCAGGTTGGAATCCTGAAAAGTAAATTGGATAAAATACTACTCCATATCTTCCTTGTGGGATAAAATTAGATTAAAATATTTTGACCGCCGTGTGGTTGACGGCATAGAATACAAGTGTCACCACCTTCCCGTGGGTGTCGTAAGAGGCTACTAAGGGATAACATGATGCAAATACCATCTTTGCGTAGAGACGGAAAACTCGACATAAAACCCTATACGACTGCCTCATTGGTCGCGGCATAAATGTGCGCGTGGGATCGGGAGGTCCCGGGTTCGATTCCTGGGTCGGGCAGTGTTATTGGGTTTTTCTGTCACGAAATTCTCAGTGTGGCGGCGTGACGTTATGTATGTATGTAAATATTTTGACTGCAAATAGTACCCTACAGATAATTTACTATTTGAATTATATTGGTAATGAATTTTAATATTTATAGGTATGTACTACATTAAGATCTAATAGAATATAATCTTCACTAATCAGATTTATAATAGTGGGTACATGTACCTATATAAATCTGATGTTTCTATGTACCTAGTATTTATTATAATATCATCATCATCATATCAGCCAAACGACGTCCACTGCTGGACATAGGCCTCCCCCAAGGTTCTCCACACAGACCGGTCTTGAGCCGCCCGCATCCAACCGCCTCCCGCGATCTTGACGAGATCGTCGGTCCGCCTTGCGGGGGGCCTACCTCTGCTGCGTCGTGCGGTACGTGGCCGCCACTCCAGAACCTTTCTGCCCCAACGGCCATCGGTTCTTCGAGCTATGTGCCCTGCCCACTGCCACTTCAGCTTGGCTATCCGGAGAGCTATGTCGGCGACTTTGGTTCTACTGCGGATCTCCTCATTTCTGATTCGATCTCGCAGGGAAACTCCAAGCATAGCTCTTTCCATCGCCCTCTGAGTGACCTTGAGCCTTCTGATAAGGCCCATAGTGAGCGACCACGTCTCTGATCCGTAAGTCATCACTGGCAACACACACTGGTCAAAGACTTTCCGTCTTGAGACATTGCGAGAATATATGTCGTAGCTTCCCGAACGCTGCCCAACCGAGTTTGATTCGACGATTGACCTCCTTCTCGAAGTGGGACCTACCTAATTGAACTACTTGTCCCAGGTAGATATACTTGTCGACATCTTCGAGCGTAGAGTTCCCAACCTGAATTACAATATAGCTTACATAAAATACAATAGGTGGTGATTCCTCTGTAGGTGCCTCTCTCAGCTGTTGTTGTGGTTCATGAATCTATCATAAGTAAATATAAACAGATAAATGCTAGGTAAGAGTATATCATTAAACCATCCCATAAAATTATGAATTAAAATTAAATATCTTACATTGTTCATATCAGGATCTTGTATTAATTGTTGCACATCATGTAATGGAGAAGGAGTATCATTTTCCTGAAACGATAGGTAAATTTAACAAAACATTCAAATAAAAATTCACTTCACATTAGAAAGGGCCTAAGGAACCAAAAAAAAAATGGGCACTATAAAAAACGACAGCAAACCTTGCAGAGTGCTTCCAGTACTACTTACTTACCTATTGCATTTATAAATTTCTTACCGGAAATGGCTGTATGCCTAAATGTGCATCTCCTGTTGAAAATCTTTCTCCACCACATAAAGCAACAATTCTTTCCTCAAGCTCTGATAGCTCCACTTCATCCTCCACCCCACCACCAGTCCTACGCCTAGCAGCAGAGCGTGCTGCAACTTTTCTTTGTATGGCGCTTTTTTTGTCAGACCAATACTACAATCAGACATTTAGTTACAGAAATGATAAAAAATTGCTGATACTAAATACATATGTATTTTTCAAACTACATTAAAATCTCCATTTTCTTATTATTAATAGTCAAGAATTGAAATTAACGTAAAATTAAAAATAAGATAGTTATGAAATCAAGGAACACACTTTGAACCAAGATTCTTCACACATTTTAAGTGGTTTGCTATAAGGAAAGTTAAGTGGTTCTAACATGTTAAAAAAGCCCGGCTAACCTTAGTCCACTGTTTGTATGTTTTGATGGTGCCACCTACACTATTTAGGCACACGGCTAGTACCTCCCACTGGCGTCGACTTCGCTCTCTGGCATTTAGAGTTCTTAAGAAACCCTTCGCCATGCCAGGGTTTCTTTCCATAAACTCTACCAGAGTTTCAACCTGAGCCGACGATGGGTGAGAGGAATGTGTCTCATTTGAACTGAAACATTATTATTGGGTTAGAAAAGAAATAAACACTTATTTAATTAGGATTATTTTTGAACTTTACAACCAGAAATATAAACTTACTTCATGATTATTTCACAATAATTATCAGCAAAGAGTATACAAATACTACGTAAGAATTATCAGCACTGAACAATAAAAAAACAAACAAACCAATTGCCAATAGCAACCAACGCACAGATTAATATTGACATTGTGTGTCAGTATCTTTTTTCGTAAGGTAAGCATAGATTATATTCACGGCACGAATTTAGAGTATTCTGTATTTTTTTTTACTTATTAGCTGCCTCAAATTCCTTAAAATAAGAAATTTTTATTTAAACATCATAGTAGCTAAAATTCAGTGTCAAAAATGGTAAAATAAAAAACCGATAAATCTTGACTTACATTTTGTTGAGTGTGGTAATCACTAGTACAGAATTTTTAACACGTTGGAGCTCACTTCACTTCGCAAGTGCCAAGGTGATGCTTACACAATGCAAAATCAAGAACCTTATGCGAAGTGAGAGCGAATAGCGAAGTGATATGCGAGTTGTTGTTTGAATTTTACAGAATCGACATGTGAACAACAACGATCAGACGTTTCCTCAATCAACTTTCATGTCTTGCGTCATGGAATAAGTAGTTAACACTTTTTGTTTTCGTCTCCTTCTTGATCAAAGCAACTACTGGGCACAGTCTTTAAGATAAATTGGCTGTTTTTGTTACCGTATAACGGATAAACTAATATTTTAATAATAAGCAATCTACCGTTCAGCAATATAATTGATGATGAGCCAGTGATTACACCCGCAATATGTACGGCTTCTGTTTTGCACCCGAAACGTGATGGTATATATAGCTTATATAGCCTTACTCGATAGGTGGGCTATCCAACAAATATATAATTATTCAAGTCGAACCAGTAGTTACCGAAATTAGCGCCTTTAACCAAACAAACATACAGACAAGCTCTTCAGCTTTATTATATTAATATAGATATTGATGATTCTCAAAAAATAGGCTTGCGTATACTACCAACTTGACACAGATATTTTAAGATGCTAGATCGACACGAAGTGTTGAAGTGCTTGCAACTTTAACGTATCGTCAGTTGGCAGAGCGCCAATATTTTATTATCGAAGCAAAACTACTACGAAAGGAATAAAATTGTGAAAGGACCGTTTGGCTGCGTTGACATTGACGCAGGAAATTGGGCAAAAAACTTATGCCACATATCAGAGACATATGTTTTGAATGTCCGATAATTTACAAATAGTAGTTTTTTATAGACTACGAAAATATTAATTTGCTCTACTTACTTTGGGACTAGATGGTGTTGTGTGAAAGTGGTAGAATATTATTGTTACATTATCATAGTTTTTTGGTTTTAAATAAATAGAACAGTACAGAAGCAAACGTTAAACCAAATTTAAAAAATATGTCCTGGTTTATCCTACAAAGCCGTGAGAAAATGTGAACAGTCCCGAAATTACAAATGACCTTTGTTTGAAAACTAGAGGTACTTTGCCCTACGCATACGTTCACGCCAGTTTGAATGGTCTCTAGTATTAGCATGGTATAAATCAAATGTAAGATAAGAAAAAAAGATAATATGTTTAACTAACACTCAAAATTCAACCACTTTATTGAGCATGTCACTTTAGTTTGTTGTGAGTTTAGTTTAGCCTCGTGCCTAGGGTTTTTGACGTGTTGCTCTTCTTCGATCTCTCACTTACACTCATAAAGTTTTCATGTCACGCATATCTGAGCATCGGATAGTCTGCGAATGAGCGTCTAATGTATGCAAACGAGACACGTGTGCGAACGCAACCACGAAAAGGCACTTAGGCTCTGGTTACTTTGTGCGCGAGAAGTGCGAGCGAGGCCAGCACACAAATAAGATTCCTCTAATATGTCAGTGTCAGTTCAATACATATATCTTCAACATCCTGTGTGGCGACCGAACAAATAACAACTTTTGTTCAAATCACTTGCAGAGTTTTCTCCCGTGCTTAAAATATCACTTGAGCTATCGAACAAAGGATAATTAACCTTTGAAGTATTCAAACTAGTTCTAAACATTCTTCGGTGGCAACAAATCTTTTCCGATAAACAAAATCCAAGCACTGAAAGCCATCGTACGAAAACTAAAACTGTTTCCATTAGTTATTGTCCAAAAAGTTCCAAATACCTTATTTTAGCTTCCCGTTTATAACGCCACCTGTTCTCCCGGGGAGAGAGAAAAAGGGCAATAACAATTACGGATATGAAAAGTTGAACATACGGCCCTGGTATCTAAATAATGAGCAAGTTTATGGTTTGAATGCGTTTAGTATTAAGCCTTTGCTTTTAGGAATTATCTTTTGTGGCTTAACCCTCAAGCGTTCGCGTGCGGTCTCTCCGAGCGCACCAAGCTTATTTTTGTCAGTTTATTAAAACTATAAATAAAAGAGTTTGAGCTTTCGGGATATCCTCGAGTGGGTGATGTATTACATATCAAAAGCCCTATGACATTCTTAGCGTGAGTACGCAGTTTTTTATTTGGCTTGGTGGTCTATGCCGCGACTGATTATGTAATAGAAAAATCACAAAATAACATGTGGTTCAAGTAATTTGATTCTTATTATTTTATACGTAAAGTATAAGTTATGTAAATTTTAACACTTATTACGACGAAGAAGAGATACGAAGACTTATTATGTCGAATATCCTCCTCCACTAAGGAGGAGGCAACAGAAGATGAATTTATACAAAAAATAAAAAAATCTGAATATTTATATATAATTTATTTATATTATTCCTAAAATAATTATAAAAGTATCTTTAATTTGTTTTATTTTTCATTGTTTTAGAATCCAACAATGATATCCATAAAATATTTGAAAATTAGGTGTGATTTACAAATTCTCATAATCGATTTTAAACTTTCGCGATTTGTGTACTTCATACAAAATAATTTAGCGGGTCTTAATCGAGTTAACTTAACTTATTTAAGGTATTAATACCTATTTATTTCCAACGTTTCGCTCGTCTTGCACCGAGCGTAGTCGCGGAGAGACTGAAGAGAGCTCAGCGCCGTCTTGTGGAAGTGCGGGTTTCATCACCTACCCTCACTTGGTCTTTATTTAAGTTCGCAATGTCCGTATTCCGACACACTACACTAATTACGTCTACACACTGTGGAGATTGATCACTGCGGCGGTGTTTACATTTGATGATGGAGAAATAGATTATCGGCTACTTGGAATCCAGTCATCATTGATAAATCTTAACAAATATAATGGTCTATCTCTTAGTTATCAGGACTAACTAAGAAAAAATAAATTTGTTAGGTTTTTATAGAAAGAAATAAGATTTGTCCTCGCAAACTTACTAACTGCTCGCGTGATTCTATTTTTTGCTCTTGTCACAAGTAATTTCCTCTATATCCACAAAAGCGTCGCTATGCGTAGTTTTTAAATTCGTTTTATGCATATTATTTTTTTATCGAGATGTTTTTTTGTCGGCTCCTGCATTAAATATAAAATTTCCGGAAGAATTTTACCAAACAAATATTTTCACTGGATAGCTTCACGCAAAGAGAAGGGAAAATTCTACTGCAAATTACAATAAAAATCTTATGAAATAACAAGGACATCAGACAATTTGTGGCAGCCATATTGGAGCAATTTGATAATGAGTTCACAAATTATATTTCTTGTTATTTAGATTAGTTGAGTAACGTTGAATATCCAAGACTTTTCCCGTTTATTCCACGGTATAACCGAGAAACATGATTTACTAAATAAAAACCGAACCGATCCATATTTCGAGTATCCAGCGAATACCAACTGGGGCTTGGCTTTGGGCGAAGCAGCTGCCACAAAGAACATCATTTACATAATTTCTATTACACTGACATTTGTCTCGAATGCAATTCTCTTAGAAAGATATGAAACTCAAAGCGAAGCCATCCCTTTCTAACATAAACGAAAACTTAGCATGAAAAGACACAGCCGATTCACATCATTCTAAGCTGGCGGGTTGACTGCATATTTATGTAAATTATAAAGGAATAATTCGTGGCAAGTTTTCTATGAAGTTATTTTAAGAAATGGAATACACTACTTTAGTAAAAATTATTTATGCTTTTCAATCACTCTACATTATTATTAACTAATCAACTTCAGGCTACAAAGTTCTATTTTACAAGTTATGAGACTTCAAATACTTTAACAAAACTTGTATTTTATATTTACTTTAAGTCATTTATTTATTTATTTATTTATTTAAACTTTATGCACGTAAATTGTACAGAGGCGGACTTAATGCCGTAGGCATTATCTGCCAGTCAACCTTTGGGTGATGCAGAGATACAAGTAATAGGTGCAATTCATAAATTTGCATTGAATCTTAGATAGAAACCTAATTAATACATAATTATATATATATACATTAATATAGTACTTACATACCTTATCTATATACATATATATTATACATATACCTATATAATACAAAATACTTTACATATATACAATATAACTATATACATACATAATAAATAGACGATAATCCTACGATGATTCAGTTTGTGCGTCTATGAAAGTCTGTCGAACTCTGGTTTTAAATGTGAAACGGCTAGTCGACATCCTGATATCGAGAGGGAGAGCATTCCAGAGAAGGATAGATTGAATGTTAAACGAAGAATGTACAAGGCTAGAAGTGTGAGAAGGACAAAGAAGAAGAAGGTTATTTGAGGAACGAAGATTTTTCTCATGTGTATTACAAAGAAATTGAAAGTGAGGAGTTAAATACGCAGGAGCATGTGGAGAGTGCAATAAAGAATAGAGAGTACACAAAGTACGTAAGCTACGCCGTTGACGAATGGGTAACCATCGTAACTTTAATCGGTGCTCTGTAATATGATCATATTTGCGGAGATTGAAAACGAATCTAATGCAATTATTGAGAAGGCGGTCGAGCTTGTTGAGCTGATCTGCATTAAGGTCGAGGTAGCACACATCACCATAGTCGATTATAGGAAATATTAAAGTCTGTACTAACGTTGTCTTAGTCTTGACCGGCAGAAAGTTCTTCAGCCGATAGAGCGACCGTAAGGCACCAGTTACTTTACGACTGACGTTCGCTACCTGGGTGTGCCAATCAAGGTTGCTGTCAATATATAAACCAAGATCCTTGACGCTAGAACTAAATGGGATAATTTGCCCATCAAACATGACGGCTGGTAGTGCCTGCAGGTCAACCCTGTTTAATATACGGGAACTGCCAACTAGAATCGCCTGACATTTATCAGGATTCACAGCCAATCCAAACCGTTTCGACCAATCCTTGATTGCATTAAGATCTTGGTTTATTGCTCCTATTGCAGAATGTAGATTTTCCGCCTTGGATTGTGTGTAAAGCTGCAGATCATCGGCATACAGATGGTACGCACAATTAAGTTCATGAGTAAGGAGATTAATAAATAATGAGAACAAAAGAGGAGAAAGTATTCCGCCTTGAGGAACACCAGAGTTCAAGTCACACCAGATTGATGAGGTTTCATCAATCCGTACTGACTGCTGGCGTCCTCGAAGATAAGATGAGAACCATTCCAGTGCCATCGGTGAGATCATGAGGTAGGAAAGAATTGAAAGAAGGAGGTCGTGATTGACGTTGTTGAAGGCGTTTGAGAAGTCCACCAAGATCAAAAGTGTAACCTTGGTTTCCTCAACCCCCGCCCTCACATCGCCAGTCACCTTGAGCAATGCGGAGAGAGTACTATGTCCAGGTCTGAATCCAGATTGAAGTGGAGAAAGGATATTGTTATGGTAAACGAACCCGGACAACTGTCTCTGTACGCACGACTCAAGTACCTTGGATAGAAAAGGAAGTATGGATATAGGCCGGAAATTTGTCAGCAGAGTGGGATTGGAAATTTTAGGTAAAGGACGCACATAGGCTTTACGCCATAGGTGGGGAAATTTACCTGTGTCAAGGGAAAAGTTCAGGATATGGGTAATTATAGGCAGGATTTGATCAAGGATAACCGTGATCATGCGACGACTAATGTCATCGCAACCCACGGCTTTGGACTTAATGGATAGGATAGATTTTTTGATCTCACCAGATGATAAAGGAGAAAAAGAGAAAGAGTTAATGTTCGGACGAGGTATACTATCCAAGTAGGCCATGGTTTGACGCTTGGTTTGGTCGTCTAAAGTGAGAGTGGTAGAAAAATGACGATTAATGTCATCCAAACCAATAGTCACCGGTAGAACCACTTGGCCGTGAGGTTTACCTATGCCCAGAGATCTTAAAAACTGCCAAACATTGGCAGGGGATGAATTAGTAATTTTTTCGTGAATATGTCGGCGTTTAGCGTTGCGTACCATCTGATTGCACCTGTTCCTTGCTATCTTGAAGAGAGACCAATTGTCTTCACACCGATCCTTTTTATACTTTCGAAAAGCTCGGTCTCTGCGTCGCATTGCCATCCGAATACCCTCTGTCATCCAAGGTGCAGGTGGACGCTTCAATTTGACCTTTCTAATAGGAGCATGCACATCGAATAACCTCTTGACCGTGTTGTTGAACAAGTCTACTTTGTCGTCGATGGTGATGGCCGATGTCAACGGTTTCCAGTCGATTTTTGCTGCATCCAACCTCAATTTTTCAACGTCCATGCGCCCAAAACAACGCAAGTACAGAACTTTAGGACAGGGTTTAGGAGGCTTCAGGACATACGAGAGGAAGACAAGGTCATGACGGGAGAAGCCAGGAGCAGGATGTTGACCGTGAAAGTGGACTAAGGTAGGATTAGAAGTGAGGATTAAGTCTAACCAGGTGTCCTCCCCGTTTGAGTTGTGGTGAGTGGCATTGAGGGGCAAAACGTGGAGGCTGGCAGACTCGATGATGTGGGTGAGTTTGAGGGAGCGAGATGAAAGATGGGACAGAAGGTCAGTGTTGAAATCGCCCATGATGATATGATGTGCGTACTCAGAACCCAGCGATTCTAAAACCGATTCCAAATCAGTGAAGTAATTGACAGAAGGAGGACAGTATACTACTCCAAGAACCAATTTAGTTCCCCTGACCCAAACCTCTAGAAAAAGATACTCCGCAGAAGTAGAGTTTTGAGAGGAAGAAGTAAGAATTTTAAAGGATAGATTGCTACGGAGGTAAACAGCAACGCCTCCGCCTCGCCTGTCATTCCGGTCGTTCCGGATTAAGACAAAACCAGAAAGAGGGTATAAGGTAGAAAGGAGGTGAGGTTTGAGCCAGCTCTCAGAGATCAGGATGGCATGAACGTTGATGTCGGTAAATGTAGCTAAGAGTTCGTTATGATGACTTGGCACACTTTGTGCATTAATATGACACACATTTAATAAGCTATTAGCTTTCAGATTAAACTTCTCGTGTAGTATGTCACGTAGGGACTGGTTATCATTAAGTGAACAGAAGCTATCATCGGCAGATAAATCATCTGAATCATTCGCTGATAAAAAAGAATCATCATCGGAAATAGACATAATAATTTAAATATATATATATAATAATAATAATAGACTAACTTAAAAATAAATAAATATTAATAATAACATGCACGAAATTGACTATTAATTATGTGACCTCTGCACCACCCGCCAACTGAAGCAATTGACAATATACTGATCTTACAGCTATAATTACATTCTTTAAAATAAGACAAACCAAATAAAATACTATGATTAAAGTTAGCATGACAAACAATTTTTAAGAAAGGATTGTTTCTGAACGCATCCGAAAGAATTCAAATGTCATAACAATCATATGTCATGTCACTTTGACATTTAACTTAAACAGTAAACACCTACAAAAAAGTTTATAATTGCACTGATTTAAATACTTGTAATTAGGAAAAGTGGGTTATTAAGTACGAAGTAATGTTATCAAAACATGCTAGTGGCTCAAGACAAAATAGAATTTGTCAATACAAGTATTCTGTTTACATACACGTTATCAAACAAAATGAAACAATAGAAAGTTCATTATGCGGATGCGTAGAACAAAAAGAGACATTACTGGTTATACCAAGTTCAGCTAGAGGTACCTGAAGAAACTTTGGGATACTTTTTGAGTAACGGCTCCAACTCGTCCAGTGAAGTAACTTTGAGACGACTTCCATCAGGGCACTTGATATTTACAATGCCGTCTTGAGTCCAGCAACCCCGCATCCCAAAATGTTGCCTCGCCTTACTGAAAGTTGCCTGCCGCGCCTTGGTCAAGAACTCCCTGACGGATATTGACGACCCTTTTAGCTTGGTCTTCCCTCTCCAGACAGCAGCCTTCACCTCCAAGCTCGCAAACTTTACCACAATGGGACGATGATGCTCTTTACCATTGCTCCCAAGACGATGGCATGTCTTTATGGAACTTTCAGAGACATCCTTCATCGCCAATCTTGTATGAAGAACATCTAGAACAATGGCCACACAGTTTTCCTTACTGTGTTCAGGAATACCTGAGAATATTAGGCTTTTCTTTCGTTGTCTCATGTCAATGTTGTCAACAGCCTGAGCGCATGCAGCAATTTGCTTCCTGAGCAGCCCGAACATAGAAAAAGTTAGTTCCCGAAATGTACGGAACTCTTCTGCTACTTTGGCTACAGTATCTTTGGCAGCCGTTCCACTTTGTAACTGGGCCTGAAGCTGGTCCATTTTTTTGGTCACACTTTCTTCAAGACTCTTCTGCGCCAGTACAATATCAGCGTATTGTGACATATCTCCAGAGTATCTTGTTGTATCTTAGTGATAGTGATGATAGATATGGTGAAACTGATCAGTTGGCAGGTGGTGTTTGTGCAATGTTCTTAAGTGTCACATACAGAACTAATAACACTAGGACATATAACTGTAAGTATTTTAGTTATAATTAGCACAAAAACAGTACTTTATATGTGGTAAATCTAATTTAAAATATATTTCAAATTTTGAATGTGTGGTTACTTTATTTGCACCTACCGCCAAATTTTTCAAGTCATTCCCAATGAAATAAATTACGTCCCCTGTACAACAAACCTAGATCATTCCTATTACACACAAAACTTCAAGACAAGTCCAAAGTCCACGCTGGCCACCAAACTTGAAGGAGATAAGAAACTAACAAGGACTCGGTTAGTCGGTTATCTGTGCAGACAAGTACGACAGCAGTTGACGTCGTAAATACCGCGTTCTCTCTCCATTTCGCGCCAAAGTACAGCAATAACCAACAAAACTGGCTGGCGGCCCAGAAATCTAAGATAGTATTTGAATTTTTTACATTTTAGCTTAAGTTTTTCGCGATTTGAAAAGAAATCTTATCAGTGTTGTGTTTGCAAATGACGCTCTAATTGGTTATTTTATAGGTCTTCTCGTTTGTGCGTTTCACAGTTATTTCAAACTTGGTGATTGCGAAATTAAAGCTAGCATTTTCTATGAAAGTATTGATTACCTAACATATTTCTTTAGAAAACTCTATCTATCTCTATGTTGACTAATATGAGGAAGTCATTAACTTAATATGAGGAAGTGGTTTAAACGGTCGCCTTGGCGTCCAGCAATGCACCGAGTGTTGCAAGTTCGATCCACACGAGATCATATTTTTTGTGATACTTACGCAATTTCTTGTTTTGGATACTTTGTGTCCGTAGATTGAAAGTTTGTCTGTTTTTAATCATTGTTTGTGTTTCCCAGCGATACAAGATTTAATGAAAAATACCAAATATCCTTCAAAAACTCATTCACGATACATTGGTATTTGCGCACATCCAGTAAAGCTCTTATGGTTATTACTTTGTTCTCCCAGCTGAGTTCCAAGCCCGTCTGTCGTGTCTCGGAGAGCACGTGGACTCGATAGTAGGAGTGAAACCGTTCCTTCTCTTGAAAATATAAACTAACACACACAGTTATGTTTACCTAATTATATTAAAGCTCGACTGACCAACAAATAAGTCAGTAGAGCTTTAATATGATTAGGTAATAGATCGAGTTTCTCTTAAACACAAATAGTTAAAAATAATATTCAAGGAAATATAAAACGGTATTAATTGATACAGAAACGCATTAAACGTACAAATTGATTAATATCCTAACAATACTATTCATTAAGCAAATTGAATTTTTACTGAAGATATTTTATAACGCGATATCGATTACTCTTCGCTCACGTAAATTCAGGGTTCTCTAGTTATAGTATATCATCTAAGTTCGGGGTAACACAAATCTTCTTTATTGAGCGGATACTTCTATAATTGTCGTTGTAACTGTTTAAGAAATATAACTGCAAAAAGTATTTACACATACAAACTACTTAGTACTAAGACTTAATAAGTACTCAAAATGTTTCCCTCCTTGGTTATCCAGTATCATTGACGTTTCGCTAGAGTGGCCACAATGGCAACTGCGATTTGTCTGGTCTGAACCATTAGAATTTAACAAAATACTCGACAATCCGAATTTTGCGGATATATGTTGTCGACTCGAAATCGTTATTTTTTTATGATTTATTATTCAGGTAAGGTTTCGATCGAGTCTATCGTACCCCTTGACCAAATTATTAAAATTGATATTTGACACTGCGATGGTAGCGCAGTCGGTCGGTTCCAATGTGAAACATTCCAAAATCAACAACAAATTAAAAATTAACTAAAAAAGCATTTTCCAGTGGACTAAATTCTGAATCTAAACCATTCTCAAATCCCCTTGAACACACACAAAAAAAATATTTTTATATATATAATATACAGGGTGTCACAAGACCCACCACCAAGCCAAAGTTTTCTCGTTGTGGACATCATGCAAAGTCATAATAACCAAAAATAATACCTGGGAAACGAATTTTTTTTTAAGTATTAAAAACAATTTTTTTAAACCTCAATTAAAAGCGCGCGCGTGCAATGCTCGAAATACCTACTTGTCAATGGAATCATAGAGTCATAGGGCATCTAAAGGACATATTGGCGGGGTAAATGCATCGGTTTTTCACCTAATTAGAAAAATTCCATACTAAAATTGAGCCTCAATATCTCCTGAACCAGTTATTTCCCAGGTGTGGTGCCGAAGTAAAAAATGTTCGTAGTGATTGGTACAACGTGGGATTTCAGTTATCGTTAAGGTTCTTTTTACACCCTATATATTATTATATATATACATTGGGGTACGGTGGGGTATATATATATATATATATATATATATATAACCCACATTTTTTTTATTAGTACAAAAACTTTAAGGACATATTAGCGAAGACATTATTATCATATACGTGACATAAGAATTTCATAATATCTATAAATAGCCAAGTTATAATCATTTGTTTTTTGTAGAAAATCTCACCAAAATCATAGATATATTTTACAATCCATTCACTACTTCATTAATAGTATTTACTTTCCGTTTTTATTAAATACGAAGGTATGTAATTAGAAAGCAAACACATATCAAAATAAGATAAGGTATTCTGTAATAAAAGAAAACAGTAATTTTGGCGTATTTATGAAGTTAGAATCATCTGCTATTTACAAATTATTTTATCATCATCATGTCAGCCTAGAGACAACCACTGCTGGACATAGGCCTCCCTCAAGATTCTCCACAGAGACCGATTTTGAGCCGCCCGCCTCAAATTATTATTTACTTAAGTAGGTATTATTTACTAAACTTACAAGTATTTCCATTGTCCTTCAAAATGTCCACCATTGTCAATACACAGATCACAGTCTTTTCACTTCGTCAAAAGCGTCCAATATGCGCTGTTTTAATATTGTTCGACACAAACCGGCTTACTTTTGTACACTCACAAAATGATGTCCATGGGTACACAGCTGCACTCGCGATTCCTCCACTCAAAAAGTGCGCACGAAACATAGCTACATACTCCCGTGATATTATGAACTGATAAGCCATCGCGTCGGGAAAACGTAGACAAACAAATTGCAGCGAAAAAATCGATAGGTACGTTCACGTCCGCCAGCAATTTAGCTCTGTTTGTAGCATCCGAGCGCGGCGCGCGCGCAGAGGTACATGGCTGAATTTATCAGTGGAATATTTTGCTACTAATAGTACGCGAGTCGGTCATAGTCTTAGTTTTGAGACAGCTTTGGGACTTAGTGTTTTTATTTTTTAACTACATAAATATGATCAGTTAAAGATACTTAGTGGCCCATTAATTTTTTTACTAATTAATATATATATACATGTGACGCTATCTACATGTCACAGGAAAAAAAACAAACCTCACGCGCTTCCTCTACAGTAATTAATCTTTTTATACATGCTCACCGGTTTCAGGTATTTCGGACCTTGTCGTTTTTTAGGCATTCCCAATTTGGTCGACGTTAGTCCGAACGTCCAAGTTTTATATGCAACAAAATTGTTTGCATGTGCCTGACCTTTAGAAACTCGATTCGAAGCTAAAAGCTTACACGTGCGAGTGTGTGTGTGTATCCAGACGCAACTACGTATACGGACACAGCAGAAACGAAATATGTCTTGTCTCAGCACAGTCAGTTATCGTAGAACAAACGAAATATCTGTCGAAATTAAAGCAGATGAAATGAAGAAAGATTAACTATCCATGCAATTATATGAGATGTCAATATGCTAACTGTTTAAAGTACGCAAGCAGGTTCTATGTTAATATGGAAACGTTACAGCATTTTTTACAGGTTGTCTTTCTTCAGACGAATAAAATATCATAATTCAGCGAAGAAGCCGTTCTTAATTCGATATAAGACGCAAAAACAGCGTTAATAATAAGCTATCAAATTGTTGATGGATGAAATGTAATACAAAAGTAATCAAGACGTTTAGCCGCCACGCTTTGAAAACTCAGCGTCGGCGAAACATAAAAAACAACAAGAAAGTGAGAAAGTACAAACGATTAAGTTAAATGGCGATTTTTACATCAATTTAAGCGGTCATTTTCTCATCGTACCAAAGTTCATTTCATTGTCATTTCCACACTGTGTCAGCACCTAAGCGCCATAAAATATGTAGTTGGAGCCAGAAGGTCTCCTTAGATTTTTTTTTGAGATTTACAAAATAGGTTCTAGCTCATTTTAAAAATCCAAAAAATACAAGGAATATTTTCAATACAACTTTCATATTATATCTAATCTAGAGTAATTACACAGGTAATAGGTATGCATTATGTACTCTCTTTCATTTGAAGAAACAACACAATGCTTGAATGTAGAGATATTCTAAATAAAATCTAAAGCAGAAATAAGGACTAATATCTGTTATGACCCTAAGACATAAATATTAAGCACAACAAGGTCCTTGAACTCCAAAAGTTTCATAATCAGATCCTTTTTATACGTTGTGTAACACTACAGCAACGCAATAAACTGTTGGATGAATATTTTATCACTTTTCTCTTGACTTTGATGGCAGTTCTTGTAAATTTTATTAACAAAAACCGTAAACAGTCTGGAAGTGAGTTAAGCAAAATCATAGACATGTTCTTCCCTCGGCCTCCCCTTACGTCGAGATGCGACGCAATTTTCAACCAACGATCCTGATAACTGCAGCCCTACATTAAGAATCGGGACACAATTGACGAAGAAAGCTAGCTACCAGAGTCAGAGGGAGACATGTTGAGTTTTCAATCATCATCATCCTCCTAGTCAGACTAGCAAGCAGACCCTTTTAGCTTTTTTACAGAACATAACGAATGGCGCGCTGCGGTGCGCGAAGCGCCCGAACGTTGCGGGCCGTCAGGTTCTCGGCCCAGATGGGACACCCGTATAGGGCCATCGACCGCACGACTCCCTCATATAGCCTCCGGCAAGAGGCGTTCGGCCCCCCTAGGTTTGGCAGCAGCCTTGACAGAGCGGCCGCCGCCCCCAGGAGTCTAGGTGCCAAACGCTCAAAATGCCGGTGAAAGTCCCATCGGCTGTCGAGAACGAGTCCAAGGTACTTCAAGCTCGTCCCGATGCCGGTGCGGACCCCTCCTACCATTATGTTGGCCCCTTCAGGTGGCCTGTTCCGAGGCCCATGAAACGAAATGGCCTCGGATTTCGACAGGGCCACCTCAAGGCCCAACTGCCGGATGCGACTCACTACGTGTGCAACCCCAGCTGTCGCCAGTATGGCCGCCGCCCGGTGCGTCTTACCCTTGGCCGTGACCAACGTATCGTCGGCATAGCAGACTATGCCGACGCCGTGGAGGAGCGCACCCCGCAGCACATAGTCGTAGCCGATGTTCCACAGGAGTGGACCAAGAACCGACCTCTGTGGAACACCGCACGACATCTCTCGCCGACTCCAACCGTCGTGAACCGGGTATACCCCATACCTCTCATGTAGGTATGCCCCGACTATTTGGCGGAGGTACGTCGGCACTCGATGGTAGACGAGTGCCGACTTGATGACGCTCCAGGGCAAGGTGTTAAACGCGTTGGCGATGTCAAGCGACACCGCCAGAACCACCTCGCCCCGGGATACTGCGTCCTCCGCCAGGCTCCTCACTGTTTGTATGGCATCAATCGTGGAGCGCCCTCGTCGGAAACCGAATTGGTTGTCCGCCAAGTTCGGGCCCTCGCTCGACAGATGCTGGACGAGGCGCTCGGCAACTATGTGCTCGAGCATCTTTGCAACCTCGTCCAGCAATACGATGGGCCGGTAGGCAGACGGACTGTCCGCCGGGCGCCCCTCCTTCTTGATTAGGACCAGCTTGCCCGTCTTCCAAAGACGAGGAAACCGGCCCTCTGCCATACATTTGGTGAAGAGCCCTATAAGTCGGGGCTCGAACTCGGCTATGACCAGGGCCCACGCTCGGCCTGGAATGCCGTCAGGCCCTGGGGCGGTGTTCTTCATACGAACCACCGCTGCTCGAAGCTCGACCTGGGTCACGTCGGGAACCGCGTCGCCGTCTACATCCGCGCTGGCTGTCGTGGGAGAGGGAGCCATCGGCGGGGGAGGGTGCTCCGCCCTTGAAGGGAACAGAGCGGTAACGACAGCTTCGACTGCTTGCGGCTGGAGACTCCGGGTGAGCGGGGGCGCCCAAGGGCGAAGTTTTCCCCTGACCATAAGGTATGGACGCCCCCAAGGGTCACGCTCCAGAGTCTGCAGCAGCTCTTGGTGGGCCTGATCTTTGGCCCGCGCAATCTCGGCTTTTAGTCGTTCTCTGGCCGCTCTGTACCCCTCGTATAGCTCCGCCTCCCTGAGCTCTGAGTCGGGAGTGCGGCGACGCCTTCTCCGAAATCGGGCATACTGGCGCCGCGCAGCCACACAGAGGTGGCGCAATTGCGCGATGTTGTCTGACCACCAGTACACCCGACGCCTCGGTGAGTGGTTGAGCACTCTTGGCATCGCCGCATCACAGACGTTAGTCATGGCCCTCTGGAACCACTCGGCCTCCGTTTCAACGTCCTGAGACCCGGACGGTGTTTGTGTCCAGGTCTGGACGATGGCGGCCTCCAAGAGGGCCTCCCGATTCATGCTCTTCAATGCCCAGCGCGGACCGTCCCCAATTAGGGCCCGCTGTACCGGCGCGTCGAGGATTCCGGTTTCAGCGGAGACGTCGAACCTAATGTATATGTGGTCCGACAACGTCTCCGCCTCCTCGACGACACGCCAGCCTCGGACACGGCGCGCAAGAACGGGGCTCGCGAACGTGACGTCCACGACGGACCCGCCCCGCTGTCGCACACACGTGTGCACAGTGCCCCTATTGAGGACAAGTAGGCCATTCTCCACGGCCCACTGCTCCAGCAAAACGCCCTTCGCGGTCGTGGTCGCGGAACCCCAAGCCGAAGCCTTGGCATTGAGGTCCCCAGCGACGAGGACGGCGCGGGGGCGGCTGCGAGTGACGACGACGCTTAGTTCAAGCAGATACGCTTCGAAGTCGGCGAGAGACCGGTTGGGGGAGAAATATCCTCCTACCACAACCGTTTCCCCAATTTGTGCTGCGACGTACCCCCTCCCGCGGGTGATGTTCCCGATGGAAGGGGTGCCGGCGGCGGCCCTGACGATGATGGCCACCAAGCCATCAAGGTCCCCAGCCCAATCATCTCTGGGGGGGACGAAATACGGCTCGGCGGCAATGGCGACGTTGATTGACCACTGCGCCATACTCTGGAGCAACAGGTCCTGAGCTCTGGCGCAGTGGTTCAAATTCGATTGAAGGAGGCGGAGGGCGAGAGACATTATTAAGTCTCCATCGCACCAACCGCCCCCCTCGCCGTTTCGGCGTTATTGTTGCTGGTCGCTTGACCAGCTTTCTGCTGCATCTTCCTGGGTGCGGCGCAGAATTTCGCGCCCACCCGGTGCTCGGCTGGCTTGCCCGCCGCCGCACACAAAACGCAGTGTGGCGGGGCCTCGCAATCGCCGGCCTTGTGTCCGGCTTTGCCGCACTTGAAGCATAGACCACTGCAGTCCACCGATGAGGTACACCTCACGCCCACGTGTCCGGCTGTGAGGCACCTGTAGCAGCGCAGCGGCCTAGGCTCCAAAAGGCGCACCTGCGCCGACACCCAGCCAACCAGCACGCGACGACCGTCGGCCAGCTTTTTAGCAGTCGCCACGGGGCAGCTAACTATCACTGACCCCATGCCGCTGCGGTCCGGGCGAATTAGACCACACCGGATCGACTCTACGGGGCATCCCCCGGCGTTGGCGACGGCGGTCCGGACTTAGTCCGCGATGATGCTGTCATCCAGGCCCGCGATGCGCAGTTCAGCGCATTTTTGGGGCCTGGAGATACGGACGTCTTCTGCAGGTAAAATCCGACGCAGGCCGTCCGCAAGCCTGTCGGCCTGCTCACTACTGCTCGCTCCGGGCACTTCTATAAGTCGGGCTCCGGTTTGAGTTGTTTTGCACCGGAGCCCCGCTGTTATACCCAACTCAGCTGGGTTAATTGCGTCCCGCGCCTTTCTGAGGAGCTTCGCGTATGTTGCCCCCCGCTCTAATGCTGCCGGCTGCAGTGTAAGAATAACTGCAGTGGAGCTGGGGGTGCGGAGCTTGCGGGCCGCCTTCCTGGCCTTTTTGGAGGCCTTACGCCTTTTTTTGGCTTCCTTAGCCTTCCTGCCAGCGGTCTGCCACCCACTGGTTTCGGGAGGGGGAGCCATCGGGCGAGCTTGCGTTGCGTCTACGCTGACAGGCATAGCTTCAGCATTGGCTGCCTTCTTCTTGCCCTTATTTGACTGGGTTCTGGTCGCAGGTGCTGCAGGCTGTGCAGTCTGGGTTGGCGGCTTCTGCATAGCCGCCTGTCGCCGCGTAGTTGTCGCAATAGCCGCGTAAGATGTGGACGGCTGCGGGGACCTCTCGGGTTGTGGCGTTGCAGGTCGCTGTTGTTCCCCCGCCAAAGATGGTCTGAGGGCTTTTGCTTCCAAGACCGAGAGGCTCCTCTTCATATCCGCCATTTCTCGGCGGAGGGTGGCCACCATATCGACTAAGGCCTTGTTAGCCGCGTCGTTTGGTTCCGGGCGCTTCTCCACCGCGGTACGGAGTTCCTCCTGATTGCGCCGAAGCACTGCAATCTCGGCTGACAGGCGGGTGTTCTCCGCCTGTAGCTTTTTAGTTTCCTCCGTGGTGGTTCGCTCCAGGAGCACCTCCGTCAGCTCGCGCATTGAAGCCACAGCCGTCTTCAGGGAATGTTGGGAGGTTCCCTTCAACCCCTTCGACTGTCTAGAGACCAAACATATGGCCTCCAAGGCGACCTCAATGCGCGAGCGAATCGACGCAGCAGGTAATTCCTCTGCCTCAGGTTCCGCCGCCGAGGACTCGGAGAGGCGACTGGCGGCCACACGGGCGGTAGCGGCTACGATTCGTTGCTCCTCTTCGAAGGCGCGCTCTTCGCGTTCTATCCGCCGCTTTTCAGCGGCAAGTTCAGCTCGCGCCTTGCCTAGCCCCACGTACTTGCCGTGCGTGGGAGGACGACCACGCCTCGCTGTCGCGACCTTAGGCGCAGCAGGCAGGGATTCGTCACCCGAGTTCTCTGACCCCGAGTGATGTCGTTTTCGGACAGCCTTGTCGGGGTTATCGTTTCCTACGCTTACCATACTCATTTCTGAGCAGTCTGATTCAGACAGCTCCAGGGCAGACTCCTTCCACTCTTTCTCGCGCTTGTCTTCATCTGATCTCGCATTACTGGGCGTGCGAGATCGGGTTTTGTCGACCGACTTCGGTTTATGAGGGGGGTTTTTTGAATTTGGAGTTTCCATATTAAATCCCACGATTGCGGGAGAAATAAAAGTCGACCCGGGCAGAGATCCCGCTATACCCGGGCAAGCCTAATACCTACAGGGCGGCGGCTGATGCCCTGAGGGGGCCGCACTAGGGACTGACGTACCCGCCAGCCATGCATCCTCTCGCCGTGCGGCAGCAGCTTAGGATTGGGGGATTTTTTATAGTGCTTGCCTTGCACGCGGTCCGGGCGACCAAGCCGAGACCCTCGGTCCCGTAGACAGCCGCGAGACGTGACCACAGACACTACGTACGGGATTACGAGTTTTTGACAGTTGTCAACGGGGGGAAGGGGGTGATGAGAAAAGAGGAGAAAAGGAGTCCGAAGACGAAAGAAGAAAAGAAGGACCCCCGTTGACTGCTTGGTGGTAGAGTAAGTACACACCAAGCCCGTCTAAGTCCCGTCCCGAGTCCTCTCTGATCAGCAGAGGGGTACCAGGAGGGACGAAAGCAGAGCCCGCGAGGGGCACTGATGGACGGACGGTGCAGCTCTCCAAAGAATGCCTCTGTGTCCGCTGTAACTTTTTATTGAGGTTTTCTCCCTCGCGATCCGAAGACCCACGGGCAAGGACGGCGCCATCCGCCTTTGCCAACGCGCTGGCCGGACGGTAGTCGGGGTACGACTAGCCGCCCGTCCTCTTTCTCAGAGATTAGCCACAGGCAACGATTCCCCTCAGAAGGGCCTGCCTATCTACCCCATCCTATCTATCAACCGGCCTACACACACCCACAACCCTAACACCTTCCTTAAGGAATCGCTGCCTGCGTTGCCCGGGGTGCACCGGCCCGGTGACTGCTCTTTCATCCGAAAGAAGGAATAGCAGCCACACAGGCACGCGGGGAGGTTCTCTGATCCGCACCCCAGGTACGGAACCCTAAAATTAGTCTTCTAACCTACCCACTTAATCGGACTCCTGAAAAACAGACTTAGTTTCACTCAAACATCTTTAATTATTATTCGTAACTAAATAACAACCGAGCAGGGGCTTTCCTGGCAATGTTGTTAAATTAAAATTACAATTATTTAAGAAAGGAATGCCGGTGCTCTTCCTAGAAGTGTTAATTAACTTTAGCTATAAATTATTTGTTGAATGGAGTGTTATACGATATTTTAGATCATATGTTTATTAACGGACTAGTTGTACCAGTTCTCTGATTTTCTTTCATCAAATTGAATCTTTCTTAACTTGGGTTGTGTTTGAAATAGAATTAGTTTTTATTATAAGTCAAATCGATTAGATTGATTGAGTAACATTTTGTTTAGTCTATTGAAAATTTCTGACAATGGTCACACTGAACTGTCACTTCCGTTCGTTTCCTTGAAAAATTAACTCGCCGGTTGTCGTCTCGTACGTAAAATATCGCCCTTTGAATTAAAGCGAATTGAATTAAATTGAGTAAACCGTCTTGAATGCCGTCTTATCTAGTGCTGGCAACGGTAAATTGATTGTGAACTATTGATTGACATTTGTGAAAATTGTGAATCCGGTATCGACTTCCACGTGCCAACGTGTCCTGAAAACGTCGTGTTTGCAGCTCTAAGTATAAGATACTTCATTTATTTATTTTGGCCAATATACTGTATGAATGTGTCTAATTTAGCTCAAGCCTGACATCAGCAAGGATATCGGGTAAGTGAAATATAATATTGACATTGATTGATTTCAATTCATCCCTGTGCAACGCAGTGCATTGTGTCTGGATCATTGTCTTTCGTGGTCAGGTGGATGTATTTCATCTTCCACTGCGCACTTCTGATACACCTTCCTGCCTGGCTACGGTAATTCTAGACATAAATTTTGGTAGCAGAGCGTAGTTAACTGTGCCTATATTGTAAACTTGTATCTTAGCCGTTGATTGTATCTGAACTCAGATTGGTGTTGTATGAGCTATATATCTCACCTTGTAGATAGTATTGTAGTGTTTGTCAGGTCAGTTATTGTCTAAAATACATAATATTTAATTGTATAAGTTGACCTAGATAATTTGAAACACATTGTCACACATAACCTCAATCAGTAATTGTTGAGTTGTATTGTTGAAAAATCTAACTTAAATTTGTTGTTGCATTAATAAGTCACTTTGATTGGATACATATCAGTTATATGTATCAATTGATTTAGTTTATTGCATATATTGATATATTAAGTTTGAACCTTACATTGTTAAACTTTGTTATAATATAAAGATAATATTGTTAGGTAACACATATTCTGTGCTTACTTACTATTGTATATCTCAAATAATACAGCCAGTCTGTCTGTTGCAAGTAATTAGTTAATTTATTTGAATATTTAACTTTAATTAACTTATTCGAAGGTTCAACTTTTGATAACTTTGACTTTGTTTTGTGTCCATATATATTGAAACTATTAATTTTGTTGGACAGTAGATACCTGTCACTTGCCTGCACTTGCAGTAAACAGGCTAATACTTTGTTGGTTTCAAAGAATTAAGAAAAATTAAGTTTTGATTGTTAATATTATTTAACGCTTGTCCGGGCTCTTTTGAATTTTGATTATGTCAGCTATCAAGGACTTGCGTGCGGCTGCTGGTGCTTTTGCATCAGATTTGCGCTGGTTTGCCTCGGCCAGTGCTTTAGTGAACCGGCCTGATCGCCAGCAGGCCTTACTTCAAAGGTACGAGCGGATCGATGATCCGCACTTTCAGCGCTTGCTGTCTCGAAGTGTCAGTCACTGATTTCACTGCTGACCAGCGAAATAAGGTCAGCGAAGATTATGCCCAGGTCTTAGACCTGTATGATGCTGTCTCCAATACTGCGAGACAACTAGTTGTCGATAGGGAAGGGCAACCCGGCCTGAAGCAGGAGCTTCCTAGGTCAGCACCGGGGCTGGTGAGTAGGCTCCCTACTTTGGACCTCCCCCATTTTGATGGCTGCCTAGGAAGCTACCTGGGCTTCGTTAATTTGTTCGACAGCTTAGTCAATGATAGGGCTGACCTTCGGCCGGCACAAAAGTTGGCCTATCTAATGTCAGTTCTGGATGGGGAGGCTAAGGGCCTCATCCAGCATCTGCCCGTGTCTAACGAGGCGTACCAGACGGCTCGGGACCTAATTACCCGTAGGTACCATAATAAGCGTGGCCTCGCCGACACGCACATCGAGCAGATTTTGGGTTTGCCGACGCTCACCCGGGTCTCTGGGTTGCGCACCCAACTGTTGAACCCGCTCTTGGTGGCCATCAACGCACTTAAGTGCCTTGACCTGCCCGTAGACCAATGGTCTTATCTATTGGTGCACATTGTGCTGAAGAAGCTGCCTGCCGACCTGAGGTCGCGTTTTGAACAGCGCTTTGGTGGGGATAGCGCGACCCATCTGCCCCCCTTTGCTGACCTGGAGAAGTTCCTGGAGGATGAGTGCCGGGTCTTGGACAACTCCGGTGGTGACACGCCGGCTAAGTCGCAGCCGCCCAAGGTCAAGGAGCAGGCTCGCGGTCACACCCGAGCCAATGTTGACCGGCGCCCTCCTCGCTTTGCGGTCACGCAGAGCCCAGCGGAGTGCTCCTACTGCAAGGTCACGGGGCACAGAACGGCCAGTTGTAGAGCATTCTTGGACCTTCATGTCGCCTCTCGTAGGCGCATCGCGAATGCCCGCCGCCTTTGCTTCTCTTGCTTGGGGTCCCACTACCAGCGAGACTGCCCAAACTCTCGCCCCTGTCCTCACTGTGGAGGACAGCATTTGGACATTCTCTGTATGAATGCCAGAGAGGTAGGCCGCTTGTCCAACCATCCGACGCCGCGCACGGGCGGGTGTTTTGAAGGTGGCAGCCGAGGCTCACCGGCGCGCAGCCGAGAGTCACCTCGCTTAATTGATCGCCGCTCACCCCGCTTGGAGAACCGTAGCGTGCGCACGCCTCCTCTCTCTCGCGCACCTGAATGTGCGACCGCCCAGCGTCACCAGCACCATGACTGCTGCCCCAGGTATTCCCCTCCTTTGGCGGAGCGTCCCCGCCTTGACTCGCGCCCACCTCGTTTTGGGCGGGTGCGTCATTATGACCCCCCACAGATGGCGCGCGGATCGAGTCATCGCGCTTTTGAGGACTTCAAGCCGCACCCTCGTTTTGACTTGCCTGGTCCTGGCCAACGGTCGCCGCCCAGGCAACAATAGGTCATTGACCCCTGCCCTATAACGCCAACCTCCCCCATTGAGACCGTTATCCTACCAACGGTTGCTTTTAGGGTCTGGGGACCCACGGGGACCTCTGTTGTTGTCCGTGCTATATTGGACACAGGTTCACAAGGTTGCATTGTTTCCACTTATTTGGTAGGGCAGGTTAAATTAAATATGGGCTCTTTTCCAAATTGTATACGGGGCATAGGTGACGTAGCCTCTAATGTTGAAGGGCAAGTTAAGGTTTTGTTTGGCCCTGTTGAATCTTCACACCCGAGGATTAAAACCTCGGCTATTGTGTTGAAGAATATTTTGGGTATGCACCCTCAGAAACAGCTACCCGCTGCTGTGGTGAATTTGACATCGGGATTGGAACTGGCAGACCCCAAATTTGACACACCGGGACAAATCGACTTGGTGATTGGCTCTGATGTCCTCGGTGGAATTTTGATTGGTGGGAAACGGGTCTTGGTGCCAAATGGTTTGACTGCCATCCCGACCATATTTGGATTTGCTTTGATGGGCCCTGTACCTAGGGTCCCCCCTCCACCCGAACTTGATAATTTGTTGGCTGTAGGCTCTGCTCTCTCTGATGCAGTTCAGAGGTTTTGGGAGGTAGAGGAGCCCCCTCAAGTTGCCCGTTTGAATCCAGAACATGAGGAGTGCGAGCTGTTCTTCCAGAACAACACTGATCGACTCCGTTCTGGTCGGATTATCACGAAGCTGCCCTTTCTGTCTGTTCGGCCTCCGCTTGGTGAGTCACGACCTTTAGCCGAAAAGAGATTGTTGGCTATGGAGCGTCGCATGGGTCGTGATCCGGAGCTCAGACAGAAGTATATTGAGTTCAAGAGAGAATATGAACAATTGGGACACATGTCAGTGTCAAACTTGGATTGGCGTTCGGTGGAGCATTACTTTCTCCCGCATCATGCGGTATTGAAGCCATTGACTGGCAAGCTGCGCACAGTATTTGATGGTTCTGCGCAGACTTCAACAGGCGTATCCTTGAACCAGTGCTTGCATTCTGGTCCCAAGTTGGTCAAGGACCTTTGTGACGTCATCACCAGCTTCCGACGACATCAGGTTGTCTTTGTAGCTGATATAAAAATGATGTTCAGGCAGACTATTATCCACCCTGATGACCGTCGCTTCCAGTTGATCCTTTGGAGAGAGTCTCCTCGTGATCCCATGGTCGTCTACGAGCTCAATACTAATACGTACGGGTTAAGGTCAAGCCCCTACTTGGCAATACGTTCTCTTTGGAAGCTCGCAGACCGCGAAGGCTTACGTTTCCCACGAGCCTCCGCCATCTTGAAAGACGATATTTACGTCGATGATATTTGCTCGGGTGCCTCCAAAGCGGACGAGGCGATCCTCCTGCGGGACGAATTGATAGGTATTTTGGCCTCCGCTGGTTATGAGTTGCGCAAATGGATTTCCAACTCACCAGCGCTTTTGGAAGGCTTGCCAGAGGATCATCAGCAAGATCCACATTTGTTTGAGATTGTTGACAACCCCGCCATGATGGCTGTTCTAGGCGTCCAGTACAGACCAGTCCAAGACATCTTTACGTATAACGTAGACTTGAAATTGCCTTGTTCTTGGACTAAACGTCTCGTGTTGTCTACTGTCGCCAGAACCTTTGATCCGAACGGTTGGATTTGTCCTATCATATTTTGGGCAAAATGCTTCTTGCAGAAGCTTTGGAGAGCAGGATTGACCTGGGACGAACCTCTACACGGCACTCTTGTTGAGGAATGGACCTCTTTTGTATCCTCACTTCCTGCCGTCAACGAGATCTCCTTGCCTCGTCCCATCCTTCCTCCCGGGAAGTACAAGGCCACCCTTCACGGGTTTTGTGATGCCTCGGAACGTGGTCACGCGGCCGTGGTGTACTTGCGCACAGTCAGTGCCTCAGGTAAGGTGAGAGTTTCGCTGATCATGGCGAAGAGCAAGGTTGCACCCCTTCGGACATCTCTGACCATTCCGAAATTGGAGCTCTCGGAAGCAGCCCTACTTGTTCGCTTGTTGAATCACGTGTCCAGTACCTTGGGTAAAAGCATTTGCATTAATGGGACCTACGCCTGGACAGACAGCCAAATTGTTCTTTGTTGGTTGAAGGCTTCTGTCCTCACCTTGGAGATATTTGTCGCTAATCGCGTTTCCCAAATCCAGAAACCCGAAGTCAAACTTGTTTGGAGACACGTGCCAGGTGAGCTCAACCCCGCTGATTGTGCCTCGCGCGGATGCTTGACGCCTAGTTTGATAGGTCATTCGCTGTGGTGGGGTCCGGAATGGTTGAGTCGACCAGAAACTGATTGGCCTCGAACGCCAGTTTTGAATACTTCTAATTTGTCGGGTCTACGAACACTCGCTCTTGAGAAGGTAGAATGCGCCTTCGACCCCGATTTTTCGTTAAATCGTTACAGCTCCCTCGACAAGTTGTTAGGTGTCACTGCTTGGATAAAGCGTTTTGTTTTTAATTTTAGGCACCCACAACAGAAACGACTGACACCGTTTCTCTCACCACGGAACGACAGGAGTCCCTCACCTTTTGGGTTCGTTCTGTGCAATTGGCGCATTTCGAAAAGGAGATTGCTATCCTTAAATCAGGGAGATTGAAATTGTCGGGAGCTGTCTCTAAATTGAACCCCTTTTTGGACGAAACGGGTCTCTTGCGCGTTGGAGGGCGTCTCAAGAACGCCAACCTCCCTTACGGGGCTCGTCACCCCCCTTTGTTACCTAAGGACGGTCATTTGGTACGCTTGTTGGTAACTGACCGTCACCTTAAAAATTCGCATGCTGGTTGTAATGCCTTGTTGGCCATTTTGCAACGCGAATTTTGGATCTTGTCTGCCCGAAGAATTATTCGGAGTGTAGTCTTTCGCTGCATCCCTTGCTATAAGCTCAAGGCTTCCACCATGCAGCCGTTGATGGGGGACTTACCGGCAGATCGCGTAACTGAAAGCAGGACGTTTGACGGTGTTGGCACGGACTTCGCTGGTCCCTTCTTGGTGAAAACGTCGATACTTCGAAACAGCAAGACTGTTAAGGCCTACTTGTGCGTTTTTGTTTGTCTTTCCACAAAGGCCGTTCATTTGGAACTGGTCTCCTCGCTTACGACCGAGGCGTTTGTAGCCACATTTGACAGATTTGTATCCCGCAGAGGGCTGCCTTCCTTGATCCGTTCTGATTGCGGCACTAACTTCAAGGGCACCTATAATTATTTGAATGATGTTGTTAATTTCCTTGAAACCAACAAAGCTGATATAGGTGATAGGCTTGCCCGACGTGGGATAAATTGGTTGTTTTCCCCACCAAATTGTCCACACTGGGGTGGTATTTTTGAAGCCGCTGTAAAATCGGCCAAAACACACTTGCGCAGGACAATCGGTGAGTCTGTCCTTACATTTAAGGAACTCGCAACTGTGTTTTGTAAGATTGAGGCCGTTTTGAACTCTCGGCCATTGTGCCCGATCTCCTCAGATCCGAATGATTTGGAGGCCCTTACGCCGGGCCATTTTTTGATTGGTCGCCCATTTGTCGCCTTGCCTGAGTACCCCTATATTGATACGAGACCTGGTCGTCTCTCGCGTTTTGAATTGGTACGCCAGATTACTCAGAGCTTTTGGAAACGCTGGAATTTGGAATATTTGCACATACTCCAGCAACGCGTTAAGTGGACCGATAAGACCGATCCACCCAAGATTGGAGACCTCGTTTTGATCAAGGAGGCTAACCTTCCGCCACTCAGATGGCGCAGGGGGCGCATCCTTCGTTTGGTAACTGGGGCTGATGGAGTTCCCCGATTTGCTGAAGTCTTGGTGGACGGTTCGATTCTGAGGAGAGCGGTTGCAACATTGTCACGTCTACAAACCGATTAGCGGACCGGTAGGCCGGTCCGGGGCGGGTGGATGTTTGAAATAGAATTAGTTTTTATTATAAGTCAAATCGATTAGATCGATTGAGTAACATTTTGTTTAGTCTATTGAAAATTTCTGACAATGGTCACACTGAACTTTCACTTCCGTTCGCTTCCTTGAAAAATTAACTCGCCGGTTGTCGTCTCGTACGTAAAATATCGCCCTTTGAATTAAAGCGAATTGAATTAAATTGAGTAAACCGTCTTGAATGCCCCCTGATCTAGTGCTGGCAACAGTAAATTGACTGTGAACTATTGATTGACATTTGTGAAAATTGTGAATCCGGTATCGACTTCCACGTGCCAACGTGTCCTGAAAACGTCGGGTTTGCAGCTTAATAGCTAAGTATAAGATACTTCATTCATTTATTTTGGCCAATATACTTGTATGAATGTGTCTAATTTAGCTCAAGCCTGCTACATCAGCTAGGATATCGGGTAAGTGAAATATAATATTGACATTGATTGATTTCAATTCATCACTGTGCAACGCAGTGCATTGTGTCTGGATCATTGTCTATCGTGGTCAGGTGGATGTATTACATCTTCCACTGCGCACTTCTGATACACCTTCCTGCCTGGCTACGGTAATTCTAGACAGGTTGAGAGTGAAAACAAAGCAGACTAAGACAGTATTAAGTTTCACATTTATTATTTTAGATAATAAGATAATAATTCAGGCGTTGGCACTCCATTGTATACTAAAGGAAAGCAAGAGGAAACCTCCTTACACCCTCGATATGACCACCATTATATATTTATTCAAACGAGAGAGAACTTACGTTGATAAAGTTGACTGGTAAAAATAGTCATGATAGAAAATCTTAGTAAATATATGTTCAAGAACTCCGGTACCTTACTTCAACATACAATTATTATGGCAGCTCACATGACATAAGATTTCTAGGTCATAATTTTGTAAACACACTTTTTTAAATTTCACTCTTAAAACTTCGCCTATGTTCGCATCTCGAGAACACCGTATGAATGCTACAGTTAGACCTAAAATACTCCGAGAAGACCTAAAATAAGCCTCTAGAGCAACTTCAGAAAACTGCTTAAATAAAAAGGTTCTCTCTCGACTCAAATTTTCTAAAAGGCAGTGAGATTCTCCCAATTAATATAGGTTAAGTAGAGCTCCTTTCATTTTGATTTTGTGTTGTGAATCAGTAGGTTACGAGGCAAGGGTAGTATAGATGAATTTGTAATATAATTAGGTATTGAAACTTCAAATAAAAGATTTAGAGTACTTCAAATAGGAGATAAAGATAAAAAAAATATTTTCCTTTTTAATTAGAAGTCGTACCACACGTACAGACTCACGTTGTTTTATCTTGTGGGTTTTGATAGTCACATGGCATAGTCGCACATAGTATGTCTGGTTTAAACTAAGCTCACAAAATACTTTGGTGATGCGGCGTTGTGCGATGACACTCTTAAGGCCAGCAAGTGTTGCTGACAGAACGACATAATGTTCACTACGTTTTTAATTTTTAATATACTGTTGTGCGAAAGCATACATGTCACATGGCGGCAATACTTACGAATACTTGCAATATCAGGGGTACTGCCTTTGTATTCTATGGTCAAGGTTATTCTTCACTCAACAGCTTACAATACCCTTAAACAGCTTGTAACCGAAGATACGAATATTTGTGAAGGTCTTGAAGGACCAAGCGAGATGACGCAAAATACACCGGCCAAATTCAGTATCAAATACTTCAATAAAGTCAAATTTTCCTAAATTCTCTACTGTCGAATGTCCACGAAATTCATGACTTCGTGAAATCGAGGTAGCTAACTTTCCAGACCTACTCTGACATCTATATATCCATTACAAGATATATGACTTTCAGAACGTTAACATAATTATGAATAATATCACTGTGGTGAAACGTTATACAACTAACTGCATGTGTCGTTTAGGATGGACTACAAAGTGAGCATATGGAACCACATAATAATATTTCATTATACTCTACACACAGGGAAAAATATTATCATACGATTTAAATTGTTCTTAGTGTACATTTTGAGGGAAAAGATATTATAGAAATTTAAACTTTCGTGGTCACTATAATAGGAAAAGATATTCTCAAAGTTGAGTTAAAGTGTGGTGGAGGATGAATCCTGCTATCGACTCACAGTGCTGCTGCAAAGCAAATTAGGATAGACTTAAGACAAACGGTGGACTGCGAATTGTGATATATTAACTCCCGATATAAGTTCGACTTAAAAGGCGGCATTGCTCTCGACCGATGACCATGTATGTTACAACCATATTATTAAGGTCGAAAACAAAAATGGTAGCGCTTGGATTATGGGGATGGAACACTCAAAACTCGGCGTAATGGACAAGAGGAAGACAGTAGCGGCCGGTTAATTAATTTGCCAACAGTAAATGGATCGATTTCACTTGCTTGCAAAGATTTTTTTTTGTCCAAAAATAATGTAGCTTTCTTGGTTCGCTTCAATTATTTATTCCACCTGCTCCTATGTCCATTAGTCGCACACATAGTTATCCGCATATTAACTCCGAATTCGTGCGTATACAATGCACATGTGTGTGTGAAGTGGAGCGTTCTCGTCCTGTGCTCACTAACGCCCTCTATCGTGTTCGGCACCAAAATACATGGCATATTGTTCAACAGACCGCTTTGGATTTACACCGTCCGTAATGTTAGTTATATTTATTTTTCAGTTTTATTATCATACTGTCTATTGCTGTCCACCTCTGAGCGAAGACTTCTTTTTGTGTTTTAATAAATTTTTGAAAAGCAGCGATAGCTGAGTAGAGAGACCAACAGACTGCTACGCAGAGAGTCTCGGGTTCAAATCTATGGCACGGACCAATGACTTTTCGGAGTAAAGTGCGTATTAAATTGTTAATTCTCGCTTGCTAATCCGGGAAGAAAAACATCGTGAGGAAACCTGCATGTCTGAGAGTTCTCCATAAAGTTCTCGAAAGACCTGAAGTCTGCCACTTCGCATTTGGCCAGCGTGGTGGACTATGGCCTTACCCTTCTCATAGTGAGAAGAGGCCCGTGCCCAGCAGTGGGACAGTATAAAAGGCTGATGATGATGAACTTCTTGAATCAGTAGAAGTATTTTGTCTACTATGACACGCAGCCTACACGGGTTGGTATAGGGTTTAATGTCGAGTTTAAATATATTTATACTGCGTGTGTTTTCCTTAGTCGCCACGGAATGAACTACTAATTTGTATTCTTAATCAAGTACATAATAAAAAACTTATTTAATAAACAAAACCACAAATAATATTCCGGGAATTACCTCATTTGCCCGGTAGCTGAGTTTTGAAATGAGTTTTCTCATCAGAAAATTCTTAGTAGTAATATAATACCGAAAACGATACGTAGACATCTTTGAAATTATTTCTACGTTATGAAATATGGTGATATAGATACCAACATTATGTTTAACTGTACACTTTATAGCAACCAAGTTGGAGTGTGTCGGTTGTTAGATGAAGTTGAACGGTGATGTTCGGGAGGCCGTTTTTTGCCAAGCCATCTACAGTGCAATTCTGTGGACACACGTAGGGCTGGTGCGATCTGATCTACTGTACCATTGACTCGAGAAAAAGACGAAGAAGCACCAAGTCGATTTTATACTACAAGGAACTAATTCAAAAAGCCTGTTGTATTGTCACCTCCATACATTTATGAATCTATGCCAAGAATTCTAGACTCAAGATGGCTGTGAAGATAGAGGCCCGCAAGACGTTATTGCATATCACTGCTCCAGTGATTGCACTTGCTACCGGCGAGGAATTTATCTCAACTACGAAACATGTTACTATTAGAATATTCGGTAGCTTTAGGCTTATATCAGGGAACTATTCATGTAACAAGTTAATTTAGCTGCGTATTCTGTTCGGATAAGATTTATGTCTCAGGAATGCAATTATTGTAAGCTTTACCATACATGTAGATATGATGACTTATCATAAGAATTTTATTTGTTAGGAATTGTCAGAAGTAAACGAGTAGTAGAGGTAGGCCTCCCGCAAGGTGGACTGACGATCTCGTTGGGATCACAGGTAGCGGATGGATGCAAGTGAAAATATCCTTGGGGAAGGCCTATGTCCAGAAGTGGACATCTTTCGGCTGATGTGATGAAACGAGTAGAGCCTCATAATTAGTCGGTTCAGATACTACTTAAGAAATTGTTGCCTCTGTGAGCTTCCTTTACAGCCTTTTGCAATGCCTCTCCAAATTAGCTTCAAAGTAATACTGTGAGACTATGGGAGAATCTGGCCTAACATACCACGCTGGCCAGATGGGTTGATAAAAAGTTTGTTGTCGAGCTTTCTCTCTCTTTGCAGAGATACTATTTGCCTATTTTCCTTACGTCACCCACTTTACGGCTATTTGCAATATTCGAACTATAGATAGATCTGTAGATTTTAGATTCATGATTGACATATTTTGTATGGAGCTTATGTCAAAAACAAATCTAAAATCTACAGATCTATCTATAGTTCAAATATTAAATTCCGTAGCTAATGAGATTGAATTCTAAATCCATCATTAATCTACATGGAGCTGTGAACTTATAAGGAAAAAACTTTAGAATTTCACGATGGGCGTAAACTTAACCGACATAGAATCAACAACAAAAGTACGTTCAACTGAAAACGCTGTTGCTAATTATATCGCCAGACGGCATTTTCATTAATAATAAATCACAGAGGACGAGAAGCTGTCTTTGTAAGTGAAGTATCTTCTACATAATTAAAGCTCTCAGACATCTTCACACGATTCTGTTTGGCCATCGTGGCACAATTTAACCGCTCGACAAGTTAGAACGGGCCACTTGATAAACACATCCCTCTAGCGAAGCGCAATTTAGCAATAAACAATTTGATTGCTCTATATTTAGGTGCTATAGTCGCATAGAATGATTATCAAATGTGTCTACTCATTATAATAAAAAGAGTTATATCATTTGACGACCGGTTGGCGCAGCGGGAGTGTAAGCGACTGCTACGCCGAAGGTTGCGGGTTCGATTCCCGCTCAAGTCAAACATTTGTGTGCATGAACATGGATGTTTGTCTTGGTCTGGGTGTTTCTATGTATAATATGTATGTATTTACAAAAAAAAAAAGTATATAAGTATGTTTATCCATTATCTAGTACCCATAGTACAAGCTCTGCTTAGTTTGGGACTAGATGGTGATGTGTGTATGTGGTAGAATATTATTATTATTATTTACTGACACATCTGATCACAATAAGGAAGTGAGTAGACTACTATAACTACAGATAATGATTTTTATAAAGAAGTTACGCCACATCCTGCTATGGCTGTCCTTGTTTAATTAATAATCTTGAAAGCTATGGTGTTTTCATTATTTGATACAGTTTTATATTATTTTATATTGTTGGCGGGCAAACACGATGTACTCCCCTATTAAATACGATAAATAAGTCACGATATAGGGCCAAAATTCCCTCTTTTTCTGTTAAGAGAAACAATGTCATTCACCCAAGATACAAAAACCATAAAGTTGTGCCTACACGCTGTATAATATACGTTACATAACTTGTATACATGCGAAACTATAAATGCCTTAAACAAAGTTTCAACATGAACGGCTTGCCGATATTCCATGAACAATGAGGCGACAGTATTGGCCCATCCTTTCAATAGACGTCATCAAACCAATCGACCGTTCAGTAGTGTTCAGTTGTCTCAATATAGATTTTTGCTTTACTAAACTGAACTTGATCTTGCTTAGAACACAAAGGATGATGCCAGAGTTTCTATGAAATCCGGTCCCACCTTCCAATAGCTATGTGTGTTACATCGTTGGATAGGTAATTTTGAGCTGAATAAAAGTAACTATGGCGCCAAGTTTAAAATCTTAGTCCGTTCAGAGTTATTCTTTATTAAACATGATTGATTGATTGATTGATTGATTAACACTTTATTGTACACCAGTAAACATGAGGTCATACAATATTAACTTAAATAACTTAAAACTAGTAGCACAATAGGGCGGTCTTATCGCAAAATGCGATCTCTTCCAGACAACCTAGTTTGGAATACAATGAATAAAAGTATAATAGTGTGGGTTAAGGTGTACAATGAAGAACAGTGTCATAATAGGTAAAATAATAAAACATAGTATTATGTCAAAACAATGTTATATAAGTAAAAACATATAATACGTATAAATTGTACGTACAATACATATAATAATACTAATACTAAATTACTGAATGGCAAAACAATACTTATATACAGTAGATAAATAAACTACACATATACCTACTAAACATTATACTTAATATACATAATATAAGCTATATTTACAAATGTATATAATTATATATATCTAAATATATTTATTAATATATACCTACAACTGTCATGATAATTGTGACAAATAAAGATTTGTTACAAGTTTTTTAAATACAGGGAGAGATTGAGCCCGTCTGATTGTTTCAGGTAACCCATTCCACAAACGTACAGCTTGCACTGTGAAGGATTTTTGAAAGAAAACTGTGGAGTGAGTAGGGACCTTCAATTTGAGATTCTCTGATGATCTCAAGCACTTTGAATGAGTGTCATGTAGATATTCGAATCGTCGTTTAAGATAAGGAGGGAATGAAGGATTAAAAAGTATATTATATAGAAGGCAAAGGATGTGAGTATTCCGTCGAAGGCGGATTGGCAGCCACCATGGTTGTTTTATCAGTAGCCAAGCAATGATATTTTTACGTAATAATTGGATTTGTGCTTTATACACGTAGTGTAGATACTAACCTACGGTTATCAATTGCGTCACTGAGTCGCAAACCTTATGACAAAAAGTTAAACAGATGTCCACATTGACGAAATGCTATTTCTTACAAATAAAACACAATAGCGTATTTTAAACCTTTACATTTATTTAATCATCGTTGTGCAATGACGTTATTTAAAAATAAGGCTTTGCCTACAAATCCCTCATGTCTGGCGTGCCCTAGGTACCAAATGATTGAAACGATATGCGCACAGGTCCCTACAGTACGTCGTCCCGTTATGCAGGTACAATATCTTTGGATAATATCGATGTTGCGAACTAATAAGTAACAGTAGTACTTTCGTAAGAGCCAAGCATCCTCATCAATGCCAAAATCAGGTACATCCTCCAGTGCAGCTTCTCGGTATATTTCTATTGTATACATTCCATTTTGTAGATGTTCGCTGCAGTAAGATTTCACTAACTTGAGTTGATAGGTTCCCAAAGCTAACAAAATGATTTATTCTTCACTGAATCTCGGAAAATCAATATCACTTGCTTCTATTCTTGTAAAATCCGCTCTTCTGCTGTTTAAACGTTTCCGTTCCACATATTCATATAAAATATTAGGGGTATGTAACTTCAGCCTTATTTCGGTGACGATAGCTTCTGCATATTGACTATCTTCGATGGGTATATGAAAGTGGTTTGTGATAGCAGCAGCTATCCTAAACTCAGAAAACATATGCGGCAACGCATTGTTGAAATACTTTTGGCGAAACAGTTTAAAGTCCCGTTTGAACCTACCGTTAACCACTTCCACTACCCAGCGGCAAATAGTGACCAATCGAGATTCGTTGGCTTGGTCAGTAGTAAGTTGGGATTCGTGTCTATCCTTTGATGGCGGGACATGGTATTCATAACCACAGGCTTCTATATCATCCAAGCTGTCCCTATATCCGCGACCCAAAATAAATACGTCATTAGTTTCAAGGAGACAGTGAATTGGATGTTCACCATTATTCATAATATCGCTCATTATGTTTGCGTCTGTTTTTGTAGCAGCATGGGGCCCTGTGACGTCAATTATATAGCCATCCGTTGTGACTATAACAAATGGTTTTAAAAGATTTTGAAACTTGTGTAAGCTATGAGACTGTCGTTGAAACAGGTAGTTCGAACTTTTATTTATATAAACATATGTCCCGTTGCATATTAAGATAGCTTTCGTATTTTCATCGTTTCCAAATAAAGTTTTTGGTATCATCAGGTTTCGACGAAAATATCATGTTTATTTATATGGTCGAGCCCTAGGTGATGATCAACGTACTCATTGGTGAAACACTCACGAGCTATGGCCATCAATCGCTCAAGGTTTTGTCTCGACATATTGAATAAAGTCGCGAGCCTCTCATTTGAGTCACCGGTTCGCAGCTTTGTTAGAAAGATACCTAAGGCGGTTCTAGGATTTTTACATCTCTGGCTCAATGATGGAGTTGGTTCCAACATCTCTTAGAATTGCTCAAAACTACGGCCGGTCCAAAAGTGCATTTCTTCGCTAGTAACGGCACCTATCGTGTTAAAATCTAACCTCGAACCTTTTTGTACAGCTTTTCTCATAATGTCACTAATGTCACTGAATTGTGCTGCATTGAAGTCATGGGTGACATTGCAATGTTGAGGTAATTCGTCCCAACTGTTACTCTCTAGGTGTTCTTGACAAACTCTGGCGCTAATGGGGATGTATAGCTTATGTTCACAGAAAGTGTGTATTTTTATGACTTCTGGTATTCTATGACGAGTGACATTACGACAGTTGAGGAAAATACAATGCCTAGCAGTGTTTGGTGCTCGTGAATACTCGGGAACGTGAATTGCTGTTGAGATTTGTGCTTGTGGCTCGTCGTTTGCTTCTTGAGGAGGAGGCAATGGAGGAGGTGGTCTGACTGCACTTTCAACTCTTTGCCAACATCGATGGCACACACTCCGCGTGTTGTCAAATACAACCTGTAAAAAAGTATACTTAATAAACACATTATTTCTTTTTATAGATACATTAGTCTAAATATAAGGTATAGTAGTTAAGCTTAGTATTACGTGCGCTCAAACAACGCACACATAGACTTCCTCCCACCCACCGACACGGAATACACCGGAACTTAAACTAGGAAACCGGATTCTTAAATGAGTGCGTGTTCATGTGTGTGCGCGCGTTGCTCGAGCGCGCGTAGTACTATGCTTAACTTCTGTAGTCTCTCTATTTTGTGTCTAGCGCAATATCTCTTGAAGTACTTACCTCCAACAATGCATTTTCCTGAATGTATGTTGCAAACTCTGGTCGCATTCTTGTAAGTTTGTAGGGGGTATTCATAAATGTGTGTTGTAAGAGATAAATAAATAATCCAAAAGAAGAAATATATACTTTTACTGGTACCAGGTTACAATATAAATATACTATAAATTTACGACCTAACTGTATGGGAGCGGGAAGACGACTGCTGCGCCGCACTTACACAATATCGTGCCTTGTCATATAATTTGTAGCGTCAGCAGCCGCTACAATATTCCCCCCTTTATAAAAAAAAAGAACGAAACAAACTTTTAACAATAAAAAAGAGACCTAACTAAATAATATCAGTAGAAAACAACAAATAATAGCTTCAGTATAAAATAACAACAAGTACATGCTAGCGCTCGGATCACGTTATCGTAAACAATTGTACCTACGCATCAAGTTACCGGAGCGCTAGTTCGGAGAATGCAAAGTTGGCAGAAACACTAACCGTGTATGGAACTCTATAACGATAAACCAAGTGACTTTATTTTTAGATTGATACAATTATTAATTTACACTAAGAAAGATGCCAAAACACAATAACAACACAATAAATAAGACCGTTGCCGTTTTTATCACATTCCATTTGCTCTTCGTAAGCCGCTTGTACAGAGAGCTGGTCGTACGAAGAAGCGAAAACGTTGTCAATTCTGCCAGCGATCTTCACCATGCTGCCTGGGCCGTGATGAGGGATGACAGGGTGCGCAATCCAACACTGAGCGGTATTCAGCCTCGCTTCCAAGTGTGATCAGCCGCAACGACGCGTGCACTGTTCCATGGAGTGCCACGGCCGGTCCCTTGTAGATCACCGTCCTTGGAGTGTGCTGCGTATTGTTCGTCTTGGTGCGGAATGCTGCCTCGCCACCAAGGTCAATACGCCTTACGCGTTGTGCCTCGACGTACTGTTATAACCCGAGATAGTTCCTTAATAACGCTTGATCAGCATTTCACGTATTCTAGTACATTTCCATTCTATTGTTTCTACTTGGTCAGCATTTTCATTTACTTGTATAATTTATTTCATACTAAAGTTAGTTAGATTCTGTCCGTCGCGAAAAGCGGTTCGCTCCCGGAACTCGGAAATCGGTACCAGTAGAACTGTATCTGTAAAGTGTTGCCTTGAACAATAAATATCAGTGCAGTTTAAAAATTAGTTTTTTTTAAAAAGACAAACAGGGACGGCCTCCTAACAATTTTGGTGTCAGAAGTGGGATCTCGTAAATGGTGTCCGTTGATACCTAGAGATACGAATCCCAGAGACTCCCAGTTTGCGTGATCGATGGTAAGACAGAACCCAAGGTTGTGCCCACGTCACACTTCAAGGTCGACGGTAAGACTCTGTGTAGCAGCCAGAGCCCGCACCATTCTGGTCACCGTAAAACCAAGATTGGTCGACGGTTAGCCTCCACCGCATCGTGAGAGCCCGCACCATCCGGGTAGCAGCAGATCTAACTCACCAACATCATATTAACGAGTAGAGCACTCGTTAACGCCGAAACACTTCCACCTCACCCAGCATCACCAGCACGTGGACGCCGGCGCCGCCCTCACCTGTCGTCGAGCACGCGGTCACCCTGCCGCGCTATCCGAGCGTGTCAGATCCTGTTCCCACGAGTGATGGTTTGTGCAGTGATCGTGTTTATGTGAGTCTTTTAAATTACTTACCATATTTTCACCGTATCTACTATTTTTCGTCAACGTTACCATTTCCACTGTTTCTACAATTTTCGTGAACTATAATTTTCTACTCCGCATCATATTTTTGTGTGTCGTTACTGTATACTTACCATATTTTTGTGTGTCTATTTTATAGCTATATTTTCTATATCTGTACAATTGTCCAATGTCACTTAAAACAGAATCTAAGGCAAAACCTGAAATGGCCGAAAAAATTACACTTTCAGTACTTACCAAATTCATTAAACCTTATAATGGGGACCGGGACTCCCTCCCCGCGTTCCTTACCAAGTGTGATAACGCAATGTCGTTATCTACAGCAGATCAACAAAATGTGCTCTGTAAATATATAGTATCGCAACTTGAAGGTAAAGCTCAAGTAGCTTGTAGTCTAAAATCGTTTTCCACATGGGACGAGATAAAGGCATTTTTAAGATCTACATTCGGCGAGAAAAAGCACGCGACTCATTTATTAGCGGATTTGCAAAATTGCAAACAAATTAGTAGCGAAGATGTCACGAAGTACTCTTTGCGTATCGAGCAAATTTTAACCCGAATATTATCCGACATTCACTATAGCTGTAAAGATGAAAAGGAACTACCAGGCAGAATAGCTGCTATGGAAGACTTAGCCTTAAATACATTTATGTTAGGGTTAAATAACTCAATAAGTAATGTTGTTAGGTGTAGGAATCCCTCGACATTGAACGAGGCGGTCCAGCACGCAATCGAAGAGGAAAAGTTATATAATTTATCTAATTCTAAATCTAATCCTAAATTCCAGCGTATTTGCAGTACGTGCAATAAACCTGGGCATAATGCTTCAGAGTGCTATAGGAATAAAAAACCTTCTGATTCAAATCGTAATAACTATCAAAAATCTTTCCATATTCCTTCTAATAACTATCCTAATAATAACTATCCTAATACTAACTATCCTAATAATATACGGTGTAGTTACTGTAAAAATATAGGTCACACGATAGACCAATGTCGCAAACGCCAGTACAATATGCAACGCCGTGAGAACGCGAACCAGGCGCAACATGATCAACCGCCGCGCGATAACAACGGTCGCGCAGTTAAATTCTGCGAAACCATTCCATTTCACCATGGAGTGCCCCTGTATGGGTGGTCCCCAAAAAAATGGACGCGTCTGGCAAAAAGAAATGGAGAATCGTAATCGATTACCGCCGTCTTAACGATGCGACGGTCTCCGAAAGCTATCCACTGCCTCTGATCACTGACATCTTAGACCAATTGGGTCATTCCAAATATTTTAGTACTTTAGACCTCTCTAGCGGTTTTCATCAAATTAAAATGAGTTCCAAGGACGCGCCGAAAACCGGATTCACAGTTAACACTAATTCTAGCACTTCCGGGCATTATGAATTTACTAGGATGCCATTTGGCTTGAAAAATGCTCCCACAACATTCCAAAGGCTTTATGAATACGGCTCTTTCAGGACTTCAAGGTCTCCACGCTTACGTTTACTTGGATGACTGTATTATTTACTCGCAAAACTTGCTTGACCATATTAAAAAGCTTAAATTAGTTTTTGACAGAATGCGAAAATTTAATCTTAAATTACAGCCAGATAAGTGCGAGTTTTTACGTCGCGAGGTTGCTTATCTTGGCCACATTATCACCGACAAAGGTGTATCTCCGAATCCTGATAAGGTCAAGGCCGTCAGCGAATTTCCAACCCCTACTAATGTCAAACAAATTAAATCTTTTCTAGGCCTTGTTGGCTATTATAGGCGATTTATTGAAAACTTTTCGAAGTTAACTAAGCCTCTCACATCCTTGTTGAAAAAGGACGTCACTTTTAATTGGACTGTTGAACAAGAAACAGCTTTACAAATCCTTAAAAATAAACTTACCACGGCTCCTTTATTACATTACCCTGATTTTAGTGCTCCGTTTATAATCACAACAGACGCCTCAAACTACGCCGTAGGCGCTGTGTTGTCTCAAGGCGATATAGACAAGGATAAACCTATAGCCTACGCCTCTTGAACGCTTAACAAAGCCGAAGGTAATTATTCGACAACGGAGAAAGAGCTCCTTGCCATTATTTTTGCAGTGAAAACCTTCCGCCCTTATATATTTGGGCGCAAATTTAAGATCGTTACAGATCACCGACCTTTAGTTTGGCTTTTTAGTAATAAAGATCCAGGCAGTCGACTCATCAGATGGCGCTTAAAGCTTGAGGAGTACGACTACGAAATTGTATATAAGCAAGGTCATCTTAATTCAAACGCAGATGCGTTATCTCGACATCCAGTAAATGTCATTGACTTAAATCGTCTTAATAATTCTACCTACGAAAAATATTTTAAGAACCAATTTACAAATAAGTTACCTACCTCTAATACTATTATCAAAGAGTGTAGTCAGGCTCTTCATTTATCTAAAATAAAATCAATCGCTTGTCCAGTCTCTTTAGACTTTGATAACTCTATGCCTCACTTCGAAGAAATACTATCGCAGCTCGAGAATTCTGCTGAATTGCTTAATACGGAACGCGAGCCGTTTACAGTACATAAAGTTATTAATAAACACAAGATATATTATTTTCTATATTCTAAAGTACATCATTATGAAGAAACAAAATACAAAGATATTTACAATTTATTAATTAAATTAAGAGATATGCTCTTATTAGATAACATAACTGATCTTGCTATATCTGATTTTACAGATCCTTTTTCTAAAATTGTATATACTAAATTATATAACATGATATCTTACGTTTTTCATAACACAAATATTAAAGTACATATCTATAAAAATCAATTAATTTACCCAACTCCTGCCGAGGTCCCTACAATTTTGACGGAAAATCATGACTCTACCATTGCTGGTCATCCAGGTGCACGCCGCATGTACAATCGAATCAAGGCCGCATATTACTGGAAAGGCATGCGTGCCGATATTGAACGGTATGTCAAACAGTGTAAGTTGTGACAAATAAATAAGCCATTAAGGCTCTCAAATAAAGCTCCTATGGAGATAACTTCTACATCTACTAAACCATTTGAACGTTTAGCTCTAGACATCGTTGGTCCATTACCCGATGCTGGTTTCCAAAATTTTAAGTACATCTTAACTCTACAAGATGACTTAACTAAATTTTCAAGTGCTTATCCTATGGTTACCGCTACAAGTGAAGAGATAGCTCGAAATCTCGTACACTTTATGTCGTTGTTTGGGTTTCCTAAAACTATTTTAACAGACCTTGGTACATGCTTTACTTCAGATCTATTTAAACAACTTACCGAAATTCTTAAGATAAAATCTCTTTTTAATACTCCTTACTATCTGCAAACGAATGGTGCATTAGAAAGGTCACATGGGCGGAAGCCCGTGCACCTCATTTCATTTCAACTCCATTGAACTGCACTGACTTCCACTCTCTGCATTCGCGTCCGTTGCAGAGTTTGGCGAATGGCCTTAGGGGAGAGCGCAAGTCGTGTAGATCCCTAAGGCAAGGCTGGTGGACTATCCTTCCCGAGGTTGCCGCCCGTTCTTGGTCTGGTTCCCTATGAAACAGACGTAACGAAAACCTCCAGCCGCCCTCACCCACACACATGCACAAGCACGTACACACATACATTCACTACACTAACCCAATCATTCATACGGACGCGCACACACACACATACACACACCACACCTACATAGAAACACATACACATACGCCAACGCACACGCTCATACGGAGCCAAAACAAAAACAAAAAAAAATGAATGTGAAACAAAATAATAAACTACCCCAGGAGGGTACCAGCGTCCGTGACGCTGGAGAATCCCTCCCTGCACCCTCGGGTCCAGGCTGCCCCACGTATTCTGGAGGGGGCAATGTTTCACGTGAGCGTAGTTTAGACCTGCACGACCTGGCAAATGCCATGCCTCGTGCAGTACACATAACCAACACCTCCTGGACGGTTGTACCGCGTCGAGCAGACGAACGCCGCAAGGCAAACGTCAGCTCCGCTGCAACCGTATCCGGTAGAGGTAAACACCGCGGAAAGCGCTCCCGTCATCATAGACGTCAGCGTGAGTACGCAGCGCACGCGGGAGGTAGCGAACCGACAACGTCGGCGAACGCACCCCCCGCGGGAGGTAGCGAACCGACAACTTCGGCGAACGCACCCCCCGCGGTAGGTAGCGAACCGACTACATCGGCGAACGCACCCCCCGCGAGACAACCAACAGCTGGCGCAACGCACCAGCGCGGACATCCGCCCTCAGCCAGCGCGATGAGGGAACCGCCCAGGACGAAGCATTCGGCAGGACGCGGCGCGATTGGTGGACGCAGCAGCTCAGGCTTGCAAGCGGAAACCACGCGGACGGCGAAGAGTGAGCCTTCGGGCTCGCTCCCGCCGGCTGCACGCGCCGCTCCGGCCGGTGCAGCGCCGGGCACCCCCCGTCGCGCCCCCTCGACGGCAGTCGGAGATGCGGAACCAACAGCCCCATGGGGCACAACCGGGCCACGCCGCAAACGCGGCCCCAGAAAAGGCGGACCCAGGCACGCACCGACCAATCCGGCGCTCTCGGGACGGCCCACTTCGGCGACACCGTCGAAGAGGAACCGTCACGACGACACACCACCAAGCGCCACGACGAAGCGTGCGAGAGTGGACGCAACACCGAAGAGGGCAACGATGAGCTACGCCGATGCGACTAACTCGCATCTGATGGTGGCCGTCGTTGCCACTCCACCCACAGACCTGACGGTGGAGCAAGCACGGCAGCTCGAGCTCTCCATAGAGGAGCGCATCTTGGAAGCAGCCTTTGCACCACCGTCAAATAACGAGCCCGCACTCGCGCCATCCTTTAGAGGCAAACCGCTTGCAGCAGGAGGAGTCCTGAAGCTATGGTGCGAGGACGAGAAATCGCTGGCGTGGCTCAAACGAACGGTAGCGGGACTGCAGTCACCGATCGAAGGAACCAGGCTGGCTGTCATCGGGCAGACGGACCTCGCGAAGCGCGTTCGCGCATCGCTCTGGCTGCCGAGGTCGACCAGCCTGGAACTCCCGAAGATCCACCAACTCTTAGCTGCCCAAAACCCCTGGTACGCTGTCCAGACGTGGCAACTGTACAGCGCTACCATGCAAGAGCACGGCCTATACTTGTCCCTGGGCATCCCCGAATCGGAGGTCCCGAGAATCGAGGCGCGCGACCGCCGAGTCTCCTTCTTCACCGGCAGCGTGTACGTACTGTTCCACGCTGCCGGGGCAGGGGCTGGCGGGACGGTTGCCGCGCCCAGGGAAATACCGCCCGCCAGCGGGCATACACAGGAACGAGAGACAACATCAGCCGTTCCCAGCACGTCGGGCACAGCCCGCGCACACACAACGCCCGCAGTGACAATGAGCGCTGTGACGGCAGTTGACGACGAGCACGACTCGTCTGACGGGGAGTCCGTGGACAGCAATGTTCTCGGATCATCGTCAGACTAGAGTCGTACAGACCAACCTCCAGCACAAGCAAATCGCAACGGCTACCCTACGCAGGCTGCTGGAGGTTAACCACCACACAATAGCCCTAATCCAGGAGCCGTGGATTAGAGGCGACACCATATGTGGACTTAACAACATCGGAGGTAAGATATTGCATTGGAGCTCGGCATCTAAGCCGAGAACATGCATATACATTCCCCGAACAATACCAGCATTGCTGCTGACTAACTTCTGTTCTAGAGATCTCACAGCCGTGGGAATACGAACAGGGCCCAATGATCAGATGCTTGTACTAGCTTCGGTCTACATGCCCGGTGATGAGGAGATCCCATCGAAGGAGCTGGCCGAGCTGGTGCAGCACTGTGAGGACCACGGCTGGCCAATAATACTCTCGGCAGATGCTAACGCCCACCATCCACTGTGGGGGAGCCCCGAGGCAAATAGACGAGGTGAGATCCTAACTGAATACATCTACACAACAACACTAACGGTAATCAACAAAGGCTCAGAGCCCACATTTGTCAGCTCCAGATATCAAACCATAGTAGACATTACACTGGCATCGGATGGGGCCGCGGAACTTGTCACGAACTGGCATGTGTCCGCCGAACCATCCTTTGCCGACCACAGACGTATCTGCTATGACATACGAGTGCAAGAGAGGGTCATACAACCAAAACGCAACCCACGTAATACCGACATTGCGAGATACAAGACCCTGCTCGAACAAGAAATAGCCATGTCTAATTTCAACGACATGAACACAAGCACTACACACATAGAACACAACACTAATTTACTAACAAAATGCATACAACGCAGCTACCAACAAGCCTGCCCCACCACACTACCGAAAACGAGTAGTAAAACCCTATGGTGGGGATCGGAACTGGAGAAACTCAGGCGCAATCTGAGACAACTCTTCAACCGGGCCAAAAACACAAGGAAAGACACGGACTGGGACAAATACAAAGAAGCCCAGTCGCACTACAAGAAACGCATACGATTCCGCAGGGGAGAATCCTGGCGAAATTTCTGCACCAACATTAATTCCACATGCGAGGCAGCCAGGGTAAAAAAGATCCTATCCCAGGACAGCAACAAGACCCTAGGCTCCATAAGAAAGCCTGATGGCACCTACGCAACCACAGACATGGAAATAAGCCAAATACTAATCGAAACGCACTTCCCAGGTTGCACAGTGACCGAAGACTGTGATTGGGAAGAATCAGAACACAGACCACCGACCCAGACAGACTGGGCGATAGCCAACAACATGGTTACCGGGGACCGGCTGAAATGGGCAATTAACAGCTTCCAGCCGTATAAATCTGCAGGCCTGGACGAAATAACACCAGCATTCCTACAATGGGGCTGCACAACGATTGTGCCACAGCTACTCAGCATATATAGAGCATCTATAGCGCACAATTACATACCACGAAGGTGGAGGGAAGTAAAAGTCATATTTCTCCCAAAACCGGGCAAAACGGATTATACGCAAGCAAAATCGTTTAGACCTATCAGTTTGACCTCCTTCTTGCTAAAAACGCTGGAAAGGCTCGCTGACAGATACCTGCGGGAAGGCGCACTGCTACGCAGACCACTACACCCGCATCAACACGCCTACAGAAGTGGTAGATCAACGGAATCAGCGCTTCACTCCGTAGTGGGGACCATAGAGACAGCGCTATCTGACAAACTAATGATCTTAGGCGCCTTCATTGACATAGAGGGCGCCTTCGACAAGACTAAATTCACCAGCATTAGCCGTGCCCTTAACAAGTTCGGAGTTGAACAAACCGTCAGTGGATGGATTGATCAACTCCTGAAACAAAGGGCTATTCAGTTCACGGTTAATACCACCACAAGGGGGATAGTAGCAAAAGGCTGCCCACAGGGAGGGGTCCTATCACCCCTGCTCTGGAACATAGTGGTAGACGATCTGTTGAGAAATCTGAATGACAAATGCTTCTTCACGGTCGGCTACGCAGATGATATTACCATCCTAATCAAAGGAAACTCAGAAGACATGATCCATTATCGGATGCAAGCAGCGATCAGGATCATGGAACAATGGTGCAACCACCATGAACTGACGGTCAACCCAAATAAAACGGAGCTAGTACTTTTCACCAACAAAAGGAACACCCGTATGACCAGAAAACCAAAACTTTTTGGCACGGAGCTTAACTTATCGAGTGAAGTCAAGTACCTGGGCGTAACACTCGACCACAAGCTCAACTGGAATAAACACATCACCACTAAAACCACAAAAGCATGTACAATCTTCTGGCAGTGCAGGAGAATAATAGGCAAGAAATGGGGTCTAAAACCATTTATCACCCTATGGATCTACACTGCCATAATACGCCCCATGCTCACATACGGTGCAGTAGTGTGGTGGCCACGCACTCAACTAAGCACAGTCAAGAGCAAACTGCAGAGCATACAACGCCTCGCCTGTTTGGCCACAACAGGCTGCATGAAAACAACTCCAACGGCGGCACTGGAGGTGCTTCTCGACTTGCGACCACTGCACCTCATCATCCAGCAAGAAGCAGGTGCCGCTGCGATCCGGCTCGATAAGTTCGGGCTGTGGAGGAGAGATGACCGCATAACCCACGCACGCCTGAAAAGGACGTTAACAAACGAGATCCCGATGCTAGATGCAACGTGTGATCTCATACCTAAAACCTTTGTCTTTGACAAAAAATACCGCATACAACTGCAAGAAGAGCACAAGGATAGTTCTGGTATACACGAAGTTAGAGTATACACAGATGGCTCAAAAACAAAGTATGGGACGGGTGCCGGAGTGTTCTCCCATGACTTGAATATCAATCTCTCAACATCGCTTGGTAAACTCAACACCATCTTCCAAGCTGAATGCGTTGGGATAACAAGGGCGGCGACGGCGATCGCGGCCAGAAATGTGAGCAACCTGTCAATACGCATCATCACAGACAGCGCCTCAGTACTACAAACTCTCGATGGCAACTGCTTTAATAGCGGCCTAATTATGGAGTGCCACCAAGAGCTGCAGAAAACTGCAACGAGAAATCGGGTCACGCTCCAGTGGATACGAGGACACAGTGACTCCACGGGCAATGACGCAGCAGACCAACTGGCAAAGAAAGGATCGGACACGACAACTCTAGGACCCGAACCAATCGTTCCGATACCGTTCAACCAACTAAGAACATGGTTACGCGAGAGAACCCTACAACAACACGAAAAAGAGTGGGCAGAGTTAAAAGAGTGTAGGCAATCTAAAGATGCCTTTCCCCAATTAGACAAACGACTCTCGCAAAAACTGTTGCACTCCAACAGGAAAACACTCAAGCATCTGACTGGCATAATAACCGGCCACTGTCCACTAAACAAGCATCTCTACAACATCGGAGTCACGGACAGCCCACTATGTAGGGGCTGCATGGGGACCGAAGAAACACCCGCTCATATAATCCTACATTGTACCAGCGTGAGCGACCAACGGACGAAGTTCCTGAACAACCCCAGAACCATGAGCGAAGCCATACGCAATCCTGGTCAACTCATGGCCTTCTGGAAGGAGCTTGCATGGTATGAGTAGCAGGCGACTACCACGTCACTGCTAACGCACAATGGCCCAATTAAGTGGCTAAGTGCGGAAAACACCTGTCCAACTAACTAACTAACTAACTAGAAAGGTCACATGCTACTCTTAAAGAATACTTAAAATCCTTCGTTAATGACAATCAAAATGATTGGCATTGTTACTTATTTTCTGCTATTTTAGCCTATAATACTACCCCTCACTGTACAACTGAATTTACCCCTTACGAACTTTTATATGGTTACAAACCTACTATTCCTAATTCTTTATATGATACTTCTAACAGTTCTACCTATAATGAATACATTCGCGCACTGCAATATCGAATGCGGCTTAGCCGAGAGAAAGCTATACAAAATATTATAAATAGTAAAGAACGGTCAAAACAATACTATGATTCTAAATCACGCGATGTTACTTATAAAACAGGCGATATGGTGTATCTTAAACATCATCACAGGCTAAGAAAAGCACTGTCCCCTGTTTGGAAAGGCCCCTACAAGATAATTAAAGTACATAATAAACATAACGTAACGTTACAGGTGGGCCGCAAGCATATCAAATACCATACAAATGAAATCAAACCCGCTGTATCTTAAAGATAGTTCATCTTATTTTCAGAGCATTGTGCTATGGCTGCCACGCCGAATCGAAGATAACGCCGATAACTCATAGTCCCGGCATCTACTTCGAACCTGTTACTAATATTCGTTTCTATAATGACTACTGGAATGTCGTAACTCATATCGATATTGTATCACTAGAACCCTATTTAACTAATATCGAATCATTATTACGTAAAACTCAAAATATCTGTAGTAAGATACAAGCACAAGATATTATGCAATGTAAGGATTATTCTAGCCCTATTAAAATACTAATTCAGTCTAACCTTCTTAAAGTACAATCTTTATCTCATTTAACTATAAATCAAACACCAACCAAAGTCAAGAGGTCCTTAGAATTCGGTGGTGAAATTTAAAAATTCTTTTTCGGTACATTAGATGCTGACGACGCCAGAAAATACGACGCCGCCATCGAATCTTGCCAAAAGAGTGAGTCCGAACTATATCGGCTCATGAAGATAATATTCATATTGTTAAGTCGACAATAAATAATTTTAATTCTACTATATATAAACTAAATCAAAACGAGATTAAGTTAAACTCTCAAATAGATGTTATGAATGACATCTTATCTCAAGTTACTAAGACAGATAACTTGTTATACAATATTTCGCGTGTAAATAGCTTATTAAATATTATAGAAAGCTCTTTGCTTACTATTTCTAATCTATTAGATACTACCTTAAATTCTATTTTATTTTCTAAGGTAAACGTTCTACACCCTAGTATTATAAGCCCTATTAGCCTTTACGATGAACTACGCAAACAAAGTGGTCATATTAATAAGAGGCTAGATTTCCCAGTACATTTAAATATTAATAATATTCATTCTATCATAGATGTTTCGCAATTAAGCTCTTATTACTATAATAATAAAATCGTTTTCGTGTTGCGAATTCCACTAATAAGTGACGACAAGTTCGTTATCTATAAGAATATACCTTTACCGACTCCCCATAACGGATCTAATATCAAAACATTCGCGCTCATTCAACCTTCCAATGCCTATACTGCTTTAAGTGACGATAGAATGCACTATACTATGTTTGATAACCTAGATAAGTGTAAGGTAATTAATAACCAATATTCTATTTGTGAAATGCAAACAATATATTCTTGTATACTAAATCCTAATTGTGAATCTAGATTACTAACGGAAGTGACCTTGTCACTACCCACTGAGTGTAACGCTAAATTATTATTTGGCGATATTGATATTTGGCAAAAGTTGCGAAATAATGAATGGATTTTTGTCCAATCCAATATTATTAAATTAACTATAAAATGTGATGAAGATATTGTCGATTATTCTATTGTTGGCACTGGTTCTGTAAAGTTAACCGAAAATTGTGTTGGTTACTCTAAAACTATTCAGTTAACTCCTACTAGTGTAAAATCCTTTCAAATGAAGTCACCTTTATATATCCCTTTTGATATTACATGACATGATTGTTGTGACAGAAGAAAAGTTAATAAAACCTTGCCATATTTGTCTCCTATATCTTTAAGTAAAATTAATTTAGATTCGTTAAAATACGCATCTCATCAGATGGATGATTTGGAAAATGAGATCAATAATTTGTTAAACCAATCTCATTTTATTAAATACGGAACCTATTATTCCACTTTTACTTATATTTTAATTGTGTCTATATTTCTGTTTTTATTTTACAAGCTATACAATTGTTTTAAAAATCGTAATCACGGTTCCGGATGCTGTATACAAATTTTTAACCAATGTCATAATAAGAAGTCAGTTAAACATAAGTCAAAAGTTTCCAATTCCATAGAGATGTCTGATATCTCTACGTCGTCAGAAGATGAGAAGAAATCTGTTAAATCTTTACCAGCTTTACAGCATCATAGCTCTTATGACGCTATTCGTAAGGTTGACTTTTTCAATTCTAGTAAACGAAACTTAAACTTTTAAGTTACGTTGAACTGTATCAACTATTCTACTATGCTAGATATAAGTCGTTAATATTATATAAATTTACTATGTTGGTTATCTTAAATAATAATAAGATAAAGTATAGACAATTATCTCATAAGCTGAAATTGTCAAATATTATTTTTGGGTATAAGCTTAATATACTTACTCAATATTGTACCTACTATTGTTATTTTACTATATTTTAAAACTATATTCTACTAAAATATACTATAATTTTAATGTAAACCGATTTCCAAGCTTCCAATCGATTTCCATATTTTCTATTTTCTTTAATTTCGCTTCATCTTAAAATTGATAAAGCTTCATCTTAAGGGGGGAGATGTTATAACCCGAGATAGTTCCTTAATAACGCTTGATCAGCATTTCACGTATTCTAGTACATTTCCATTCTATTGTTTCTACTTGGTCAGCATTTTCATTTACTTGTATAATTTATTTCATACTAAAGTTAGTTAGATTCTGTCCGTCGCGAAAAGCGGTTCGCTCCCGGAACTCGGAAATCGGTACCAGTAGAACTGTATCTGTAAAGTGTTGCCTTGAACAATAAATATCAGTGCAGTTTAAAAATTAGTTTTTTTAAAAAAGACAAACAGGGACGGCCTCCTAACAGTACGCACTGTCCTTCAGAGTGCCGCCGCCGTCGTGTGCCGCTCCGGAATACGTCTGCTGCCCATGTTGCCGTGATCGCTGTTATCGGCAGATTGTCGCGTTGCTTTGCCACATTTTGGTTGCACATGTATGTAAATCCCTCTTGATATCAGGATGTCCAATAACCGTTTCACGTTTAAAACCAGAGTTCGGCAGAATTATTTAGATGCACTAACTGAATCGTCATAGGTATTTTGTAGTTTATTTATTTTATATTATATGTATATATTTGTTAGAATTATAAGATATATATTATTGTGTTTATTAATATATATATATATAGTATATATTTATGGTATGTATAAGTATGTATATAAGGTATATATTATTTCATAATAATAAGTAGGTTTTTGTTTTCATTCTTCTTGCTTTTTAATTTAAGAAATGCACCTATTACATGTTTCTCTGCATCACCCAAAGGTTGACTGGGAGATAATGCCTTCGGCATTAAGTCCGCCTCTGTACAAATTTTGTGCATAAAGTTATAAAATAAAATAAATAAATAATAAACAAATCCTCCACACGTTGCACGTGTCCTGACTCAGCTGTTCTGCGCAGTTAGGTCGTCAGCCCTTTCGGTCGTAGTAAAAAGGGCGAGTCGTCTCCCATGAGTCGAGGATGTCTTCGTGTCCAGGCTGCTTGGCTCCTCGCTGTTGCCACGCTGCACATGCGCTTGTTTGATTCCGCTGACCATGTGCACGTGCGTCGATGCCGCGTTGCCGAAGGTTGCGTGTTCGATGTCAGGGGTCACCAATGTAGGGGGTATTCATAAATGTGTGTTGTAAGAGATAAATAAAGAATCCAAAAGAAGAAATATATACTTTTTACTGGTACCAGGTTACAATATAAATATACTATATATCTACGACCTAACTGTATGGGAGCGGGAAGACGACTGCTGCGCCGCACTTACACAATATCGTGCCTTGTCATATAATTTGTAGCGTCAGCAGCCGCTACAAAGTTCATTAGTCAAAAGATGTTGCTGGTATCTTCCGCGATAGAATCCTCTACGACACATGACACAGTTCCGTGAAACATCCATAGTAACAAATAATAGTCCAATCGAAAAGCACTTCAATAATCCTTAATACAAGCCGAATGTCAATTATAAACAGATACCAAAAAAGTCCAAGAGATAGCCGGGATCAAATAAAAAGAAACTGTAAACGAACGGAATGAAAAGACGTAGTCACACACGTATTACAAACGAACGACTACCTGCGCTTGCGCGCACTCTCGCCGCCTATCGCCTATATTAACGAGTGCGAGTGAGACAGACCGATAAAAATATAGTAGTGTATAAAGCACAAATGCAATTATTACGTAAAAATAGCATTACTTGGCTACTGAATAAACTATCTGGTTTATTAAAGAATAACTCTGAACGGACTAAGACTTGGAACTTGGCACCATAGTAACTTATATTCAGCTCAAAAATACCTATCTAACGATGTAACACACATAGCTATTGGAAGGTGGGACCGGAATTTGCATCCTCTTTTGATTGGTGCCTCGTACGGTATTGGTTATCGGGTAGATCTTTTCCGAAATAAGGATATATCCAGGATTCATGGTAGCTACGCAGTATTGTCTTTGTGATTATAATACAACAACAAGAGACATGAGATAAAGTTAATTATGAAGACTCTGTCTACTCTACGATATACAAAAGGGACAGAAGCTGGTGTAAATAAAACTCAGTATTTCAAGTGTGACTTAATAAAAGTAGCAATTAGCAATATTTGCATAAAGTTACCAGAATGAACAAAAGTACCTACAAATTATAACTAAAGCCTTTCTTTAAGGCCTGTTCAGACCTAAGCGGTATTCGCTACCGTCTGCGGCAGAGAAAACCCAGTGGGTATGCGGTAATATTACTGTTCAGACCTAAGCGGTATTCGCTATCCTTGTGGGTAGAATAACGCGCGGTAGTCGAGTTTCGCTCAGAGAGGTAAGAAATTTAGTTCGCTCTAGCCGCGGTACTTGATACCAAATACCTGAGCGAAACCCGCGCGGTATGTACCTCTACCCACAGCGGTAGCGAATATCGCTCAGGTTTGAATAGGCCTTTAAGCAGGCTAATATTGCAGTCAAATCGTGCTCATGAGTAGGTCGAAAATATTTTCATAATAGTCGTAGAATTAACTTCATTTATATTTAATTTAGTTTGACGTTGTTGTTATCTTTGGTTTGACGATGAACATCACGACAGAAGTATTATATTTCAGGATACTCGTAACATAGCCTAAATTCTAAAACATAAGGAAGCGGTCCTAAATTCTGATTTTAGATATTTGATTTCTATTAAGTTGAAGTTGAACCAGAAGATAAGGTTATGAGAGAGAACGTAGTATTCTACCTTAAAATACCATTAGCTACCCTTTGAACACAGCTTATAATTTAATGTCCAATTTATTTGAAACTCTACTATTTCGTTCAATTAATCGTAATGAAAATGTCGTCACTGAAGAAAACTTTGCAATTAAAACGAAGCAAGACTCAAGTGTTCGCTGAAGCTTCAGGCGAGCGCCGGTAATTATTTCACGCTGTCTTGTAACTAAACTGCAGACGGATATCTTTTGCAGTAATTAGTAGGCCAGCGGTTCTGTACTGAAATTGTTAATAAGGATTTAATTAATTGTATTTTGATAAACATCCTGTTTAAACTTTACTGGCAGTTGCCCGCATTTTTGTGCATATGCATACGCGTGTGTTACACAAGGCGCAACCTAAGCATAGGCTTTACATGAACAGTAGGATGAAAAGCCAAAACTGCATACTACACACCTACTTACCTATAGATGACTAAAGGATGCCCGCGGCTACACCTGTAATTTTTATTAAACCGATAATAAATGAAATCCCGATGGAATTTCGGAAAATCTTTTCTTCGTGGAGCTCTACCCAAAGAACATGCATGCCATATCTTAGCTCCTTGTGCCCTATAGTTTTAGCTATGGGTTGTCGGTCAGTCGGTCAGTAAAGTTAGAATTTTATATATACAGACAAAAACATCTTTTATGGAAATCACATTCAATGCTTCATGTTTCGATTAAATTGTCACATTTGCATTTTATTATCTCTTTTGCATCCCTCAGTCATTTGCTTGTCTGAATTAATCAAGAATTAATAATGTCTTAATAGTTTACTCGTTGTCAACTTACGCTGTAACAGATAGTGTCAAAAAGTTTCTAGAATATAATTTAAAATAAAAAAAATATGTTTTAAAACAAGCCTTCATATGCGCTATGCATATTGGATCAAATTACTCGTGAATACGAATTGAACTCGACGGAGTTGTGTCGTTTTATTGCGGATGTCCTACGAGAACCTTCCGGCTCCATTATCAGATCAGCTCTATGACGTCATAATATCGCATTGTCACGCGATATTCATCATCATCATCAACCTTTAATAGTCCACTGCTGGACTAGGCCTCTCCTTTCAAAGGAGGAATTGCCCTACTATACCACGCTGACCAAACGGGTTGGTGTAGGGTTTGTATCAAGTTTTACTTCTCTTGCAGTGTTGTTCTCTGCATAATATGCTCCCTCTGTCGGCTCTTACGACACCCATGCGATGATATGGGGTGGTGACATTTCGTATTCTTAATCCGTCACCACACGCGATATACACATGCATACAAAAGCGCAACTCAATAGAAACCCGGGGAGTGGGTCAAATTTATCTTGTAAGACCGTTAAGATTTTTTTAGGTACAAAAGAGGCTTATAATAAGTTAACATTAGCTTCGCGAAGTGCTAAGCTATAAAAGAGCATTATCGCGTTTTATACGTTCCATGTATCATACATATAAATCGCTGAATATAAATATGCGATATAGCCAATAAATCAAAAGTATCTCCTCGTACATACAAACCGTCTACGCGTACGAATAAATTTGTATAAAAGCAATCATCGCTCTCGGTACCTTTTCACTGAATTATTCTCTATGGCGTGAACAAAGGTTCAATCACTCTTTTCATCACATTTTACGCAACTACGAGGGATATAGATTCAGTCACATATATATGTATATCTATGTACTAGTAGTCGCCACCAGCTTCGCTTGCCTTAAACTTTCGACATTTATTTTATCCTCTTACCGCTGAACTCGATATTAGATTTATTTATTTACTAGATAAGCCCGCGGTTACATTTGTGTTATTTAAGGCTACTGCGCCGCTCCCTTGGCTCATAGCGTGATATTATATAACCTATAGCCTTGCTCGATAAATGGGCTATCGAACACTGAAATAATTTTCCAAATCGGACCGGTAGTTTCTGAGATTAGTGCGTGCAAGCAAACAAACAAACTCTTCAGCTTTATATATAAGTATTCGATTATTAAAAAAGAAGGCTTACAGACTAATAACCAACCAAAGTATCAAAATATGTTATCCATTAAGATTTATCCATTGTTTTGAGATTTTATAAACATATTTGACGTAAGCTCCATACAAAATATGAAAGAAGAAAGAAAGAACAACGGTTTACTATTGATTAACAAAAAACGCATGACAAAAGATCATTTTACAAACAACGTTTGAAAAACTAATCATTTGACAAACTTTCATTTCGCAAACATATTACTTTAAAAACAATCATTTGACATAATACAGATTTCGCAAATGTTTTACTTAGAAAATAATTAAAATGTTAAATAATTATTTTAAAAATAATCATTTGACTAAATAATTCGTTTGCCATATTGGTGATTGTACAAAAAGATTTTGACTAAATAATTCGTTTGCCAAATTGGTGATTGCACAAAAAGATAGAAGATAAATTATTATCTATCTATCGTCACGCCTGTCTCCCATTGGGGTAGGCAGAGACTACGGAACGCCAAACGCTCCGGTTCAAACACACCTCTTTCGCTTCCTCGACATTCATTAACCTCATCATAGAGAAGATAAATTATTAGTTTTTAAAAATAACTAATTTCTAACCATATTTAATTGCATGGTTGCAATTTTCATCTTGGACAGATTATTATTTATTATAAAGGCAAGTAATAATTTTGTATTAATACTAATTCCATAGAAACTTAAGTCTTAAAAAAAAAATACATACTGCCTGAATTAAGCGAAATAAGTAGAATTCGGTTCTGGCATATCTGTGGTCGCAGTTCTAACCTAACCTAACCAGCCATTGTTTCAGTTGACCCTACACAAAGATTCTTGTATTAACGTTGATTTTGGTTAGTAAAATATTTACCAAGCAATGCATTTTGTCAAATGTTATTTATGCTTTACGTTGTTTTGCCAAATAACATGTTTAAAAAAATAATCAATTTGTAAATTAATGTTTTAGCATAATCACTTTTTATAGTAAACATATTGTCTAATGAGTAGTTTATTAAAAAATAGTTTGTAAAATAATAAATTTATCAAGTATAATTTTGTCAAATGTTATTTGGCAAATGAAAATGTTTCATTTTTTTTTGTCAAATGATCGGACACCAAGAAAAACAATTATTTTTATAACAGACAATGAAATTACAAATGTCGAATCTCCAAATCCATGGATAGATCGAATATTTAAATCGGCCGTTAGAGGTAGCATATTAAAAAACCTTCCTTGGGTGCTTACGCCATAAAAGGAACCCGCCAAATTTAATGTTTATGGCTTCAATAGCTTGGATTCTGCGATGATAATAATATATCTGTCAGTATACAATTTATTTTAAACAGCTACATTTATGATGATGATTACAATACCCTATGCCCGTGCATCTTCAGCTACCCTTCATAAGTTGACAAATGAGGTGTCTTTAAATGCGTTTCGATCGTTCGCGGGTTATTGGCTCTGAGACGTTCAACTAAAAGCAATATTCTCAATATAGCCCTCTGGAGGACTAGACGTGTTTCGTAGAAATATATTTAATATTGGTTAGAAGTATCTAATAAACGAGCCTATATTTCAACTGTATTACACTTAGAAATAAAGGTAAAGAAACTGTTTCTAAAACAATATTTTATTTAAATTAAATAAATGCATTACACAATTTACTTGATATCAAAGCTTGCCACACGACTAAATTAGGCACTCGAAATTGTGTAATGAATCTATTTCATTATTTATTTGCGCATTTAGATAAATGTCTTGATTTTCTAAAGTTATTTGACTTTTTATTTATATTTGTTATTACCGACACAGTGATTCGATTATCATCAATCATCAGTCGGCTGCGCTGAACCTGCTCATATCAGTTATAAGCTTTGATTACTATAGACGAAATGCAAAGAAATTGTTTCAAATTTTCACTCTGCCTCAGAATATTGCCAACGACAGAGGCAATTTTCTACTGCGACCCGCTAATAGGACTCTTTTTATAAAATAACGTGACATTGTACGCAAAAAATATAATCAAAGTACTAACTAAGTAGTAAAATAGCGGTTTAGCAATATAGTAGTGTGTGAATGACTTTCTTGAGATAGACTTAACGCTGGTATGACATCAACAAATCAAAGAGGAACGGCTATAATCCTAAATAGGTCATGAATCCCACTCACATCAATCACATTACTGGTATAAACATTCTAGTATATGCATACAGCTTACTAGCCGTGAAATGCCATATTCGATCTTTCCTTGGATTTGGAAATTTGAGATACATGTTTGGCAAGATTATGGAGCTTATGTCAAATATTGTTACGCCATCTATCGGTGAATGGGGGGAAATATACTAGAAGAGATTGAATGTATCGGTGGTTTGAAGGTAATTCAGCTATTCTGTACTAGATGGCGTTGGACTATGTCGACTGTTCCCGACTTACTAGAACATTTCGTCTGTAGCGGGAATGTTCGGGAATATGCTAGAAAGATCTCGTTGCCTGTCCGGCCGGTATAAATATACGGCGGGCGAGCGAGTTCACACAGTTACAATTGAATATCGAAGCGATCAACAAGAAGCGAAGGAAATAAGTCGGAAGTGTTTAGTGTTGTTCTAGTGGTGTGTATAGTGTGTTTTATTAGTGAAGTGAAAATTAAGTGTGTGTATCTAGTGTTTGTGTATAAATAAAGTGCAGTTTTTCTGGCATAGTGTATATAATTTATCGTCGAACCCCAGCTCGTAACAATTTGTATCGTACAAAAAAAAAACCGGCCAAGTGCCACTCTGTCTTGGGCACCGAGAATTCTTTGCGGAAAAATATTTTTTGTATATGATGTAACTAAACATTTACGGTTTTCGCAATTTTTCCTTTATTTGTGCTATAAGAAGTTGCTTCGTACCGAATTTCAAGCTTCTGAGTTTACGGGAAGTAACCTGTGGGTTTTGATTCCCTTGCGAGTTTGAAAATTTGCGCAAATTTGCGGTTTAAACGGCTGTATCTTTTGATTGCGTTGGCTTAGAAATTTGATTTTTACAGCTCCAAGGGACAGTAGACTTGAGTATTTGATATACATTTCAGTTTTATACCTTTACGCATTCCTGAAAAAGAAAAGGATCGTGACCGACGGACGGACGGACAATTAAGTGATCCTATAAAGGTACCGCTCTTTCCTTTCGAGATATGGAACCCTAAAAACATCGTAAGTTAACCTATATGTCTGAAAGTTCTCCATAACGTTCGCGGAAGACACATGAAGTTCGCCAAACCACACATGGCCAGCGTGGTGGAATTACCCGTGTCATATAGAGAAGACGTCCGTGCCCAGCGGTTGGGCAGTTTATAAACAGGGCTGATAATGATGATAATAATAGAAAGTAAGCGGAGGAAGTCGCTATATGCGACCAAAGTGAAATGAGGACGGATCCAAAAAGCAACTTTCATACTCATATGTATGTACCATTTCACAATGTTAGTACAGATGTTATAAGGTTTATAATTTCGTTTAATATGGACCCTACTTGGGCATAGCAAGATTTTCATATTACTAGACTCACTAGCAACGCCAAGAGGATAATATGAATCACTCCTCTGTCTACGTAATTCATGAAACCAAAAATTTTAGACAAAACGGTGAAGAGTTTATTTTGCTAGAACAAAGTACCGCTCTTTCGTAATGCATGCCTTGGGTCGCTCAAAATCTTATCCGGACGTTACAATACACTGTGCACTGTGAATAAACAATGCCCGGCTTTTGTAACTACAAATTTTAAGTACGTAAGCTAGCAAGCTTTATAAATCACTAGAGGACGCCAGCAGCTACGCCTGCATTTTTTTTAAATTTACCCGTTTTGGCCGATCCCGTAGGAATTTCGGGAAATCCCTTCTTAGTGCACCGCTACTGCCCCCATGGATCATACGTGCCAAATTTCAGCTTCCTGCGCCTAATAGTTTCGACTGTAGCGTGTCTGTCAGTCAGTCAGTAACGCAAGGATTTTATATATTAAGATAAGACGAAATCGTTATGAAAATTCTTGTGAAACTCGGATTATGAAACTAAAACGAAACATAGTTACCTAATGACGAGATGTAGGGCTGGTTCCAATATTTGATCTATCCATGAATTTGGCTACTAGAGATACATTGTGTACTGAGCTGTGGTAGTTTCTAAAGCGGATAAACAAATTGTCGAGCGAGTGAATTTAAATTAGTAAAAACCGACAAATATCCAAGTCCATTTGCTGTAGGCGGAATCTGACCACTAAATTGAACTACATGTACCCGAGTTCTCTCCGCCGATCGTAACTATATTTCGTGAATAGCAAGCAAAACAACAAGCAAACAAAAAGCACGGCAATTTCTTATAAGGAAATGAAAAATAAAACAATTAAACTACCTCAAACCATTGAAGCACGAGCTATGATTTTTCTACATATCTACTAAGCTGTTTTACCTACAAATGATATCAAAGTCTCGAAATTACGTTTTAGTTTTATTTCTGCCTGTATAATAAAGGTTAAACTACTGTTATTAAATAAAAAAACCATCAGAGAGCTGCTAATGCGAGTAATAATTATTTGACGCCTTCTTAAAGCTTTAATAGTTAATTAGCTAAGTAATGCTAGATATAAACTAAGCTTCATTTTGCTTTTTACTTTGTTTACCTATTATGTATACTTACAATAAGTTTCAGTCAAAGTGCGAAGTCAGACTTTAAAGAATAATGATCGTCTTCATTTTCATAGCGTTGTCTAGTTGAGATACAAGACCTTTAACATAAAGCCTAGGATTACTTTTCCGTTTTACAAGATGTTACGCACGCTTAGTCGTTTATACACCAACTACGTACCTACGACTAAGCGTCAGCGCACACCAAGAGCAGAGCAGAGCAGAGCATTTTGTGGAATCATTGAAAAATTAATCTTATAATAATTCCATACATTTCAAAATTGAATACACGACCAAACTTAATGCTCGACCATGCTCGAGCGTGCTCAAGCCGCCGCCGGCGCCGCTGCGTGTCGCCCGCGCTCTGTATGCCACAGCGAGAAGACTGTGTGGACGTGCGTTTACTACTTAGGGCGCGGCCGGCGTCAGTTGGAAATCATGGACGAAGAAAAGTTATCAGTTTGGTGCAGCGTTTTGAACCCAGAGCATTTTCTAACGGAGCTTGGGGCAAGCATGACGCCTGCATGGTCGAGCAATCAAAAGTTTGCTCGACCATGCGCGAGCATTTTGCAGTTCGGTGTGCGCTGACGTTAATTTGACTAAAATATGAAAAGAACTTAGGGACAATTATGGAATTCAACATTTTTAATTGCCGATTGCTTCGTCATTACTAGGAGAACAGATTGTCATTTCGCTCTTAGCTTATAAAGACAGTATAAAAATATGATAGATATAAAGAGGACTTTGAAACATATCGGGAATATACTATTGTTGTATATGTACTGCCTCTGTGGTCCTGCGGTAGTGTAAGCGACTGTAGATCATAAAGTCTCGGGTTCGATTTGAGTTGGCTTTGTATGTTAAGAATTATCCAATAGAAGTTCGGAGTCATTTGGCGGTATTATACCTCTGTGCCTCGGCAAGTACGTGAAGCCGTTGGTCCAGCGTGCAATCTCTCTCTGGTCGTGTCGCATTTGGCGTCCCATCGGACTATGGAAGTGAGAGGATAGAGAGTGCACTTTTGTTGGTAGCAGTATAATATTTCTCACGCAGTTACCTAGCCTCATATGGGACTGACCGCCGTGGCCATAATTCGGTCTACAGGACTTTATCTATATGTGGTAATTTTTCAGAGTCATTGATTTTGAGAAGGTAGGTTTCAAAATACAATCTTAACATAATAACCATGTATAATTGTACACCTGTAGCATATACACACTTATGCGTAACATGGCTCTATGTCCATGAGTTTTTCTTTGTAAATGAATTTCAATTCATTAACTATTGCCATGATCATTACATTTGGCAGAGCAGTCGACAGTACTACAATACTTGCATAACTAACCGCACTGGCACTAGCCAAGAGCAATAAAGGGTCGCTAACATTATCACCAATACAGCGGACGTGGGTACTCGTGGGGCGAGCTGGCACAAGTAGCCATGCTTGAAATGCTAATAAAATGCATAGCACTATAATAACAGTTTCTAACAAAGTGAATACAGACTTGCATATAGTTGGGTATACGCGAATGTTACACATTTAAATTAAACTACAGGTTACGGATTCTATAGCAATATATTGGTTGTAAAGATATTATATTTAAACCGTATGATCTAGAAACCTTCATCAGGCTAATGAAACCCAAACTTCAACCCAAAAAAATGTTAAGGCGAGGATTTCCGAGTGCTCAAAGCTTTTGAGGCTCCCCTCTTCCCCAGTTCGCGAGTATAACTACGATCAATCGCGACGCGAGACGCGACGCCACTGCCGCCATATGTAGGTATAACTTTTTCGCGCCATAGTATAGAAAATTGAAGCAGTATATCAATTGAAATATAAACTTACTTATCGAGTATCAATAATTTGCAACGTTTCTGTTTTGAATAAACCTTTATGAAATTCGAAACTAGTTTTACAAAATTGCTTTTGTTTATAGTGACAATAGTAATCAGTAGATAATATTATGAAGATTATGTTTGTTGTTAATTATAAAAAAACTTATGATCGCTCGCAATGCGAAAGTATCGCTTGTTCGATATCAATCTTAGGGCAAAGGATTAGATTAATATAAATTAATTAATTTGTTGCTACTGTCAGCAAAACAACGGCATAGAACCAATACACATAAAGCGTAAGATACTCATAGCTACTTTTAATCACCAATGATTACATTTTGTTATATTTATTTTAACTATGCAATCTCTAAGATACTACTCTGTCAAAAAAGTACCGGCAAAAGATCAATAATATACAAGATTTTTATTACAGGGCAATAGTTATAGCAATATACTCATGCAAACACACGTGCATGCATAATAAAGGAGATCACCCAGCTCCATACAAATTTAGGCTATTCTAAAAGTGCCGGCCATTGATATATAAGTACTAAATATATGTCAATGATGCCGGCCAACTAAAATAAACTAATAGAATATTACGAAATAAACACTTTTTATTACTACACTAAGGTTCTAAGTGCAGTATGTGAGATCATATTCGAGCTCAAAGAATCTATTCTGTTCCTAAAATAAATCCTAAGTAATTACTGTTATTTTTTTGCCTAAAATAATGTGCATGTTGCAATTTAAATGGCATCAGATAATGACAGGTAGTAAGCCAAGAGCGAAATATCTGATTGATAAGCATTACTGCCTCACAGAAAGAGATGGTGACGTTCCAAGCCATCACGCACCAGACTATGGGCAGGGCAGGTAGCGAGGGTAGGACTGTTAGACTACAGGCCCATGTCCAAAATGGATGGGTCATATGAATCACCAGGTGACGTATATAGGACGATATAAGAGCATAAAATAATAAGATTCAGCACTATGCCGTCACTTGTAAGCTGTCCAACTGAGTGCTGTTCTGTGCTGTCTGCAAACTAGCGATACGTCCTGTCTCCATTACATCCCGCTCGGGACTGAACGACGCCGGAGAGAGCGCGTCGGCAGTAGGAAATTACGTTTTTTCGGTATTTTATTTTTGTATATATTAAAATTCATAATGTGATGGCCGAGAACCATCCGCTTTTACATGACTTTTCTTTTGGTATACTTTTAAAAATTTTAATCCCAATACAACTCAAATGGAACGTGAAAAATTTTTAAAACAGACCTATATTTGTGATTATTTTCTATCGTATCAAATGACAGCAATCGTGTTTCATATGGCCGACAAATATAGATCTAATGCTGTAGAATAACATATATTTTTTTCTGAATTTAAATCTCTGTTATTTACAAATAAAACGCGTTTGACCACGCTAGATAACACTGTATTTTGGGAAATCCTCGCCTTAAACACAAGAAAAATAGTTAATAAAAGTTCTCCACTTCTAGAGAGCAATAATTTTGCCAAAATCTGTTATGAAACAAAGTACAACAAAGCCTTTTTTATGACGAACAACCGTGATCAGAGTCCCAATTATTCTCCTAAATAAATTTGTTCTAAATACAGTTTCGATATGGAATTCTCCTAAATTATCTGATATTTGAATGACATTGTATCTAGATTAAAAATTGAAACAAGTGTCAAAATGTGTGTCAGCAACGAACTGTTTGTTTCAAATTATACGATAATGACATTAGGTTAGCATAATACCGATTCTGAGTCACTTAAAAATGTAATCTCATTTCGTTCAAAATATTACATTTCAATGTGGTATAAAATACGAGAATTGGCCTCTGTTCAATTACTATAAGGTCTGAGAATCGAAGAACGTTTTCAAATATATATAATGTATCAAATAGTAATAATATCTCGATTATCCGAGAGCTAAGTAAATGTAATTACAAGCTACGAAACAATTAATTTAATCAAGCAAATTGATTGTACTTATTTGGTAGGTAACTTCGGAGCGATGGCCCCAAGGCAAGCCCCAGCGAAGCTCGTACCAAGTTGTAGTAGTTAATTATCCATTCAGTTTCGGCCTTTGACCATAGCGTACTCCTTAATGTGTATGTATTGAGTAACAAGTTATGATGTGAAAACTACTTATTTTATGTCAAGTTAACTAGCCCTGTAATTAAAGAACCTAAGATATTTCAAAGTGACCTAAGAGACCTATTAAAGATTGCCATTTATGTTTAGAAGGGGATTCCCTTAGCTGTCGCATTACAATCATAAATATAAATAGCCTCGTGCTGTGACATTTTCGAGAGAATACTTGTGAATATTCTCCGTATTTCATATACATATACATATATACCGCTAATAAAATGTATGTACCGCTCCCATACACTTCTCGCAAACGTGAATATGTTGAATTTTGCAATAGAATAATTTGGCAAAGTCACCACAGTGAAACAGGATTTAAACCCTCAACCTGGTCAAATCACTTTACCAACTAAATTGACCTGAATTTACCAAAAAAATCTCATGGAAGCATTTGATACGTGAGCAAGCATCAAAAGAATATTTAGCAGTTGGGTTATTTTATTTCCGAAATGTCAAAGGTGTTTACAGTACCTTATAAAATACGATAATGAATTGAACATGCTCTGTGCAGAATTATGCTAAGTATAAATTGTGTGCCATAATAACAAAACAATATCCGTTTCAAAACTGCCAGCCCTTGGGGTATGTATTTAAGGGTATTGCGATACAAACCTAAAACAATCGCTTTATAATGCTTGTATTGATTTTAATATACAATTCGAAACTCATATGCGGTGGTGGTATTACAGTTCAAAACACAAATACGATAAAATATTTATAGTATTGGTCTAACGTACACAAATATTGTTAGGGTTGATATTACACAGCGCTATTTTGCATTGACTATTTGCACGCTTGTGGTGAGCTAAATCTGCAATGTTACTATACAGATTACATTTTAAATAAACTAACATTAGTATATAGATCACACGTACAACGTAGTGGATTAAATGCTCGTGTTGCGGTTTAGCATTCCCGGGTGTCTTAGGATCAAGGCCCGCGGGAGGCAAGTTTGTATGATCCAGAAATTATTGCTTTCAATCTGGATGTGCTTTGTGTTCGTTGATTGAATGTTTAAAAAGTTTTCAGTGACACCGTTCTTATTCCAAGTGCGAAAATTTTCTCTTAGCCTGTGGGTTAAAATGCTACATATACAAAAATACACGAGTGCCTTCCATGGGTACCTAAATAAGGATCTCAGTTGGTTTCGTGGTATAGAAGAGTTTATAGATGTCTTGATACCGTATATTTTTGAGTAACTTATAATAATCTATCTTACTCACTAGCTCAGCTCTTCATACGATTGCGCAATTTTTGAGATCAAAATTTGCTAGAGACAATGTTTTTTGTATATACAGAAGATTGATTGATGGAGACGCTTTAAATATTTTATATTCAAATAAAATATGTCTCGTCGTATATTTCAATGAAACATCACACGCGACGAACATAATAGATTCTCGTAATACGATGTTCAATTCAATTTTTATTTAAATAAGTACATACACAATACATATAATTATAATACACGCATCACCATCTAGTCCCAAACTAAGCAGAGCTTGTGCTATGGGTACTACACAATGGGTTGACATACATATTTTATACTTACATATACCTTAGATACTACATACATTATACAATTTTTGTTAGTAAATATACTTATATACTATGTTAATATTGCTTCACTTATGGCCATAATATTGATGTGCGTTCTTGTGGTACTTGTCCGCGGAAGCGACGGAAAACCACACCTTTCGGCCAAAAGTCCTCCTTCATAACAACATGTCTAAAGGTGAAGGCGATATCTAGCAATATTCAATATTGCACGTTATAATACCTTAAGCATTTTTACGGCAGTCGTAGGCGCTGTGGTTAGACGTGGGTGTTTTTTTATTAAATAGTAGAGGATGCAATTAGCTCCACTCGCACATTATTTTGCCAACTGTTCCTGCCCGATTCCGTGGAAACATCAGGAAGGCATGCCAAATTTCAGCTCCTCGCGCTCAGTAGTCACGACTATGAATTGTCTGTCAGATAGAAATAGAAGAATTGTTACATATATTAATAACTGCCGTATCTTTTTCTTCTGAAATCGTCACTAAATAATTTAAGCCACACAGACTAACACTTATGCATGCCAAAAATTTTAGATGATTAATGTTGTTATTACGTTCATACTATTAAACAATTAATAGATTAATACACTATCAAAATAGCACAAAGAAAGTCCCTACATCATTTCATTTTTAGCATAGAAAGTCTATGAAGGTTGAATCAATTTATTTATTCTTTAAAAGTTGACGCCCGCTCTAGGGTCATTCCAGATAGAGCCATCACAATCTTGTATGTTTAAACTTAAACCTATACTCTAACCAACATTATTTCAATATCACAAATTATTTTATCTACTACAAGAAGATGTCCGCAACTGTAACCGAACCTTCTTTTTTAATTTAATCTTTTCTGCCCGATGACATGAGCATTTCGGGCAATCCCTTCATAGGGAGCCCATACGCTCCTTCTTACGTCCAGTAATTTCAGCTGTATGTTCTCTGTCAGTCAATCAAATTTTAGAGGCAGCGATAGCCTAGTGGAGATACCAACGGACTGCCATGCAAAGGGTCATTATCAGCCTTTAACAGTCCACTCCTGAACTAGGCCTCTCCTTTGAAAGGAGGAATTGGCCTACTTATACCACTCTGGGCAAACGGGTTGGTATAGGGTTTGTATCAAGTTTTCCTTCTCTAACAGTGTTGTTCGCTGCATAATATGCTTCCTCTGTCGGCTCTTACGACACCCATGGGATGATATGGGGTGGTCACATTCCGTATTCTTAATCCGTCACCACACGGACCAAATGCAAAGGGTATCGGATTCGAATCTACGGCGCGCACCACTGACTTTTCGAAGTTATGTGCGTATTAAATTATCGTTTGCCTCGTGCCCCTGAGAGCACGTTAAAACCATGTCATGCACATTTTTGACAGTCGTTACGGAGAGTCAGTACCCTCACATAAACTGATACTTGTCTAAACCATGGAATATCGCTATCCCTTTGGGTTCCGGAGGTCAAACGGCAGTGGTTCTGAGGAAAAGCTGATATTCTATATTTATCAGTTAGGCTAGGAAGTGAAGCGCGGGCTCCTAGACATTGTAATGGTGTTACTGGCTACACCAAATTACATACATACATACATACATAGACTCACGCCTGTTTCCCCGAAGGGGTAGGCAGAGGCATATTAAACGCCCACTTTTCGCCAGTGTTTTGATCCCACGTAATAGGTGGCGAGCCTATTGCCGCTTATTGGGACATTTTGTTTGCCAGAGCCTCGTCCGTTGATCGGCAGATGCACCACTTGCAGGTGAGGTTGGCTTGGGACCCTAAGTTTTTGGTGGAAACCCTATGCACCAAATTAAATATTAATATATAGTCCTTAGGTCGCATACTTGTTTCCACATGTGTTTGTCTTATCGCTACGATGGCGCCAACGTTTTGCAATTAGTAAACTCATAAATTCCAAGAGTTTGACAAATTTATAAGAATTATGTGACAGTATGATTTACGAGATAAAATTTGCTCTAAACACCTTGAATCGCTAAAACTGTTGAGTGCGAGAGCCATAACAAAAGGGTCGCTGCACGACTGAAAGAAAAGGGACGTTCAGGTAGTAAGTAGTCAGAGGCGTTGGGTTTGTGGTGTTTGACGGGGCAATGGGTCTTAGGAGGCGGAGCGAGTCGGGTCCCAGGACAGATCTCTGGAACGGACGCGCGTGTTAGTTTAGGGAGTTGACTTCGAGGCGCGAAACGGATCTGGCCTAGCGTGAAAGGGATGTTCGGTGTTGGTCGATAATTAGTGTTTAGTGATATCGAAGAACAAGGCGAGCGGCTTCAAGAGAAGGTGACCAGCACAGGGCAAGGGGTAAGTTTGGCAGCGACGCTGCTAAAAGTCCGGTTAGTGTCTGTTATTCACTTTACTATAATTTATTGCATAAACTGTATAACATTAATAACTCTGTTGTATATCTATGTCTATATCATACCATATTTATCCCAGGCTGACTAAAATATAAAGTTCTCTATGAGATATTATACATAGTTATATTATTAATAACCGCGTGTAACATCAGTAGTGGTTCGTACCTTGTTGATGATGGATGTGGAAGATGAGCGATGTATGATGGGAGTCTCCGTATTCGCGATCATGTGGTAGAACGCAGGACTTTCACAATCGCTGTCTAAACCTGCGTACAGGTCAGCACAGAGCAGTTGACAAGGTTTTAAAGAGCGAAAAAAGAGCCACATGTCGATCACGCGGTGTCCTCTAAGTCCTGGCGGCTAACCAGGCGGCGATTGTAACGAGAGCTTCTCTGCAATCTATGCGCGATGGCTTAATACGTTTTAATTGACTATGTTTATGTGGGCTTCAATGTTGTGACTTGCGGCAAGGAGGCGTTTTGTGACATCAGTTCTGAGACTGTTACTGTACGTTCAATACTATACACTGGATATCGCTGGAATACTCGGCGCCGATAATACTATATGACTAATATACCTGGATCATGTTCTTCGTCTTCCTGGAGCTGCCGTCTCTGAGATACGCTGCCTTGTACTCAAGTACCAATATGCGACGCATGAATATGTGGAGAGTGATTTTGTGATGACAAACCAATACTTATGTATCGTTGTCTTTGTAATTTTGATGTCCTCTTTCACTGATAGAAGTGTTAACACTTGGTAAATGCTGTCAGTAGAGACATGCCCGGTAACCTGGACGAGTGTCATAGATTATGCGCGGAGGAGGGGCGCTTCAATCACGGCAACTGGGTGCTAAAAAAAAGAAAACTAAAATTTTAATCAGCCTGGGGTCTATCGGATTCCGTTACAACATGTTAGTCTTAGGTGACGGATGGACGATGATGATGTCAGTCAGCCAATCAGTAACGGAAATCAACAACATGCCGAGACGTTGAGTAGTAAAGTTATTTGTGCAATATAAAGATCTAATATCAAATCTCTGTCATATTATTATTAGTAAAGAAGAGGAAAAGCAACATCTCGAGTTGTAATATAACGCAAACAAACAGTCCTACTATTACATATCATATTCCATATGACAAAGCAAGACAAGTGCTGTTATTTGTTATTTTTGTAATGACTTCAAAAATCGCACTGCGTCGCGTTGTCGCTTTGTCTCGTTTATCACACACTCATACTTGAGTACAACAATGGGTAAGTACAATTAATTATTTTTACATTACACAATACAATTCTTTGTACATTATAAATTTCTGCATATCTATAAGGTAATAAATATCTTTTACGAGGCAACCCTACTCGAGTCGTTGCCGCACCATTTGCGGAGAAATCGTCGACTATACGTATACCATGACGTGTCAGCGCTACGTTCAAATATATTTATATAAACGTTTTACAAGAATATCGTGAATGTAAAAGCATATTTTTATAATAGTATGTACAAAGTTATGTTTAGGACTACTTATCGAAAACAAGGCCAAATTAGAAAAGTGTCAGCAAATTGTATCGATGAAATATCCTTTTTGAATGTGAAAGGAGCTTAAAGTGACAATGTAATCTATCGCTTGCGTGATCTTTACTTAACCAGCGATAAACCACATGAAACGTCAATACGGTTATCATCATCAGCCCTTTATACTGGCCCACTGCTGGGCACGTAAGGCCATAGTCCACCACACTGCCCAAGTGCGTCTTGCACATGCAGGTTTCCTCACGATGTTTTCCTGCACCGATTAGCAAGTGATCATTAACAATTTACCTAATACGCACATAACTTCGAAAAGTCATTGGTGCGCGCCGTGGATTCGAACCCGGACCTTCTGCGTAGCAGTCTTTCGGTCTCTCCACTAGGCTATCGCTGCCTAATACGGCATGGAATCAAAATAGAGATTATACAACAACTTGCGTCTTCCAAAACAATATCAAACACATATAACCAGATAAAAAGGACATTCCCAAACTGGTTACAGCTAAAACGTAATATGTCCCTGCGGCATTATTCTGCGTGTAAGCATCCAACTACGATCAGATATATGGTCACTATCTATTGGATCGTAGAATGCCGTCCAAACTGGACCCTTCGTCCTAAAAGAATTTCTATTTGACAAGTATTTGTCACTCTGAAATATTTGAAGGCGAACATTGCGGAGAGGGCCTAACATGAATTATTTTTATTACACACACATAGACACAAAACTATTTATCTGAAATAGGATAAACGAAATGGTATTTATTACACCCACTTATCATAATATTCAAGCAATCTAAACTGGCGAGGTTTAATGTGTATATGTTAACCACAAATTACTATTACATACATACATAGTCTCACGCCTGTAACCCCGAAGAGGTAGGCAGAGGTGTATTTCTACACCAACTTTTCGCCAGATATACTTTAGTCCCACGTAATAAGGGGCGAGCCTATTGCCGTACCGGGCAAATTTCCAGACTCCGTGCTTACAAAAAAACCCAATAACACTGCCCGACCCAAGAATCGAACCCGGGACCTCACGATCCCACGCGCACATTTATGCTGCGAGACCAACGAGGCAGTCGTATAGGGTTTGATGTCGAGTTTTCCGTCTCTACGCAAAGATGGTATTTGCATTGTGTTATCCCTTAGTCGCCTCTTACGACACCCACGGGAAGATAGGGGTTGGTGACACTTGTATTCTATGCCGTCAACCACACGGCTATTAAAACTGCTATTATCGATATATGCTAGATTCAGGCGCTGTGAGAAAAATCTACCTATCACAGTTACGAGAAAATACCCATACGAAACCAACCGATACTTCTTTTTACGTAAGCGTCTGGTTGTATCGTACAATTAGACTGCTACAAAACTTTTAACAGTGATTATTAATTATATTTGTTTTTACTATGTCCCGACAGTTAAAAATTCATCGCTGAATGTCTATCGTCTCTACTGTCCCCATAATACCGAATCTTTCGTCCTTACAAAATGTCGTGGACGATATTTATTCTCATCACACTCTATGTGAACACCTTCATACAAGCCACGTCACTCTAAACGCTACGATAATCTACCTTGCACTCCACAGCATGGCACGTCTCGGTATAAATTCCAGTCTAATACATGCCACGCAAGGAACCTCTAATGAAATCCTGTGCAGTCGGGTATAAATTACGGCACACACTAGGTTGATAAGACATAAGTGTTTGTGGCTGCTGGCTAATAGCATGTAAGCTGAGAGCAAGCTCCTAGTTCACATAGAGTATGACGAACCTCAGTGACGACATTTGGTGTGTTACCAGTAATTAAACCGATAAGCTTAAGTGCATACCGTATATGCTAACCGCTTTATGCTTGCTTGACTCTGTTTAGTAAGTGTTAGCTTAGATTTATGGTACTTAATAAAGTTTATGATAAAGTGAATACAATTATGGTTTTGAGATACTTGTGAAAAGTTGTAAGTGCACTGTGAACTTAGAAATATGGTGCAGTAGTGGCTGCCTGTGGCCCGAACCGCTTGGTTATCAATTTCTCATTAATCGCAGCAACTTTACATTTCAATGTGTGTGTAAAATGTGTTATTGTTAATATGTCGCACGGGTGATTTGTTTTTTGGTGGTGAGCCAGACTCAATCACTCGCCGATCAAAAAGGAAAAAAATCAGGTTTTACTTACAAATGAAAACACTTTTAGAATAGAACACTTCACGATATAATTGCCTATATAGGTAGATACAATGCAGCTACTTTAATACTAAGACTTTTACTAATTTAGAACATGAGTAAATTCAGGGCGTGGTCCGACAAGTATTGTTGGTGTTCACTGGTGTTCCGAAGGCCAGGGTCTTGATAGGGGAGAAGACTTAACTGCTGGCCGTGAGCTGGAGCAAAGGGCAGATTGAGCAGCGTCGCACGCTTATATATGGCGTGCGGGGCGCGCGGGCAGAGGCGCTCCCTCCTTCGTTCGACGTCATAGTTCAGACGGAGGTGCACGACGTCACACACCTCCCTCTTTAGGGCAGAATTTTCCCTAGGGAAAATTCTCTTGGCTAGCAGCTAGTTGAGGATTACCTGTAATCAAGTAGTGGAAGTGGTGTCAGAATTTTAAGTAAACAACCTAACTTACGTAACTACATTAGCTATAAATATAATATATGACCCACAATACGCACGCAACAACTGCCCTATGATAAACTAACACAGCCGTCATCCATAAAGCCGCCACACACTACATAAGTGCTTAGGCCATAACATGACAACAGAATATGAGAGACAACCACTAAAGGCGCGAAGTGCTTAGGGTAATACACGAGATAAAAGGGACGTCATTAAGAATGAGTTACAGGTATAAGAAGCTACATCTAGCCCTACGAATTATTATTCTTGGGTTCGGCACCTTGACCACTAGATAAACAAATACTAAGTCATAGTTAGATACAACAAACAGAATTTATATAAAAGTTAAACAAAAGTAAATTCAAGTTGCAGACTACAAAATGACTACTGAATTACAAAAGAACAACAAAATACATGTCCGTGTGGTGACGGATTAAGAATACAGAATGTCACCACCCCATATCATCCAATGGGTGTCGTAAGAGCCGACAGAGGGAGCATATTATGCAGAAAACAGCACTGTAAGAGAAGGAAAACTTGATACAAACCCTATACTAACCCGTTTGGCCAGCGTGGTATAGTAGGCCAATTCCTCCTTTCAAAGGAGAGGCCTAGTCCAGCAGTGGACTTTTAAAGGCTGATAATGATGATGAACAAAATACATAATTATTTTGCTCAATTTAATTACAAAAACCACGATTGTCCACTATGAATGAACACACTATTAAAGTAAACAATGATGAATCATAATTTCTGTATATATCTACCAGCGCGTCACTGAGTGAGCGCGTGCGCATCGCAATAACAAACTAGATATATTTTAATTAGATAAGTACTATTTGACTGTTCCGAGTTCGCGACGCCCGGTCAATCACACACAATATTGCTTTATAAAAGTACCTATAATAACAATTCGATTATAAAATCGATACAAAATTATGAACAACAATAATAAAAAAATCTTCAGAACAAAGCACAGCAAAAAAATAATACGCCAACAAAATAGACATTAAAATAAATAGACTTCCAGAAAAAAAAAACACAAGCGAGAATCGAACTTGTATACTCGGATGACAGTGACCTTTTAACCACTGATCCGCAGGGTAAAAAAAAACAATATATTTAGTTTATGGTAAGATTTTTTAAAACAATGTTTAACACGACATTTGAAAGAGAAAAAAATATTTGCTACCCACAACAAAAAATATTAATTTATAGTAGGCACTACTACAAGCGGTGACATAAATTAGAGAACATTCGTTTGGAAGAATAAACAATGTATAAGTCATAAGTATTCTTTTTTATTTACTAAATGTAATTTTGATGTATCTTTAAATCTTTTATATGCCATTCGGCAAGTGGTTTAACATCCATATCATTTAGTTTTGAAGAATTCTGCCGGTTTACGGTGAAGATTATAAAATAAACAATTCCGTTGATGAGCCGACAACAGAGCTGAATGTACCTTCTCGACAATAGAAGATAAATAGTTCACCGATTTGGCATAAACTCCACATGGCTCATGCACCATATTGGAATTGAATTCCGTGTCAATATACTGAGAACCAAAATATCCTTCAATTGAGTTTATGCACAATGTGAGGCGTAGGTATACAATGGCGTATAATTTACATTTAGATCATTTTATTTCAACATTAGATTTTAAAATTAGTGCCAATAAATATAAACATTGTTTATTATAAGAAAGATTGTGGATGTAGTAACATGCACAAAAACAACACATTTTATTTTATCATTTTGTTATTAAAGTCTATGTATTTATTTATGTTAAACAAACATTTTAAAACAACAAATAGGCATTTATATTGTGAAGGTATTTATGAGCGATAACTCATCGCACGATTCGCACGAGTTTCTGTAGGTATTTTACAACGAATGCCAGACACCTGGCAATTAGTAATGATTACGCGCAATGCGTTATAATAATATAACACAGAGTTGACCAACAGTGGGCAAAAGATACTGGGTTCTCGGCTCCAGTAGAAGAAAAGAAAAAAAAAAATTACACATGTTATATTATTATATACACTAAGGTCAGACAGAATGACCATCATACGCTAAAATTATTTAGTAAGTGTGGGTTAAAATCTTATACATATAAAACGACTTATACCGCTTTTTTTTTTATTAAAACACACAATTTATTGTTATTACCTGATAGACAACAACGTAAGTAGGGTTACCTAGGAACCCTTAACAGCAAAAACCTTTAGTCGGAACTTGAGAGTTTAAAATGAAATGCCAAGAACTGTTAGTAGTAGAACTTGAACATTTTAAGAACGAGTCTTCACCACGTTAGTATTGTAGTGAAAACAGGTATAGAACAACAAAAATATCAGGTAAAACACTAAAAAGCAACAAAAATCATCGATAAATCGACGCAACCACGCGGTCATTCAACGATAGAACTCCAACGTTAGGCGTTGTCGGTATAAACAACAGACTCCATAACGCTTTTAACCCGACAATGCCCATTCTTCATAGCAAGAAGAACAGAGAAATATACCATTCATCTCTTGTTTAGCAAGAGCAAAAGTACCATTAGAAAATGACAAAACGGAGCACATTCATCATCAGAATCAGGTAGCAAACAGCACCCAATCTTCTCCCATTTAGCAAGAGAAGAAGACCATTATATCAATGGCAAAACAGAGCACCATCGGAATCCAATAGCAAAAAGCATCCATGTGCATTTAGCAGCATCCATACGCATTTAGTAGCATCCGTACAGTTTTCACATAGCAAATAGGGTCAACACACGGCTAGTAGACGCCGCGTGGACTACCAAGCACTCAGAATTATCTGGTCAAAACAGCTGAAAATCAAAACAGCCGATCAAAGGCTAGCAGAGGCTAGAATAGAATAGCCCTTCCCAAATCTACCAACTCAGTAAACCAACAGCAATAGAAAGAAAAAGAAAATTAACTTAAGAGGTTAATTAATTGATTACTTACTTTTACAAGTAAATTATTTAGTTATTTATTATTTATGTACCTTCATTAATGATATAAAGATGCGACATTTTGAGCAAAGTTATTTGTATAAAGCATTTATTTAAAAAAGAGTTTAGTAAAGACTTTAAAAACTTATTTAAAGCTATTTTAACAGTTTAATTCACACAATCGCATGAGAAAAACAAAACAGAAACGAACCCATGAAGAATAATGGCAAAAAATTATAATGAACTAGAGGACGCCAGCAGCTACGCCTGCATTTTTTAGGGTTCCGTAGTAAAACCTGATTTTTTTCCTTTTTGATCGGCGAGTGATTGAGTCTGGCTCACCACCAAAAAACCAATCACCCGTGCGACATTGGCGCCGAATAGGTTTCTTTTTTATAGTTAAATTGGTGTTCCGAAGGTGAGTAGTATTTTTTTTCTGTATTTTTATAAATTTTTGTGTATTTCTATATATTTTTATGTGTTAAATACGTCCAGGAGAAACTTATATTTTTTTTTGTCAGCCACAAGCTGCTTAACTGTATTTTCTAACTAATTATATGTCTAATTGAACTATCTGCTAGATAAATTGCATCGCGCAATGTTATGAAACGTAATTACCTATTTTATTCTCGGCCGCTTGGCGTACGAGCGACGCCGCCGGCTCAACGAAGCCACGTGTTTTATCTACCTACAATTTCAATTTTTCTTGGACGCATTTAAAATTTTATTATATTCTCTTCCTGCAATACGCAATTACGCACTTTATTTTCTTTCACTAGTATGGGTGTAATTTTACTGAAAATTGCAGTGTAATCTGTATATATAAAATCCTTGCGTTACTGACTGACTGACAGACAAGCTACAGCCAAAACTATTGAGCGTACGAAGCTGAAATTTAGCGTGTATGTTCCTTGGGGACCGTAGGGGTGCACTAAGAAGGGATTTCCCGAAATTCCCACGGGATCGACCAAAACGGGTAAATTAAAAAAAAACCGGTCAAGTGCAAGTCGGACTCGCGCACCGAGGGTTCCGTACATACCTGTAGGTATATAAGTAAAAGTTCACCAGTCATAGTTATGGTATTTTTATTGCCAAATGTAATCCATAACATTACAGTATTGAAAGCTGGAGGAGCATAAATTAAACAAAAAGGGGTCTTTGTCGTTTGTAATCAGTCATCCTTTATTTTATATTAACATATGTCGCTTATTTTATAATATAACTTAAATACCTATACCAGCCTTGCAGCAACCTTGCAAAAGTCTGCTGATGAATGATGGTAAGATTTTTTATCAAACTTATTGATTTACAAAGTTTTAAGTGACTATTAAAAATCTGTTACAAAAATACTGATAAAGTACAGAATAATTAGCAAAAAGGTTTGAAGACTGTGTAATTATTTGAAATCTCTATCTCAATCAGCCTATCGCAGTCCACTGCTGGACATAGGCCTCTCCCAACACGCACCACAGCACACGGTCCTCAGCCTTGCGCATCCTTTATCTGGGCTATAAGACGTTGCTTCGTACCAAATTTCGAGATTTTGAGTTCTCGGGAAGTACCCTGTAGGTTTTGATTCCCTTGCGAGTAGTCGCGAGTTTGAAAATATGATGATATTGCTCTTTCTTTTGATTGCGTAGACATAGAAGTTTGATTTTGTTAAAGCCTAAAGGTGTTATATACTTGAGTATTTGATATGAATTTCAATTTAATACCTCTACGCGTTCAAGAGAAAGGGATAGTAACTTTAAATTTATTAAAAATATTTTTTTATATGCTGTAACTAAAATGTACGGTTTTCGCAATTTTTCCTTTAAAAGTGATATAAAACGTTGCTTCGTACCAAGTTTCAAGATTTTGAGTTCACGGGAAGTACACTGTAGGTTTTGATTCCCTTGCGAGTAGTCGCGAGTTTGAAAACATGATGATATTGCTCTTTATTTTGATTGCGTAGATATAGAAGTTTGATTTTGTTACAGCCTAAAGGTGTTATATACCTGAGTATTTGATATGAATTTCAATTTAATACCTGTACGCGTTCAAGAGAAAAGGGTAGTAACTTTAAATTTATTAAAAATATTTTTTTATATGCTGTAACTAAAAAATTACGGTTTTCGCAATTTTTCCTTTATAAGTGATATAAGACGTTGCTTCGTACCAAATTTCAAGATTTTGAGTTCACGGAAAGAACCCTGTAGGTTTTGATGCCCTTGCGGGTAGTTGTGAGTTTGAAAATTCGCATTGGAATCAAAACCTACAGGGTACTTCCCGTGAACTCAGAATCTTGAAATTTGGTACGAAGCAACGTCTTATATCAGTTATAAAGGAAAAATTGCGAAAACCGTAATTTTTTTGTTACAGCATATAAAAAAATATTTTTAATAAATTTAAAGTTCCTACCCCTTTCTCTTGAACGCGTGGAGGTATTAAATTGAAATTCATATCAAATACCCAAGTATATAACACCGTAAGGCTGCAACAAAATCAAGCTTCTATGTCAACGCAATCAAAAGAAAGAGCAATATAAGCATATTTTCAAACACGCGCCTACTCACAAGTGAATCAAAACCTACAGGGTACTTCTCGTGAACCCAGAATCTTGAAATTTGGTACAAATAAACGTCTTATATCACATATGAAGGAAAAATTGCGAAAACTGTAAATTTTTAGTTACATCATATAAGAAAAATAATTTTAATAAATTTAAAGTTACTACCCCTTACTCTTGAACGCGTAAAGGTATTAAATTGAAATTCATAGCAAATACTCAAGTATATAACACCGTTAGGCTGTAACAAAATCATACTTCTATGTCTACGCAATCAAAAGAAAGAGCAATTTAATCATATTTTCAAACTCACAACTACCCGCAAGGGCATCAAAACCTACAGGGTTCTTTCCGTGAACTCAAAATCTTGAAATTTGGTACGAAGCAACGTCTTATATCACTTATAATGAAAAAATTGCGAAAACCGTAATTTTTTAGTTACAGCATATAAAAAAATATTTTTAATAAATTTAAAGTTACTACCCTTTTCTCTTGAACGCGTACAGGTATTAAATTGAAATTCATATCAAATACTCAGGTATATAACACCTTTAGGCTGTAACAAAATCAAACTTCAATATCTACGCAATCAAAATAAAGAGCAATATCATCATGTTTTCAAACTCGCGACTACTCGCAAGGGAATCAAAACCTACAGTGTACTGTCCGTGAACTCAAAATCTTGAAACTTGGTACGAAGCAACGTTTTATATCACTTTTAAAGGAAAAATTGCGAAAACCGTACATTTTAGTTACAGCATATAAAAAAATATTTTTAATAAATTTAAAGTTACTATCCCTTTCTCTTGAACGCGTAGAGGTATTAAATTGAAATTCATATCAAATACTCAAGTATATAACACCTTTAGGCTTTAACAAAATCAAACTTCTATGTCTACGCAATCAAAAGAAAGAGCAATATCATCATATTTTCAAACTCGCGACTACTCGCAAGGGAATCAAAACCTACAGGGTACTTCCCGAGAACTCAAAATCTCGAAATTTGGTACGAAGCAACGTCTTATAGCCCAGATAAAGGATGCGCAAGGCTGAGGACCGTGTGCTGTGGTGCGTGTTGGGAGAGGCCTATGTCCAGCAGTGGACTGCGATAGGCTGATTGAGATAGAGATTTCAAATAATTACACAGTCTTCAAACCTTTTTGCTAATTATTCTGTACTTTATCAGTATTTTTGTAACAGATTTTTAATAGTCACTTAAAACTTTGTAAATCAATAAGTTTGATAAAAAATCTTACCATCATTCATCAGCAGACTTTTGCAAGGTTGCTGCAAGGCTGGTATAGGTATTTAAGTTATATTATAAAATAAGCGACATATGTTAATATAAAATAAAGGATGACTGATTACAAACGACAAAGACCCCTTTTTGTTTAATTTATGCTCCTCCAGCTTTCAATACTGTAATGTTATGGATTACATTTGGCAATAAAAATACCATAACTATGACTGGTGAACTTTTACTTATATACCTACAGGTATGTACGGAACCCTCGGTGCGCGAGTCCGACTTGCACTTGACCGGTTTTTTTTTAATTTACCCGTTTTGGTCGATCCCGTGGGAATTTCGGGAAATCCCTTCTTAGTGCACCCCTACGGTCCCCAAGGAACATACACGCTAAATTTCAGCTTCGTACGCTCAATAGTTTTGGCTGTAGCTTGTCTGTCAGTCAGTCAGTAACGCAAGGATTTTATATATACAGATTACACTGCAATTTTCAGTAAAATTACACCCATACTAGTGAAAGAAAATAAAGTGCGTAATTGCGTATTGCAGGAAGAGAATATAATAAAATTTTAAATGCGTCCAAGAAAAATTGAAATTGTAGGTAGATAAAACACGTGGCTTCGTTGAGCCGGCGGCGTCGCTCGTACGCCAAGCGGCCGAGAATAAAATAGGTAATTACGTTTCATAACATTGCGCGATGCAATTTATCTAGCAGATAGTTCAATTAGACATATAATTAGTTAGAAAATACAGTTAAGCAGCTTGTGGCTGACAAAAAAAAATATAAGTTTCTCCTGGACGTATTTAACACATAAAAATATATAGAAATACACAAAAATTTATAAAAATACAGAAAAAAAATACTACTCACCTTCGGAACACCAATTTAACTATAAAAAAGAAACCTATTCGGCGCCAATGTCGCACGGGTGATTGGTTTTTTGGTGGTGAGCCAGACTCAATCACTCGCCGATCAAAAAGGAAAAAAATCAGGTTTTACTTACAAATGAAAACACTTTTAGAATAGTACACTTCACGATATAATTGCATAAATAGGTAGATACAATGCAGCTACTTTAATACTAAGACTTTTACTAATTGAGAACATGAGTAAATTCAGGGCGTGGTCCGACAAGTATAGTTGGTGTTCACTGGTGTTCCGAAGGCCAGGGTCTTGATAGGGGAGAAGACTTAACTGCTGGCCGTGAGCTGGAACAAAGGGCAGATTGAGCAGCGTCGCACGCTTATATATGGCGTGCGGGGCGCGCGGGCAGAGGCGCTCCCTCCTTCGTTCGATGTCACAGTTCAGATGGAGGTGCACCACGTCACAAATATAAAGTTTCACCTAAATCCACCCAGTACCTCATGCGTGAAAAATTAACATGCATGCATACATCCTTCCTAACAAACTTTCGCATATTTTATAAAAGTAAAATAGTCATATGGCGGGTGGATAGTTTGGGCTAACACAGTGTGAGCTTCAGGAACGCCAAAATAATAGTAGAAAAGTAAAAAAAAAAGGTTGCGACGCCGCAATTGGTGTAGAATCATCACTTATAAACCTTTTCTCCATACCTACTGACCACCGCAACCCAATTAAGGGAGAGCATTATTAAATAGTTTTGACTAGTGTGAATATATAGGGTAGTTATTCCCCGTAACGAATGTTAATGATCTTCGTGACAGCTGGGACTTACATTTTAACGTGCTCTCTGAGGCACAGGGTAAACGATTACTAACAACTAAAGGATGTCAGCAGCTTTGCCCGCACTGTTCTTTTATGTTACCGTGACTTTCCAATCCCGTGGTAATTACGGAAAATCCTTCCTTTGCACCTTTACGGTCCCCAAGAAAGATACATGCGAAATTTCAGTTTATTGCACCCTGTAGTTTCAGCAATGCTGTCTGCGGAAACTTCGGCTGCAGTCAGTTAGTGACAGAAGAATTTTATTTACCTACAGATTTGATATGCACAGAATTTTGTAACGTACTGCATGCTATAGTTTTGAACCCAATACCGTCCGCATAGCAGTTAGTTCGGCTCTTCACTAAATAAATACAATGTGTAACCTTTTCTCAAATAGAAAACAATGTTAGCTAATTACGTTTGCCTGTACACTAGTTACCTTAATGCCATTTTACGTAATCGAGTAGGGCAGGCAAATCTCGTGTCCGTACGCTTACTCCTCTCACTTAAGTAGGTAATTAACTAGAAGCAGTGTTGGTCCGCAACAATCAACCCCACTGAATGTTGTATGCGCTGGCAAGCTAGTAAACATACTATTTAATTATGTACTACGGGTACAGACGAATATGTTAGAAATAAAGAAAGCTAATGGACGTAAGTAAAACAATATACGTAATTAGTTAGGTATGTATTTTTTTTCAATACACAGTTTGATATCTAACCGTGGGCAAAACATTGTGCAACTGGCCTTAAGGTGCATCTGAAATGATATTTCTGGCGCATTTTCAATTTAAGGTAAACAATGTACTACGAATCCCTTTACTCCCACATCATGTAACTTTAAGCTTCGTATTATGCTTTTACTTAAACAGTATCGGCTTGTCGCTCTTCTGCCAGAGAAAACAGAATACACAAACAGGCGTATAGAATTATACTTGATACGATGCCTTGGGGAAATATTGTGTTATCATTCCAGAACCTCGCAAATAATTTACGTTCTGTAATGTATTAAGTATATATTATACACATTATAAACAGGTTGCCGTATAAATGAACTCTAGAAAATGTGTAGAGAGGCTCGTGAGTAATTAATATCTGTTATCATTAAATACGATCACATTTCTGCTACACTCTGTATTAAGGTCAACGCTCATTAGAGCCACCCGGCACCCACTCGGCACGGCGTCCACGAGTGGACGTCGCGCGGTCCGCTGGTTGACCGCGCGACGTTCACTCGTTACACACCTACTAACTACAAATTTTAACATAAGGTATGCTCATGAAAAACACTCCGGATTATATTACCTGCCAAGTAATGAAATCGTTCATGATTTCCCCGACATCAGCAACTGCGACAGCCAGTGTTGCCAATAAAGGATTACTCGTAAGAACATAATATATTTTTGAGTAAAAATAAGAGTATCATTTACACGGTAATTAATAATTAAAAATACCTTAGAAAAGAACACGTAGTAGCTTATTACCGTAGACCGTGCCTTGCTCAAAATTACCGTGCATCTACGGTATTTACCGTGTATCTGGTAACACTCGGACGTGAATCATTCGCGGGCAGCGCGCGGTCCGCTTCGGATCCACGCGTCGGCGACGAGCCGTCAACGCGCGGCAAGCATGCGAGTAGCGAGTTGCCACCGAGCCGTCCACGCGCGGATAGGGGGTGGACCACCCGCCGCCCGCGCGTGTACGGCTTACGACAGAGGCGATCCGGTAACGCTACGGAGTTGATGTAGTGAGCGCATACCCATACAAATCCATATAAAGAATACTAACCGCACGAGGCGAGGCGGTGCGGAGTGGGTGCCGGGTGGCTCTAATGAGCGTTCACCTTTATTCATAATAATTTAAATGAACGGTATTCGTAACTTAGCTGTTATGCCATCTTACAGCAACTTGTCGTATGTATATTAGAAAATACATTATACTAAATTCACAGAATCTCTGAAAGAATTTTGACAAGTAGGTATGTAGTATATTATTTTGTTGGTTCGGCAAACTGCTAAATTTTCGAGAATGTGTTAACTACTGAATTAATGACGCGTTAAAATTAGGCGCTTGGTGACAAATTGTTGCCGCGGGACAGTCGTTCTTATGTCGTTCACAAGCATTTTTATACAAAAGACTCGACTCATAATCGCCGCATTGCATTTACACGATTGCTTTACAATGAAAAATCATATCCGTCCATGCGTCAAGCAAAAATTCTGCTGTTTCTGTGCCAAACCAGTCCGTTTGCATTATAGCAGCTACCATCGCGACAAGTGACATTCGGTACCGAAACTAGTAAAGTAATCATTGTGACAGTATTGTCACAATGATTACTTTACTAGTTTTGGTTTGTATATACAAAAGATTGACTTGATTAATCTAATAATATCTTAATAAAATTGTGTTAGCTTGTTGTAATGAAGTGCCAAAACTGTGGAGCGAGGAACTGTTCTAATATGTAACATAGAACATGCTATCATTCACTCACACACCCAGATACGCATTAGTGCATACCACTACACAATATTTGCCTCATCTCATCATCAGCCCTTTATACTGTCCCACTGCTGGGCACGGGACTCTTCCCACTATGAGAAGGGTGTGGCCATAGTCCACGACGCTGGCCAAGTGCAGGTTGGCAAACTTCACATGTCTTTTGAGAACATTTTGGAGAACTCTCAGACATGCAGGTTTCTTCACAATCTTTTCCTTCACCGATAAGCGAGCGATAATTAACAATTTAATACGCACTTAACTTCGAAAAGTCATTGGTGCGTCTCGTGGATTTGAACCCGAGACCCTCTGCGTAACAGTCTATCGATCTCTCCACTCGGCTATCACTGCTCATATATACTGCACATATTTGCCTCATATTGGTCGATATTACCATTCATTGATCCTACAAGTACTATTAAAACCGTTCGATTATGTAGTATCTGAGTAATCCAATATCAAAAAGCTCGGTAACGGGCGGTCCCAATATTTTATCAATCCATGGATTTAACTACCAGAGATATATATTTGACATATATAATTTTGAAGCATATAGTACCTCTAGTAGCCAAATCTAGCGATAAATAAGGTATTGGGACCGGCTGTTAGGATGTTAATCCAACTGCCATTAACAAAGTTTATTCAATATATATAAATGTTCGACAATAAAGCTGACATAACTTTGTCCATCCGGAAATTCGGATATCACAAATAGTAATAGCCCAGTTGATGGGGCAAACCGACAATTTGACGAGATGGAGAGAGGCCGCCACTCACGCTCACCCATCCAATTACTAGCGGCCATTATCTCACCACATGGTTTAATTTCAACAAACATGCTGTTTTCCTGACTAGCCCCAGTTAGTTACAGCCTCGGCAATCCAATCAGCCTGTAAACGTATGGGATTTTGTAGCCAACTTAAGCTGGTACACATAGATTTGGTAAGAGTAAACATTTTAAGAGATAATCATAAGACGAGAGCGTGGTTTAGTTCGATAGGTCCTTGATCAGGCCACCCTAGGCTGAAACAGGGTGAGTGTCAAAAACCACAAAGAACCATTAGAATAAATCGCTCCACTACTAGAAATTTAGGGATACACCGCATATCTTGGCCCCGAGAACAGCACTGCAGCTTTGCGAATACAATATATTTTGCAATATAGTTATGGTGATTTTTATGCATACAAAGAATTTGAGACCTAATGTCATAATATTCTATAAACTGTTAAACGCTGTTGCCAATACCGAGTCACGTAAACACATAAAATAAAGGTTTTCCAGTCAACAGATTGCAGCGTCAAACAATGTTGATAACGAAAACATCAATAATTGTCAGCGTGTTTATCTGTCTGCCGTTGGTCGATAGACAGTTCTCAATCAAATAATATACGTGCGGATGTTGTAGAGGTCTGAATCCATATATACGGCAAAATCAAACATAATATCATCATCACTGAACATAATCTTCATAAAAACGTGTTAACGCGGAAGCAGCAGTACGCCAGCATGTTTCAAGTCGAGATGAATGCTTAACATTGTTATCAGTGATTGTGTACTAATGTGATAAGTTCTGCCGTTGAGGCATATCTTGTCGGATAACGCACGCTTGCTTGCTTCTTTATGTTGGCGCGTTAAATTCATTACTTTGTTAATACCCTAAATGTGATTATATCATACAATCTTAGGATCACTTCCACATCGTTTTTGGAAGTAAAGTTTAAACCTTATAAATGCATTTTAATATTCTGTCTAACGTTTCTGAACATTTTTAAAATATTGATTGCAAGAATTATTTCACAACAATTCCTAGTCACTGCAATGGGAAGGACTTGAGTCAAATTGGGCTCAATGTCCAACAGAGTAATGGCATATGCCATTGTAAAGGATTTTGTTCGTACTAAAATTGTTACTACCAGCACCACCTTCAATTCCATTGCAGAAAAAAGATATGCACTTAAATAGATTTTGTAGAAAAATACAATTGTTAGTCATAAAACTGTTATAGTAACAATATATTCATACTTTAAAATCAGTGGCGTAGCTAGCTTGGGTAGCACCCGGGGCGGAAGTTGGCGGTCGACCTTTTTCTTTTTTTTTTTAGTCGGACCCTAACAATTTCGGACTAACTGCCCCCGAATCGTAGTGCTGAGCTAGTGCCTATGTTTTTTTATATGTTTGTACATTGTTCTTAAAGTTCAGTTTGGGGTGGCACCCCAAAAAGGGTGACATCCGGGGCGGACCGCCCCCGCCGCCCCTTTCCCTTCCTACGCCACTGTTTAAAATAATGGTAAACAATAGATGCGCTTGCGCTCATGTGATTTACAACACTCTCCTTATCTCTCACACCTCTCGGACGCCTGCCCGGGCGCCCGCCTGCTCTCAGTCAGTCGACTCGTGATTCTCACGGTGTTATCTGTGTGTCCTAAAAACAAGACAGGTTAGAAGTACCCTGAACCGAAGAGCATGCATGAGGAATCTGATGGGAGTGAATGAAGCTAAAGAGATATGTCAGGATCGTTGCAAATGGCGTTCCGTAGTCTCTGACTATTCCTTCGGGAAACAGGCGTGAGTCTATGTATGTATGTATGTTATCTGTGTGTTTTCGTGTATCCTCTCGGCACATACAATTTAATCCACCGGGAGGTCACCTAAACGATATTATTATTGATATTGATTGAAATGTTAATAAAAATATTCTTAACTGTTAGCAGCTGTTTAATTTTTTATGTATTCTTTGCACATGGAATTAAAACTAGTAAAAGATGTGAAACAACAAAAACTACAATACCATAACAGCATTACTTTGCAGGATTATAGTTTATTTATGGTAGGAGTAAAATATTTAGAGCAAAATAACCCCATGGATTCTTGGCAAAAATGAGTTTATATCTTTATATTTAGTGCTTTACAAGTATATTCAAAGTGGTCTCATCTCTGTTGGTAGGTGAGCCCAGGCTTCATAAATTTTTGCCCATTTTCCTTTGATTGGTAGATTAACTGTCTACCAAGAAAACCATTTGTTATTTTGATAACTGGCCAAAGAAACGGTAATCCTCGTATTTATATGTGGGGATAAATTATATCAGTTTTTGAGTATTGTATCTGGAACAGCATCTACTACAACAACTAACGACAAATGAGCTTATCATTAATATTTATAAATATAACACTAGCAAAGTTCAATTTTATTGCGCCTACAATCTCCGAGGTAAGCCATAGACAAAACTACAACAAAAAAGAAAACAAAACCATACATTTCTGTTACTCCCTGCATCTCACCATTCCTTCACAATAACTTCCTTATGACGCCATAGCAATATCAGCAACGTTAAACGCATGTAAACGTTTTCGAATCACACGAAGTGAACACGGCCGTACTGCACATATCACACGCCAGATACCACGATATCTCTATTGCAACCATTTGTACTGCGGTCTCACGTTGGCGAGTGCGATGCGGCGCTTCGCATTAGAATCCATCAACGTTACAGATAAACAAATTAGTTATATGGCGTTTAATTTCCCCAGTGGATTGGTTTGATGTTAGGTTGGGAGTCATATTAGGAAATGACGTTCATAGATTCTAGAAATGGTTTCTTTGTTAACGAAGTTGAGGGTACGAATCGAATGATTTGTATTGCATAAGGAAAGAGTTCTACGTTTGCAAATCTGTTTAATTATATAAAATTTTAAGGTTAGTTCCATATAAATATTCTGTGAAAATACCACTTATTTTGTTTATGATTAACATATAACGCGTCTTTAATAGCATTTACCATCATTGCACTACAAAACACTATTCAGACTGTTCCTAAAAAGATATTAAGAACTATAATATCATTTTCATTTCCTGCAGAAAATACTTATGAACAATAAACTTCCAGCTGCATTGTCCTCATTTATTTAAAGTTTGCGAGCGCCATCGCTCGTACTAAATACTTTGTTGCGATACAAAAATAGGATGTGAACTATTGTAGTAACTAATTGCTTGATGTTTTTATTTCTTTGCTTTGTTGCAATCTCAATTAAGGAACTCTTACGAACTGGTATAACAACAAACTGAGAGAATCCTTTTAGATGCGTCTCGCTGCAACGCGCTGAGGTACGCCATTGTAAAATGCAATATAACAACAAAGTTTTCTTAGATAAATATTGAACGACATCCCTGTCTACTCTTTAAACTATAAACGCAAAACGTTTGCTTTCTTATTTTCTTGGCAGCTCTCTTTGTAAAATGAGAGTGCAGTTAACGAATTGCACTTTATTTTTATACTTCTCTTTATCTTAGTTTGTAAAGGTTAATCGGAATAAAAATGTATGATGTAAATATATCCTATACAAAAAGTATTTATACACAGCCATGTCGAACAACGCTTTTACACAGTATCAATTAAATTCAAAAGCACGTCCGTAACGTTATAAAAATGAAACGCCCACATATAACGCGACAGCCACCTGTGCTATATAAGCACAATGACCAAAGTTTACGGCACCAACTATGAAAAATTGACCATAAACGTTGGTTTATGGGTTCGCGTTATGAATGGACGGGGGCGATGACTGCTGACACGCCATGCTTTTGTATTCATTCATTGTAATTCTGATTTATTACCAGGCTTAATGGCGTAACAGTAGTCGGCAACATTATTATTGTTTAATACGTGAAACACGCGTAGCTACGTTTTAAGCTACGCACGTACTACGCTCGTAGCACAGCTACGCGGAGATTGGATTAGACAAACTGAGGATAAATGTGACTTATCCATAGCTACTTAGCTATGTCCGTGGGTTTTTATTTAGGCATTATTTTTATTATTTCGTCTCATTTCCAATAATCTTTATTGATGAGACTAAATTTTATAACGATTAAGTGTAAGAATTTTAGATATACACAAAACATTAGTACATACAGGATGTCACAAGACCCATCACCAAGCCGAGGTCTACTCGTTTTGGACATCATGCCAAGTCATACTAACCAAAAATAATACCTGGGAAATGTTCATTTTTTTTTCAGTTTTCACATTTTTTAAACCGCAATTAAAAGCGCGCGCGTGCAATGTTCGAAATACCTACTTATCCATGGGGCCAAAGGGCAGAAGAACATATTTGCGGGGTAAATGCATCGATTTTGTACCTAATTAGAAAAATTCCATACTAACTTTGAGCCTCAATATCTCCTGAACCAGTAATTTCCCAGGTATGGTGCCGAAGTAAAAAATGTTCGTAGTGATTGGTACAACAAGGGATTTCAGTTTTCGTTAAGGGTCTTGTGACACCCTGTATATAATTATATGTGTACTTTTTTTTTCTTTTCAATCATGCCGTGGAGAACCGAGATTGACCTCGCGATGTGTTTTTTATTTATTTTTATTTATAGTCTCACGCCTGTATCCCCGAAGGGGTAGGCAGAGGTGTAAATATTACACCCACATTTTGCCATGAATTTGTAGGTCCCACGTAATAGGGGGCGAGCTTGTTGCCGTTACCGGGCACATCACCAGACGCCGGGCTGCTACTGAGTATTCGGAAAAACCCATTAACACTTTTGCCCGACCCGGGAATTGAACCCGGGACCTCCGATCAGCAGTCGCATACGCTATCCACTGGACCACGGAGGCAGTCGGTTGGGATGTGTATGGGCGGTTTCAGATTAGCGTATTTTTCTGCGCGTATACGGTCGTTTCTGCATACGCGCTTACACGCGCGCTATATTACGCGCTTCAAAAAACCAGACTCACGTAAACGGGCGTGTTCGCTCGAAACGGTAGTGACGTCTTGTCAGTGTCAACATGGATTCTGACGGTTGGTAGTTATACGAGCTTAGAAGCGCGTCAACGCTCGTACGAGTTGCGCGTGTGCCAAAAGGCGCGCCTATACGCGCCTACTCGCGCTTCTAAAAACGAGCTTATACGCGCGAATAAAACGCTAATCTGAAACCGCTCTAAATCATACTATATTATTAAGCGGGTCTTAGTCGCCATGATTGACTTATCTAAAGGCATAAATACCTCTTTTATTCTCCTACGTTTCAACCGGCTTGCAACGATCGTGGTCGCGAATTGTATGATATATACAAATCGCGAGTTTAAAATCGATTCTTGCGATGTGTGATCAACGCTGGATATATGACTCGTTAATCGTGCCATTTCGAGCGGTACCGTTCCAAACTAAACTCACATTACAGTTTATCTCAGATCGAACATTGTTGTTGTATTTCACTTAAATGTACTGACGCTGTTTCCCCAAACTAGGCGAGTGCCTGTATTTTGGGGGCCAGTGTTCAGCCCTAGACATGATTCTTTACAAACTTGTTTTATTTTACTTATTGTATGGTATTTTCTAATTTTAATTGGATTGTGATTATTAGTAAGAATATAGTTCATTGTTTCTAAAATAATTCAAAAGATCTTAGATAAGGAACCATAAAGACAAAAAATAGAAAATGGATGTTGTATAATCAATAATTACATTAAAAATTAAAAAACTGGATTTGAAGCAAGTATAATAATTATTAGTTGGTAATAAATAAATAGAAAAAAAAAAAGCGATTTGAAATTATTTTACAATTGGGTTTATATGTCAAAGGTTTTGTGCGCGTGTGTGTGTGCGTGCGTGTGTGTGTGTGTGTGTGTGTGTGTGTGTGTGTGTGTGTGTGTGTGTGTGTGTGTGTGTGTGTGTGTGTGTGTGTGTGTGTATGTGTGTATGTGTTTGTGTGCGTGCGTGCGTGCGTGCGTGCATGTGTGTGTGCGTGTGTCATGTGATATATGATAGTAAATCTTCAGTCTGCTTGTAATTTAGTTGGTTTAGCCAAGCGGTAACTTTCCGTTTGGCGTCGTTGCTGTTTATCTCGGCTATATTAAGAGTTTTATTTATTTTATTATATAGTTTACTGCTTATGCTGGTAAATTGTCTCTTGGCAAAAGAGGTTCTACAAATAACCCTTGGGCAGACTGGCATTCCGGTGCGCCTATTTGGATTAGGCGAGACATTTTGGTGCTTTTTCATTATACATTTGAGCACAAAGAGCTGTCGGACGGTTAAGACTTGGCATTCAGTGTATAGTTTTTTAGTTGGGTGCCTGTATGGTTTTTTACTCATCACTTTTAAGACAGCTCTCTGTGCCCTCTCTAGAGGTAAAAGATGTGTCTTTGATGCTCCTCCCCATACAGTAATGCAGTACTGAATAATGGATTGACACAGAGCCAGGTATATTTGCTTGATTTTGTCAGGCGCTGCGCACTCTCTCAGACATTTGAAGGTGTGTATGAGACGTCTCACCCGGGCCGTCACCATGAGAATATGCTTGTCCCATCTTAGACTACTGTCAATTTGGACACCTAAATATTTGGTGGTTTCGGCTCGTGCGAGTACCCGGCAGTTGCAGTCATCCCTTGATAGACAGGTGTGCACTTTAACGCTGTAGTCACTTGGAGGGTCATTTATTTTATTTATGGAAAAAGGTACGTAGACAGTTTTAGATAAATTTAGCGTAAGTAGGTTTGAATTTAGCCAACGCATGATTTTAGCCATAGCATCTTCAGCTTTCTCCTGGACAACTTGCCAGTTCGGTCCCCAAACCAAAATTGCGGTGTCGTCTGCATATGTAAATATGCTAGTGTTTGAAGAGGACATTTTACAGAGGTCATTTATGTACAGCTGAAAAAGTGTAGGGGACAGGATGCTTCCCTGGGGAACTCCGTATGTAATAGTTTGTGCTTTGCCTAGATAGTCACCTATTTTTACACATTGTTGCCTACCTGTTAGGAAGTCCCTGACGAAGTCGCAAGTAACGCCCCGAATACCCAGTTTTTCCGCTTTGGCCAGGAGAATGGGGACAGAGTCTGTATCAAAAGCTTTTGAGAGGTCCAAAAATATGCATAGACATCTATTTTTATTGTCTAAATGTTTTACTATCTTGCTGGTTAGGTCTATCACCGCGTGTTCGGTTGAAATGCCTGAGCGAAACCCGTATTGATTTGGAGCTAAAATTTTGTACGTCTCTAAATATTTCTTTAAGGCATTGTTAAAAACTCTTTCCAAAATTTTTGATAGAGCAGGTAATACTGCTATTGGTCGGTAGTTATTGACACAGTCTCTGTCACCACTCTTATGAATCGGGTGTACAATGGCTTTTTTAAAAGCTTGCGGAAAAGTGCCAGTTCTAATGGCGGAATTGCAGATGTGAGTTATGCAAGGAACAATAGCTGAACGCGACTGTCTGAGTACTTGAGTAGGTATATCATCCCAGCCGGTAGCACAATCAGGCCGAAGTTGTAATATTATACTGTCGACATCTGATTCAGACACTTCAAGAATGGCCATTGAGTTTATTGTACTATCTAAAAGAGTGGCACTTTGGAGAGTATTTGGTGGATTAGATTGTGTGGCAGATAGTATTTTGCCAGCTAAGTGAGGGCCTATGTTGCCAAAGAATTTGCCTACCTGGTCAGTGGATGTTTGGGGGTCAGGCGACATACTTAAGAGTTCAAGAGGTGTGGTTTTAACTTTATGAGTATTCGTGATACTCTGAATGGCCCTCCACAACTCCTTGCTGTTTTTGCCTGCTTTGTCAATCAAACTCGCCTCGTACGCGTTTTTCAATCTACGCAACAAGGCGTTAAAAAAGTTTCGATATCGTGTGTAGGTAAGCTTCAATGTCATATTTTCTGGTGATTGTTTTGATTGTGCATGTAACTTGTCACGATGTTTAATGCAGCGGAGTAACCCTGTTGTCATCCATGGCTTTAGAATTCTATTTTTCCTAGCTACCCTAGTTTGAACCGTATTATTTTTTATTGTTGAAGATAGCACGGAAACGAAGAGGTTGGTTGCTATGTTGGCATCATTTATTGTCAAAATGTGAGTGAGATCTTCGTGTTCTAGGTCCGCTTTTATTTTTTCGTAGTTCGTGTAGGACCGAGAGTACCAATATTGACGTTTTGGCTTGTATTTTTCAATTAATAGAATTAAGGGCATATGATCTGTTATATACGATTTCAGGACTAGAGTCGTAGCTGGTAGGTTTGATTTTAAGAAAATATGATCCAAGCAAGTGGCAATTCTGGTAGGATAAATGTGCGTAGGATAGAAGCCATGGGATGCGTTACATGTGAGATATTCGTGATTTAGAGGGTCCTTACTACCTTCGCAGATATCGATATTCAAGTCACCAACCAGGATACCAGTTTTTGTGGGCAAATCGCTGTACACCACGTTCAGACTGTTTATGAAGTTGTCGAATTTGTTCTTTGTTTTTAGTGAGGGAGATCGATAAATCGCCACGATACATATGTCATTTCCAACTTGGCAGGTTAAACAGTTCGCGTCACGAAAAACTGGTTCACGTACTATACATGTCAGTTTCGTATTTGTGTAGATGACTATACCATCGTTTTGATTTAATGTGATCTTTGAGGAGTGTACCGTATAACCTTCCAGGGTGGGCAAGATGTTTACTTTACTCAGCCAACACTCCGTTAAAACGATGACGTCGTATTCTATGTTGGTTTGAGATAATAGTAAACGAAATTGATTAAAATTTTTATTAATGCTACGGATATTTAGGTGTAACAGTTTAAAGTTGACTTTGTTAGAACTTGTAAGGTACTTAGTACATTCTTCTGGGCTACAGACGTGGGCTTTTATTAGTGATTGTGAGTCTAAATCATTATTTATATCGTCTATTATAGCCATTTGTTACATGGGCGTAGGTACACCAAACCTGAACACGGCACGTAAAAATACGGTTTGAAAATTGGTTTAAGTCTGTTAGAATAATGAATATAGATGTGGCAATTAACAAGCAGTGACGTTTGAATTTTCTGTGTGCCTGAATAGAATATTCGTGTGTGAGTTTGTGTGAGTTGTTTTGTAGTTGTTTGTGTATCGATGAAAAGTGTAACATAAGATATAATTAACTTAAAATAATAATATAATATTAAGGAGGTGTTAAAAGGAATTGTTAATAATATATACCATGCTAGTCATATGTTGTCGTCACGCAGGTCCTTTAAAAGTTGTTCGGAGGAAATGAGGATGTGTTTGTCACCTTGTCCTTTACGGATAAAGATGTTTCCATTTGAGGACCAGCAGAATTTGTAACCATTTTCCTTGGCAAATGTCCGTGCTGAGTGGAATAGCTTTTTGGAGCTTACGGGAAGGTGGTCGGCCACGTAAACGGCTTGACGTATTCCAGGGATGTCTAACTGCTGAGTGTTGAGTTTTTCCTCTGTGAGTTTTTTAGTATTATTAAAGGCCCTCACGGCAGATATGGTGCTTTGCTTCATCTGAACTGTCTGGAATTCAGCGACGATTGGGCGAGTCGTGCCGGGTTTTCCGGGGATGCGATAGATATCACGCAGGTCCGATGAGCTTATTTCTGAGCCAACAACTTTACCGATCAAACAAACTGTCTTAATTAGTGAGGTAGTTGTTTCTTTTTCACTCTGAGGTATATTTCTTACTTCTATACATGAAGATCTCGACATTAATTGAAGATCCTGAACCTTTCTTTCTAACTTTTCTATACATCTACGTTGCTCAAGACGCTCTTTTTGAATAGTTTCCAAACCTGATTTGATGTCTTCGTACTGTTTGTTTATGAAAGCTATCGACTGTATGATATCATCATTAGATTTTTGGATTTTGGTATATTGCTGCCTTAGTTCAGAAATTTCGGAGGATAGTTTAGTCATTAATGTATTTTGATTGCTGCAGATATCATTAAGTTTAGAATCAAAGTCTCTCTTCCAGTTGTTTAATATCTCCATAATCTCAAGTTTAAAATCTTGGTTTTCTTTTTTCACAGGCGAGCGTGTCGGATCAGTGCGTGGTCGTTTATGTCTTGTATTGTTGACATAGGTAACATCTCCCTGCTGTAGTGATTTTATATCTGTCTCGGATTGGGCGTGTTCCATGGGCGTTGTTTGTTGTTTTTTGGGCGAATGTTTTAGCGGCATCTTGTGCTGCTGCGGAGTCTTGCAGTTATTTTATAATTTAATGTTATAAATACCTTACGTGTAACGATTTTACACCCGTAAACAAGCTTTGTTATGGTAGCGCGGATTCGCTGCCGAGATTCTTCACTTAGCTCGCGCTGTGTTATTGTAGGCGCGCGGCACGGCGCGCCGCTCCAAAGTCCGGCCGGCCCGAAGAAAGCCGAGAGTACTCGATAGCGCTTCGGCGCGGCGTCGGCGACGACGGAGCGTAGCGCGCTCGCTATGCGACGGTGAACGTTAATAAAGTTTTTAAAACTTAATATCGTGATATCTTTTGATCCAGACTATGTTTCGCGATGCTGTTTACACTGTTGGATAGGTCGTCACTTTTTCTGAATGTCGTTTATAAGCACAGCACTTAATAGTCACTTTTACTAATGTTTTGGAGTGATTAATGGAGAGCAAAATAAAAACACGTCTGTCTCTTTGAAAGCGCGGCGGGGGGGGGCAAACTATACCATACTATGATCCAACCTGCCAAGCTGGACTAAGCCGTCTATATTGAGGGGCGGTAATATGTTGCGCCGTTCCTGTTATAATTGACATTTAACCCTAGAATACTAATCATCGCCTGAGAGGCCGCGTTCGGTTGATTTTTTAAGAATAGTTTTTAATTACGTCTATGTATTGCGGGGTGCGTTCGCGCCAATACAGTGCACCCCGTGACGCAGTGGAGAGTGGTTACGGGTTCAGCGGGGAATACGCAGGTATCGAGTTATTGACCTCACGTTCGCCTGGGAGGCGATCATTAGTATTAACGGTAAGTTTTTTACCAATCCCGTTTCTTAGTTTTTTGCAAGTATCCCTTTATTTATTTGTTTGATTTAACTGCGAATTGTTTATTTTGTTTCATAGATGAATCTCGATGAGAACCAGATAAAAAAATAATTGGAAAACGAAGAATCGGACAGTGAAACTGAAGATTACGTTGAGGATTACGGTTCAGACGACAGTGTGGCTGATCCTTCGTGCCAGCTTGAATATGATCTTTAATATATTGCTCCGAACAATCTGGCTTTATCTCCTCGAACATCTCAAATACAAGCAAGCACAAGTGTCGAGTTAGAAGCCGCTCTACAAACCCAATCTCGATCCAAACTGCTGTAATTTTGATAGAAAAATATAGTCTGATTTTAATTTACTGTCAAGTCAAATAGCTCATAATTACAATAGTAATTTAACTTTTATGAGATATAACATTTTTAAAATACTTAATTTAGATACTAAATTAGAAGGTCTATGTGACTTTTTATTTTTTATAATTATTATTCTAAAGACTGTTCAAGCAAGGGTACGTTAGACTTAAGGTTGATTTTAAGACTGAAATTATAATTTTTAAGAAAATTTGCCATTGCATTTAAAGAAACAAGGTCTTTCTTCATTATTTTGTGTAACATTGTGTACATAAATGTCCTTTAGTACTAATTAAAAAAAATATATCTTAAAATAAACAAAAAAAAAACAACTTAAAAATAATCAATTTAATTTAAACTATTTACAAAATAAACAAATGAATTTAAAATATTTACATACTAAACAATTTAAATATAACTATGAAAAAAAAAAAGAAAAACGGCAAGCAATGCGGACAACCACATTATTTTATATATATACCGAAGTACCGGTTCCTCATCGCCGCCCGCCAGCGGCCGCACGCCGCGCGCGCACCTAGCTATCACAGGCAGTCCGTAGCCGAACCTCTCGAGGCACGAACGCTGTCGCCTTGACTAATTTTCTCACTGGTTAACCGTCATTACGAAATATCAATCTTGAACGTAAAGTTATTTACGAATATTTTAAAACTTTAATATCAACTTAAGAGTGGATTGCCTTTCTCCATATACTTAAAACTGTTGTAATTATTAATTTAGTGATCTTGATTCCCAAACTTGGGTAAGTTGTGCACATTTATTTATAAAGATTTCTAACGGCCGTTACCTACCTGTTGTATTATATTCTTTGTGTTAATTTTAGAGGTACGAGTCCGACTAAATATTGTAGCTTTATTCTATCCTGTGTGTAATGCTTATAGTTGCCTTTCTTCCACTATGTTATACTTAAACTTTTAAAGCTCAACGTTTGTAACCGTCTCTGCTTGCTTACATTTACTATTAATTTAGATTTTTCACACTTAGAATTCTTCCGCCATTATAAGCCCTAAATTGCCAATCTAGTTCTTGCCATGCATCCTAGCGTTTCCCGTGCGCCCCTTATACCGGCAGCTTAATGATTCGGCCTTTGTTCCTAGGAATTACGTCACGGTTCAACTGACGTAACCGGATTCCCAGTCTTCTTCATTGTCTGAGTGGAGTGTCCGAGCTGACCTGGACTACGCCTGGAGGACGGGACCTCGCCAGGGAAGTGTGGAAGGCTAGACAAGTGCGCAACGACCTAGGCCGAACCTTACAATTTTTTTTTTAATATACCTTATTTTTTTTTTTCAAAACTTAGTTTTATTTCTTCCAAATTCTTTGTTCACGTCTTATATACGTGACAATGGCGCCTAACGTGGGGCGCCATTGTCGCCATTATCGCCAGATCCTTAACATGCCGAGTTTAGTGTGGGCGATATCGTTTGGAAGCGTTGCTACTTCCAGAGCGATAAAGATGCTCATTTTAGTAAGAAGTTAGCCCCTAAATTTAAAAAATGCCGGGTAAAAGTTAAACGATCACCATTAGTTTACGTTCTAGAAGACATGAATGGTCGCGACCTTGGCGTTTGGCATGTTAAGGATCTCAAGCTTAAGAGATACCCGTAGTAAGTTAATTCATTTTTTTTTCGGATTTCAATAAGTTGAAATCCTTTTTCTGGGAAGAGGGGTAATGTAACATTGTGTACATAAATGTCCTTTAGTACTAATTAAAAAAAATATATCTTAAAAATAAACAAAAAAAAACAACTTAAAAATAATCAATTTAATTTAAACTATTTACAAAATAAACAAATGAATTTAAAATATTTACATACTAAACAATTTAAATATAACTATGAAAAAAAAAAAGAAAAACGGCAAGCAATGCGGACAACCACATTATTTTATATATATACCGAAGTACCGGTTCCTCATCGCCGCCCGCCAGCGGCCGCACGCCGCGCGCGCACCTAGCTATCACAGGCAGTCCGTAGCCGAACCTCTCGAGGCACGAACGCTGTCGCCTTGACTAATTTTCTCACTGGTTAACCGTCATTACGAAATATCAATCTTGAACGTAAAGTTATTTACGAATATTTTAAAACTTTAATATCAACTTAAGAGTGGATTGCCTTTCTCCATATACTTAAAACTGTTGTAATTATTAATTTAGTGATCGTGATTCCCAAACTTGGGTAAGTTGTGCACATTTATTTATAAAGATTTCTAACGGCCGTTACCTACCTGTTGTATTATATTCTTTGTGTTAATTTTAGAGGTACGAGTCCGACTAAATATTGTAGCTTTATTCTATCCTGTGTGTAATGCTTATAGTTGCCTTTCTTCCACTATGTTATACTTAAACTTTTAAAGCTCAACGTTTGTAACCGTCTCTGCTTGCTTACATTTACTATTAATTTAGATTTTTCACACTTAGAATTCTTCCGCCATTATAAGCCCTAAATTGCCAATCTAGTTCTTGCCATGCATCCTAGCGTTTCCCGTGCGCCCCTTATGCCGGCAGCTTAATGATTCGGCCTTTGTTCCTAGGAATTACGTCACGGTTCAACTGACGTAACCGGATTCCCAGTCTTCTTCATTGCCTGAGTGGAGTGTCCGAGCTGACCTGGACTACGCCTGGAGGACGGGACCTCGCCAGGGAAGTGTGGAAGGCTAGACAAGTGCGCAACGACCTAGGCCGAACCTTACATTTTTTTTTTTAATATACCTTAATTTTTTTTTTTAATTTCAAAACTTAGTTTTATTTCTTCCAAATTCTTTGTTCACGTCTTATATACGTGACATTTGTTAAATTTAAAACAATTTTTAATAGAAAAGTCATTCTAAAATCTTGTATCATTTATGACGTAGCCTCCCGAGCGATCATTAGTATTAAGCAGTAAAAAAATAAGATTAATACTCTAGGGTTAACACTTTCAGTTCCAAGTATATCGAGCGTATCAAACGGTGTGTCTATGTTTGGCACACCACCTATACCTTCATATTCAAAGAGAATAATATTCCGTGTATTCTACTGTTTCGAGATCGTAAGCGCTGTTGGCAAATAATTGAGTATAGTAAATATTCAGCTTTTCCCCTTATGAATGTGAAGAGTTCAGAGACCGCCCGAAGGCCTCCAATATGTACTTACAAGAATGCCCTACGAAGCACGGTAGTGCTCTGATGCCATACAATTGACAAAGCGTTACTATAATATTTTACTTCACGTGAGGCATACTGGTATTAAGTTGTTATAAAAAGAAGTCAAAAGTCACCTAATGATTACAGTTATAGGCACCTACTACCAATTTTGCAAAATAACCGAAAAATATTTTTTTTTCTTATTAAGTACATCTTGCAATCCGTTTTTTCAACCATTAGCAGATTGGTTGCAGGAGATGTGGTTTGTGAGGTTCATACTTCCAGCGAAGAATCTGCCTCTCCTGACAAGGTATTTATTTTGCTATCGCAAAGTCCCAAATATGGTGTCGTTTGAGTCGTTTCTTTTCTGGTGATTTGCTTAAGGCCGAGGCCAAACTGTTGTTATGTGCCTGTATTCAGTTTTGGTAAGATTTTATTCTGTGCTCTATTTGTTCTTTGACAGTTTTCATATGTAGATGCTCATGTAATTCTGCAGTTTTGATAAACCACGGAGCATTTGTGATGGTTCGGAAAACTTTATTTTGGAATCTCTGTAGGATTTTTATATTTGAATTTTTAGCTGTGCCCATAGCTCGACACCGTACGTCCAGACTGGTTTTAAAATGGCTTTGTATATAAGTATTTTGTTGTCGAGTGATACTTGTGAACTGCCTCCTAGGAGCCAATTAAGTTTTCGGAATACTATGTTTAGTTCATCGCGTTTCTTCTCTATATGTTGCCTCCACGTTGGTTTTCTGTCTAGGTATATGCCGAGATACTTAGCTGATACCCTATGTGGAAGTGTGTCGCTTCCAAAAGTAACTGGTGCACAGTCATCTTTTCTTAGAGAGAATGTCACATGCAACGACTTGCTGGCGCTAGCTTTTATTTTCCAGTCATTCATCCATTTGTGCACTTCATCGAGGTGACTCTGTAGTGTTAGCGAGGCTCTAAGAGGATCTTTGTTATTGCACAAGACAGCTGTATCGTCGGCGAAGGTGGCACAAAGTACTTCTTCTAATATAGTCGGTAGATCAGATGTGTAGATTAGATAGAGAGTTGGTCCTAGGACAGAGCCTTGGGGTACTCCAGCATGTATCTCGTGGAATTTAGAGAAGGAGTTGTTTATTTTCACACAAAATATTCTGTCCTCTATGTAAGACTTCAATAAGACATACATGCTATGTGGAAGTAGTTTTTTCAGCTTATATAGCAAACCCTGGTGCCAGACTTTGTCGAATGCCTGTTGTACGTCTAGAAATGCAGCGGAGCAGTATTCCTTACTTTCTAATGCCTCTCCTATCTTATTTACCACTCTATGTACCTGTTCTACGGGTGAATGACCTACTCTGAATCCAAATTGGTGTTGTGGGATGATGTTGCCGTCTTTGAGTAAAATATTTAGTCTACATGAGAGGACTTTTTCAAATAGCTTTGACATAAGGTGCAATAAGCTTATTGGTCTATAAGAAGATACTTAATGTGGTGATTTGCCTGGCTTAGGTATCATGATGATTTCCGAGATTTTCCATACACTACGATAATGACCAGTCCTAAGAATTCCATTGAAGAGTTGCGTAATGAAAATGATGCCTTTTCTAGGTAGATGGCGTAGGATTTCAGCCGTTATTAGGCAATATCCAGAAACTTTATGTAGTTCAAGGCTCTTTATCATACGCCAAATCTCTTTAGGTGAACAACACCGCAATGGCAAACTGAGTCGTAGTTCTGTCTCCAAATAGTTTAGTACTTCGGTATGGGTTGATGAGTCTCCCAAGTTAGGAGTGAATACCTCGGCTAGGAAGGCACCAAAGGCTTCAGCGCGTTCTTCGTCTTTTCTTACCCATTTAATACCCACTTTAAGAGAGTAGTGTGACTTTACGGCATTCCAAAGCGAGTATTCATTTCTTGCTGTCGCATCCAGATTTTCAAGTGTATGCTTTAGGGTCTTATTTTCTATTTCTTTCATGTATCGCTTAAGGTCTGCAGCTGCTCTGTTAAAGTCTCGTTTATCAAAAGGATGACGACTGTTATGCCACACTCTTCTTAATCTCCATTTTTCAAGAATCATACTTCTTAACTCTTTTGGAATATGTTTCTTCGTTGACTCTTCAGGTGCTTGTGTACACAACCATGTAGCGGTCTGTATGAGATTAGTAATATTTAAAGCAGCTTCATCAATGTCATTATTGGTCTTAAGTGCTATTTTTAGATTCACGTTTGCCTCGATGTACTCTCTGAAGGCTCACCAGTCTGTTTTATTATTGTATAGCTTTTCTTTTAGTGGTTTGTGTAGAAGTGTAGTGCTTACTGTGGCTATCAGTAGTGTGTGGTCAGAGCTGCTGTCTAAGCAGCTTTTCGCACATAAGTGCATATTGGAGAGGCCTTTGTACACGAAAAAGTCCAGTAAGTCCGGCAGTTTATTAGCGTCCGTTGGCCAGTATGTGGGTTCGCCTGTACTCAGAATGCGTAATTTATTTTTGTCTAGGCTGTTTTTTAGTTCTTTACCTCTAGGTAGCGTCAGTCGTGAGCCCCAGTATGTGTTTTTAGCATTCCAGTCCCCACCACATATAAATCTTTGGCCAAGAGTTTTAAAAAATATAGTAAAGCTATTTTCTTTTATGGTATGCTTAGGTGGACAATATATGGCTGACAGGGTTAATGAGTTCTCTTTTTCTTGAACCAATACTGAGGTAGCTTGAATTTGTTCTGTTATATATTCTTTAAGTACCTCATGTTTGATGTGTTTTTTTATGATGATAGCTGTCCCAGCATGTGCTGTTCCGTCAGGGTGATATGTTGAGTAAATACAATAGTTTTTTATTGAACATAAATGGGTGGGTGTTAAATGAGCTGCGGAAATTAGAAGTATATCAATGTCATTGTGTGTAAGAAATATCTCTACATCGTGTTTGTGTCTAATTAATCCATTTACGTTCCAGGTCGCAACTCTGATTGTGGTCATTTTATTGGACAAGTTTGTTGATGATTGTTGTGAGTAGAGTCAGCATTGTCGACATTTGATCCAGTAGTCTATCTAGCTTTTCAGCTTGTTGTGTGAGTAATGTTTCTAGATTTGTTTCGTTTTTAGTAACTTCTGCATATGATGATCTAACTTTATCATCATTGTGCTGGTTTGGCTGTGTTTCAGTACCTTGTAGTCTATGCTGCTCTTTTGGGGATGATATTTTTGATCGGCCTTGGGACAGAACGTGAGGGGTTGGTTTATTACCCGTTTTTCTGAGTAGAATTTCCCTGTAAACAGCACATCCGTTGTAGTTCACAGGATGTGAGCCTTCACGTAGTGCACACTTAGCTGGTATATTGCGGTCTTTTTAAGGACAATCTGAGGTTTTGTGGGGTTGAGCGCATTTCACGCAACGGTATGGCCTCATATAGTAATTTTTGGAATGTCCGTATTGTTGGCATCGCTGACACTGTGGAATAGTGTTCTTTCTTTTAGGTTCTTCAATCACTACAGATTGATGGTATATAGATTTTATAGTTTTAACTGCAATGTTATTTGGACTAGAGACTAAGTTTACAAAAAATGTGGATGTGGGCTTCTTTTCTGGTCCAAACTTGACATTTATTATTTCACCATACACCTTGTTTTCGGTTTTTTCTATCTCTTCAACTATAGCACTGTGGGGCGTTGTATGATGTAGGTTTTTTATTACTAATCGGTAGCATCGTTGGTCTTTCCTATTAAACGTATGTCCGATGAGACCCTTTTCACGTATTAGGCTAATAATTCTTTTGTAGGCGTCAACATCTGAACTATTGCCTCTCAGTTGGTTTCGGTTAACAATCTTGAATAAGAATTCCTCTTTGTTGGCAACGGTGTTTAATAGCTCCGACAATTTGTTAACGTCTTCAATGCCGTATAATATGATCGGTGGTGGCTTGCTTTTGCGCCGTTGTTTAGTGTCACTCTCATCTTCGGTCAGATCTATTTGTTAACCGCTAAATTTATTTGAAGTTTTGACTGCCTCTGGTGATGGTGTCTGTGCCAGTTTCTTACGCTTTCTGTATCTGACATTTGGGACTCTTTGCCATTCAGGAGGGCAGGATGTGTTGGATGCACTAACTGACAGCAGTTCTTTTGGAGAGGGGGCTGTATTCGGAGTATCGAGTTCATTTATTTGAGTGACATCCCCTGTACCTTTACATGGCACAGTTGTTGAAGGTTTGCAGCCTAAGGAGTTACTTCTGGGCCGAGATAAAAAACAAACTACGAACGTGAGTAACTCCGTCCCCCAAACCATAAATGAAACATAAATGAAATCATTTTTAATGCTTACACGAAACTGCCATCTTCCGCTCAAACATTAACAGATTTCGGTCACATTTGCCTCGGCCTCGTATAAATTCCGTGGTACGTGACAAAACTCTGTAAGTCTTCATAAAAATATGTGCAAATATTATATAATGTACTGTCGTATAATAACACTGCAGTATTAGCATGTTATAAATAACTTTCAGAATAATTCTATTGAAAACTCAACGCTAGCCGAATAATAACTGCATATTTAAAATTCTTATAATTTGAATTTCAGGAATCTGCCTGTCGGGCAGAATAATTAAATTAAAAAAAATTACGTGCGTAGGACATCATCTAGTGTTAAAATAAAACTATACCAATGTTTTGGTTAGAATTAACATAATCAGCAAGCTATGTACCATCATTTTAAACAGAACCTTCTATATATTGAACAGTAAATGTGATTGGCCGGCAACTTTGCGGACTAAGGACATCGGAATACGCTGGTTTGATCAACATCGCCCATTAGCAGTCTATACAGAGAGAAGGCCATCAATCACTGCAACGTCAGACTATTATAGACTTGTGCTCACTATTACTCACCTGGTAACGTCATTAATTAACTTTTAAAGAAGGGTAGTAAGTACCCCTAATGTATTTCTCAAATGTATTTCTTGACTGGTATCCTAAATGTGTGTCTCTTGAACAATGGCAACGTTAATTATATAAAGAAAATGTCAACCATGAAACAAGACCCGAGGAACATAACAAATTGTTTAGTCGCTATGCCAACCAAGCTACCCACGTTTCTGCCACGTGCTTTGTTTTGCCTCCGTAAGTCTGGCAACTTCCCGAGTAATTAATAGAACTAAACTAAATACTCGGCTGCTAATGAACAGAGGATATAAAAACAAATGATGAGAGATAAATTACTTCTGAAGACGTGGCATAACGATCGTCTGATTGTTTTGAGATGGAAAATTTCGTCACAAGGGCTCCATGTAACTATATCTCATGCGTATATCTACTACTTATTGTTATAAATAATGTTATTGTAATCTTGAACGTTATCATTGACAAATATTATGTATACCTCTATCTTGTAACAGATTTATTTATTAAGATAATTTTATTTTTCTTACGACACAAGAAAAAAATAATAAATATTTCAAATTAGCTCTATCCAGCTTAGTGTTAACATGATTTGTAAACACTTTTCCGAAAAATAAAAGTGGTTCATCGATTGGTACCTTACTAAAATCAAAAGTTTTATTAAAGTTACATAAGGAAACGAAACTGTTCTGTGATAACATTTTCTGTTACATAGAGGCTAAAACGTGTCTGTTTTATTGATACATGGAACACCAAAATTCACCATTTCATCAGCTTTAATTTAAAGGAAAAATATTCAAACAACCACCTTACATTACAGTGCCCTGATTACACCAATTCATTTTATTTTTATGAAAGCACCTTAACGAAACAATAGGCAGAATCAATTTTCATTGATTCAATCATTCACATTTACAATGTACGTGGAACTATTCAATTGGAACATGCTTCACTTGGATATTATTTGTTCCATATCCAATTAATCCAATTCATTGAATATTAGGAATATATTGCCAATCTTCTGAAAATTGGGGCCAAGGCTAATCTATTTTACCGTCAATAGTCTACGCGGCACGGGTGGTCGGCGAAAGTTGTCAGTTTAAATAGCGAGCTAACTATGCAGCGGGTGATGTCAATTGCCCGTGCTAAAGAAAACTTAAATCCGACTCCCCGTGCAACCTACCTTGTGGTGAAAATCAATCGTGAAAATAGCTAGCAGTATACGATGATTATATCAGTCATTCATCACAAGAATTGATTATCATAACATTGATTCTGGTGCACGCACAGCAAAACGCACACATCTTAAAAATATAACAACAAATATAATATTGAAACATACAATTTTACATACGTATTCGGGGATACGTACAAAATAGCGAAGAGAATCAAAAATTTCCATCCCCATCATCATACTGAACTTCACGTGCCGCATAAAATCGATCATAATATTACGAACAAAGTTTGAATGATTACCGACACTGAACGTTTGTTTTAAAAGATTAACTCCGTAGTAATCCTTCGTGTCACATGTTCAGTTTTGCGCATCGTACAATATTACATAAAGGAAAACAGAATTTTCTACAACAGAAAATTGATATTGAATCCATGTTTAAGGCTCAAAGATTTCGATTTTGATAAAAGCGCGGCTTGTAACGTGGAGAGCAGTACCAAAAGGTAGAAAATTGTAAGCTTTTTGCCATTATGTAAGATGGAGCTTATATTTGTGAAGAATCATCAGGTACTGAAAACTTATCGGTTAAAGTTAAAGTCTATATATCAATTATATCAATGTTGTGAAATGGAAACCTTCTTTCCGCTTCTACAAAATGTTTATTTAATAAATAAACTTCTCAAGCACTAAAGGGTCTCGATTTGTGAAGAACCTCATTTAAAAGCTTAAATAAAACAATACAAAACAAGCTACAACGACGATAATAAAACTTAGCGGGCAACTAGCTTCCTTCTCTATTGAGTTACAACTTACACAATACAAATTAAAATGACTTTTTAGCTTAAATTTCTCTAATTCCTATGCTGCTAAGCAGAAAGTCTTTTCATTGAAGAATACGTATTTGCATCTGTAACAAAGTTAGCTCCTTCAAAACTCGAAGCCATCTGGCGGTAGAATCCAGAGTGGTTAATTATTTTTATTCAATCTAATTCGGAATTTTTAAATATCCATTATAAACCGACTATCGTCGGACGGGTTATGGCATGGACTATTTTATGTCTAGAATAGAATTTTAACTAAATATAATCATCCTTGCTTTTGAAAGCCCATGCCCGTTATTAGAATAAGCTCTATTTTACAGCAGAAAATATAAATATGCAGTGATGTCACACGACGTGTTGTCACATGTGGACATCGAACGTAAAACAGACTAAGCAGAATTACGCGCGCAGCTGCCAGTTGCACTGCTACTGAAATTACATCGAATCTAGTATCATTCGAATCTAGTATTAAATATAAAGCAAACTTCGACCACTTCCCCACTTATTGCGTTACTTTTCTTAGCCCAAACTAAAACTGAGTGTTTAGAGTCCGGGCTAAAATTGAGTAGTTTGCAGAAGACAGTGGAAGCGATTAATTCATCCAGTCTTAGCCCAGGGCAAAGGTTTAAACACTTATACATGAGAAAATTTACCTTAGATCTCCTGGTGATGTTCTTGAGTGGACCTATAAGATAATTTTGGCCTCATAATTTTGGCCAAAATAACAAGCAAATCGTTATAAATACCACTACTCGAAGGTCCAGTTCGGCGTCCTTCTTCAGAACACGATGCACGTCGACGGATTCACACAGTTTTACAATGTTCAATATGTTCATTATATCCGCCAAACGACGACCACTGCTGGACATAGGCCTCCCCCAAGGTTCTCCACACAGACCGGTCTTGAGCCGCCCGCATCCAACCGCCTCCCGCGATCTTGACAAGGTCGTCGGTCCACCTTGCGGAGGGCCTACCTCTGCTGCGTCGTCCGGTACGTGGCCGCCACTCCAGAACCTTTCTGCCCCATTTACGACCATCGGTTCTTCGAGCTATGTGCCCTGCCCACTGCCACTTCAGCTTGGCTATCCGGAGAGCTATGTCGGCGACTTTGGTTCTACTGCGGATCTCCTCATTTCTGATTCGATCTCGCAGGGAAACTCCAAGCATAGCTCTCTCCGTCGCCCTCTGAGTGACCTTGAGCCTTCTGATTAGGCCCATAGCGAGCGACCACGTCTCTGATCCGTGAGTCATCACTGGCAACACACACTGGTCAAAGACTTTCGTCTTGAGACACTGCGGGATAGTCGCGGACGAGAAGATATGTCGTAGCTTCCCGAACACTGCCCAACCGAGTTGGATTCGACGATTGACCTCCTTCTCGAAGTTGGACCTACCTAATTGGACTACTTGTCCCAGGTAGATATACTTGTTGACAACTTCGAGCGTAGAGTTCCCAACCTGAATAGGAGCAGGTACCACATGGACGTTCGACATGATTTTCGTCTTGTCCATGTTCATCTTAAGACCTACTTGTTGGGAGACTCTACAGAGGCCATCGAGCATTGTGCCTAGGTCTTCCATGGTCTCAGCCATGACTACGATATCGTCTGCGAATCGAAGGTGAGTGATGTACTCGCTGTTGATGATGATGCCGAGTCCATTCCAGTTCAGAAGCTTGAAAACATCCTCCAGCGCAGTGGTAAACAGTTTCGGGGATATGACATCCCCCTGTCTCACTCCTCGCTGGAGTTGAATAGGTTTCGAACTCTGGTCCTGGAGGCGGACTGACATAGTGGCGTTTTCATACAAACACTTCAGCACTTCGATATATCGTTAGTCAATCCGGAACCGTTGGAGAGACTGTAGCACCGCCCAGGTTTAGATCGAATCGAAGGCTTTCTCATAGTCCACAAACGCCAAGCATAGGGGCTGGTTATACTCCTCGGACTTCTGTATAACCTGCCGCAGTGTATGTATGTGGTCTATGGTACTATAGCCTTTACGGAAACCGGCTTGTTCGGGAGGCTGGAAGTCGTCTAGCTTGCTCTCGAGACAATTCGTGATGATCCTCGAAAACAGCTTGTAGACGTGGCTCAGAAGTGTGATGGGTCTGTAGTTCTTTAAGAGGGTTTTATCCCCTTTCTTAAAGAAAAGCACCACCACACCTCTGTACCACGCCTGTGACGTTTTACCCTCGAGAATTACGGAATTAAATAGCTTCCGAAGGGCTTCTCTAGCGGTTGCACCGCCAGCCATCAGGAGCTCGCTCGTAATTCCGTCATCACCCGGCGCCTTGTTGTTTTTGAGCTGTTTGAGAGCCACACTAATCTCGTGCATGCTGACGTTCGGGATATCTTCGGTATAGTGTTGGGTCAATCCAGCTCTAGGGTCTGACGCTGGAGTACGTGCGGGTTGTTGCGTTGTCGTGTATAGCTGTCCATAGAACCTTTCGATCTCCTCCAAGAGCTCAGGCTTGGACGATACGATTCTGCCATCCTCCGTCTTCAGCTTTGTAAGCTGACTCTGCCCAACAGACAGATCCCTCTGGAACACTTTGAATCCCTTTTTCTGCTGGATTGCCTCACGAACACATTTTGTGTTGTATTGGCGGAGATCGCGAGTCAGAGACTTAGAGATCTGTCTGTTGAGGTGCCGATATTTCGGCATGTCGTCGGAGGATAGCAGAACCATCTTGCACCTTTCCTCTAACAGCTCGAGGACCGGACCCGAGATCTTGCTGGTTCTCTTGCTTTTCTGGGGCTTAAAGAATTGAACCCCTGTTGTATGGACTACATGCACGAACCCGTTACTGTACTCGTCCACATCTACGCATTCGCCCAGGCATTCGAAACGGTTCTTGAGTTCGAGCTGAAAGCTCTCGGGGTTTTGGATATGAACCGGTGCCGGTCGGAGCTTGGACTTTATGAACCTCGACCGTTCGAAGCTTGTACAGATATTCATTGTGCCTCTTACCATTCGGTGATCGCTCCCCACTTTAAGCGAATTGATCACGGAGACTTCATTGAATATCTGCCTCTTCGTCGACATGATAAAGTCGATCTCATTTATGGTGGCACCGTCTGGACTTACCCAGGTCCACTTGCGGCATTCTCGCTTCTTGAAGAAGGAATTCATCATATAGAGGCCTTCCTTCTCCATAAAGCTAGCCAGCAAGTGACCCCGGGAATTCCGATGCCCATAACCAAATTGCCCCACTCTCAGCTCATCACCGTCGCGTTTGCCCAGTTTCGCGTTAAAATCTCCCATGACCACGGGGTAATGGGTTTTGAAGCCATGTATATCCCGAGATATGTCCTCGTACATGGCTTCCACCTCCTCATCGGGGTGCGTCGAGGTCGGAGCGTATACCTGTATGACCTTCAGCGAATACCGCTTGGATATTCTGAGTATAAGGTACGCTACCCTGCTCGACACACTCCGAATATTTACCACGTTGGTCACGAGAGACTTGTGGACGATGAACCCGACACCACCTTGGGACTGTTGGTCGCCCTCCCAGTAGAAGAGCAAGTTGCCGGAATTGAGAACCATTGAGCCCTCCCCCTGTCTTCGGATTTCAGATAGGCCTATGATATCCCATCGCAACTTGCTCAATTCTTCTTCCAGCTCGACAATCTTCTCGTCGGTCCGCAGTGTGCGCGTGTTCAGTGTTGCCAGGGCCAATTGTCGTTGGTGGTGGTAGCCCGATCTCTTCCGGAGATTCTTCGCACCCCTTGCTCCGCCGTTACCATGGCCGCTACCATAACCAGGACTAGCGGGGCCGCCAGGGACTAGGGGCCGGTTTTTATTGGTGTGGTTCATTTATGGCGGGATTTGCCATAATCGCCACGCTTGGCAGGCGTATTGGCGATCGCAGTGGCGGAAGTTTTTAGTGCTGGACGCTGCTGCCCATCTAGCATCTTGGGATTTACTTCCGCCAGGTTCGGATGGTTTGACCGCCATCTTTCGGTTGACTGCTTGCGCTGGGGGAGATACTATGACGAGTATCTACTCGTCAGAGTAATTCCCCCAGTGGGCGGTGGGGTCGTCACGTCCCGACGCCAAGTTCAATATGTTACAAATGTTCAATAGTTCACAAGTTTGACTTTTATCACAATGTACCGGTGCCGGTTATAGATCAAAGAAGCGGGTTTCAAATTTAATATCACAAAAGCTCGCGAGATTACAAGATACAGCGTGGACAAGACATTTTTTTTTTTACCGGTAAACCGACAATGAACGAATGGATTGACAGTTCATAGTGTGACCATAGTCAGAAAGGAGAATGACCAAATTTGTATGGAAGATGGGCTAAGTTTGCTTCTCGATGATTTGACCAGTAAAAGAAAGTAAATATACTCCTAATTAAATTAAGAAAAAATTAATACGATATTCGGCGGCAGTTCTTAGCTATGGGACATGAAAGATTTCAAATATTTTGAGGTTAAGTATTGTGATAGTTACATGATTTAATCATATTACCGGAATTTATGACAAGCCTCTATGTATATTATACAATATAGAAAATAGCTGTAAAAATATGTGTAGCTACGAAACAAACGCTTGTACATTATATTAGTTTGCGGTTTTTTCAGTCTGATATATATCTTTATGAGAATTCTCAATACCATGTGGTACAATTAATGAGAATTTCAGTGAGGCTAGTTCGCAAAAGATAAGCTCATTCCATTGGACCTTATTACAAAGTAAAAACAACACTGTTTTATGCTTAATAGGTAAATGAAACTCAGTTTTTATGTTATTCTTTATTTTATTTGTTATTATACCTAAATATTCTTCAAATAAATCACTTCAAAATGAAGCAGGAGCTTGTATATCGTAAACCATAATGTGTTGCAGGTATGGCCTCAGAAGTTACAACAGCTTCAATTAATGTGCAGCATTCTAAACATAGACACCGTTCAATTCCTGAAACAAACAATTAAAGTTGTTTGAATATTCGGTGAGGAGAGCACGAGAGAATTGTAGGAATTGAGAAGAGAAGTAAACAACACTCACACAGACTGGCGCTATCCATGATGACAAAATATTGAGCTCCGAATCAGATAGCTTGTCCAAAGAACGGACGTGTTGCTGCCGAGGTACCGCAAAGGAAGAGTTAACATAACTGCAATCCTCACCACGGCTAGTTGTTCTAAGTCCAGACGACATACCAGTAATAAATAATGTTACTAATGTTACCAATAAAGACTGTGTCATACTTTAGTCAACCCACGAGTCTTGATAACACGAAATAAACTTGTTTGGTCCACGAAGGATTGTTCAAGTCAATATAAACGACAGTAAATTACTTATTTTCCAATAAAGAGATATGAGCATAGGTGAAAAAGCAATTTGACTGTTTTCATGTCAAAATAACTGACGTAAGACCAGAGAGGTTAGACTAGTAATAAGGTTATATTTCTTTGCGTAAGACATTACAGATGCCAGTATAAATAAAAGTATGTTCCCATATTTTTGATAAATACAAAACATTATTTCGTGGGTAATATTTTGCAAAAAGGATAAAGATATTATTTATAGAAATATTTCACCACAATGCATTTTTCAAAATATCATAAGATTTTGGTGTTATTTTGCTTATTAGAACTTTTGTTATGTCACCCTGTTTTCACTATTAATGTAATTTTTCCCTATTAAAAGGGGTTTGCAAGAAACTGTAAACATTTGCCTAAATATGCAAAATGAGTTTTGAATATGATATGGCGATGTCACGACCGGAACAACGCAGATATTTTTAATTTTGAACTAAAAATCCCCGTTTCGCTTTAAATTTAAATTAATATATATAAAATTATAAAATAAAAGAAGATTTTCTAGATATTAATGGGTTAGAAGCAAACGTGCCACAAAATAGCCCAGTTTTGGTCATTCTCCTTTTCAATAGACAAAGTAACACGCAACTAAATTGATATAATCGATTTGACTTATCATAAATAATATGTCTATTTCAAACACTGAGAAGAAATTTAATATCCGTACCACTAAAACAAATATCTGTAATTAATTACACGTAACGTATAGCTAGTCCGCAAAATCCTGCGACTTGGGCATCTCATCTCATCGGCCGTGATTCCGACCCGCACTTTACGACTAGCCGCAACTTGTACACAATTAGTTGAGCGGAAATTAAACACAGGCCTGACCGCACTCCACTACTACGTTTATTAATGAATCTAGAATTAATTAGGATTGCTGCTGCTAGCCCGGTGGTTTCTGTGGAATACTAATGTTTATGTAAAGCCAACAGACAATAGGACGACCATAAGCACTGATTGACAACACGACTTGTAATATACATACATATAAACATATCCCTACTCACACCTCTGTCCCATTGGGGTAGGCAGAGATATAAGAACGCCACTTCCACAAAGTTATATCATGAAATGTATCGCTTAAATCTATTCCCACGCACGTACTGAAGTTAAAAGCTGTTACTGCTAAATGATTTATATCTGACTAGAGGGTGTCCGCAGCTAGGCACGCTTTTTTATTAATTTAACTATTTCTTCCCGACCCCGTCGGAATTTCAGGATGATCCGTTTTAGTACACCCAACATATTTACGTTGTTTGACTTATTTATTACTCAAGCTTGAAATATATCATACCAATTTTATAAATTGCCCAACGTACAGCGGCAACGTAGAAGGCAGCAAAACAAAATATTAGTATTTTAGCCGCTATTATTTTATCTTAATTTAAAACACAAGAATTCTTTTAAGTCTGACGTCAAAACAATAGAAGTAACTAAGAGCAGAACGTTATATTTGTTACCAACATTTGTTACAACATTGTATTTTTCCATTTTCTTTCGCAATCTCGAGAAAATATCCCGGGGTAGCTATAAAAGCTTGGAAGCGGTGCGTTCAAATTAGATCACGATAAAAATGTGGACAGATATGGTCGAACGGATTGACCGGCGGAACGTTCTATAGATATAGTGACAACTTTGTGAGCGAGATACAAACATACCTTCATAATGAAATTAATGAAATACATTTCGTTTGGGATGTTTATTTCTGTTTTGGGATCATGTATGTGTTTATGTATAAATAATGTTTTAAAAACTTTTGAGGAACATTAATGATTCAATTTATGTATATTTTTAAGAATCTGATTGCACGGCAGAACTATAAATACTTACATATAATAATATTATACGGCTAGACCGTTATTTTGTTTGTTGATGCTAATCTTAAAAACTATTTGTTTAATTTGTATAATATCTAATCTCTCTCTATTTACTTATTATGCCTTCGTTGTTGAGTGTGGTCCACTGTTCCAGTCTACCTAGAATATTAGCTTTAAATCGATCGAACGTCGTCTGACGAACTAGAAAGGTTAATGTATCCAAAATTCTTTATTGGTGTTAATATATTTGTCATTTTTCAGTGTGATAAGTGAATATAACTGCCAAAGTTCATCGTGTCTGGCAATAAAAAAATATAACATTTTTATTTATAACATTGCATCGCCGCTAATGGCCTGGAGCTCTTGTCTTTGTGTAAACCTCTATTGAACACATGTAATCCTTTGCTGTACTCAGCATATAAAGCTAGAGTGGTCCCGAGTGTACAGCCTTTGCTTACCGCCGGTCTCCATTTTACCGCGCTATGGAAACAGAAATCCTTTATTTAGTGTTACGGATATCGGAGGGATATATATCGAGCCTTTCCCGCCATCTTAACGCAACCGACAAAAACAAAATTTTACAGGAGAAGGTCTTTTTAAATATTTTTTTACAGAAATGTGCTATTAAAGTAGATGAAAATGAAGTAATTTGATGTACATTAATAATGTTTAGAAATTTACATGTGTAATTAAAAAAATTACAAATATAATAAGTATTTACGCTATAAATGGCGCTTGCATTATCATTATTATCTAAGGTTATTTTGGCGTTAACGATAAAACTATCTATTAAAATTACTTTGTCCAAGAAATTATATGTCATAAATAAGCATGTATTTTTTATATTATACACAAACAGTAGCGACCGAACACGGAGACACGCAAACACCGTGGCCACAGAAGGAAAATTCTGATGGGCCATCGACAGCTTCCATCCTTTCAAAGCAGCAGGAATGGACGGCATCTTCCCAGGTTTATTACAATGGGGTAGTGAACCTGTCCTTAAAATACTTTTGGCAATCATGAGGACTAGCCTGGCCCTCAAATATGTACCAACGAGATGGAGGGAAGTCTAACTAATTTTCATACCAAAACCAGGCAAAACAGACTATACAATCGCAAAGTCCTTCCGACCAATAAGCCTGATCTCCTTCATGCTCAAAGCCTTGGAAAGGCTCTGCGAGAGGAAGCTCTGAAGCACGTTCCCCTACATGCCAACCAATATGCATACAGCTCAGGGAAAACGACAGACCGCCTTGATATCTAAAGGTTGGGCAGGGAGGCGTTCTCTCCCCGCTATTGTGCAACTTAGTCATCAATGAGCTCATAGACAAACTCAACGCGAGATACTTCTATGATACTTCTACACAATAGGTTATGCAGATGATCTGACCGTTCTCAATAAAGGTAAGGTAAGGGTGGTGTAATGAGTACGAACTCTCTGTAAACTTGACCAAAACTGAACTAGTCATGTACACACACAAACGCACTCTGGGTCCCCTACCAACTGCTGATTATTTAATACAGAGCTTAAGCTATCTACTGAGGTCAAGTATCTGGGTGTCATTCTCGACAGCAAATTGACATGGAATAGCCACATGGAAAATAAGCCTAATAAAACCAGCATCGTCTTCTGGCAGTGCATGAAGATGATAGGTAAACGCTGGGTGGTCAGAACACTTAGTGTGGTGGCCTCGGACCATTCTAATAACGGCCGCCAACAAGCTTCAAAGGCTTCAAAGACTTGCATGCCTACCGGCCACGGGCTGCATGGAAACCACACCTACAGCGGCACTCGAAGTTTCGCTGGACCTGCCTCCATTGCACCTGTTCATACAACTGGAAGCAACGATGTCCGCGGATCGGCTAAGAGCTCTGAAGCTCTGGAAAGACACCAATACACCGCACAATAGCAACTTAAATACACTCTTCGAAGAAGTTCTTCTAACACAAGCCATCGGCGACCGAATACCGAAACAATTTGTGTTTGACAAGAAATACAAAATCGAGGATCTACATGAAGGAGCAGTTAACCATAACGAGTTCACGATCTTCACAGATGGGTCTAAGACTGATACAGGTACGGGTTCAGGAGTATTCTCCGAGGACCTAAACATCAACATCGCAGCACCGCTGGGAGCCTTCAACACGGTCTACCAGGCCGAATGTTTTGGCATAATCCTATCTGCCACAGCAATCATGGCACGTGAGGTAAGGGAATGATCCATTAGGATCCTCTCAGATAGTATGGCTGTCCTCTTAGCACTCAAAAGCCATACTATCACCTCGGCACTCACACTTGAATGCCACCAGAAACTAACAGAGGTAGATAAACTAAACAAATTAAAACTGCAATGGATCAAGGGCCACAGTGGCTCAAGAGGGAATGACGCAGCCGACGTATTTGCCAGAAGAGGGGCCACTTTAGAAGTGGTGGGACCCGAGCCCATTATTCCCCTCCGTTCTGGTTTTTATCGCAACCTGGTAACAGCAACAATTAAATGAGAAAAATGTTAGTGTATCATAAATTTCGCGGAAATAAACATGTTACAACAGGTTTCTTTATAGTTAACGAAGGTTAAGCCCTAACCATGGGCGTCGTCAAGGGAGGGCAGAGGGCCCCCCCCGTGGGATCTCCACCTTGTCGTGGTGGGGGGGCTCAGTAACCGTGGATTGGTCACCCGCGGTGAAGCTAAGAGGGATCCAGGAGGGGACGCTCCGCGTGGGCTTGGAGGGGCCTGCGCAGGATGCGTCCAACGGTGCGTGGGACAATTCTGTCTGTCCCTCGCAGTCGGGTGCGGTCGCGGGAGGAGGGGCGTGTCGGTGTTGCGTTGCCGCGCGCCCTATCTCCCGCGACCAAATGGGGGCGCACCATTCGATGCGTCGCGGTGGGGCCGCAGAGGAAGAGGAGATGCGGTGTTGCGTTGCCGTCCTCCCTATCCTCTGCGGCCGCTGGGCGTTTTGGCGGCGGAGTCCAACACCTTAATCCGTCGCCAAGGGGGTTTTGTTCGGGGCCCGCCTGGCCATCTGGCGGGCCTATACCCGTCGGAGGGTGGCGACGAGTGCTTAGGTGATGCCCCACCCTCCGACACACGGGTACATGGCGGCAGTCGAGGTGGTTTTTAGTGGAAACACCACATACTCCGGCTCTTATTTCCCCCAAGAGTCGGAGATCCGAAGGGATTTTCCACCTCGTAAAATAAAAAAAAAAAAGGGAGGGCAGAGGGGGGCAGCTGCCCATAGAGATTGAAAAAGCCCTACAATTTATACTTTTCTCATTTTCCATATCAACTTGCCCCTCCTCCTAGACCATTGGCTGGCATCCTTGCCCCCCCCCCTAGACCATCGGCTGGCATCCTTGCCTCGCCCTAGGCAATCGGCTGGCGACGCCCTTGGCACTAACGTCAGTTGCTATAGGAAAAAGGGTCACATGCGCTATATAAAATCTATCTTAAGGCACATAAGACAAAAATGCTAACTGCCGCTTACGTTAAGGCTTTAAAAATATATGTATTTACGATAATTTTAGCAATTGCTATAAGCGTAGTAACGGTTTTTTTGGGGGGAAATGTCAACAGACCTTTTCTGTCCTATGGGTACACGTAAGTCTGGGTTCATTGGCCCGGATTTACGTGTGCCTTTACCGTTCCCATACCGGAGATGCCGAGACAACTCGACTGTTTGACTACTTAAGTCTGGCAGCAGATAATGCACAGGTGCAGTTCCCGATCGCCGAGTTGGTCTTTTTGGGAGATTTCAATGCCCACCATGAGACCTGGCTGGGCTCTTCCAAAAACGGACCACGCGGGACGAGCTGCTCACGCATTCGCTCTAACGCATGACCTAACTCAACTGGTACTCCAGCCCACCAGGATACCAGATATATCGGGTCAAGCGCTCTCGTTGTTAGACCTTGTGCTGACGAGTAACCCGGCCCAGTACAGTGTGACGGTACAAGCCCCTTTGGGTTCCTCCGACCACTGTCTGGTTCGCACTACAGTGCCATTCGCTTCACCTCCACAACCAGTGAAGACAAAGCGACGCTTGTGGCACTACTCGTCAGCGGATTGGGATGGCCTGCGAGACCATTATGCGTCCATCCCGTGGTCTCAACGCTGCTTTGGTGGGAGGGATCTGTCGGAGAGTGCGTCTGATGTTGCTGGGGAAATCTTCTTGGGTATGGAATATTATATACCATCCACTGACTTCTTCAGCAGCAGCGAAATACGGCCCTGGTTCGATCGCGAGTGCGTCGATGCTGTTAAACAAAAACAGTCGGCTTACCGCGCTTGGATCAGGGCTCAGTCTCGTCGCGATCCGAATGTCCATCTCATCAAGGCAGCCTATAATAGAGCCACCAAGGTCTGCAAGCGGGCATACATAAGAGCGGATGCACAGCGCATTGCACGGTTTGGTCAAGAACTCTTGTCGCTCCCCACGGGCAGCCGGGGATACTGGCGATTGGCCAAAGCCGTGCAATCTAATTTCTGCCAGCCTTCACTGCCGTTGTTGCGATGCCCTGATGGATCACTCGCCCATGGGCCGCAAGAGAAAGCTGACCTGCTTGTCAATCTCTTTGCGGCCAACTCTCGAATCGATGATCGTAGTGTGCAGCCGCCTTCGATTCCCTACTACGGCCACTCCATGCCTAATATTAAAATCAGGCAATGCGATGTTCGCGCGACACTGCGATCTCTCGATGTCCGGAAAGCCAGTGGACCTGACGGAATTCCAGCGGTTGTGCTTTGGAAATGCGCAGTCGAGTTGTCTCCAATGCTTACACGCCTGTATCGCCTATCATATGCCTCTGGCGTAGTGCCGCAGGCTTGGAAAGAGGCAAACGTACAACCGATTCCCAAGAAAGGGGATCGTTCTGATCCGGGCAAATATCGACCCATTGCTATCACCCCTATCCTCTGCAAGGTGTTTGAACGTTTAATCAACAACCAACTCGTTCGCTACCTAGAAGATCACTCTCTCATCAGTGATCGTCAGTATGTCTGTATCACAAAGTGGCTGCCTGTGGCCCGGACCGCTTGGTTATCATTAATCGCAGCAAATTTACATTTCAATGTGTGTGTAAAATGTGTTATTGTTAATATAAAGTTTCACCAATATCCGACCAGTACTTCTTGCGTGAAAAATTAACATGCATGCATACACCCTTCGTAACAAACTTTCGCATTTTTTATGAAAGTAAAATAGTCATATGGCTGGTGGATAGTTTGGGTTAACACAGTTTGAGCTTCAGGAACGCCAAAATAATAGTAGAAAAGTAAAGAAAAAGGTTGCGATGCCACAATTGGTGCAGAATCATCACTTATAAACCTTTTCTCCATACCTACTGACCACCGCAACCCAATTAAGGGATAGCAATATTACATAGCTTTGACTAGTGTCAATATCTTCAAGGGTAGTTATTCCCCGTAACGAATGTAAATGATCTTCGTGAAAACTGGTACTGACAGTTTAACGTGCTCTCTGAGGCATGATTACTAACAACTAGAGGATGTCAGCAGCTTTGCCCGCACTGTTTTTTATGTTACCGTGACTTTCCGATCACGTGGTAATTGCGTAAAATACTTCCTTAATGCACCTTAACGGTGCCCAAGAAACATACATACCAAATTCCAGCTTCCTGTGCCCAATAGGTTTGGCTGTGCTTTGCCTGTCAGTCAGTCAGTAACGCAAGAACTGTACAATTAAACAAGTCGGCGCTGGACCAGTATAAAAAAAAAATCCCTTGGCTCGCTCATAGAGTCGAGGCACACTAGAAACTGGTTTTGTAGACGAGTGTCAATGTACGTGTAAAGTAGCACCTGAAGCGACGATGTCTTACTGAGCGATTTTCGCCCTTATTGTAGTCTAGCGGGAAGTTGTTCGCCTGTACATACAGATACAGATTTATTTTGCACATAATTTTGAAACGTAGTGCGCGCCATGGGTTTGAACCTGATACCGTCCACGTTTGTTAGTTTTTTCTTCAAATAAATACAATGTGTAACCTTTTCACCTTTTCCCAAATGAAAAACAATACTAGCTAATTACGCCTGCCTGTACACTAGTAACGTACGTAATCGAGTAGGGCAGGCAAATCTCGTGTCCGTTCGTTTTCTCCTCTCACTTAAGTAGGTAATTAACTAGAAACAGTGTTGGTCCGGAACAATCAACCCCACTTAATGTTGTATGCGCTGGCACGCTAGCAAATATACTCTTTAAATATGTACTACGGGTACAGACGAATATGTTAGAAAGAAAGAAAGCTATTGGACGTAAGAAATACAATGTAATTAGTTAGGTTTGTATTTTTTTCCAATACACGTAATATGATATCTAACCGTGGGCAAAAAATTGTACAACTGGCCTTAAGTTGCATCTGAAGTGATATTTTTGGCGCATTTTCAGTTTTAGGTAAACAATATATTATATACTATTTATGCCTTGAAATAAATAAATTATCGCGACTAAGACCCGCTAAATAATATTGTATGATGTATACAAATCGCGAAAGTTTTAAATCAATTAATTTACTACGAATCCTTTTACTCCTACATCACGTAACTTTAAGCTTCATATTCCTTCCCGAGGTTGCCGCCCGTTCTTGGTCTGGTTCCCTATGAAACAGACGTAACGAAAACCTCCAGTCACCCTCACCCACACACATGCACAAGCACGCATACACATACATTCACCACACTTATTCAATCATTCATGCGGACGCGCACACATACATATACACACACCACACCTACATGCAAACACACACGCCCACGCACACGCTCATACGAAGCCAAAACAATATGGAAGTGGAACAAAACAAGGAACTACCCCAGGAGGGTACCAGCGTCCGTGACGCTGGAGAATCCCTTCCTGTACCCTCGGGTCCAGGCTGCCCCACGTATTCTGGGGGAGGGGCAATGTTTCACTCAGTTGCAACAGTAGGAGTAGTTTAGACCTGCATGACCTGGCAAGTGCCATGCCTCGTGCAGAACACATTACCACCACCTCCTGGACGGTTGTACCGCGTCGAGCAGACGAACGCTGCGAGGCGAACGTTAGCTCCGCGACAACCGTAACCGGTAGAGGTAAACACCGCGGAAAGCGCTCACGTCGTCATTGACGCCAGCGTGAGTACGCACCACACGCGGGAGGTAGCGAACCGACAACATCGGTGAACGCACCCTCCGCGGGAGGTAGCGAACCGACAACGTCGGCGAACGCACCCCCCGCGGTTGGAAGCGAACTGACAACATCGGCGAACGCACCCCCCGCGAGACAACAAACAGCTGGTGCAACGTACCAGCGTGGACACCCGGCCCCAGCCAGTGTGATGAGGGAACCGCCCAGGACGAAGCAACCGGCCGGACGTGGAGCGATTGGTGGACGCAGCAGCTCAGGCACGCAAGCGGAAGCCACGCGGACGGCGAAGAGTGAGCCCTCGGGCTCGCTCCCGCCGGCTGCACGCGCCGCTCCGGCCGGTGCAGCGCAGGGCACCCCCCGTCACGCCCTTCCGACGGCAGTCGAAGATGCGGAGCCGGCAGCCCCATTGGGCACCACCGGGCCACGCCGCAAACGCGTCCCTAGAAAAGGCGAACATCGACACGCACCGACCACCCCGGCGCTCTCGGGATGGCCCGCTTCGGCGACACCGTCGAAGATGAACTGTCACGACGACACACCACCAAGCGCCACGACGAAGCGTGCAAGAATGGACGCAACACCAAAGAGGCCAGCGATGAGCTACGCCGATGCGACTAACTCGCATCTGATGGTGGCCGTCGCTGCCACACAACCCACAGACCTGACGGTGGAACAAGCATGGCAGCTCGAACTCTCCATACCGATCGAAGGAACCAGGCTGACCGTCATCAGGCAGACGGATCTTGCGAAGCGCGTACGCGCATCGCTCTGGCTGCCGAGGTCGACCAGCCTGGAACTCCCGAAAATCCACCAACTCCTAGCTGCCCAAAACTCGTGGTACGCTGTCCAAACATGGCAACTGTACAGCGCTACCATGCAAGAGCATGGCCTATACCTGTCCTTGGGCATCCCCGAATCGGAGGTCCCGAGAATCGAGGCGCGCGATCGCCGAGTCTCCTTCTTCACCGGCAGCGTGTACGTACTGTTCCACGCTGCCGGGGCAGGGGCTGGCAGGACGGTTGCCGTACCCAGGGAGATGCCGCCCGCCAGCAAACATACGCAGGGACGAGAGACAACACCGGCCGTTCCCAGCACGTTGGGCACAGCCCGTGCACACACAACGCCCGCAGCGACAAACATCGCTGTGACGGGAGTTGACGGCGAGCACGACTCGTCTGACGGGGAGTCCGTGAACATCAATGTTCTCGGATCTTCGTCAGACTAGAGTCGTACAAACAAACCTCCAGCACAAGCAGATTGCAACGGCTACCCTACGCAGGCTGCTGGAGGTTAGCCACCACACCATAGCCCTAATCCAGGAGCCGTGGATTAGAGGCGACTGCATATGTGGACTTAGCAACATCGGAGGTAAGATATTGCACAAAAGCTTGGCTCCTAAGCCGAGAACATTCATATACATTCCTCGAACGATATCAGCACTGCTGCTGACTAACTTTGGTTCAAGAGACCTCACCGCCGTGGGGATACGAACAGGGCCCGGCGATCAGATGCTGGTACTAGCCTCGGTTTATATGCCTGGAGATGAGGAGATCCCATCGAAGGAGCTGGGCGAGCTAGTTCAGCACTGTGAGGACCACGGCTGGCAAATAATACTGTCGGCAGATGCCAACGCCCACCATCTACTGTGGGGAAGCCCTGAGGCAAATAGACGAGGTGAGATCCTAACAGAATACATCTTCACAACAACCCTATCTGTAGTCAACAACGACTCAGAGCCCACCTTTGTTAGCTCCAGATATCATACCATAGTAGACGTTACACTGGCATCGGATGGGGCCGCGGAACTCGTCACGAACTGGTATGTCCGCCGAACCATCCTTTGCCGACCACAGGCGTATCTACTATGACAACCAAGTGCATGAGAGGGTCCTACAACCAAAGCGCAACCCACGCAATACCAACATTGCGAGATACAAGATTCTGCTAGAACAAGAAATAGCCATGTCAAATTTCAATGACTTGACCGACAGCACTGCACACATAGAACACAACACTAATTTATTAACGAAATGCATAAAACGTAGCTACCAACAAGCCTGCTCCACCACACTACCGAAGACTGGTAGTAAAACTCAATGGTGGGGATCAGAACTGGAGAAACTCAAGCGTAATCTGAGGAAACTCTTCAACCGGGCCAAAAACACAAGGAAAGACAAGGACTGGGACAAATATAAAGAAGCCCAGTCGCACTACAAGAAACGCATACGATTCCGCAGGGGAGAGTCCTAGCTAAATTTCTGCACCAACATTAACTCCACATGCGAGGCAGCCAGAGTAAAAAAGATCCTATCCCGAGACCGCAACAAGACCCTAGGCTCCATCAGAAAGTCTGATGGCACCTACGTAATCACAGACATGGAAATAAGCCAAGTGCTAATCGAAACACACTTCCCAGGTTGCACTGTGACCGACGACTGTGATTGGGAAGAATCAGAACACAGACCACCGACCCAAACAGACTGGACGATAGCCAACAACATGGTTACCGTGGACCGGCTGAAATGGGCAATTGATAGCTTCCAGCCGTACAAATCTACAGGCCTGGACGAAATAATACCAGCACTTCTACAATGGGGCTGCACAACGATTGTGCCACAGCAACTCAGCATATATAGAGCATCTATAGCGCACAATTACATACCACGAAGGTGGAGGGAAGTTAAAGTCATATTTCTCCCAAAACTGGGCAAAACGGATTACACTCAAGCAAAATCGTTCAGACCTGAATAAGTTAAACTGATGTTTAACTTCCTTCTTGCTGAAAACTCTGGAGAGGCTCGCTGACAGATACCTGCGGGAAGGCGCACTGCTACGCAGACCACTACACCCGCAACAACACGCCTACAGAAGTGGTAGATCAACGGAATCAGCGCTTCACTCCGTAGTGGGGACCATAGAGACAGCGCTATCTGACAAACTAATGACCTTAGGCGCCTTCATTGACATAGAAGGCGCCTTCGACAAAACTAAATTCACCAGCATTAGCCGAGCCCTTGACAAGTTCGGAGTTGAACAAACCGTCAGTGGCTGGATTGATCAACTCCTGAAACAAAGGGCTATTCAATCCACGGTTAACACCACCACAAGGGGTATAGTAAAAGGCTGCCCACAGGGAGGAGTCCTATTACCCCTGCTTTGGAACAAAGTGGTAGATGATCTGTTGAGAAGTCTGAATGACAAATGCTTCTACACGGTCGGCTACGCAGATGACATAACCATCCTAATCAAAGGAAACTCGGAAGACATGATCCAATATCGGATGCAAGCAGCCATCAGGATCATTGAACAATGGTGCAACCACCATGAACTGACGGTCAACCCAAATAAAACGGAGCTAGTACTTTTCACTAACAAAAGGAACACCCGTATGACCAGAAAACCAAAACTTTTTAGCACGGAGCTCAACCTATCGAGTGAAGTCAAGTACCTGGGCGTAACACTCAACCACAAGCTCAACTGGAATAAACACATCACCACTAAACCACAAAAGCATGTACAATCTTCTGGCAGTGCAGGAGAATAATAGGCAAGAAATGGGGTCTCAAACCATTCATCACCCTCTGGATCTACACTGCCATAATACGCCCCATGCTCACATACGGTGCAGTAGTGTGGTGGCCACGCACTCAACTAAGCACTGTCAAGAGCAAGCTGTAGAGCATACAACGCCTCGCCTGTCTGGCCACAACAGGCTGCACGAAAACAACTCCAACGGCGGCATTGGAGGTGCTCCTCGACTTGCGACCACTGCACCTCATCATCCAGCAGGAAGCAGGTGCCGCCGCGATCCGGCTCGATAAGTTCGGGTTTTGGAGAAGAGACGGCCGAATAACCCATGCACGCCTGAAAAGGACATTAACTAACGAGATCCCGATGCTAGATGCTATGCCGGAGTATTCTCCCATGACTTGAACATTAATCTCTCAACATCGCTTGGTAAACTCAACACCATCTTCCAAGCTGAATGCGTGGGGATTATAAGGGCGGCGACGGCGATCGCGGCCAGAAACGTAAGTAACCTGTCAATACGAATCATCACAGACAGTGCCTCAGTACTACAAGCTCTCGACGGCAACTGCTTTAACAGCGGCCTAATTATGGAGTGCCACCAAGAGCTGCAGAAAACTGCAGCGAGGAATCGGGTCACGCTCCAGTGGATACGAGGACACAGTGACTCCACGGGCAATGACGCAGCAGGCCAACTGGCAAGGAAAGGATAGGACACAACAACTCTGGGACCCAAACCAATTGTTCCGATACCTTTCAACCAACTAAAAACGTGGTTACGCGAGAGAACCCTACAACAACATGTAAAAGAGTGGGCAGAGTTAAAAGAGTGTAGACAATCTAAAGATGCCTTTCCCCTATTAGACAAACAACTCTCGCAAAAACTGTTGCACGCCAACAGGAAAATACTCAAGCATTTGACTGGCATAATAACCGGCCACTGTCCACTAAACAAGCATCTCTACAATATCGGCGTCACGGACAGCCAGTGGGCTGTACATAGTGATGTAGGGGCTGCATGGAGACCGAAGAAACACCCGCTCATGTGATCCTACATTGTACCAGCGAGAGCGACCAATGGACGAGGTTCCTGAACAATCCCAGAACCATGAGCGAAGCCACACGCAATACTGGTCAACTCATGGCCTTCTGGAAGGAGCTTGCATGGTATGACTAGCAGACGACAACCGTGTCACTGCTCACGCACAATGGCCCAATTCAGTGGCTAAGTGCAGAAAACACCTGTCCAACTAACAACTAACAAGCTTCATATGGGTGGTTTAACCTGTATATAAGTGCTTTTGCTTAAACAGTATCGGCTTATCGCTTTTCTGTCAGAGAAAACAGAATACACAAGCTGGCGTATAGTTTTTTAAGAATAGGAGTACAAATATTTAAGCGGTTATCACAATCTGCCCTTCCCATGGAAATATAACCAAGTGAAGTCTGAACAGCGACTACCGACGAGCCAGGCAATGTAACCTTCCCACTACCTAACAGGAACGGGAACAGCTCGTTGCCAATTAGACAGTCGATACCAGCCGGTAAATGGAATGCATCATCAGCCATAGGTAAGTTGCGTAAATGAATTAATTTAGATGTATCTATGGGTAGACTAGGTAAGCCGTCCGTAATATTTTCTATTACGCGAGCGTGTATAGTGTACGAGCAGCGTGAATCAATGCGGGAAAGTATTTTAAAAGTTGTTAATCCAAGTGTAGTATAACATTGTGAGTGGCACTTAACTTCGAAAAGTCATTGGTGCGTGCCGTGGCTTTGAACCCAAGACCCTCTGCGTAACAGTCTGTCGATCTCTCCACTCGGCTATCACTGCTCATATAAGTATACTGCACATATTTGCCTCATATATGTCGGTATTACCATTCATTGATCCTACAAGTGTTATTTAAAACCGTTTGATTATGTAGTACCTGAGCCATCCAGTATCAAAAAGCTTGGTAACGGCCGGTCCCAATATTTTATCAATCCATGAATTTAAATATCAGGGATAAATATTTGACATATTTTATTTTGAAGCGTATTGAATCTCTAGTAGCTAAATCTAGCGATAGATAAGGTATTGGGACAACTGTCACTAACAAAGTTTATTCAATATACATAAACGTTCTATAATAAAGCTGACGTTACTTTGGCCATCCGGATATCACGAACGGTAATAGTCCGGCTGATGCATCAAAACCGACAAGTTAACGAGATGGAGAGAGGGCGCCACTCACGTTCATGCATCCGATTACTGCCTCTCAACACGTAGATTAATTTCAACAAACATCTTCTCTTCCTGACTACCCCCGGTTGGTTACGGCCTCGATAATCCAATCAGCCTGTAAACGTGTAAGATTTTTTAAGCTGGTACACATAGTTTTGGTAAGAGTAATCATTTGTTAAGAGATAATCATAAGACGAGAGCCTAGTTGAGGTCGAACGGCCTTAGGTCAGGCCAGCCTAGGCTGAAACAGGATGAATATGAACCCCCCCCCGTGGGAGCTCCACCTTGTCGTGGTGGGGGGGCTCAGTAACCGTGGATTGGTCACCCGCGGTGAAGCTAAGAGGGATCCAGGAGGGGACGCTCCGCGTGGGCTTGGAGGGGCCTGCGCAGGATGCGTCCAACGGTGTGGGTGTGGGGGACAGTTTTGTCTGTCCCTCGCAGTCGGGTGCGGTCGCGGGAGGAGAGGCGTGTCGGTGTTGCGTTGCCGCGCGCCCTATCTCCCGCGACCAAATGGGGGCGCACCATTCGATGCGTCGCGGTGGGGCCGCAGAGGAAGAGGAGATGCGGTGTTGCGTTGCCGTCCTCCCTATCCTTTGCTAGGTTGGGCGTTTTGGCGGCGGAGTCCAACACCTTAATCCGTCGCCAAGGGATATGTTCGGGGCCCACCTGACCATCTGGCGGGCCAATACCCGTCGGAGGGTGGCGACGAGTGCTTTGGTGATGCCCCACCCTCCGACACACGGGTACATGGCGGAAGTCAAGGTGGTTTTTAGTGGAAACACCACATACTCCGGCTCTTATTTCCCCCAAGAGTCGGAGATCCGAAGGGATTTTCCACCTCGTAAAACAAAAAAAAAAAAAAAAAAAAAAGATGAATGTGAAAACCGCAAACAACCAGTAGAAAAATAGCTTCACTACCATAAATTTAGGGATACACCCATTGATATAAATAGTAAAGATACGTTTGACCGAACATTTGACGGACGCAGTCACCTTACAAAAAAAAATTCGGGCAAGTGCGAGTCTGACCCGCGCACCGAGGGTTCCGTACGCATTTTACCTTATTTGAGGTTGAATTACGCTAGTCCTCTAAATCTGTATGAGCGCCCATACAACTTAGAGGACTATCTTAAATGGAGTCTACTATGTATGTATGGGGACACCCTTAAATTTTCCACTTTTTTATTTTTTGTAATTTTTCCTTTATTTGTGCTGTAAGACCCTGCTTTTGGCCAAATTTCGTGATTCTAGTTCAACGGGAGCTACCATATAGGTTTTCGACCCAAAACCTATAGGGTACTTACGGTTGACCTAGAATTTTCAATTTTGGTCAAAGCCAAGGTCTTACAGCACAAGTAAAGGAAAAATTCCGAAAATTAAAGAAAGTTGAAAATTAAGGTTAATTTTGGTACTTACAAGTTTTCGCAAAAATATAATTTTGACCATATCTTTTTATTGGGTTGACCCAGGACCCTGATTTTCATACACCTAATAGCAACCATAGACCTCAGTATCTGGCATAAATTTCAATTTGCTAGGTCCACCCGTTCCTGAGAATATCGGTGGTGACACACGGACAGACAGACAGACAGACAGCTCCTAGACATAACCTTGTAAGGTGAGGTATTTTTCGAGGTACAAAAAAATTTTATTTTTTTCATTTTGGATTCGCACCTTATGTTTTTTGACGTTGGTGTATCTTTAAATTTTAAGAATCAATTAAAAATCATTTTGTACATTATTTAATCTTATAGTAATATTACTTATTAAATCTTTTCATTTCATCGGCTACAACGCCCGCCGCTGCAAAGTTATGTCGCACTTTTACGCGACATTTTTATTATGTTTTTTGTCGTAGTTCACGCAACCTTTCACAGCACAACTTGGCATTTTTGTTCGTAAAATTTACAACCGCTCCCGATGACAGCTAATCGCGCCCTAGTTCACTTCGATTTAGGGAAGACCATTTTAGGACCAACTTCGAGGCGTCATTGTAACATGTGGTCCGCCCAGTCCTTACGCAGTAATATTTATGACAATGGATACACCACATATCTCGGCGCCGAGAACAGCACTGCAGCTTTGCGAATACAATATATTTTGCAAAATAGTTATGGTGATTTTTATGTAGACACAGAAATTGAGGTCTTCTGTCACAATATCCTATAAAATGTTGAAGTGTGTTGCCAGTACCCAGTCAAGCACACACGTAAAACATAGGTTTTCCAGTCAACAAATCGCAGCATCCAACAATGTTGATAAAGAAAACAAATAATTGTCAGCATGTTTATCTGTGTGCCGTTGGTGGGATATACAGTTCTCAATAAAATAATATACGTGCAGATGTTGTAGAGGTCTGAATCCATATAAACGGCAAAATTAAACATAATATCATCATCACTGAAATAAATCTTCATAAGACGTGTCAACGCGGAAGCTACTAGCTAGCTTTCAAGGCGAGATGAATGCTTAACATTGTTATCAGTGATTGTGTACTAATGTGATAAGTTAACGACGAACGGCAGCGTTGAGGCATATCTCGTCGGATAACGCACGCTTGCTTGCTCCTTTATGTTGGCGCGTTATATTCATTACTTTGTTAATACTCTAAATGTGAATATATTATACAATCTTAGGGTCACTTGCACATCGTTTTTACTAAAGTTTAAATCTTTTAAATGCATTTTATTATTCTGTCTGACGTTTCTGAATATTTTAAAAATATTTAATGCCATGCAAGAATTATTTCACAACAATTCCTAGTCCCATACTGGCATGGATATTGGATTGGTAGATTAACTGCCGACCAAGAAAACCATTTTTCTTTTTGATAACTGGCTGAAGAAACGATACTCCTGGTATATGGATATTTGGGAATAAATTGTATTAGTTTTTGAGTATTGTATCCGGAATACGCAACTACTACAACAACTAACGACAAATGAGCTTATCAGTAACATTTATAAATATAACTCTAGCAAAGTTTAGTATTATATTGTACCTACAATCTCCGAGCTGAGCCACAGACGAACTGGCAAAACTACAACAAAAAAGAAAATAAAACCACACATTTCTGTTACTCCCTGCTTCTCACCATTCCTTCACAATAACTTCCTAATGACGCCATATCAATACCAGCAACGTTGAGCGCCGGTAAACGTTTTGGAATCACACGATGCCAACAAGGCCTTACTGTACATATCACACGCCAGATACCACGAATTGAATATTCGCTTATCTCTATTGCAACCATTTGTACTGCGGTCTCACGTTGGCGAGTGCGATGCGCCGCTTTGCATTAGAAGCCATCAACGTTACAGATAAAAAAAAATGGTTACATGGTGTTTAGCCATGTAGCCAATTTCCTCGGTGGAATTAGTTTGATGTTGGGTTGGGAGTCATATTAGGAAATGACGTTCATAGTTTCTAGAAATGGTTTCTTTGGCAATGAAATGAAATGAAATGAAATGATTCTTTATTTGCTCAGAATGTAGGTACATACAATAGATATTACAGATAAAAAAAATGTTCAGCTACATTCTACCTAGGCATGCAAAAACAAAATAGCAATAAAAAAACCGATAGAATATAACAAATTAAGGCAAAATCAGACAATTATATAAACATTTACGCACAATTATTAAAAATTTAGATAGGCAGTGAGAATTACATAATAAAATGACTAAATGAAATAGAAATTGAATTTAAAATTAAATGATCACATGATTATAGATCAAAATGTCAAAAAGATGTAATGTCAATCGGAATGAGTGATAGGTCAATATAAAGTCAATATAATAAAAATTGCAATAATTAATGTCAATGAAGTATCAGAATTAATTTGATATAAATGAATAAAAGAAAAAATAATTCATAATAACAATTTGTCCTCTAGAAAATCTACAATTTTATAGTAACACTTTTCAACAAGTAATTTAACCAGTTTAATTTTAAATGTACGAATCGTCTCGTTTTTCAAGTAATCAGGAATTTTATTATAAATAGTTGTGGCCATTCCAAAGACATTCTTTTTTAATAATGCTGTGTTATATTTTTTAATATATAATTTATTTATGTACTAGTTTCTCACAGGCCTTTCTCGTACATCGGACACTGTAGTAAACAAATGTTTATTACGTTTAACAAAAAACCGGTCAAGTGCGAGTCGGACTCGCGCACCGAGGGTTCCGTATAAACCTGGAGGTATATAAGTAAAAGTTCACCAGTCATAGTTATGGTATTTTTATTGCCAACTGAAATCCATAACATTACAGTATGGAAAGCTGGAGGAGCATAAATTAAACAAAAAGGGGTCTTTGTCGTTTGTAATCAGACATCCTTTATTTTATATTAACATATGTCGCTTATTTTATACTATAACTAAAATACCTATACCAACCTTGCAGCAGCCTTGCAAAAGTCTGCTGATGAATGATGGTAAGATTTTTTATCAAACTTATTGATTTACAAAGTTTTTAGTGACTATTAGAAATCTGTTACAAAAATACTGATAAAGTACAGAATAATTAGCAAAAAGGTTTGAAGACTGTGTAATTATTTGAAATCTCAATCTCAATCAGCCTATCGCAGTCCACTGCTGGACATAGGCCTCTCCCAACACGCACCACAGCACACGGTCCTCAGCCTTCCGCATCCTTTATCTGGGCTATAAGACGTTGCTTCGTACCAAATTTCGAGATTTTGACTTCTCGGGAAGTACCCTGTAGGTTTTGATTCCCTTGCGAGTAGTCGCGAGTTTGAAAATATGATGATATTGCTCTTTCTTTTGATTGCGTAGACATAGAAGTTTGATTTTGTTAAAGCCTAACGGTGTTATATACTTGAGTATTTGATATAAATTTCAATTTAATACCTCTACGCGTTCAAGAGAAAGGGGTAGTAACTTTAAATTTATTAAAAATATTTTTTTATATGCTGTAACTAAAAATGTACGGTTTTCGCAATTTTTCCTTTATAACTGATATAAGACGTTGCTTCGTACCAAATTTCAAGATTCTGAGTTCACGGGAAGTACCCTGTAGGTTTTGATTCACTTGCGAGGAGCCGCAAGTTTGAAAATATGGTTATATTGCTCTTTCTTTTGATTGCGTTGACATAGAAGCTTGATTTTGTTGCAGCTTAACGGTGTTATATACGTGAGTATTTGATATGAATTTCAATTTAATACCTCCACGCGTTCAAGAGAAAGTGGTAGTAACTTAAAATTTATGAAAAATATTTTTTATATGCTTTAACTAAAAATTTACAGTTTTCGCAATTTTTCCTTCATATGCGATATAAGACGTTACTTCGTACCAAATTTCAAGATTCTGGGTTCACGGGAAGTACCTTGTAGGTTTTGATTCACTTGTGAGTAGGCGCGTGTTTGAAAATATGCTTATATTGCTCTTTCTTTTGATTTTGTTGACATAGAAGCTTGATTTTGTTGCAGCCTTGCGGTGTTATATACTTGAGTATTTGATATGAATTTCAATTTAATACCTCCACGCGTTCAAGAGAAAGGGGTAGTAACTTTAAATTTATTAAAAATATTTTTTATATGCTGTAACTAAAAATGTACGGTTTTCGCAATTTTTCCTTTATAACTGATATAAGACGTTGCTTCGTACCAATAATAATAATAATAATAATAAAAAGCCGGGCACGTGGTACTAAGGAGCTACTCCTTATCGACATGGCCATTAGCCAACAGGTGCGCCGTAGTCGAAAGAATCTGGCGACATGCTGGATAGACTATAAGAAGGCCTATGACTCTGTGCCACATACGTGGCTTTTGAGGGTGCTGGAGTTGTACAAAGTAGATGCAACTCTATGCACCCTCTTGAGGGCATGTATGGGGCAGTGGAGTACGGTTCTTCACTATCCAGGGTGTCGACAGCCTTGCGGGTATGGCGTACCTATAAAGATCAAGCGGGGTATTTTCCAAGGCGACAGTTTGAGTCCACTATGGTTTTGCCTAGCACTGAACCCGCTGAGCACTCTGCTCGAAAGTTCAGGGCTAGGCTATCGGTTGCAGTCTAGAGGTCAGGTTATTTCTCACCTTCTTTTCATGGATGACCTAAAATTATTTGCCCCCACTAACCTCCAATTAACTGAGTTACTAAAGATAACTGAAAGCTTTAGTAATTCAATTAAAATGGAGTTCGGTGTGGATAAATGTGCGGTCATGCATGTAAAGCGAGGCAGGAGTGTGGAATCTGATGGTATAGAGCTTTCAGATTTCACACAACTTAGATCTCTCTCTGCAACGGAAACCTACAAATATCTGGGTATGGCGCAGGCATTAGGCATTGATGACGCTGGCATGAAACAGGCGTTGCAGGCACGTTTCTTTGGCCGCCTGAAGAAAGTCTTAAAAAGCTTTTTATCAGGCGGAAATGGGGTGCGTGCCTGTAACGGTTGGCCGAAGGAGTACATTAAGACCGGCCATGCCGGTCTTAATGTACTCCTTCGGCATACTCAGATGGACTCAAACAGAATTGGACGCCTTGGATAGGAAAGTTCGCTGTCTACTTACGACATACCGGATGCATCACCCGCGTTCGTCGGTGATGAGATTGTACATCCCGCGGAAGTGTGAGGGTCGAGGCTTCTTAAGTGCCAAGACCCTCCACAGTCGCGAGGTGTGCAATCTCAGAGAATACTTTCTCCATACCGACGCGGGTGTGCACCGAGATGTGGTCGCTGTGGACAGAGGGCTTACCCCGCTGGGTCTGGCCAAAGAGAACTGGCGCAAACCTGCCGTACTTGGTGTAGAGGAGCGCAGGGAAGTATGGAAAGGTAAAGAGCTGCATGGACGATTTTACCGGGCCTTACATGGGCCCGACGTAGATTTCCCAGCGTCGGTATCCTGGCTGCGTTTTGGCGATCTTTTCGCCGAAACAGAAGATTTTGTATTTGCAATTATGGACGAAGTTGTCATGACGAACAACTACCGGAAGTATATTCTGAGGGATGGGACGGTTGACATATGTCGGGCATGTCACCAGCCTGGTGAATCGCTTAGACATATAGTATCCGGTTGTTCTCGTCTTGCCAATGGCGAATATTTGCATAGACACAACCAAGTAGCCAGGATTGTCCACCAGCAACTTGCCTTAAAGTACCAACTTGTCGACTCTGAAATACCGTACTACAGGTATGTGCCCGACCCAGTTCTTGAAAATGGTCGTGCTACTCTGTATTGGGATCGGTCTATCATTACTGACAGAACTATTGTGGCTAACAAGCCGGACATAGTGGTGATAGACCGATTAGAGCGCCTTGCAATGATCATCGACGTCACCATACCCCATGACGAGAATCTCGTGAAAGCCGAAAAAGATAAACAAATGAAGTATTTGGACCTGGCTCACGAGATTGTCGACATGTGGGATGTAGACTCGGCGATCATTGTACCGATAGTCGTGACCGTAAATGGCCTTATTGCCAAGAGCCTCGACCACCACCTCAAGAGGCTCTCGTTAGACGGCTGGATCAAGTCCTCTATACAGAAGGCAGTATTGCTGGACACGACACGCATCGTACGGAGGTTCCTTTCTCTGGAGCCCTAACCACCGGTAGCTTGGTCCCTGTGCCCGATGCCGGTGGGTCTCCGTGGTCCCATTTTATATAATTACATTTATTTTTAATTGTAATATTTATTAAGTATATAAAATGTGACAATGAGAAAAATGTTTAATAAACGGAATAATAATAATAATAATAATAATAATAATAATAATAATATTTATTTGTTTAAACATGTGTTGTGTACAGGTGTTCTTAGTTATAAAGAATCATCATGTTTTGCCTTAATAGGCATACAAATATTAATGTCAATAACAAAAAAATAATTTGTTATAAAAATCAAGTTTGCATTATGTCAAGTAATTATATAATAATAGCATTAGTATAGATCATGTCAGAGTTGTAATATAGAACAATGTCATAAATTAAATCTTATCAAAGTCACAATCATCATCATCAATGTCGCAAATGAAGTACAAATATATGTCAAAAATGAAATGTCAAAACAAGTAAAATACAAAGTCAAAAATTTGGTTACTATGTCAGAAAAGTATCTAATAATCTGCCGATAGTTAATTTTAAATGAGTCATTTAAAAAGTCTGCAATACTGTAATAACATTTGGATGTCAGCATATTCTTTATAGCGTTACCAAAGTTTATTATATTTAAATCTTTATATGTCTTAGGCAGTTTATTAAATATTTTAGGACCCATGCAAAATACACTTTTGCTCAATAAAGACGTTTTGGCATAGTGAACACAGAGCCTACTATTATCACGTCTGCTGCGACTAGACCCATCCGATAATCGTGGAAACAACTGAGGGTTTTTTTTGACAAACATTGCCACTTCGTGTATATATAATGACGGAAATGTTAGAATTTTGTATTGGATAAAATAAGGCCTGCAACTTTCTATTGTTTTGAGACCAAACATTGCTCTGACACATCGTTTTTGGCTTTTAAATATCAGCTCCCTATCTGTGGCATTACCCCAAAAGATAATGCCGTATCTTAGTTTTGATGCCACCAAACCATGAAACCAAATTTCAAGATTCTGAGTTCACGAGAAGTACCCTGTAGGTTTTGATTCCAATGCGAGTTTGAAAATATGCTGCAATTTGCAGCATATATAGCTGTATCTTTTGATTGCGTTGGATTAGAAGTTTGATTTTTTTACAGCTCTATGGAACCGTACATTCGAGTATTTATTATAAATTTCAGTTTGATACCTCCACGCATTCCTGAGAAAAAGGGTCTTGACAGACGGACGGACAACAAAGTGATCCTATAAGGGTTCCGTTTTTTTTTTCGAGGTACGGAACCCTAAAAAGCGCCATTTCTAGTATATATAGTGACGGAAATGTTAGTAAATTTAAGGACTTAAATTTAAGTACACAACTTTCATCACTTTTCATTCCACACATTGCTCGTATGCAGCGTTTTTGGGCTCTGAACACTTGTTCCCTTAGGCAAAAATTTCTCCAAAAGTTGATCCCGTATCTTAGCACTGACGCAACGAGTCCGTGATAGGCTACTAGTGTTGTGTTTATATTAACTTTCTTCGATAGATTGTAGAGCACATACGTGGGGGAACTTAGTCTTTTACATACTTTTTCTGATTGAGGTTTCCAGGTAAGTTGCTCGTCAATAATTAGGCCTAAAAACTTTGCAACTTCAGTTTGTCCTATAATGTTACCATTGTATTTTATCGAGAGACTTTGCGGAGCTATACGTTGATAAAAGTTCATGATGTTTGTTTTTTGCAGGTTAATAACTAGATTATTTTCTTTAAGCCACTCGACTATGATTTTCAGCGTATTATTTATTTCGTGCTCGTATGTGGCAGGATTTGAACATTTTATTAAAGCAGTCCTATCGTCAGCAAAAAGAACTATTGGGTGATTGATTCGTCTTGGAAGATCGTTAATATATGCTAAGAATAGTAGAGGGCCTAGCACACTGCCCTGAGGATTACTGTATTTAATTATTCTGCCGTCGGATAGGTATTTGATCTCACGCTTGGTTTCTAGACATATCCTGGATATTTCAGTATGCTGTGTTCGGTCACAGAGGTAAGATTTAATTAGATTTAGTACATTTCCTCTTATGCCGTACGCATATAGCTTCTCGAGAAGAGTTTCGTGTTTAACACAGTCAAAAGCTCTTGTCATGTCGGTGAATATGGCACATGAAGGAACTTTTATATCCATGCTAGTCATGACTTCATTTAAAAAATCGAAAACTGCTAGATTAATGCCTTTATTTTTTCTCATTGCATAATATATTATGTTTATTGAAAAATATGTTAATAAAATTAAAAATGATCTTTTCCAAGACTTTTGAAAACACTGGGATTAAAGCTATTGGTCTATAATAAGATATATCCTCTTTATTACTCTTTTTATGAAGCGGTTTTATAATAGTGGTTTTTAAGCCCTTAGGAAACACACCAGTGCTAATACTCAAATTAATTATTTTGCAAAGATGCCCTGAATTGTGTCTGATACGAATTTCACTACTTTTGTTGCTATGCCATCATATCCGCAACTGTTTTTATATTTAAGTGATTGTATTGCTCCAGTGACATCTTGGGGTACGACCGGAGGCATAAATATTGAGCTGGGATTAAAGTTTAAGCCTCTAGTGATGTTACTTCCTAATCCAACTTCTTTGATTTGATCAATGAAATGATTATTAAAGGCATTAGTGATTGACTTTGGATTACTAACTATGGTATTTTTAATATTGAGGACAGATATTTGTTCCTTAAATTGTGTTTTATTATTAATGATTTGCCAGGATGCCTTTGACTTGTTTTGAGAATTGTTTATAAAATGATTGTTTTGAGCTTTTTGTGTAAGTTTATTGATTTTCCTGAACCTTTGGGAGTAATTTTTAAATGCCGTTTTATTCTCTTTAGAAGGTTTTTGTCTATATTGCCACAGTAGGGTGCGTTGTTTTCTGCTAGATACTCGGATGCCTCGGGAGACCCATTTAACTTTTTTACCTAACTTAACTGTAATCGTTTTTAATGGAAAACAAAGACTGTATAATAGCTGAAATTGCTCTAAAAACTTGTCATATGCAACATCTGCGTTTTCAGTACTGTATAAGCTTGAAAGCCGGCTTCGCTTCCTGTCTTGCACAGTGTTTGTGTTGGTTGGAGTAAGCCCTACCTGTCAGAGCATCTGCGCTACGTTGCTCTTGCCGCCAGACAGGTACGTCAGGTGACCCCTTTGGTAGAGACAGAGTACCAACGTGCCGCTTACGCTTTGGGCAGCTCAAGCGGATATGGCCTCTTTCCCCGCAGTTGTAGCACCGTGGTGAAGAAACAACTTCCCTGATACGGTAAGTTCGATCCTCGTGACGCGCTGCTTCCACCTCCAGAGCGTGGGATAAGGCTGCCTTCAGGGACTTGAAGTGCCCAAGTCTTACCGCTGCTCTAACTTCCAGGTCCCAGATCCCATCCGTAAACGCTTGTACGAGGTTCCCGTCAATGAGCGCAGGCGACGACTGGTATGCCTTCCTGACCAGCCTTTCTACTTCTAGAGCCCACTGCTGCAGAGTTTCTCCGGTGCGTTGTGTCCTCTCCTTCAGCTGAGCACGATACACATGTTCGAGGTGCGCGTCTCCGTACCTCGCCTCCAACGCCTCCAGAAGCTTCTCGTAGGTGGTGTCTTGCCTGAGTGCCTCCAACACCGTCAAGGCCTGATCACGAAGGCCCAAGGTTAGGGCGGTGAAGGCCTGTTCTTTGTCCCACCCGTTCGCTCGCATTACGGCCTCAAACTGAACCTTGTATGCAACCCACGATGACGAGCCATCAAAGGGTGGAACCATAAACCAACGAGGCGAGGGCGCCACAGCTGCAGGTGTAACGTCGTTGGTCACAAGCCTACGCAATTTCTTCTCCAATCTGGCAATACGGGTCTTGAGCTGGTCGTTACACGCTTCTCAATGTCGCTGATACGGGCCTCGTGCTGCTGGAGTTCCTCCTTGACCGCCTTCAAGTCCTTCCCCACTGCGGCGCTGAGGTCCTTCATGAGCACTAGCTGTTCCTCCTGACGGTGGGCCTGCTCCTCTTGACGGCGAGCCTGCTCCTCCTTGTCGCGCTGTAGCTGTTCCTCCATGCGGCGCGCGTGCTCCTCTTGACGGCGAGCCCGCTCTTCCTTGTTGCGCTGTAGCTGTTCCTCCATGCGGCGCGTGTGCTCCTCTTGACGGCGGGCCTGCTCCTGCATGAACGCCATCAGAGCCGCGATGTCGGGCACCGCCACGGAGTGTGCGCTTGCAGGCTCCACTGCAGCCGCGGAGTCGCCTGGTCCACCAGACGATGGAGAAGGAACGTCTCCGAAGCGTCTCTGGTCCAGGTCTTGCTGGCGCTGGTTCCTAGTACGAACTCCTTCAGTTTCTTCCTTCGGCATAACCGGCATAATTTATCCCTTTCTTCTGACACTAATTTGTTACGAGCTGGGGTTCGTGATAAATTATATACACTATGCCAGAAAAACTGCACTTTATTCACTAACACAATAACCTAGATACACACACTTAATTTTCACTTCACTAATAAAACACACTATTCACACCACTAGAACAATACTAAACACTTCTGACTTATTTCCTTCGCTTCTTGTTGATCGCTTCGATATTCAATTGTAACTGTGTCTGTTCCGATCGCTCGTGCTCTATTTATACTGGCCGGTAACATCACTAGCGCATTCTAGATGCTTCTACAAAACTGTCGAAATAATCTCGAACAGTCGATTACTCGATACAGCAACGCCATCTAGTACAGAGTAGCTGAATTACCTTTAAACCACCGATACATTCAATCTCTTCTAGTACCCCCATTCACCGATAGATGGCGTAACAATACCATTAACCATCATTGCACTACAAAACAGATAAATAAGCATTCGCTATTCAGACTGTTCTTAAAATATATTAAGAACTATAATATTATTTTAATACATACATACATACATAGACTCACGCCTGTTTCCCGGAGGGGTAAGCAGAGACTACGGAACGCCATTTGCAACGATCATTATTTTAATATCCTTCAGAAAATACTATGAAACGATAAACTTCCAACTGCATTGTCCTCATTTATTTACAGTTTTGCGAGCGCTGTCGCCCGTACTTTATACTTTGCTGCGATACAATAATAGAACGAGAACTTTTGTGCTATTTGCTTGAAGTTTTTGTTTTTTTGCTTAGTTGCAATCTCAATTAAGCAACTCTTACGAACCGGTATAACAACAAACTGAGAGAATCCTTTTAGATCCGTCTCGCTGCAACGTGCTAAGGTGCCGCTATTGTAAAATGTACACACACACATAACGTCATGCCTTTTATCCCCGAAAGGGTAGGCAGAGGTGTATTTCTACACCCACTCTTCGCCAGAAATACTTTAGTCCCACGTAATAAGGGGCGAGCCTATTGCCGTACTGGGCACATTTCCAGACTCCGTGCTGCTACTGAGAATTTCGTGATAGAAAAACCCAATAACACTGCCCGACCCAGGAATCGAACCCGGGACCAATCCCACGTGCACATTTATGCCGCGAGACCAACGAGGCAGTCGTATAGGGTTTTATGTCAAGTTTTCCGTCTCAACGCAAAGATGGTATTTGCATCGTGTTATCCCTTAGTCGCCTCTTACGACACCCACGGGAAGATAGGGGGTGGTGACACTTGTATTCTATGCCGTCAACCACACGGCAAAAATAAACTTTGTAAAATGTAATCTTGTTATAACAACAAAGTTTTCTTAGATAAACACTAAACGACGTTTCTGTCTACTCTTTAAACTATAAACTCTAAACAATTTGTTTTCTTCTTTTCTTGGCAGCTCTCTAAGTAAAATTGAGCGCAGTTAACGAATTGCACTTTATTTGTATTTATTTATCTTTGTTTGCAAAAGGAAATCTAAATGAAAGTGTATAACGTGAATAGGTACATACATCCTACACAAAAAGTATTCGTACATAGCCATGTCGAACAACGCTTTAACATAGTATCAATGAAATTCAAAAGCACGTCCGTAACGTTATGCAAATGAAACGCCCCCATATTACGCGACAGCCACCTGTGCTATACAAGCACAATGACCAGAGTTTACGGCACCAACTGTGAAAAATTGACCATAAACGTTGGTTTATGGGTTCGCGTCATGAATGGACGGGGGCGATGACTGCTGACACTTCATGCTTTTGTATTCATTCATTGTAATTCTGATTTATTACCAGGCTTAATGGCGTAAGACTAGTCGGCAACAATATTATTGTACGGACGTACTACGCTCGTAGCACAGCTACGCGGAGATTGGATAAAACAAACTGAGGACAAATGTGACTTAACCATAGCTAGTTAGCTATGTCCGTTTTATTTAGGCTATTTTTTTATTATTCCGTGCCATTCCCAATAATCTTTATTGATGAGACTAAATTTTATAACGATTAAGTATAAGAATTTCAGATATACTCCAAACATTAGTACATGATATACAGGGTGTAAAAAGCCCCTAACGAAAACTGAAACCCCAAATTGTACCCATCGTTACGAACATTTTTTACTTCGGCACCATGCCTGGGCAATTCCTGGTTCAGGATATATTGAGGCTCAAAGTGACGACCTTTTTTTTCTAATTATTCCAAAATCGTGTATTGAATGATAAATGTAAACTTTCTTCCAAATAAACATAAACAAAATTTTCAATATTTCACTAAAAAACGGCTTTAAAGTTCCATCCACGCAGTGTATGCGCTAGTAACAATCAGCTGGAGGGCATTACCCTCGGCCGCGCGACCACGTGATTATAAACTGCCGCTGTCAGGGCGGTTTCAGATTAGAGTTTTATACGCGCGTTAAGCTCGTTTTTGGAAGCGCATGTAGGCACGTATAGGCGCGCGTTTTTGGCACACACGCAATTCGTACGAACATTGATATGCTTCTAAACTCGTATAAGCTTGAGCCGTTAGAGTCTATGTTGACACTGACACGATGTGACTATCATTTCGAGCGAACATTCCGAAATATGCCCGTTTACGCGAGTTCAGTTTTTAGAAGCGCGTAATGTAGCGCGCGTGCAAGTGGGTATGCTGAAACGACCCTATACACGCAAAAAAATACGCTTATCTGAAACCGCCGTTAGGTACCAGCCGACGTTCACGTTGTAGGTAGATACAGCCGGTGTAGGCACGATGCATTTCGCGCGCTGTACATCGCGGCTTATAAAATGTGCCTATTTTTTTAAGCTTAAAAATAAATTTCGTTTCCCGGGTATTATTTTCACGTAGTATGACTTGGCATGATGTGCAGAACGAGTAGACTTCGGCTTGGTGATGGGTCTTGTGACACCCTGTATGTATATTTTTTTTTCTTTTCAATCATGCCGTGGAGAACCGAGATTGACCTTGCGATGTTTACATCATAAAATATTATTTAGCGGGTCTTAGTCGCGATGATTGACTTATTTAAAGGCATAAATACGTCTCTTATTCTCCTACGTTTCAACCGGCTTGCAACGATCGTGGTCGCAAATTGTTTGATGTATACAAATCGCGAAAGTTTATAATCGTTTCTTGAGATGTGTGATCAACGCTGGGTATATTGCTCTTTAATCGTGCCATTTCGAGCGATACCGCTCCAAATTAAATTGTACCGCACTATGATGCAACCTGCCAAGCTGCACTAAGCCGTTTTTGCCTTATCTTGAGGTGCGGTAATATGTTGCGTCGTTCCTGTTATAATTGACATTTAAGACGTTCAGTTCCAAGTACATATATCGAACGTATCTAATGGTGTGTCTATGTTTGGCGCACCACCTAAACCTTCATATTCAAAGAGAATAATATTCCATGTATTCTACTGTTTCGAGATCGTAAGTGCTGTTGGCAAATAATTGAGTATAGTAAATATTCAGCTTTTCCCCTTATGAATGTGCGCAGAGTTCAGGGACCGCCCGGAGGCCACCAATATGTACTAACAAGAATGCCCTACGAAGCACGGTAGTGCTCTGATATACATGCCATACAATTGACAAAGCGCTACTATAATATTTTACTGCACGCGAGGCATACTGGTATTAAGTTGTTATATAAAGAAGTCAAAAGTCAATTAATATTTACAGTCCTACTACCAATTTTGCAAAATAATCGAAAAATAAAGGAAATCAGATATAATGCTTACATAAAACTGCCATCTTCCGATCAAACATTTACAGATTTCGGTCACATTTGCCTCGGCGGCGTATAAATTCCGTGGTAGGTGACAAAACTCTGTAAGTCTTCATAAAAATATGTGCAGATATTTTATAATGTACTACCGTATAATAACACAGCAGTATTAGCATGTTATAAATAAATTTCAGAATAATTCTATTGAAAACTCAGCGCTAGCCGAATAATAACTGCATATTCAAAATTCTTATGATTGACAGAAAACGCACAGCCAAAACGATTCTGCGCAAGTAGCTAAAATTTGGCATATGTATGTAAAAATGTTTCTGAAAACTTAGGTGCACACTAAGAAGGGATTTCCTGAAATTCTAAAGGGTCGGGCAGAATAATTAAATTAAAAGAAATGTACGCGCGTAGCTGCGAACATCATCTAGTGTTAAACCAATTTGTTGGTTGGAACAACATAATCAGCAAGCTATGTACCATAATTTTAAACCGAACCTGCTATATATTGAACAGTGAATGTGATTGGCCGGCTACTTTGCGGACAAAGGACATCGGAATACACTGGTTTGATCAACATCGCCCATTAGCAGTCTATACAGAGAGAAGGCCATCAATCACTGCAACGTCAGACTACTATAGACTTGTGCTCACTATTACTCGCCTGGTAACGTCATTAATTAACTTTTACAGAAACGTAGTAAATGTATTACTCAAATGTACCTACCTCTTGACTGGTATCTTAAATGTGTGTCTCTTGAACAATGGCAAGGTTAATTAAATAAAGGAAATGTCAACCATGAAACCCGGGGAACCCAACAAATTGTTTTGTGGCAATGCCAATCAAGCTACCCACGTTTCTACCACGTGCTTTGTTTTTCTCCATAAGTCTGGCAATTTCCCGCGTCTATCTATTAATTATCTGCTGAATCATTAGAAAAGAATATAAAACAAATGATGAGAGATAAATTACTTCTGAAGACGTGGCATAACGATCGTCCGATAATTTTGAGATGGAAAATTTCGTCACCTCCTTGTAACTCCTTGTAACTATAGTACGTAATATAAACATATCTACTACTGACTGTTATTAATAATGTTATTGCAATCATGAACATTATCATTGACAAATATTATGTATATCTCTATCTTATATCAGATATTAAGATAATTTTATTTTTCTTACGACACAAGAAAATATTATACATATTTCAAATTAGCTCTACGCAGCTTTAAGTTAACATGCGTTGTAGACACTCTTCCGACAAATTAAAACTGGTTCATCGATTGGTATAGCTCGGTTCACAAAAGATGACCACTGCGCAGAAATCATTTTTTAGGTCCCCGTGGAGGTGCGGGGTGAGGCGCGGGTGGAGTGCCAATGGCGTGGCTCCGTTCTTGACGCATTCCCTAAACGCGTCAAGAATGGAGCAACGCCATTGGTGCACGAATGTACATATGCGCGACGGCCGCCATTTGTGGTCAACTTTCGTGAATTTACATCAGATCTTAATATCAGAACAGATATTGATTCTTGTGCACGGACAGCAAAACGAACGAATCTTAAAAAATATAAGAACAATTTTAATATTGAAACATACGATGACCCGGATACATATGAAATAGCGAAGAGAGTCAAAAATTACCATCCTCATTATCATACTAAACTTCACGTGCCGGATAAAATCGATCATAATATTACGAACAAAGTTTGAATGTTTACCGACACTAAACGTTTGCTTTAAAAGATTAACTCCGTAGTATCCTTCGTGTCACATGTTCAGTTTTGACGCGTCGTACAATATTACAGGATAAAGGAAAACAACATTTTCTACAACAGAAAATTGATATTAAATCCATGTTTAAGTCTCAAAGATTTCGATTTTGATAAAGGCGGATGGGCTTGTAATGTCTAATGGAGAGCAGTACCAAAAGATACAAAATTGTAAGCTTTTTGCTATGATGAAAGATTATATTTGTGTAGAATCATCAGGTACTGAAGACTTATCGGTTAAAGTTAAAGTATGTATTTCAATGTTGTGAAATGGAAACCTTCTTTCCGCTCCTACAAAATGTTTATTTAATAAATAAACTTCTCAAGCACTAAAGCGTTCTTTTGTCAAGAACCTCATTTTAAAGCTTAAATACAAGAATAGAAAACAAGCTACGATGACGATAATAAAAATTAGCGGGCAACGAGCTTCCTTCTCTATTGAGTTTCACAACTTAAGAGTACACAACACAAATTTAAATGACTTTTTAACTTAAATTTCTGCAACTCCTACGCTGCTAAGTAGAAAGTCTTTTCATTGAAAAAAAAACGTATTTGCGTCTGTAATAAACTTCGCTCCTTCAGAACTTGAAGCCTTCTGGCGGTAGAATCCAGAGTGGATTTAATTATTTTGATTAAATCTATTTCTAATCTTTAAATATCTAAAACGATGATAAAGTAGGTATAATTATTTATAAGATTTTTTTTCTGTTTGTATACTAGAATATGATGCTGCAGAATACATCGAAATTATTACAAACAATTCGTCATCATTATCACCAACGCTGTATATAATAAACCGACTATCGTCGGACGGGTTATGGCATGGACTATTTTATGTCTTGATTAGAATTTTAACTAAATACTAGCTTTTGTCCGCGCCTTCGCTCGCGTAAATTCGGGGTTCTCTAGTTATAGTATATCATTTATGTTCTGGGTAACACAAATCTCCTTTATTGGGTGGATACTTCTATAATTACGACAATTATTGTCGTTTTAACTGTTGAAGAAATATAACTGCAAAAAGTATTTACACATACAAACTACTTAGTACTTAGACTTAGTAGTAGGGTAGTAGGTACCCAAAATGTTATCCGGTTTCAGTGACGTTTCGCTAGAGTGGCCAATATGGCGACTGCGATTTGTCTGTCATAACCATTAGAATATAACAAAATACTCGACAATCCGAATTTTGCGGCTATATGTTGTCGACTCGAAATCTTTATTTTTTTATGTTTTATTATTCAGGTAAGGTTTCGATCGAGTCTACCATATCCCGTGACGAAATTATTAATATAGATTTGACACTGCGATGGTAGTGCAGTCGGTCGGTTCCAATGTGAAACATTCCAATGTCAACAACTGCTTACAAATTAAAAATTAACTAAAAAACATTTTCCAGTAGACTAACTTGTGAATCTAAACCATTCTCAAGTCCCCTTGAACACACACACAAAATTTCATCACAATCGGTCCAGTCGTTTAGGAGGAGTTCAGTGACATACACACGCACACAAGAAATATATATATAAAGATAATCATCCTTGCTTTTAAAATACCGTGCCTGTTATTAGAATAAGCTCTATTTAACAATAGAAACTACCTATAAATAAGCGGTGTTGTCACACGAAGTGCTGTCTCATGTGGAAATCTACAACAGTCTAAGCAGAGTTATGGCGCAGCTGCTACTTGCACTACTACTGAAATTACATCGGATCTAGTATAATTAAATATAAAGCAAACCTCGACCACGCCCTCTTGCGACACTTTCAATAGTCAAAACTAAAACTGAGAAACTATTGAATATTCGTACTAAAACAAATATCTGTAATTTATTACCCGAAACGTAAAGCTAGTCCGCAAATATCCTGCGACTTGGGCATCTCATCTCATCGGCCGTGATGCCGACCCGCACTTTACGACTAGCCGCAACTTGTACACAATTAGCTGAGCGGAAATTAAACACCGGCTTGACCGCACTCAGTGCTACGTTTATTAATGAATCTAGAATTCATTAGGATTACTGCTGCTTACTAGGTGGTATCTGTGGAATACTAATGTTTATGTGAAGCCAGCAGACGATAGGACGCCCATAAACATTGATTGACAACGCGACTTTGTACTATACCTACAAACATATCCCTACTCACACCTCTGTTCCGTAGGGGTAGGCAGAGACATAAGAACGCCACTTCCACAAAGTTATACCTATCACGTAATTTATCGCTTAAATCTGTTCCCACGCACGTGCTGAAATTAAAAGCTGTTACCGCTAAATGATTTATATTTGACTAGAAGGTGCCTGCAGCTATTCGCGCTTTTTATTAATTTAATTATTTCATCCCGATCCCGTGGGAATTTTAGGATGATCCGGTTTAGCACTAGAGTGCACGGGTATAAATTGGTGATTTATACTCCTTGAGTGCATGCGCAGGCTACAAGTGTAGCCCATTTGTAGATTAATTAATTCTATGAAGAAGGAAGCAAATTAATCAACAATTGTCTTCTTAATTATAATATCAAACATAATATACTAAAACTACTTAAAAATCATCAATATTTGGCAGGCTTGAGACGCCATAGTCTTTTTTCATTTAGGCACGTAATATTTACATAAAAGTTTATCACTAGCAGTTTTATTAACCACATAATTAAATAATTCGCAATGGAATGTTCTATTGGCGAGCAATCAGGGCACACACCTTCCTGATGTTCACTATAAATGCTCCTCACACATTTGCTGCATTGCTTGCGTGTGCTGCCGAATACATACCAACCAACTCCTTACTTTTGACTGGTTAAGAGTTTTGACTACAACATATACAATTTTTGCGTTACTGATTGTCTGGCAGACAACGCACAGTCTACTAACTATTGAATGTAAAAAGCTGAAATTTGCCATGAAGATGCCTTAGGGACCGCAAGGGTGCACTAAAAAAGAATATCTCCAAATTCCCAAGAGATCGGTCACTAACGGTTAAATTACAATAAAATGTCCGGGCACAGCTACGGGCGTCTTCTAGTTTTCTTGCAAAGCAACAGCTATTCGGTTTCGCCGAAAAAGAGCAGCCAATACGCAACATTTGATTGAAAATGAATCTTAAAGTTTTCCTTTGACTATGACCGAGACAAACCACTCGTAACATGATTAGAAAACGAGATAAAATCTCTTTTGAACTATAAGTTTAATATCGGTACCAATGCGATTAGAACCCGGTGATAATGTTTAATATCGTTATATTATATTAATAATATTCGATATCCAACTGTCAAAAAACTACTTATTCTCAGTTCTGGACTTTTTGAAGAATCAGTTTTATAAGGTCTTGAATCGAGAAAAGTCGCAATTTTTTACCAAAGTGTAAACAAAATTACACTTACACATAAATAAAATATTACATAGGATATTAAATTAACTTGAGCTGAGATATCCAGTGTGTGGGGTCAGTGGGCCAGCGTCGTTGGCAACTGCTCTACAATTACGTCGGACATTAACAAATCGTCTGCGAGATCGTACGGCGACTGTTATTTATAACGTCCAGCGCTTGCCGCTTCACTACGCGCGCCAGATAAGGACATAGTTACTTTATGTTTACAGTATAGAAATATTTTAATGTAGTGGACTGTTAAAAGTATGTAATGAACGGGGTAAAGTCAACTAGTGATTTACGAATAAGAGGCATTGGGTTGAAGTTAAAAATTAAATGAGTAATTTTTTTTGTTATAAATTATCTAGGAAACGGGCAATAACCTGATCCAGAACGTAACTATAACGCCTTATACAATGTTTAATAGCTAGGCGTCTTGCTACTTGGGGACATTATCGTGAAGTATCCAATTGACACTCTAACAGTGCGTAGTTCTATTTATGCTAAAAGTACGAGATCGTAGCCGACTGCGGACCACAACGAGTCATGGCGACACTACTGGTTTCTAATTATTTCTATGAAATACCTTCCGTAGCGAGCGACACATCGGCTACAGTGCGCCGCGCGCCATAGTAATGCGGCGTTCTACGTGAACAGTATGAATATGAAGGCGATGCGGCATGTCACGGTGCAGAAACAAACAGTTGATACCTATTGACGTAGCCTACGTGACCAAATGCACTCAGAACCAATCGGAATACTGCACTGCCGTGAGTCGCTGCCACCTGCGGTTGGGTTCGAAATCATGACCACAACGACTATGTGTCGCCGCGGCATGAACTTGCTGCTGATATGTCGTGTGCAGTTGCAGCCTGCGGCCGGCTACGAAGACGTACCTTAACTCGCAACAAGATTATGAAGAACATTTGCGTGAACCACAATTCGTACAACTAAAGAAAGTAATAAAGAAGATCTTCGAATCCCTTACGGCAACTACCTTACAATAAAAAAGAAAATAGCTACTTTAGTATTCACTGACTAAATTACAGAAACACTACTGCCGAAAGTCACAACATAAAAGCTTATGGTTACTATATGTAAAGTGCCTAAAGTGTAAACATGGTCCTCTAAGTACCCTAGAGAGCGTTGAGCAATCCGGTTATCTCCTATGCATGTTTGTAGATACAATATTGTGAACCCTCTATGCCTGTGATTTCACAATATTCCCTTAGCTTTTCGCTGTTTGCAATAGGGGAATTCATTCGATGTGATATTGTAGTAATATAATTTTTATTTAAGTTTAAGAAAGGCAACGCCGGCAATAGGGTTAATAGTAGGGGAGCCCACGATGCTAAATTGGGATTTACTCGAGCGTCATAGAGACCTATTGGATTGCAAAGCTCAGATGATAAAAAGATAAAAATGTAAATCTATACATATTATAATAAAATGGTAGGAAAGTCAAAACTGTACATTGAATATTTTTTTAAAGAATACTTGGGGTGTGATCTACAATCGATACCGAAGCCAAAAATATAGTTTTAAGAATTTTTGGCTGTTTGTCTGTATATCTGGGGGGCAATCGTGCTAAACGTCAACGTATTTACCAAAACCAAACTTCAACCGAAAACGTTACGTTATGCACATTTCGTATCGTGCTAATTATTTGAACGCTAGGTGACAGCGTGCGAGCGAACTCTCGTTGTTGCATGGTATCGAGCTATTATTTGACAACGTTTTAAACCAAAACCGTTACGTTCGCGGACGTCTCATACGTTGTCAAACCAAAAGTTCCTATCGACGAACTTTACAATTATATAATATTTTAAATTTGAGAAAATTATTAAGATAATTTTGTATTATTTATCAATTTAGTGGCATATGCTTGTAAAACGTTTGATTGCAACTTAAATGAGTGAACAATATTCTTTCATATAAGGCAATTATAATAGATATCTCTTTGTTATAACTTATTGTTGCCGTAGTATTCATTATTGCAAGATTGGCGTCAAGCTTGCTTGGCCCTATATTTATAACAAGGTCTAGGAAGGCATCTCATCAAAAAGGCTACATTTCGACGCGATACCTTCCTAAGCATTCGCTTTTGAAAGGCTGAAACAATATTATGGGGATATACGTATACCATAGGTAGGTACACATAATACTGTCACAGTTATAGGTTCTTTAGGTGGCTTAAGCCAAAAGACTGCCTACTCGGTCACTGCGCACTCAGACGCCTGTATACAGCAAGTAGAAGACTGATAAATGTTCATTTATAATAATTTTTCCTAAGTACCTAGATAGGTATTGTAATTATTTAATTTAACCAAGACACACAAAAGCGTAGTGCTCATCATACAAAGATTTGTTAGGAATCCAACCCACTACCTCGGGTAACAGACCTAAGTCTTAGATTATGGCTGGGTGGCAGCGAGTTGAATGTGCGTGCGTGGGGAGCGCAATGCGGTGCCGACACAGAATTGTAAATTTCATGTAATCTGTGGGTGCCGAATAGTTCAATGTGTCGGTCAGAGCCTCGTCTCCGACCAGCCTATTTTGATTAGTTGGTTCAGGGCTCTTAAATTTGGCTTGCTTTGGCCGATCAGCGAAGGGAAGGTCACAGAAGCTATTCGCTTGGTGTAATTTTCAAAGGCATAATCACGGGAAAACCAACCCCCGGGTCTTTGTTGCAACGAGACCCGCCATGACAAAACATCACTGTTGCCCACTTTGCATATACAGGGTGGCGCTTGCATAGGGGCATTGATTTAAAAAGGACGTAGCATTGATGCCTATAAAATGTTTTATATCAACAAAAAAGGTCATAGGGCCAAAATAAAATAATAAAATTTTCAAACAAAATAAACTATAAAATATGAGTAACAAAACGAAACACCATTTGTAGACGAATATGACATTAGGTTACTGACCTTTGTAAGAACGGCAACGTGTGCTATGCGGCAGACGGAGGCAATTCACATTTATTGATGAATTTCCTATTTCAGTAATTCTATACATCACTTCAATGTTTGGTCACTCATTAGGCAAGCACTGGTGTCTTTTTCATATCAACAAAAACCCACTTAACACAAACCCACGTAAAAGGTTGCACTACATTTTCAAATTCTCAAAATGGCCGCCATTTTAATCACGAATTACATATTTCAGTAATTCTACACATCACTCTAATGAAATTTGTTCGGTAATTAGGAAAGCACTGGTGTCTTTTTCATATTAACAAGAACCCACGTAACACAAACCCACATAAAAGGTAAATTAAATTTTCAAGTCTAATGGTGTGAGGTCCGGCGATCTCGCAGGCCATCGAGTCGGGCCGTAGCGTCCTATCCACTGGTGGCCGAACATTGCTGACAGGCGCTCCCTGACAACCACCACTGAATGCGCCGGTTCTCCATCCAATTGATACCATAGTCACCGGTAGGTATCTAATGGTAGCTGGTCCGCATAGTCAGCAACTGCGCCGTCAAGCAATGCTAGGAATTTTGCTGCGTTGAGGTTACCGTCAATAAAGATTGGACCCACGATCGTGTTTTCGTGAATCCCAGCCCAAACATTCACAGAAAATCTGTACTGGTGACTAGACTCACGAAACAGATGTGGGTTCGTCTGGCTCCAATGGCGAAGGTTATGGCGGTTCCACATACCATTACGCGTAAAAGTGCTTTCATCCGTCCACATGAAATTTTTTATAAATTCCCTGTCATGGGATACCTTGTCAAGCAACCATTGACAATAGGTTTGCCTTGTAGTCATATCCCGCGCTAACAGTGCGTTTACGGGCTGGAACTTGAAAGGTCGGCGTTTCTCTCGTTTCAGAATCTTGTGAACGGTCTTATGATGTAAATAGAACCTTCGCGCCGCTCTCCGTAAAATATAAATGGTCCAGCACTTGTTGTTGCCGTGACGCTGCTAATTCACGAGATGGGACTCCTTCTCGTCTTTGAACCATAGGCCGATTCTCTCGGAGCCGTTGTACAGCCTTAACAATGGTGCGGGCGTTCACTGGGCATACCCGACTAGCACCATATCTCTCTCGGTATGTTCGCAATGCCATTGCTGTATTGCACAAGCACTCCCCATAAATGAGTATCATATCCGCATATTCGGAAGACGTAAATTTGGTCATTATTATTAAAAATAATACGAAAATAACGAATGATTAAGTTCACTTAACAACAACACAATTAAATAACACAACTAAATACAATCACACAATTAAACACCAAAAACGACTTTCGCATAAAATTTATAAAAGCGCGCGCGCAATCTGATCGACTTATTAAATCAATAGTTTTTGCGACACTAATAACTAAACCTTTGATGAGTCACCGATCACCGACGCGCCGCTTGCGCCAACATGTCTACATGGAATTAGGGATGCCCAGTAGGTACTGTGAATGTCGATATTTTTGACACGTTAATTTAACAACAAAATAACACAAAAAGTTTTTATGTACAATGAACTATGCATTCTTTATTTGTATTGCTTGTTTTGTTTTTCGTGTGAGTGTGTGGCCAACTCTGGTGTCGGAGTTTTCAGACCGCCCGAAGGCCTCCGACATGGCTTAACGATCCTTATCCTTGGACAAGAACCGGGACGGGTCGGGTTTCGAAACGCGTTGCCCAAATTTGAGGGTATTGGTGGTGTAGGGGGCTTAAGGGAGTTAGTTTTAATCCCCTAAAAGTAATTTTGGCTGCCGGAGTTGCGTCTAAATATTTTTAAACAATTTCCAAAAATTCTTCATTCAAGTATGCAAAACGGAACGTAATTTTAGGTTTTATGTGAAAGTAACTAAATAGGTTGTGTTAGGTTCTCTTTTGACCTTCAACCCGAAAATAGGAGCCCTGCGAAGCAGGGCTCCGTCAACCTCAGTTTATTAAACTAGTGGAATCAATAAAAGCGATATTTAGGTTTTATGTGAAAAACGTGAAATGAAGCGCAACCGCCATCTTGTATGCATGATATTGACAGCTAATGTCAAATTTGTGCGTCATTGCTTTCGAGTACCTAGGTTTAGGTGCGACTGTATCACTGTAATAAGTAACTAAATAGGTTATGTTAGGTTCTCTTTTAAACCTTAATCCGAAAATAAGCAGCGAAGCAGGGCTCTGTCAACCTTAGTTTATTAAACTAGTGTGAAGAATGTGGAAGTTGGCAGTGCCATACACACCGATGTTTGGAGATTTTTTTTTTTCAGAGGAAACCTAGTATTTCCGGCAAGTGAAAATGGTGAGGGGGGGTTTCGAGACCTCCTAAACTTCCCCCCAATCACTCACAACCCCTATAAACGGCGACGTATTTTGAAACCTCAACCACCGGGACCCACGGCTTTACGTGCCCTCCGAAGCGCTCAGATGAAAATGCCACACACGGTCACCCATCCAAGTGGTGACCTGTGCAAGCGTTGCCTAACTTTGCCGATCTGTTACGAACGGCAAGCCAAGTCTCGCTATGAGCGCTACAGTTTATTTGTATTAACAATAACGCTATTACTTAATAGTGTTGCTAATACGACACAGTTAAACAAGTTTATGAAATACTATGCACATACTTCAATTAGTTCAGTACATAGTTATTACAATTCTTAAGCAGATTGTTGAACCTATTAGACCATTTAAAAAATACAATACATAGGAAAGAGCTAAAATAGTCAATAATTATTAACTTATTTCAAATTATTAAATAAGTGAATATCTTTACACGTTTATCATTGTTTACCTATTAATAAAAACGTCGTCTTTATTTGTACCACACTTTGAAATTTTCGAACGTAAAGTCATTGATAAGACGATTACATTAACGTTAAATACAAACAATGTCGATACAATGAACAACAAACTTTTACGGTGCGTATTTTTTATCGATACTATTGACAATATTTTGTTCATAATCCTTGTCACACGTAGTGCATTTACTGTGCATACCTAATCAGATTTTTTCGTGCTTGCGGAACCGATCCATTTTATTATTATGTAACTTTATTGAAAAGGTAATTAGGAAGTTTCAAAAGTTTTGTTCTGTTAAAAATGTTACGCATTAACTCGGGCGCAAAAACCTACAACGACGAGTCTTTGGTAGGTACCTTCGAGGCGAAGCGACGTTGCACGAAGACGTCATCGTCCTAAGTCGTCGAAGGGTCAACGCAGACAAAGAGGAATAATCCCCGCGCGGTCTCGGGCATTTTCTTTACGGATTGTGTATGCTCAAGATTGCGCGCGACCTCGCGAGCCTGCGTGAGTAAAACTTTCTGGGTTACCACTCTACAGTAAATATTTTGTCGCGAAAGTTCGTTAAACCCTGAAAATACGCGTACGACGCGGGCGACGACTCGACTTTGTGCGGGGATTGCCGCGTATTTCGAGGACGTGCGAATATTTTTTATCAGGTTCAAGCATTTATGAACTTTATTGTAAAAACATTAAAGTTTATTTTCAAGTGCGTTGATAAAATCCTCTCCGCTGCGCTCCGTTCTGTCTGCGCTGAGCCTAGCTTCGGATGACGTCGAGGCGTCACGTCGTGAGTAGTACCTAGCGAGTCGCGGCACGCAATGTAGGGTCACATGAGTAAATAAACCGAACAGAGAGACAGCTTCTTAAGAGCTTGTAAATTTGTTACCTATTTTGGTAGGGTTGTCACAATAGGTTAAGACAAATCGCTTGTTCGGTATACGACAGATTCTGGATTGGACAGATTCGTGATTTGGCAGATTCCCAACTCGACAGATTCGTGGATTGGGCAGATTCTTGGACTCGACGGATTCGCTATACGGCAGAAGTCCAGCTGTTGTAAATAATATAGCGAGTGGAACCAAAAAAGGCATGCACCTGAAACTTTTAAAAGCCGGAACAAAAATATACATTTGTTACCAAGGACACGACGTGACGACGTGATTTATTTGACATTCCCAACGATACCACTAATCGTGTTGAATATTTTCTGGTAGTATGATCTATTTTGCTAATAAACATAGGAATCTCCTTTAGCTATTATGGCCACTAGTTTTACCACGGGGATATGTATCTAAAATAAGTTTAAAAAGAAATTGTGTAAGACAAATGAACGTCTACAAAACAAATGACTATAAAATGATCAACCCTCGATAGGGCTTACAAAAAACAGGTGCATGCGATTTTAGACCTTATTGACAATTCACGACAGACTTTTATTTGGTATTTTCTTGCTTTCTGACATTGATACGTTATTAAAATTGTAAATTCTGAGTTACGTCAATAAGGTCGAAAATCGCATGCACCTGTTTTTGTAATCCCTATCGATGGCTGATCACTTTCTGATAGTCATTGGTTTTGTAAACATTAATTGATTTTACACAATTTCACAAATAATGAGTCGTTAAGTATTTCGTTGGCAACATTGACAATATTTATTTCAAGATCGAAATATTCGCGAAACTTTTGCTCGAGCAATTCAACAAATGCGACAAAATTATCAGGAGTTATACCTAATTAAAAAACCCAATTGTACGTTACCATTGTTAAAATCTTTATAATGATTTAATTATTTCATCTAGTATTATTCACACACACAGAACAATAAACAACCATTATTAATAATAAAACACCACTTTTTTACATTAAAATATTAAAACTTGCAACGTACAAAACAAACAACGTGCGCCTACGTAAACCGGTTCTTTCCACTCTCGCCGCGTACACGACAAGCGGCCAGTGGTCACGCACACATAAGCCGCGTGCTCGTAGTAGTGCAACCGATTCGCGCTGTTGTATGAAGCTGTGTCTCTGTTCCGTTTATCTACTCATGTAGTAGGGTCGTTGACCGTTTTGTATCAGCTGTATGGAACTCAAAGCGTGTGCAAAAATTGCGGAACTTAAAATCGATATTGTGACTAAACTACTGCACCGATTTAATTGATTTTTGGTACAAGGCTTAAGAATGTTGTAAGCTATGCCTTTGTTCAAAAAGTGCCGCTATGCAAGCGCCACCCTGTATAGTAAAAGTAATAAGCCTTGGAGTGTGTTAAAAGAATATTTATCTAATAATAATAGTTCGCCCATCAAGTACCACCTGCCCATACTCGTATGAGAGTGGTTAGGGTAGGTGCCGCCTTTCGTCCTTAGTGACCATTTAGACCGGGTGAATATCTAAGTGAATTGTAAGAAAATATCCGTGAAGAAGAGAAACATAAGAATAAATTAATTCTCTGTGAGAACCCACACCTGGCGGTGTGATCCCAAACTAGGCACAACCTAGTGGCTTGATAGTCAGACAATTTATTAATATATATAAATATTGCTTTTATACACATACGAGTATTATACTAATGGTAATTTGCTCATTGCACAAAGAGTTCTCCTGGGTGGTAATCGAACCCATGACTTTCGACTTAGCAGTCAGGCTTAGGTACCACTAGACCAATAAGCCGATCTACAAGGGAGACTAACCACTAACTCAGCAGGAAATGATACAAGTGTGTGAGCTAACATTAGCATACTTTCTAATTGGGTATCGAGTCCAACATCTGATGATCCAGTGTTACCCAGAATACCGCTGGACCACTTCAATAGATAGTGAAAGGAATAGAGTAGGTATATATATTAAAAGGCAAGCTCCAATTTCACATTTCGATTTTATTTATTCAGTGTGTTCAGATGATGAAATATGATACAAAATATTATTTTAAGTAGAGTTAAAACAATCAACATCTGTTAGACCATTGTTACAACGTGAACTTCACAGTAATAATGATGTATTTGGTTTGGTTGACATTATTTTAGTAAACTAATTAATAGTATATTCTTGTTTAATGTCCAAGAAGTGACGATGGTCTCGATTTGGCTCATAGCAAATTCCTTCTTCTTTTTGTTAACTTGCAATTATGTATCTCGATTTGGCTCATAGCAAATTCCTTCTTCTTTTTGTTAACTTGCAATTATGTATTGTCCATGTGGTTGTGCTAACAAGCGGCTTATTATTCTGCTTACTCTTCGGCTACTGTGTACAAAATAAAACATAAATTATTTAGTAATTATTTACTCAAATAGAAGTCCCACCAAAATAACTAAACCCGCTGACATTTAACTTAAGATTAATATTGTTCTCATACGTGCGCGATATCTTGTGTTTGAGTATATACTTACATTATTTAGTTAGGGATTTACGCATATTATAAGACAAGTTCAGAATGAGAGTAAATATATTATTATAATACTGTAGGATCTTACGTAATGTTAATTGAAATGCGTACCTGAATAGTTAGAAAGTCAGCCAAATTCGTCTCCAGCTTTTCGTCTATCTCTTCTTTTATAGAAAGGATAACTATTATGCCGAACGCTGACAATTCGGGGTTTGTTTATCATCTTCCTGTGCTCTATATATTATTCCAAATCTGAAAAATAGGTGTTGTTTATAGTAACGATCATATTAAATTCGTATTGGGCTCGACAAATAGCAGAAGAAGCTGCAATTGCAGTAATGTTGCGGTACATCATCATTTGAATTCACCTTCGTTACTCTAGTGAAATAAAAACCACTTCTACATGACCAAGTGTGATCATTAATTGTATTTTGCATAAATCACTCATTACAGTAAACAATATTTCGGTACTTAACGTATAATTTGAATAAAATTATTTCATGATTTCATAATAATATAATGTTTATCGACATTGAATGACATTCACATAATGACATTTGTCTTTTTGAAATAGTGCTTGCACATGGCGCGATGTCGCTACAGCCTCTTTAGTATAAGAATAGTACTTACTATTTTCAAAAGCCGGTGTCAAGCACTAAACGATTGACGTAAGCCCAACGTAAGGGTTGCGTCTACGTTTCGAACCACGGTTCGAACCAAAGAAATCTATATATTAAAAGAATTTGTGTTTTATAATACGAGTCGGCCAGCCCGTTCTACCCAACCGATTCGCATGATTTTTTTTTAAATGAAAGCTCTCGCTGCGTAGATTTGTCATCAAGCATTAGAAATTACCTAACTTGCACATTCATCAAGTTATATGCAAAAACAGTTTTCTCCCATACATTTTTTACGTTTTCGTAGCCGTAGTCAATGACTTTCTGCTTCTATATATCTGGTTCTCATTAAGGTAGGCATTTTGTTATAGGCCTAAAACACGCGCTGAAAAGAGTTCTTTCATTTGATGGTATGCTCATTTAAATTGGGTAAATTTGAAGGAAGATAGGTGTGGACATTGAACTTATTTTTCAATATTTTCCTATAAATGTCTGAAGATTCCATTGCTTTGTCTCTACATGGACGGTTCTAAATTCAAAAATATTTTTATGGCATCTAATAAGTTCCTTGCGGTAACTGCCAGGAAAAAACGTTATGCCCTCCTTAAGGTGACCTTGCCATACTTTCATACGGGTGAGTGTGGTGGTGTGTAAAATTATATCCGATGTTGCTCAAATTATCACTATAGTGAATTATCGCTGATGGCAGGTAATATTCCCCGAATGTTACCAGGTAACCCTTAATGTTGGGTGAACTGATTTTTCGTGTTTTAAATTACGGACTTTCTTCGGGCATCTTATTTTCATTCGGGATATCCATTCTTGGTGACGGTAATTGCTTATTCCGCGCAATTTCTTATTGTTTATATAAAAGTGAGAATAAACATTATGAAATTCGTTTGGCCACTGTTGATAACATAGTCAATAAGTATTTCACGATACCTAAGGTGCAACGCAAAGCCAATATTGTGAGAAAAGCAGTTTTGTGATATACATATATATTTTTGGTTAGAATATCATCTTTTTACTTATTAGATAAGGCTACAATGTACTCATCATACCTATATGTAAGAGCTTTTTTATAATATTATAAAATATGCTGTGGAGCAGCACGGGTCCTCTAGTCTATATATTAAAAGAATTTGTGTTTTATAATACGAGTCGGCCAGCCCGTTCTACATAACCGATTCGCATATTTTTTTTTAAATAACAGCTCTCGCTGCATAGATTTGTCATCAAGCATTGGAAATTACCTAACTTGTACATTCATCAAGTTATATGCAAAAACAGTCTTCTCCCATACATTTTTTACGTTTTCGTAGCCGTAGTCAATGACTTTCTGCTTCTATATATCTGGTTCTCATTGAGGAAGGCGTTTCGTTATAGGCCTAAAAGACGCACTGGAAAGAGCTCTTTCATATGATGGTATGCTCATTTAAATTGGGTAAGTTTGAAGGAAGATAGGCGTGGACATTGAACTTATTTTTCAATATTTTCCTATAAATTTCTTAAGATTCCATTGCTTTCTCTCTACATGGACGATTCTAAATTCAAAAATATTTTTATGGCATCTAATAAGTTCCTTGCGGTAACTGCCAGGGAAAAACGTTATGCCTCTTTAGGGTGACCTTGCCTTACTTTCATACGGGTGTGAGTGTGGTGGCGTGTAAAATTATACCCGATGTTGGTCAAATTATCACTATAGTGAATTATCGCTGATGGCAGGTAATATTCCCCGAATGTTACCAGTTAACCCTTAATGTTGGGTGAACTGATCTCTGATGTTGAGGAATTTTCCTTACGTTTTATGTTAGGAAAATTTTTGTGTTTTTAAATTACGAACTTTCTTTGGGCATCTTAATTTTTAGGGTTCCGTACCTAAAAGGTAAAAAACGCGACCCTATTACTAAGCCTCCGCTGTCTGTCTGTCCGTCTGTCTGTCTGACACCAGGCTGTATCTCATAAACCGTGATAGATAGAAAGCTGAAATTTTCACAAATTATGTATTTCGGTTGCCGCTATAACAACAAATACTAAAAATAAAAAAATGAAAATATTAAGGGGGGACCCATACAAAAAAACGTGTTTTTTTTCGTATTTTTTGCTCAGAAATTACTAACTGTAACATATGTAGTTGTATATTACCTTTCAAAATAAATAAATAAATAAATAAAAAAAGTTAATAATAAAGGGGGGCTTGGGAGCCCCCCTTTATTATTAACACAAAAAACGTATTTTTTAAGCAATTTGTTACTCGATCTTAATAAACAGGTAGAAACTTAAAAAGTATTTTAGTATACATACAACGAACGTGATTTTCTTTTATAGATGATGGTACGGAACCTTTCGTGCGCGAGTCCGACTCGCACTTGCCCAATTTTTTTTTATGTGGAACATAATTACAGCGGTTCATAGTACTATTGTCATATAATTATATTATTACAATTGGTAGTTATGGTTGATATTGTAGATTTGGTAAGAATAGTAGTTTTGAGAGAAAACGTAATTTTGCCAGCACCGTCGGTTTTGGTAGAAATGGTAGTTTTGAAAAAAATTGTAGATATGATAGTGTTAGTACGAATATTCGTTTTGGCACTAATAGAAGTTTTGATAGGAATTGTATTCTTGGTAGGAATAGTAGTTTTGGTAGAAATTGTATTTTTGGCATATACTTAAGGTATTTTTGGTAGCAATTTTAAAGCCAATGTTGTGAGAAAAGAAGTTTTGTGATATATATATCGATGCCTTCCGGCCAAAAGGGGGTAAGCGACATTTTTTGCGAAATCGACTTATATATATGGTTAGAATCGGCTTTTTTTTCTGCGTCTAATGGTCTAAGTTTCGTGGCTCTAGGACAAACTTTTTGTCGCTTAGGCGGTAAAGGAATTGAGGTTCTAACACTAAGTTTTTCGTCATAAGCGACAGTTATTTTTGGTGTATTTTGTATTATGGTGGTTGGATAAAAATTATATTTCAAAACTGTGAGATAAGCATTTTTGGCTTTGAATATTTTTTTCTTTACTTGAACGTTAAGCAGTTTGGGCTGTAAATACTTTTTTGTAAAAAATACATTAGTCAAATTTTACTTGAATCTTTGTGTACCAAACTTTCGGTTAGGATATTAGGGCAGTTCCTTTGGATAAAATATATGTCATTTATTACATTTAGGTCTCATTTCCGTGACTTTATTTGGCGTTTATTTTTATTTTCCCTAGTCACCAAATCAATCATCGAAGGCGCTTAGGATAATTCATCCAAACGAATTTCGCCTTACATTGTCGCTTACCCTTTTTTTTCCCTCCCCAAAAAATATCTGGTATGGTGGTTAGATAACAAGGTAAATCAAAGGTTTGGCGGTTAGCTTACAGAAGAATGACAAACAGCGTCGGTTATCTCACTCCTTCGTTCGAACAAAATGTCGTTAGTGTTGCACAGCAAACATTCACCGCGGGCATAAGCACCTCCGTGCTTGCGAGTCCGTTTGGCGCGAAGTTTTTCGAAGGAAATAAAACGGTAAGATTATTTTAATAGACTTTTATATTCATCTATAATTGTGTATTCTAATTAGTTATTTTAAGTTTTAGAGGTAAGAAATCATTCTTTTGCTATCTTGTTCAGACAATACTGAATGACCTACAGAGTTTTTGTTGGCTGGCCTGGCTTAGGATCATTTGATGGATGCATTGGATTTTTTGCTGAAATCTCAGTAACAGTCAAGAGTTAATCCTGCGACTGATATGACTCTGTTGTGTCGAATTGCCTATGGAACTATGAGAGTGAGAAAATAAAAACTGCACGTTTGTTTTGCACATATATTAGCGTTAGTAGGTCCCTCTTTTGAAAATTGTTATTCTGCCTCAAGATTTGTCACCGTGACTGATTTAACATGCGTCATCAATCATTGTTTTATCGATTGAGAGAATGGATGGGTGAGTGCGAATGAATGGATACACGGCAAAAGTGATAGTAAGAACCCTCTTTTTGGAGTGGCTGAAGGCCGCCACGGTGTCCTCACCTTCCGCCTGACGCATGTCTTCATCGGACACGGTTGTTTTGGGTAGTTTCTTTGCTGTGAAGGAAGCCCCTGGCTACGGAGTACATGTTGTATGGGGCAGCGGAAATAATTGTGAAGGTTGTCTATTCTTTTAGAAAGCAGTAAAACAAAATATTTTTCATCGATATTTGGCTATGTAATAATAATATATATGTTTCGTTTAGATTTGCTATTTCACTTTCCATTCTCGCAATTTCGTTGTTACTGACGTCTGTAGTTTCTTTCATGAACTGAAACTGTACTGGTCTACAGTACCTGGTTGAAGAAGGAGATTCATTCTTCCAATACACCGAAGATTGTTTTCATTGGTCATTGAGACGGAGAGGAACTAATGTTGTTAGAAACAAGTTAGTGTCTGTGGCACCATCATAATGTGCGTAATAATGAGTTAATTAACTAATATGGCTAAAAAATGGAGATTCGCAGGTATTCGCAGCTGGAAGTGATTTATTAATTATCTACACAAATGTGCCTATTATTTGAATTATAAGAGAAACCGCCGGAAGCCGCCGCAACCTAGATATGGCCGTTTAAACTAAGAATTTTACTTAAAAACAAGCTTTCTTCTCTAATTATCCTGCACTCATACTTATCACTTTATTGACAATACTAATTATCTAGTAGATTCTCTAAGATGTGTATTACAGAAAATTTAAGTATATTTTAAAAAAAAACCACAAACTGGAACACACAACCCACTAACTTAGGGCTTTTTTCAAGTGAAAATTCAATATCCTTTTAACTTCAACTTTGTAATTTTATTAAACTAATAAGATAACGCAATAAAAATAAAATTATTATGTGTTTGTGTTTATTTAGGCTTGTAGTGTCCAATACTGGTATGACATATTCGAATAGTCATACTTTGCAAAATGGAATTTTTCCGCTCATTGACCACCGTGGGACGTCGCGAGGTGATTTACGACAACTGTAGACGCGGACATGCGGACGACGAGGACCAAACGCCTACCGTCATACCTAAAAGTGGTCCTTAGGTACGAAATTTTAAGTTTATATTTTTTTGTCATAGCTAGAATGTCAGCATGAATGTATAATGCAAGACTAACTTACAATGAATAACAATTGTTTTGTTTAATTTTCTAAACTAAAGACTGATTGAGCACAATTTCTCTTTTTTTTAATTCATACCTTAGTCGGTTAGCGGCGATAGCCGAGTGGGTATACCAACAGACTACCATGCAGGGGGTATCGGGTTCGAATCCACGGCGCGCACCAATGACTTTTCGGAGTTATGTGCGTATTGAATTGTTAATTATCGCTTGTCCCGTGCCTCGGAGAGCACGTTAAGCCGTCGGTCCCGGTTGTCATGAAGATCTTTGACAATCGTTACAGGGCGTCAGTACCTTCTAAATAAAACTGACACTAGTCTAAACCATGGAATATCGCTATCCCTTCGGGTTGCGGAGGTCAGACAGGCAGTCGCTCCGTGGAAAAGCTAATATTCAGTCAAATCCGGTTAGACTAGAAAGCGGACCCCAGATTGAAACTGGGATAACGCTAAGAGAAAGAAGGCCTTGGTCGGTTAGCCAGTTTAAAAACTTATAAAAGTCTAATGTATGTATGTAAGTATGTATGTATAATTTTATAAGAATTAATCACAATGCGCTTTCGCGTTGTATAAAAGAGCTTATAGTATTTTTTATAGATAATTAACTTATAACAATTTCCTTGTTCTTCTGCCATTAACCAATAGCCGGTTATGTCATATTGGCTCCACTTGATGAACAGAAAAAGCACAGGTATGCTCTTTTTCTTCATCAGAAATAAAATAAATGGTGCAGTTAAATCATTTGGGTTGGAACTCATTAATTGGGTTGTTTTCATTTACGACGTTTTTTCCTGTTAGTATAATTAGGACCATTTGAGGGTAAGCGACAGTAAATAGTGTTAGGAGTGTGATTTGTTTTAATTAACAATGTCATTTCGTAGATACCTAATCAAAAACTATATGGTTAAATTTTGAAACTTTTGGAACGTATAGAAAATTTTCTATGATTTTTTTTCACTTATTTTGAACTTTAAACTACTCTCCTGTAAAGTTTGTTAAGTGGCGGTTAGCCTCTTTTGGCCGTAAGGAATCGATATTTTTGTAAGAAAACTAAGAATATCATCTTTTTACTTATTAAATAAGGCTACAATGTACTCATCATACCTATATGTAAGAGCTTTTTTATAATATTAAAATATGCTGTGGAGCAGCACGGGTCCTCTAGTATAACCTTATTAGTCTAAACCTAGTCCAACCTCTCTGGTTCGAACGCTCAATACAATTAGCACGATACCATGTTTGACATCAGCCAAACTAAAACCAAACGTTCACCAAATACGTTACGTTGTCAACGTTTGAACGTTTGAAAATAGGACGATTAGCCCCCTGGGATAAACTCAAAAAGTACTGCATGGATTTACTTCAAATTTGGCACGAATATTATTAGAATGTCGGGTCAACATATAGATTACATATTGTTACGCTATCACCTACGGGGAACGAGCAGTGAATCTTTATTTCTTCAACGCATTCTGTAACAACGTGTAATCTAACGATGCATATTTTAATGTTGTTATTATGTTAACCATGTTATAAGCTAGCTTCACACTATAAAAATCACGCAATATAAGTAACTTAGGCCGATAAATATAATTAAATGAATATAAGTAGTATCAAGACAATTTTAAAGCAGTGCCATCTATGAGAGTTCAAAAATATCAAGTCGAATTACATGTGTAAGCCCATTTTGGAAACAAATAATTTACATTTGATCATGTTGGCGAGGTTAATAGTTGTTTTTAAAAGTCATAGATGGAGTTATGCATTTTCTTCAAAAAAATTGTATTGTTAATTCGTTTATGAGATGAGCAAGACAAAAAAAATGTGTTTATATAAGTTTTAAGCTGCTTCATCTATGTCTTATTAAATTCATCGAGTTTGTCTGCATGTAAATACAAACATAACTCAAAAAGAACTGCATAGATTTATAACAAAATTTAATCTCAAAAACGGCACGCTATTGCTGTAAGCAATTTGAGCTAAATAATGAAGTAAGAGGAAAATTAAGCATGCCATATATATCTTAAAGGTAAGACATGATTATTTTTTACAGTACAGAATAAATAGTAATAGAGTTAGTACAAAATTAACATTTTGGTCACATTGGTGTAATTATTGCTTCTTAACTAATATATTTTCATGTTGCATATAAACTTTAGTGAGATGTGGAACTAGCTAGATTTTTTTTACTCACACACGGCCATTTATTTTATTGTTACGTCTGAAGCTGTTTGGCGGATACTGGTGTTCTCTATACATGACAGGCATCCTACCGTCATGTATATACACTTCCACCTAGATAACGGCCAGCGCATGTATTTTGAGCCCAACAGCGTTGCTGAGCGCTTGGAAAATCCGCGCCAAACAACTCTCTTGGCATTTTTCAGGCTTTGTGAAGTCGACCAGTTTTGGGAGGAGACCCTTACGTATGACGAGATGCCTTCATATTACACGCACCACAAGCAAAAAGGTGTATTTAACCGACGTCGACGAGAAGGTGCTGTTGAAGGTTTTCCAGGAAGTTTCAAGGACACCGCATTTTGTAGAGTTTATACCGTACACACGAATAATGGCAAATGCTATTTTCTGCGGTTGTTACTTCACACGTTCCGAGGCCCGACATTTGATGGCGTGGAGTATCCCACTTACCGTACAGCCTGCGTAGTACGTCACTTTCTCGACGGTGACCAAAACCGGGATGACACCCTCGTGGAGGCGAGCGTCAGTGACAGTCCCAGCCGCATGCGACATCTGTTTGACGTCATCTTGGTGTTTAGTAAAGACGCAAAACCGTTAGCGTTATGGGAGAAGTATCGCCATCATCTGTCTGAAGATTTTCTACGAGCTTTGAGGCGTGCTACTGGAGACAAAGTCGAAGTAACTGATGAACACCTGCTAAACACCTGTCTCAGTTCACTTCAAGACGTGGTCATTTCTATCAGCAGCAATCCACTAGTCGAATATGGGTTACCAGCTTCCCAATCATCACCGCATCAAGACCGTGGAAATTAGGAGTACAACGCTCTGAGACAATTTACGATCCGGGTGAAATGACCACCATACGAAATTTATGACATCGTCCTTGAAAGTGTTGGGTAAAGTCAAGGTAAAATGTTTTTCTTGGATGCTCCTGGTGGAACAGGAAAAACATTTGTTACCACTTGCAGCAGTCAGGAGGCAAGGCAATATTGCCATTGCTGTAGCGTCGTCGGGAATCGCTGCCATACTGCTTCCGGGTGGCAAGACAGCGTATGCCATGTTTAAAATTCCCATCGATTTAGAGAGCGCTGAAACGCCCATTTGTGGTGTGTCACGTAACAATGATAAGGGATACGTGCTCAAGGATTGCTCTCTGATCATATGTGATGAGCATACGATGGCTAATAGGAAGGTAGTTGAGGCCGTGGACAGAACCCTGCAGGACATCCGCAGGAACGAGCATTTGATGGGTGGTCACAGTTCTGTTCAGTGGCGATTTCCGACAAATGCATCGCGTGGTGACGCGGGGATCGAGGGCTGACGAGGTAAGTGCTTCGTTGAAACGATCTTCGCTGTGGTCACGAGTTTGTACACTGCGGCGTCGAGCAAGATGACGCCACACATTATCCCGTGGAATTTATTTATTAACTCCCTGTCAGCAAGTGAACTTCCAGCACATATCATCAAGCTGAAGGTCGGTGTTCCGATTATGCTTCTTCGGGACCTATCTCCTCCGAAGTTGCGTAACGTGACCCGCCTTAAAGTCATTTCGCTCCACAGACACACAATTGAGGCGGAAAATCTTACGGGTTGTGGCGTTGGCGAGGCAGTATTTATACCACACATTCCCCTCATACCTCATAACTTCCCGTTCCCGTTCAAGCGCATACAGTTCCCCGTGAGTATTTGCTTCGCGATGACCGTTAATAAGTCGAAGAGCAGACACTGAGGGCAGCGGGTGTCGACCTCAGGACGAGCTGCTTCTCACACGGGCAGCTGTACGTCGCTTGCTCCCGCATCACCAGTCCTGACTCTCTTTACATTTTGGCTGCGGAGAGCCAAACCACTAATGTTGTATATCGAGAAGTCCTGTAAGTATGTATTTTTACCCTATTCTGTATTCCTTATTTTCTTCATCTGCTTCAGTCACAACTTATGACTTAATTTAGCAGAATCACCATAAAGTTATTTATTCAAAGCAGGTTGAAAATCAGCACTTTTTGAAGGTCAATTTTACAAAAGACAGTCTCCCTCTGTTACTGCACTTTCTGCAGATATGAAATATAAAGAAGAAACGGGTAAATTAATGTTATTTTAAAAGGTATAATCGTAGGTATTTATTTAATAATTTGGTGCTGCACGTGCTGCCCGCGACGTCGTCTGCGTGAACTCTTCATGCAGACGACGTCGCGGGCAGCAGCTAGTATAATTTTCTATCGGTGTGGGGAGCAGCTATAGACTTTCAAAATTAAAAAAAAGAGCTGTTGTCTCAATCTCTGCATATAATCGTCAGATTAAGAGTAAGCACGTCTAGGCCGTTAGGATAAATCATATATGGCAATGGCTAACATGAATCATGACTGTTTATTGAATTGAGCTCTATGAAACGTGTAAAAATGTCATAAGTATAAGTTGAATAATTTCATTAAAATCTCAGTGGAATCATTTGTATGTTCAATACGAGATCCTTTCTTGGAAATAGCTGTCATAAAGCTCTTTGTACAAGATGGGTACTTTGAAACAAAGAAGACTATATTTAGGCATTGCCTTAAAGCATCAAATACGAAAAAAATAAGTAGAAAAACATGACAATAAAATATTAAAGATTTGATTAGACTCATTTATTTCAAGCAAAAGCTTATTTTCTCCAGTTTTATAAAAATTCTGGTCGATTTGCCATAACGAGGTCTCCTTAAATAAGGCTTTGATTTCAAATTAATTAGGGTGGTTCCTTTTCACTGAGTTTGCTGGCGAAATCCAATACGATATATATTTGTTAATCAGATTATAGGCCCTCGGATATCGTCAAAGTTCGTACATACGTATGTACATATGTTTGTTTATACGAAGATCAGATACCGTACGACGCTGATCGATACTTTGCATCAGTTATGATCGCGAAAAGTGGTTAGATGCGACTCCAGGTAAGTCTATGTGTAGTGGAGGTCTTAGTACATAATAAACTATTTACATTATGATAATAATATGATATGGTTGGATTATTGAATGTTTTGTATTGTCTATTAAATTTTCGATTTGAAGTTGTTTTCATTATACAGAAAATATATTAAAATAAGCGAGGGTCGGCTAGTTTGATTTACAATTGAGTACTTTTCAATATTAAATTTAAACTGGTGATTACATGTGCATATCAAGCCACGCTATTGATCGGTTTGTCTTCTTAAAATATTCAATGGCGCTCTCGACCAAATAAACTATTCGATTACGGAGCTCTTTTCTATGAATTGCCATTACCACTAGACACTAAGCGTTTGAAGTAAAATTGTGATCTACTTTAGATTCAATTGTTCTGCAATTGATCGTGATTTAATCTGTATTTTGTACGACGTCTAGTTTTGTGGTGATTACTTTGCTTTGGTTCAATTATATCGTATACCTAATTACAGAGTATTATTGTAACTTTTAATTGGATAGTAACACAATATATGTATGAATATTGGTAAGAAGGTTCAGGCAATACAGAGTAGAAAGTCGTCTTCATTCTTCTATAAGCATAATACGAGTATATTTAATATCTTATATATCTTCAGCGCTGACTGTCAAAGAGCTAGACTAAATTATAAATTTGCTTATGGCGCAATTATGTTAGGTTATTCTTACATCGTGTGGTTGACGGCATAGAATACAAGTGTCACCACCCCCTATCTTCCCGTGGGTGTTGTAAAAGGCGACTAAGGGATAACATGATGCAAATACCATCTTTGCGTAGAGACGGAAAACTCGACATCAAACCCTATACGACTGCCTCGTTGGTCTCGCGGCATAAATGTGCGCGTGGGATCGGGAGGTCCCGGGTTCGATTCCTGGGTCGGGCAGTGTTATTGGGATTATCTGTCACGAAAATCTCAGTAGCAGCACGGAGTCTGGAAATGTGCCCGGTACGGCAATAGGCTCGCCCCTTATTACGTGGGACTAAAGTATATCTGGCGAAAAGTGGGTGTAGAAATACACCTCTGCCTACCCCTTCGGGGATAAAAGGCGTGTCGTTATGTATGTATTCTTACACCTCCATCTATTTTAAAATACCTTACATAATAAGGTAATCTTAATCGTCCGTGTGGTGACGAATTAAGAATACGGATTGCCACCACCCCATATCATCCCATGGGTGTCGTAAGAGCCGACAGAGGGACCATATTATGCAGAGAACAGCACTGTAAGAGAAGGAAAACTTGATACAAACCCTATACCAACCCGTTTGGCCAGCGTGGTATAGTAGGCTAATTCCTCCTTTCAAAGGAGAGGCCTAGTCCAGCAGTGGACTGTTAAAGGCTGATGATGAATAAGGTAATTTACGAGTATGACATCAATAAATTTTAACCTACTTTTCATTCATGTAGTTTCATATTTAGTTAAATATTCGTCTAAATGATTTCTGATTATTTGTTTTGTTCTGGAAAACTGGCATTTTAATTATTAAAATGCCGATAAAACATTGATTGTGAAGCAATTTATAAATAAATAAATATTTTATCATTAAAATATTCTATAATACTTTATGAACTGTTTATTTTTCTTTCCGATATATTTTTTTTTCATCGCAACCAATAATGAAGCCCGTTTATTCGTCATTGAGTCTACTCAAATTCCATCGAATATGTTAAAAACTTTTGTAGTCTGAAATAAAATGGTGAATTCGTTGCCGCATTGAATATTTTAGTAAAATTGTCGACGTGTTTGACTGTAACATTTTATATCGACACAAATGGTCCATTTCGCTCCCTAACGTTCGATGCGGCTAAAACCGGGGATTGAATAAATTTATATTGAAAAATTTTCGCTACGATTTATTTATTTATTTATTTATTTAATCTTTATTTATTTAATCTTAGGAAGACCAACAGCATATAGAAATTAAATAAGTATCTAAAATATGTCACATATAGTCAATTACAGGTCTCCACGCTTAGCTATTGTATATAAAATAATGCGTGAACAATGTTTAGAACAGCATGTTGAACATTATGTATATTATTATGTTACATTTTATAGTTCAGCTAAAGAATAAAGGTAGCACTAATTCGACAGTTCTAAATTGTGTCTTTAAATGCGAAAAAAAGTATAAAAATAAAAAACTTTAACCTTAATTTTTACACTTGTTAATTGTGTCTTTGAAAAAGTCAAGACTGAGCATCCGCCTTACCGAGTTGGGTTTTGAAATAAATACGTCTAAGTTATGCTTTAAAGACATTTCATTGAGAGTTTTGCTCGCTCGCCAGAGAAATGCGTTCTGACGATAGTTAGTGGATACTAATGGAAGATGTATAGGTCTATATTGTCTGACACTGTTTGATGGTACGTTAATATTAATTTTGTTTAAAAGATCAGGGCAATCAACCGTCCCGGATATTATATTTAGTAAGTAAGTTACATCGGCAATTAATCGACGATTAGTTAAGGGAAGGATATGGAATTTTTTGCATAGTTTTAAATAGTTGTTTGATTTATATGTGATATTTAATTTGTAGCATAAATATTTTATGAATTTCCGTTGGATATTCTCGATGCGAAGAATGTATTTATTATATTGTGGATTCCAAACTTGACTTGCATATTCTAGAATACTACGTACGTAGATACAGAATAATATCTTAAGGGTTTTGGCTTCTTTAAAGCTGTCACATGCAAGCATCACGAACCCTAGCGCCTGGTATGCCTTTGTTACAATATTATTAATATGGTCTTCGAAAAGTAGATTCGAGTCGTGAATAATTCCGAGATCGCGGACGTTGGTGCATCGTTTGAGTTGGTGTCCATTTAAATAGTATTCAGAAGGTAGTATTACGGATTTCCTGGTAAAGGTCGTAACTAAACATTTGCTGTGATTTAATTCTAATTTGTTGAGTGAGCAGTAATCTGTTAAGCGTGAAAGATCAGATTGAAGTCCAATTACATCAGAAACTGTGGAGACGGCTGAAAAAAATTTCATATCGTCTGCGAAGCATAGAAGTTGAGAGTGCTGAAAACATTTATCTATGTCATTAACAAAAATAAGAAATAATAAAGGCCCAAGAAGAGAATCTTGAGGGACTCCGCTTGGTACCTTTACCCAACCTGACATGTAGTTATTAACTACCACGGCTTGCGAGCGATTAGATATATATGATGTAAACCATCGCAATAAGTCTCCTCTTATCCCGATCGACTGAAACTTGGAAATTAACACGGTATGATCAATTCTATCGAAACATTTTGTGTAGTCTGTGTAGATCACGTCAACTTGCTTACCTTTATTCATGGACTCAGTGATATAGTCATTTAGTAAATTTATTTATACTGAAATGTTATAATATGTGAACTAGGAAACTTGTGTTTTGGGTTTATTTTATTGGAGTCACCGGTAAAATGTTCTAGTAAACCTACAAAACGAACACGGATGCAAAGTATCGATCAGCGTCGTACGGTTTCTGATCCCCGTATACACAAACATATGAAAATACGTATGTATGAAGCTGCCAGATACATATAAGTATATTTAATCTTTGACGATATCCGAGAGCCTATGATCTGCTTAACAAAAATATGTCGTATTGGATTTCGCAAGCAAACTCAGTAAAAAGGAACCGCCCTGATTAATTTGAAATCAAAGCCTTATTTAAGGAGATCTCGTTATGGCAAATCGACCAGGATCTAAATAAAACTGGAGAAAATAAGCTTTTGCTTGGAATAAATGAGTGTAATCAAATCTTTAATATTTTATGCCATGTGTTTCTCCTTATTTTTTTCGTATTTGATGCTTTAAGGCAATGCCTAAATATAGTCTTTTTTGTTTCAAAGTACCCATTTTGTACAAAGCGCTTCATGACAGTTATTTCCAACAAAGGATCACGTATTGGACATACAAATTATTCCACTGAGATTGAAATGAAATTATTCAATTATACTTATGACAATTTTTTTTCACGTCTCATAAAGCTCAATTCAATAAACAGTCATGATTCATATTAGCCATTTCCATCACGCAGCTTTTTTACTGCTTTTTAATAAGACACCTCCCGCACTAGGACTAAATCCTGTGTCACGGAGGACTTTACAAACATACAACCAACGGACACAATGAACACCCAGAGTCGAAACAACAATCTATGGATCACACAAAGTGTTGTCTCGTGTTGGGATTGAACCCACAATACTCGGTGCAGTGTCAAGCGGCGAGGCGACCGCTTAAACCACTACGCCAACCGTGCAGTGCAGCGCCTGAAAATTTGTGTAAAATAGCAAATTGCAAAAAAATGGTTTTAAAACACTTTACTTTTCTCAATAATTTCACCACTCACATAATACTGAACGACGTGTAAATTACGTATTTTAACGGTTACGAATTTGGAATAACTTTTACGTAACCCTGGCATAAGGCCTTTGAGGTCTATAATTACATCATAAATAAAGTACAAAGTACCAAAGTTCTAAGTGAACTTCACTGAAGAAACGCTTCAAAAACATATTAATTTGTTTACGTGATGAAGTTTACTTGCTTTAAGGCAACGATATTAAATTAACCTAAAGAGTGTTAAAGAAGAAACGACGGACGTATTACGAAAGTTTTTGTTCATTTCCAAACTTTTTTATTTCATGTGTAACATTGCGATACGAACGCTAAAAGGATTTCTGACTTAACAGATTGTGTTACACAAACTTTTAAATTTGAAAAAGAACAAATTAGGGACTTGCTAAGTTTATAAGTGCGTTAATTGGTTTAATCCTTTTTTGAATTTCTTGTTTATCTTGGCATTTGCTTATTTTAAGGCTTTGGCAAAAGATTCGATAGAGGCGATATATACGCAATGAGGGGTCAAAATAATGATTTAGCAGGAGTACAGGGTGGTAGAAGACAACATCTCTAAGAAATCGTTAAGAATTAGTTCATCTAATTCACAAATTTCATGTTAGTTAGTTGTACAGTTACAACCAATACTCTTTCGCTATGAAATTGATTATATTACATCTACTTCTTTTCTCTCTGCACCACTTTGAGGTAGACTGGGAGATAATGCCTATGGCATTAAGACCGCCTGTATACATTGTGTATGTATATGACAATTTATTTTTTATTGGGCTGGCAACACTGAAAACGTCAAACGTAAAATTACGTAGCTCCGTGATTTTAAAGTTTTATTTAAGTTTAAATCAATATTAAACGCTTGTTTCATTAATATCGTGTGTAATGGTAATAGAAGTGTGAAATACATTGAGTTTGCTGTTTGAAACCTCGCTGCAGACAGTTCTTGGCGGACAGATCAACTACCCAGTGGCAACGGACGGAATTCAAATCATCATCCTTAAACCCGGGAAGTATTTTACTTATTAACTTACACTCCTCAGCACATATTTACTCGGCTCACTGAACGTGAGCTTCGTCCATCACACACTGGCACAGTTTCTGTCTGCTTTTGCTTGACAAAAGTGGAAGCAAAATCGAGAACTGAACAAATGCCCCATACAAGCACAAACTACACTTACACTTCACATTTATATACATATATGTAATTATTTATTAATTAAGTATACAATATTATAATTATTTATTGATTGTCTGCCTAGATTTAGTTATTAAGTACAACCATCTTATATATTTACCTAGATTTAGTTATTTAGTACAGCCATCAGCAAGGATTATCCTACTTACTTGATACTGATATAAGAGTTGTTCAACAAACCATATTTATCTGAACCATTATTTAGTTTAATAGCCAAATTACCATTCTTACACCTTTCTTTCAATTTTCATAACTTATTTTCAACATACCTACATCTTCTAATATATAAAATTCTCGTGTCACAGTTTTCGTTCCTATACTCCTCCGAAACGGCTTGACCAATTTTGATGAATTTTTTTGTGCTTATCCGGTATCTATGAGAATCGGCCAACATCTATTTTTCAAAAAAAAAAAAATTTGCAAAACAACGTTTGCTGGGTCAGCTAGTCAATCTATAATTCTCATAACTTTTTTATCTCTTTTATTTGGTACTAATTATATATATTCACTCTTGTATATTAACATTATACCTATCTTTCTTCAAAATATTCACCTGTTTTTCCTTTTTTAGGTAATTTGTGAGGCATGTCTACAAATTATGATGACCCGCAAGGCACTCGCTAAGAAAACAGAGAACAACTTGAAGATAGAGCTGTTAGAATTAAAGAAATATAAAGAAGATAACGGTCAACTATTGAAGGAACGTGTTGATAGCGAAGAAGAAATTAAATATGTCAATGATAAAGTATCCCAGCTGAAGGCGCAATTGACGGAACTCCACATTGAACACAGGATGAAGTTAGGTCCTACAGTAGCTGTGATGAAACCTACCTTAGACAACTCAGTCGAATTATGGAGTTGGAGGCGAGTCTGAATGAAGCCCAATCAACAATTTTATCACAAGAGGAATCAATCCAGACGCTCAACACCACAGCAAACAAGAACCTGTTTTCAGAGGTAATCAGTGGTAATGCTAGTGTTATTAAGACTGTAAAATGTAAATGCAACTGTAAATCTAAATTGATAACCAAAAGGAAATTTAGGCAATTATCAAAATTAAATAAATTGATAAAGCGGCTTGAATCCAGTCACAATGGGTCAAATAAAGTAAATAAATTATCACAAATTAACCATGGCTTGGTTAAGGAGTAGGAGTCATTGATGTCGAAGCTTGAGGCTAGCAATGAACAATTACTCAGTAGTAGATTATTATATGTTCAGCACACACAGGAGCTACAAACACACATATCAAAACTCACTGCACAGCTCGACAAAATGGCAATAACACACCAGAAAGAAACTCAAGAATACATATTAAAATATGATCAGATTTCTAGAGTTTGTAGAAAGAATCTAGAACAACTACTCTCTATAGCCAACAAAAAATGTTGCTTAAATTGTTCAAAATTAAATAATGATTTAGAAAGTAGTCTAGTTCTAGAACAACCTCACAAAATATACAATGACTCCGGTTCTGATGCCTTGTTACAAACAAATCATATATGTTCACTTGACACTCATAGTAATAACACTGTATTGATGTTTTCTGACCTATTGGGAGTGGGTTTGGGTAGCTTAATAGATAGTTACTCTAGCCGTCCATTACAAAACTTTTGTTATCCAGGAGAAAGAATGTCTTCATTAGTTAATAAGTTAAAACATGCAGAATTAAATAAACATTCTACAGTTATTATTATGTATGGTGATAGCTTACTAGTTACTAGGAAAGATATACTAGCTTTATCGGATGTAATGACTGATAGAAGTTCTAAAGTGGGGTGCAATTTTATAGTCTGTGCATTTCCTTATTCAAAGACCTTATCTGATAAAGAAAACAACCAGATAAGTAAATTAAATCTATTATTTTATAATAGTACATATCGTCATAATGACAAAATTTTATTCTTTGACACTAATACTTTTATTAAAAGTAATTTTATTTTAACAAAAGATACTATGTATCTTATCTTTAAAACGACAACTTGCTAAATTATTAGCATTTAATTTATACAGTGACCCAAGTACTGTTAGAGTACATTTTATTGAACCTGACATGATATATGACAATTCCATTGTTGACATTCATAATAATAATAATTTAAATTAAATTCTGAGACAATAAAGAACACCTCTAGCTATAATAAGATTACTCGTAACTCATTGACTAATACACTTAAACATAATAACAAAAATTTGATTAAATTAGTACATCAGAATATTAGAAGTATGATTAATAAAGATTTAGAAATGGAATTGTTTATGAACTGTAATGCTGTTGATATATTTTGCATCACTGAACATTGGCTAAAAAGCAACCAGTTCATGTTCAATTTCAGTAATCATATAGCAGGAAGCTCGTTTAGCCGGCAGCAAGCAGTGGCTCGATGATTTTAATTAATAAGCAAATTAAATTTAAGGAGCGTCTTGATATTGTAAGTCTGTCTGTTGAGCGAACTATTGAGGTAGCCTGTGTGAAACTGAGGAGATTTATTGTAATAAGTGTATACAGGCCTCCTTCAGCATTGTATGATAGCTTCGAGCGTATTATGGATGAGATATTAAACAAAGTTGCAAAAATAAATAAAAATGTTGTTGTGTGCGGTGACTTTAATGTAAATTTATTGGAGGATAGTAGTCTTAGTACAAAATTAAAAGCGCTGTTTCTATCATATAATCTGAAGAACTTATTCTTAGAGCCCACAAGAGTTACTTCTTCTACATCTACTTGCCTAGATAATACCTATATTTACAGATATCATAGTAAGAGACAATCAAATTATTAGACAGTTAGACTCAGACCATTGTGGACAACAGATCTCCTTTAGTGATAACAGTAAGAATGTTTCTAGGCAAAATATAGTTGTAATACCTAAAACTGCAACTCGTTTTGCTAGTTTTCAAAGTAAACTAATGACTAGCTGGTCACTGTTAGATGACGAAGGTGACCCTAATTTGTTATATAATAGCTTTTTCAAAGCGTTTTGTACAGAATTTAATTCGGTTTTCACACCTAGAACGATTACAGTTGGAGGTAATGCAACCTTCTGTGAATAGGCAACAACTGGGCTTCACAAAAGTAGAAAAAGATTGTATGAGCTATATGACGAGAGAAACTTCAATTTAAGTGAACAATTTCAGGATTATGTTAGAAACTATGCCAGGATATTTCGGAAACTTTGCAAAAAAGCTAAGTCTCTTAACCTGAGTTCAAGGATTAGGAGTAGTGACGATAAAATGAAAATGACATGGAATATAATAAACAGCGAGACTGGGAAAGTTAAAAGTAAAAGTTCAAAATTTAGTTTGAACATTGATAACGACACTATTACATCAGACTCAAATATTGCATCGGCGTTTGACAGTTTTTTTACTGATATCCCCGTTATTACTACTAGATCTTTGGACTCATCAACCAATGCAGCGGAATCTCTTTTAAAAGAAAACATGAGTTAAACCTATAGTAATTTCTCATTTCAGTATATATATTCAAATTATGTTATAAAAGCTTTTAATACTATAAATTTAAAGAAGACTGCAGACTTGTGGGGAAATTCCGTTTCTATTACCAAGTCAATTATTGCTTTAGCTGCTAACAGATTAGCTTTAATATTTAATAAGTGTATTGACTGTGGTGTATTTCCTGATCTTATGAAAGATAGCAAGGTAATACCTTTGTACAAAGCAGGTACCACATCAGACCCCACCAACTATAGGCCAATTTCTGTGCTGTCCACATTTAGCAAAATTTTCGAGAAATTTATACTAGACCAACTGCAAAGTTATTATAATAACAACGAGCTTCTACACTCTAAACAATTTGGATTTACAAAGGGGCGCTCCACGACCGATGCCGGTGTTGAGCTTGTAAAACATATCTTTGATGCCTGGGAGGATTCACATGATGCTTTAGGTATCTTCTGTGATTTGTCCAAGGCCTTTGATTGTGTAGAGCATGATACATTGATCAGGAAATTACATCACTATGGTTTAAGTAAGCTCTGCATCTTCTTACTTCATATTTCAGTAATAGGATTCAGAGAGTTGATGTCAACGGGACGCGTTCGCATGGGTCTGTAGTCAACATGGGCGTCCCACAGGGTTCAATCCTCGGTCCCTTTTTATTTTTAGTTTATATTAATGACTTACCACACCTCGTTAATGACAAGCACGGGATAGTACTGTTTGCTGATGATACCTCACTTTTATTTAAATTAAAACGACAGCAAATTGATATGGACGATGTAAACATTGCTATCTCAAAGGTGGTTTGCTGGTTTGAGGTTAACAACCTGCTTTTAAATAGACTTAAAACTAAATGTATTCGATTTTTTATGCCTAACGTCAAACAAGTGAACACCTCAGTAAAGGTTTAGGATGATGTGTTGGATCTTGTGGATAACACCAAATTTTTAGGCATTACACTAGATTCTAAGCTGCAATGGGGACCACATATTAGTAAATTGTCGAATAGACTCAGCTCTGCAGCATACGCAGTCAGGAAAATTTGCCAGTTAACTGACATTCACACTGCCAGGCTTGTATATCATAGCTATTTTCATAGTATAATGTCATACGGTATTCTCCTGTGGGGAAATGCAGCATTTCCCCGACCCCGACATTCAGACCATCTTTGTTCTGCAGAAAAGAGCTATTCGAGCAATTTATAATTTGGATTATGGGGCTTCGTTAAGGAATAAATTCAAGGAAATAAACATTTTAACAGTTGCAAGCCAGTACATTTATTCCAACCTAATATATGTATTCCAAAACAAGGCCTCATACTCAAAGAAAAGTGATATCCACAATTTGAATACTAGAAATAAGAGTAAGCTCGTAGTGCCGGCTACCCGGCTAGAGAAAATAAAAAAATCTTTTCAAGGCCAATGTGTGCGCTTTTACAATTAAGTGCCAAGCAATATTCAAAATTTAAGTTATAATCAATTCAAAAAGATTATAAAACGTAAACTTTTTCAAAAAGGGTACTATTCAGTGCTAGATTATATTGCAGATAAAAATGCTTGGGATTAATTTGCTCGGTCCCACAGGCTACTTATGTTTGATTAGTGTTAAGTTTCATGTGAGTGTGAGTTATTGTGTCTATATTATGCTAGTTAGTACTTTTATATTATTATTAAAAAAGCCTTATTAATTGACAACAACATTATAGACACACCAGCTCATATACCTATGAAAAATTCAATGTAGTTACTAAGTTTTTAAATTGTATAGAATCAAGACGTAGAAAAGAGTGGCCCGGAGTTTCTTGCCTGATTCTTCTCACGAGGCTCTACTCTCTGAACAGGCATATTTTTAAAGCTCAACTATGTTAATATGCATTTAAAGTTACTTTTTTATTTTTTTATTTGTATGACTTTCTGACGTGACCAAAAAAATTTAACATTTTTATGGAAATAAACATATTTGAGTTTGAGTTTATGAAGTTTAAATAAATAAATAAAAAATACTTAGATTTATCATATTTCTTAATATATGGTACGTAAAATAAGTGCGGCTAATATATTGACTGCACGGTTGGCACAGTGGTTTAAACGGCCTTTTCGTAGCTTGATATTGCGCTGAGTGTTGTGAGTCCGATAAGTCCGATGCCGGCACTTTGTATAAATTGATGTTTCGGGTCTGGGTGTTCTGGTTGTTCATAGTCTCGGTTGGTTGTATGTTTGTGAAGTTACTCGCGACACATTATTTATAATAGTTAGTAGGAGAGCCCATGAAGGGATTTCGGGATTTACTCGAGCGCGTTTTTTCAGGTGCATATCGTTAGTTACACGATTTTAAGTCCTACACAACCCGTTTTAACATTCTTGTCTGTCTGTCTGTCTTTCGGTTTTTTCTTTCTGAACCTAAAAAAAGGCTCTCACTGAATAATCTGACGATTTAGGTGTCACGCAAACTAGTCGCCATTATTAGAAAGTTGCAAATCAGTCACTCAGTCATGAGTGAATTCGCCGTTTTCAAAATACTCAAGCGCGTCAGATTAAGATATATTAAGATATACATATATGCTTTATCCTAACGTCCTACACGTGCTTACTCTTAATCTGACGATTATCTGCAGATATTGAGACAAAAGCAAATTTTTCGCTAATTTTAAAAGTCTATAGCCGCTCCCCCCACTGATGGAAAATTATACATTTTTTTTATCATCTAAGCTTTGCAACCCTCTATGACACTCGCGTAAATCCCAATTTAGCATCGTGGGCTCCCCTACTATTAATCCTATTGCCGGAGTTGCCTTTCTTAAACTAAAATAAAAATTATATTACTACAATATCACATCGAATGAATTCCCCTGTTGCAAACAGCGAAAAGCTAAAAGAATATTGTGAAAACGCAGACAGAGAGTGTTCACAATATTGTATCTACAAATATGCATAGGAAGTAACCGGATTGCTCGGCGTTGTTCACTTCCCTCTCTCCAGGGAGATTACCGATCCATTCAACTTCCAGTTGAGAACGATCGCTAGGGTACTTAGAGGACCATGTCTACACTTTAGGCACTTTACATATAGTATCCATAAGCTTTTATGTTGTGACTTTCGGCAGTAGTGTTTCCGTAATTTAGTCAGGGAATACTAAAGTAGCTATTTTCTTTTTTATTGTAAGGTACTTGCCGTGAAAGTCTTAAGCTTTATTCTGTACAGACATAGAAAGGGATTCGAAGATCTTCTCTATTAACTTTCTTTGGTTGTACGAATTGTGGTTCACGCAAATGTTCTTCATAATCTTGTTGCGAGTTAAGGTAGGATTTCGTAGCCGGCCGCAGGTTGCAACTGCACACGACATATCAGCGGCGTGTTCATGTCGCGGCGACACGTAGTCGCGGTGTATCGTTATGGTCATGATTTCGAACTCAACCGCAGGTGGCAGCGTCCCACGGCAGTGCCGTATTCCGATTGCTTCTGAGTGCATTTGGTCACGTAGGCCACGTCAATAGGTATCAAATGTTTGTTATTTCCGCGCCGCGCTATGCCACATCGCTTTCGTATTCATACTGCTCACGTAGGACGCCGCGTTACTACGGCACGCGGCGCGCCGTAGATGATGTGTCGCTCGCTACGGAAGGTATTTCATAGAAATACTTAAAAACCAATAGTGTCGCGACGACACGTTGCGGTCGGCTACGAACTCGTACTTTTAGCATCAAAAAAACTCTACGCACTGTTAGATTGTCGATTGGATACTTCACGATAATGTCTCCAAGTAGCAAAACGCCTAGCTATTAAACATTGTTTAAGGCGTTGTAGTTACATTCTGGATATGGTTATTGCCAACTATCAAGCCCGTTTTCTAGATAATTTATAACAAAAAAATTCTTACATTTAATTCTAACCTTAACCCAATGCCTCTCATTCTTAAACCACTAGTTGACTTTACCCCGTTCATAACATACTTTTAACAGTCCACTACATTAAAATATTACTATACTGTGAACATAAAGTCCATAAAAACTTAAGAATTAGTTAACTATGTCCTTATCTGGCGCGCGCAGTGAAGCGGCAAGCGCTGGACGTTATAAATAACAGTCGCCGTACGATCTCGCAGACGACGTAATTGTAGAGCAGTTGCCAACGACGCTGGCCCACTGACCCCACACACTCTGGATATTTCAGGTCAAGTTAATTTAATATCCTATATAGGTGCCTAATATTTTATTTACGTTTCAGTGTAATTTTGTTTACACTTTGGTAAAAAGTTGCGACTTTTCTCGGTTTAAAACCTTTTAAAACTGAGTCCTTAAAAAATCCAGAACTGAGAAAAGTTTCTTGACAGTTGGACATCAAATATTATTTATATTTGATAACGATATTAAACATTATCACCGGTTCTAATCGCATTGTACCGATATTAAACTTATAGTTATAAATTGTCCGTATAGCGTCCTCGTAATTTAAAGAAAAAAGTACCTACTTTAAACTTTTCAGGGTAAACTAACAAGAGCGTTGAATAGATATATTTTTCCTTTCAGTAAAAGTAACATGGTTGAGTGTTGTAAAATCAGTAGCCATCGAAACTTAGTAGGCACCACATTTTAACAGTATAACCAACTACGGCTTCGAAGAAAGTTGATGAAACATGCTGTAGGTAAAACGTACTTCACATCAGAACTCATTTTACTAGAAAATAAAACTGTTGGTTCTATGTTTGTTTTTTTATCGTAATATGGTATTGTATTAATTTTTGTTGTATCGTAAGCTGACTCCCTGATCTACCCGTTAGCGTATGCGTTTACCTACGTAGAATTCGGCAGATCATAGCAGCAGCACGGAGTCTGGCAAAGCGCCCGGTAACCCGTTACCGGACGCTTCACTTTCGCCCCTTATTACATAGAACCTACAAATTAAAACATGGCGAAACGTTTGTGTAAAATCACCTCTGCCTAACGCTTCGAAAAAAACACAAACGAATGTACTATCTTGTCAGACAGTGACTGTGTACAAGTGAGGAAACGAAAATTCAATTATCAAGTATCTACCAACAAACTTACAAGTGCAAAATTACACCAACAAACTCTTGCATTTACCTCAACGGCGGCGATTGAAAATCCGTAAGTAAAGATCTCTAAGTCAAACGACGAACTTAATAAATCAGAATGTTACGGCGAGTGCCAACGATAGATGTCGGCGGCTAGGCTCCAGAAATCACCGTGGTCTGAATGGTCTACCACTTTAGAAATTTTCGTTGTTGTTTGTCATCGCAGTTTTGTTAAATCCTGATAAAATAACAACTTTTCGTGGATTATTTACATCAGAACTATGAAAGTGGTTTAACTGCCATGTATTTTACAATATGTATACATATGGTTTACTGACGTCTAAGATGATTTGAAGTATGACGGTATCGGTCGCTTTCTGACAATGTCTTTAAGGGTATAAAAATGCAAATATTAAAAAAATATGGCGGTACGACGTTCGCCGGATCAGCTAGTAAGTATATAATATATATAACAATGAATCCCTTTTCCTTTGGTCACGGTATCATGCGTAAACGGTTGGACCGATTTCGCTAATTCTTTTTTGTTGTATTTGTTATTGTCTGGAGATTGACATAATATTGACAGAACAACATCTGTCGGAGCCAAGGGTTGGGGCAGCTAGTAATAAATTAAAATTCAAATGAGATCATAAGAATTAGTGCTTGTTATATTATATGCGGGGGTTAGTTAGTTTCATTCATAATTTATTGAGTACTACTATAACAACTTAAACTGACGGTGACATGGGTATGTCAGGCCACGCTATAGATTAGTTTTTCTTATTATAATATTAAATAGCGCCCTCAACTATATAAACTATTCGATTACGGAACTCTTTTCTATGAATTTCCATTACCACCAGACACTAAGCGTTTGAAGTACAATTGTACTTGTGATCTACTTAAGTTTCAATTGTTCTGCAATGATTGTGATTTAATCTGCTTGTTGTATGCCGTCTAATATATTCCGTGAAACAAGGCAATTTATTCTGCTTTGGCTTATGTTATTTCAGCTAAGTTCGGTTTGATCTGCTTCGCTTTGGGTGCCTGGCGGGTAGCCTAGTATGAGACTAAGCGACGATCTTAGACACATAACTAACTATAATACGACAGGTTTTTTAAAATAGTGTGAGCTAAATTAGACACAAATTAAACTGAAACATTGGCATTTTCCTAAAAACGCCAACTTATAGAAAATTTTATTGTGAAGCAACTTGTAAATAGCTTTGTTAAAATAAATATGTTTCACCATTAAAGTATTCTATAAGCCTGTATGTACTGTACATTTTTCTTTTCGTATTTTTTTCCCATCGCAATTAATAATGAAGCCCGTTTATTCGTCGGCTTTCAAGTTACATATTTCATTGAGTCCACTGAAATTCTACCGAATATGTTAAAAAAATTGTCGTCCGAAATAAAATGGGGAATTCGTCGCCGCATTGAATATTCTAGTAAACTGTCGACGAGTTTGACTGTAATATTTTATATCGACACAAATGGTCCATTTCGGTCCGTAACGTTCGATGTGACTAAAAACGGGGATTGAATAAATTTCCGCTACGATTTATATTGAAATATAACAATGTGTGGACTAGGAAACTTGTGTTTTATGTTTGTTTTATTGGAGTCGCCAGTAAAACGTTCTAGTAGACCTTCAAAACGAACACGGACGAAAAGTATCAATCAGCGTCCTTACCTAATAAATCCTTGAAGAATGCTTTTGTAATTGTATTGTTATAGCGAGTCTTATTTGCACTTTCTGCCTTTCTGAATGGTTTCATAGCAAAGTCATCTGTGGACTTTTAGTTGCAAGTTAACATATCGACTTCATATTTATATTCTGGATTTTAATGATTAAATTTTTATTCGATATTGATTTCTTTACAACATATAATTTAGTTATAAAATCAATATCGAATAAAAATTTTATCATTAAAACCCGGAATACAAATGTGAAAACCCTAGCAAAAACAATTAATTTGGAATAACTTCTAGATTCCATGGATTTGGGGTCTGAAATTTATTGAGTATATGAGGAAAATAAAGAGCATCATTTCTGTATATATAACTGTTCCACATTTGGTAGAATCTTCGAGAAAAGTAAGAAAATTTAAAAATCCTAAATCTCGCTTAAATTTGAATCTAGTCAAGTTATGAGGTTCATTTTAACTGTAAAATGTGCAGTGAAAGAGACGCTATCGGTGCTTGTAACATTATTATTGCGTATCATGCTTAGTTTAAGAGGAATATCTTTTTTTCTAAATATCCGCTTTAAAATATGAAGATTTTCAGAAAAGTTTTTCTAAAAAGCTAGAGATGCTAGCTTAATGGGGATACGAAATATTTCTTTTTATTGAATATATCTATTAGCTTCTTTAATAAAAAGACGGTGTCCGAAAAATGGTCTTCATAAAACACTGTGCGACGTGTAAATTACGTATTTTAACGGTTAAGAAATTGGAATAACTTTTACGTAACCCTGAAATAAGGCCTTTAAGGTCTATAATTACATCATAAATAAAATACAAAGTACCAAAGTTCTAAGTGAGCTTCACAGAAGAAACGCTTCAAGAACATACTAATATGTTTACGTGATAAAGTTTACCTGCTTTAAGGCAACGATATTAAATTATCCAAAAAAGTTTTAAAGAAGAAACGACGGACGTATTACGAAAGTTTTTGTTCATTTCCAAACTTTTTATTACCTTTGTAATATTGCGATAAGGACGATAAAAGGATTTTTGATTTAACAGATTGTGTTAAACAAACTTTAAAGTTTGAAAAAGAACAAAGTAGGGACTTGCTAAGTTTATAAGTGTGTTAATTGGTTTTGTAATCCTTTTTTGAATTTCTTGTTTACCTTGCCATTTGTTTAAGGTTTTGGCAAAACATTCGATAGAGGCTGCATTTATGTACGTTTTTTTTTATTTATTTATAGACTCACGCCTGTATTCCCGAAGGGGTAGGAAGAGGTGTAATATTACACCTACATTTTGCCATGAAATTATTAGGTCCCACATAATAGGGGGCGAGCCTATTGGCGTACCGGGCACATTACCCAGACTCCGTGCTGCTACGGAGAATTCGGAAAAACCCAGTAACACTTTGCCCGACCCGGGAATCGAACCTGGGACCTCCCAATCCCACGAGCACATTTATGCCGCGAGACCAACGAGGCAGTCCATAATGATACGTAACGACGATAATGTACGTAACGAAGGGTCAAAATTATGATTTAGCAGGAGTACAGAGCTATAGCAGACAAAGCCTCTAAGAAATCGTCGAGACTTAATAGAGGTGAGTTGGCAAACTACGCAAATAGTCAATAGTAGTTTTACAAGTATAATATTTCTTATAACAAATAAGTGCGGCTAAAATATTGACTGCAAGGTTGGGGCAGTGGTTTAAGTAGCCACATCGCCGCTTGATATTGTGCCGAGTATGACGGGTTCGATTCCTGCATGAGAGAACGCTTTTTATGATTCATAAATTGTTGTTTCAAGTCTGGGTGTTCAGTGTTTCCGTTGATGGTATGTTTGTAAAGTTTCCCTAGATTGTATTCTAGTGCGAGAGTTACTAGTCATAATTAAAGAAAAAGAAAGAATATTACTACAATATCACGTCGAATGAATTCCCCTGTCACAAACAGTGAAAAGACAAGGGAATATTGTGAAATCGCAGACAGAGAGTGTTCACAATATTGTATCTACAATCATGCATCGACGGTAACCGGATTGCTCGGCGTTGTTCACTTCCCTCTCTCCAGGGAGATTCTCTCCACAAGGTAGCGTTCTGGCACCAACACTTTTTAATATCTACACGGATGATCAGCCTTCAACTCCGCTGACTGACCGTTTTCTATACGCGGATGACCTAGCACTAACAGCCCAAGGTACGAGCTTCGAGGAGGTAGAACAAAACCTGGCAAGTGCCTTAGAAACACTCGGTACGTACTATAAAAACAATGGACTTAAACCGAATCCAAGCAAAACCCAGGCATGCGCATTTCACCTTCGCAACAGTAAAGCCAGCAGAAAGCTCAACATCTCATGGCAGGGCAGTAATATTCAACATAGCCCAAACCCTAAGTATCTGGGAGTTACACTTGATAGGTCTCTCACTTATCGGCGCCATTGCGAAGCTACTAGGCAGAAAGTTGGTACCCGAAATAACCTCCTCCGACGATTGACTTCCACACACTGGGGAGCATCGCCTGATGTAGCCCGAACTACTGGCCTGGCTTTATGTTACTCCGCGGGTGAATTTGCGTGTTCAGTTTGGCATCGATCGGCTCACGCAAAACAAGCTGACTTGGCGCTGAACGAAACGTGTCGAATAATCACAGGATGCCTTAAGCCAACACCATTAAATAAAATTTACCCCCTGGCAGGCATTGCCCCACCCGCGGTTCGCCGAGAAGTGGCCTGCATAGTCGAGAAACGCCGCCAGGAGGAGGACCCCCGGCATCCATTGCACGACCATAAACTGCCCCGTAGCAGACTAAAAAGCCGCAAAAGCTTTTTGCGATCTACTGAGGCTAGCAAAGACCAACCAGCTAACCTAAGGAAAAAAATGTGGCATGAGACAGTTCCACCCCCCACCAATTATGTTGATGCCAACGAACACCTACCCCCCGGTGGCGATCTGCAATGGCCCGTATGGAGATCCCTGAATCGATTACGAAGCCAGGTTGGCCGTTGCAGATATAACCTAGCCAAATGGGGTATAATCGATCCGGCCAAAACGCAGTGCGAATGTGGCATCCCAGAACAAACCATGAGCCACCTGCTGGAGTGTCCCAAATGCCCGCACAGATGCTCGGAGGCCGATTTGCACCTAGCCACCGACAATGCAGTTGCTGTGGCCACACACTGGGCTGATGCCGTTTGATCTCTATACCATCGACTCGAGAAGAAGAAGAAGAAGAAGAAGAGGGAGATTACCGATCCATTCTACTTCCAGTTAAGAACGGTTTCTAGGGTACTTAGAGGACCTTGTTTACACTTTAGGCACTTTACATAATAATATAGTATCCATCCGTAAGCTTTTAAGATGTGACTTTCGCCAGTAATTTAGTCAGGGAATACTAAAGTAGCTATGTGTTTTTTAGTTTTAAGGCAATTGCCGTGCAAGGATTTTGCTTCATTCTTGACAGACTTACAAAGGGATTCGAAGATCTTCTTTATTAACTTTCTCTGGTTGTATAAATTGAGGTTCACTAAAATGTTCTTCATAATCTTGTTGCGAGTTAAGGTACGACTTCGTAGCCGGCCGCAGGCAGCAACTGCACGCGACATATCGCCGCTTCATGTCGCGGCGACACGTGTCGCGGTGTATTGTTGTGGTCAAGATTTCGAACTCAACCGCACGGCGGTCGGGTGGCACCTTATGCGGCGCCCTACGTGAGCGGCTCACCGCGAACGCGTTTGCGGATCCATCCGATGCGGTTTCTATGCGGTGCGGTTTGACGTGGTGGTCTGTTCTACGTGCACGCGAATCGTATTATTCCATCCTGTTTATTGCATATTTTTTTGCATTACATTAATAATTTGACATGGACTTGACAGCTCATTTATTGGAAAATTCATATTATCTTAAATATCAGATACTCAAGAATAATGTACGACAGAGAAGTGTAACTAATTATGGCGTTCATTAAAATTTCAACCTCCGAAATAGAAATATTTATTTGTAAAAAAATGGTGACACCGCATCCAGTTCACGCGAAAATATCAAGCCAACTGATCGCGTTCGTGTCAGCTCGTGCCGCGCTGCATCGCACGTCACGTGCATTTTTTAACGTAGGACACTTCAATAGGTATCAACTGTTTGTGGTTTCCGCGCCGCGCCACGCCGCATCGCGTTCGGTTGGTTTCAGATTAGCGTTTTATACGCGCGTATAGTCGCGCCGCTTAGCACACGTGCAACTCGTACGAGCGTCGACGCGACGAGTCTTCAGAATTCATGTTGACACTGACAAGATGTCACTACTGTTTCGAGCGAACACGCCGTAATATGCCCGTTTACGCGAGTCCGGTTTTTTGAAGCGCGTAATGTAGCGTGCGTGTAAGCGCGTACGCTGAAACGACCGTATACGCGCAGAAAAATACGCTAATCTGAAATCGCCCTTAGTATTCATACAGCTCACGTAGGACGCCGCGTTACTACGGCACGCGGCGCGCCGTAGACGATGTGTCGCTCGCTACGGAAGGTATTTCATAGAAATACTTCGAAACCAGTAGTGTCGCGACGACCTATTGCGGTCTGCAGTCGGCTACGAACTGTTAGAGTGTCGATTAGATACTTCACGATAATGTCTCCAAGTAGCAAAACGCCTAGCTTTTAATATGGGTTGTAAGGGACGGTGTACCGAAAACCGATATCAGTGACTCAGTACATGATACTGAGGCCATTGGCGGTCGAATTTTCCGGAAAATTTTCATGAATTTTCCGATTTTTATATTGCATTTTTTGCCATTTAATGTAATGGAATAGTAACTATAGTCGACCCGCATTAATATGCTTGTAAAATTTTGAGAATTAATCATGTACATGGTGCGTTTACTCTGACGTGACATCGGCACGGCACGCGGCCGCAGCACAGTAAGCGCACCAGTACATCGTAAGCACTGCCGCTGCCGTAACAGTTGATAGTGCGAGTTTGCGTGTTCCTATTTACATTGCAATTTTTTTGAAAATTGTAGAGTTCTTATATTTTTACGGCAAATTCTACGACCGCTAAGGGTCTCAGTATAATGTACTGAATCACTGGTATCAATTTTCGGTACACCGTCCTTTACACCCAGTATAATGCGTTATAGTTCCAATCTGGATCAGGTTATTGTCAACTATCAAGCCCGGTCTCTAGATAATTTATAACAAGAAAATTCTCACATTTAATTCTAAATTTCATCCCAATGCCTCTTATTCGTAAACCACTAGTTGACTTTATCCCGTTTATTACATACTTTCAACAGCCACTACATTAAAATATTTCTGTACTGTGAACATAAAATTCATAAAAACTTAAGAACCAGTTAACTAGGTCTCTCTCTATCTGGTGTGCGCAGTGAAGCGGCAAGCGCTGGACGTTATAAATAACAGTCGCCGCAAGATCTCGCAGACTTGCGGCGACTGTTATTGATTATAACGTCGACGATTTGTTAATGTCCGAAGTAATTGTAGACCAGTTGGCAACGACACTGGCACACTGACTCCACACACTGAATATCTCAGCACAGGATAATTTAATATCCTATGTTATATTTTATTTACGTGTAAGTGTAATTTTGTTAATTTTGTACACTTTGGCTAAAAGTTGCGACTTTTCAAGACCCTCCAAAACTGAGTCTTTAAAAAGTTCAGAACTGAGAAAAGTTTCTTTGGATATCAAAGATCGCAGCTGCGCCCGGACATTTTTTTGTAATTTAACCGTTACCGGCCGATCTCGTGGGAATTTCGAGAAATTCCTTCTTAGTGCACCCCTGCGGTCCTTAAGGCACCTTAATGACAAGTTTTAGCTTTTTACGCTCAATAGTTTTGACTGTGCGTTATCTGCCAGTCAATCAGTATCGCAAAAATTGTATAGATCCAGATGTTTTAACCAATGAGAAGTTGCTTTATTCTGAGGAGCTGAAGGAAGATACGCGAAGCAAAATAAATTGTATCTTTGCGAAGAGACGGCAAACACGACATCAAGCTCTATGAGAACCTGCCTGGCCAGCTTATAGGCCAAATCCTCCAACTGATTTTCTACTATCTTGATCTGTACTATCTGTGAATCAAATTAGAAAAGGCGTGGAAGTATGCGCTGTGGTTTTAGTGGGTATTACTGCCTTGCCCTCCAGCCGTCGAGTCCCACATACCCCCCGGCGAGGAAAAAAAACAAAAAAGAAAAAGTGTCTACCACACTTTTACAACAGTAAAAAGTATAACCAACTAGGGCTTCAAAGAAAGTTGATGAAATTTGGTGCATGTAAAACGTTTTTTTACATCAGAACTCTTATTGTTATAATTTACTAGAAAAAGTATTCTGCTTTTTCTATGTTGTTTTAATAGTAAAACAGCAACCTGCTGTTCTGTTGGATAGCGTAAACGTCTCTTGTTCAAGACGGAACGTCCTGGGTTCGATTACTGGATCGGGTAAAAGCGTTACTGTGATTTTCTCAATTGTCCGTAGCAGCACGGAGTCTAGCAAAGCGCCCGGTAACGAGATAGGCTCGCCCCTATTACGTGGAACCTACAAATTATAACATGGTAAAATGTTGGTGTAATGTTACACCTCTGCCCACACCTTCGGAGATACAGCCATGAGTCTATAAAAAAACAGCAAACGAATGTACTATCGTGTCAGACAATGCCGTGTATAAGTGAAAAAAAAATTTAATTATCAAGTACCAACAAACTTACAAGTGCAAAATTACACCAAACTCTTTCCTTTACCTCACCAGCGGCGATAATTCAAACGGCGAACTTAATAAATCGGAAAGTTACGGCGAGTGCCGACGAGAGATGTCGGCGGCTTCACCCGAGCACGAAAAACTATCGAGAAAGTATTCGTATCGTAAATGTCAAAATTTGTATGACAATTGTACAGCGACACTATCGTGCGTAAGATGCAACTAATATTGGCAGCACAAACTACTTTCGACGACTATCCTGCGGTAAATTAAATGTCATGTAAATGTATCGAGCTTTCTAACAAATAAGCAAAAAACGGCAGCACGAACTCTGATTTGATATAAGCAAAGTAAAGTAAACGTAAATCTAATGTCATTTTGTCGAAACAATTTTCACGTACAATTTGTTGGTGAGAAAAGATTCGAAACATATAAATGTATCGTATTTATACGTTTTGAGCCTTTTTATGATGAATATTTATGTAGTTTCATATTTTATATGTTCCTTTTGAATGTAGGACCTGATTATTGATACAATAAAGAAGCAAACACGCAAATTTCACCACTTTAAATATGTAGTAAATAACCCCATATTTTGGTTGCGAGCATGTAAAAATATGTGTGAAAATTATCTATATACGAAAAACAAAGTACCAATCGACATCGACATCATATCAATTTTCTAATATGAACATAGGATGTTATTTAGAGACTCTTTCAACACTCCTGCGTATTCTACTCTACAATTAAGTAGGTGCTCTACTCTACAAGTATAAAAATACTTATCCTGACTAACATATAATCACACGCTGAAGATAGAAACATACAATTTGGACCGCGGATTCATTTTATAACACTTAGGAAGGATTTTCATATTGTATCTTCAAGGGGGTAAAATTGGGTTTGTAAGATTGTTTTAAAACCCTCTTAAAATAATATGCGGGCACAGCAAGTATAATAATAAAATTTAGGTGACGGACGAGTATCTGCCCTAAATAATTCGTGAGTCTTATATCAGCGTCTTACCTAGCCCTCTCGCATATGACTGAATATCAATAAAAACGAACGCTTAAGTCAGAAGACATGTGATAAGATAGCTGTCTATTAGGCCTCCCTCACATTGGTCATGCATGAGCGTTCCTCGAGCGTACGCTCGGCGTCCGTTCGGCGTGAGCCCGGCGTTCACTTTGTACTACAGAGTGAACGCCGAGCGCACGCTGGGTGTACGCTCGAGTAACGCTGACGCCCAATGTAAGGTAGGCCTTAATCTTATTAAGCTGTGGTAATAAATGAAAAACACCAATACAAAAATAACCATTACTTTATTTTCAACTAAATATTCCTATAAAAATAGGCTTTGAATGTCAGGTACATAACACTGGTCCACTTTATTAGCTTCTGTATAAAACTTCATGCTTCTTAGCTATTCAAATAACTGAAATCTTCTTTAGACATCATACATTATTTAAAGGTGTTCCAACAACAATGAAACTTGTAAACTTATATTATTATAAACATTTCGTTGAACACGTTATATTGTAGTATTCACGCAGTTTTAACCAAAATAAAATAATGTGTCACGAACACCTTCCATAATAGTATTTACCTAATTCTTTATATAGCAATGTGCCAATGATTTAATTACTCGTATTTTGATTTACTAGATTTTTATTTAATGATAGTATTAGTATACTCTTTGTTTAATCACACAAGTCCGTCATCTGACAATGACAAGAAAGGACATTCCAAAGAGATTGGATATATATACATAGAGGTAATCCTAGTACTTACAAATTTAACACAGTCAACTGACGTGTAAGATACAATTTAGACAATATTATGCCATCAAATTATATAACCTTAGTGATTTTTCTTTTATGACTGTTCTGACATGATTTTGAATTTAGCCGTATAATATTTATATGGACATTGTCAAGTGTTGTAAAAAATCTTATCGATATGTCTATCCACAGTATATTTTTGAAAGAAAATTCTGTGCCAACATTACTCCTCCCTTCTAAATGTATCAGTGTGAGTGTTTAAATAATTACTTGCTAGTAACTAAAATATCAGCAACAGTAAGGAATTTTCGGCATTCATCCTTTTTCAAATTTGATTGAACATTCTCTAGAAAATACATTGTTTGATGATCACAGATTTTTATTGATAAAGTGCATTAGTCAAACATATTAGAAAATTAGAATCCATCATATTCCAAAAAAAAATAATGCATCTATAGAAAAAATCTGATCTGACAGAAATATTTAAAGGACAGTAATTTGAGGGTTTAATAAGAACTGTCTGCATTTCATACTCACGACTACTGAGTGCATATGCATCAAAATAAGGAAATCTTCATTTGAAAGAAAGTGTTAAATGTCATCTACCCAGAGACCAACACTTGTTCGACTAGTGGACTAATAATGTGTCGATCCCAAGATAAAATCTAAGGGCTAGTATAGCCACAATTTTTTCTCTCTAAATATTCTGTGTGTCACATGTATGATCGAAAAGTGTCCGATCCCGCACATACTTTTTTACACATAGATTTGTATTACCTACACTATGTACTGAGAAAATTTCAATAAAGTGATTATTGTTAATAACAAACCTTTGGGCACTATTCAAGGTTTTGTCTGATTTATCTATTTTAAGTTAATTTTTATGTTTTTTGCTTGATAAAATCCCTGTCGACTATGTCCTATCCTTGTAAAGAATTAATTTGGATATGCCATTCTCAGTAATCATAATGCTTAAGCTATGAGTTTTGCTCTTTTCTTAATTCATTGCTTTCTCTAATAAAAATATATTATTTGGGGGTGATGATTTATTTATTTAATATTTATTAATCCCACTTCCAGCTATCATTACAGCCGAAAAACAAACTATAAATAAGTATAAATAAACATTTATGCCAAGGGTATCGTATGAGGCGACTAAGAGAAACAGAAGACAAGGAAATCTCGAAATAAACCCCTATACGAATACGGCTGGCTAGTGTGGTATAAAAGTAGGCCAAACCTCCACCACGGAAGGTTTAATACCAGCAGTGGACTGGAAAAGGCTGTTGATGCGTAAAGAAAAATACCATGAAAATTAGAAAATAACGCCTCGAAAGATTATGTGCTACTGTTTACCCATTTGAAACAAAAATATATAAGTTCAGTTTAAAAATGAAAGTTTGTGTAATAATTATTTAAAGACTGTCCATCAACTAGCGTTCTGACTGCTGTGGACACAAAGTTACGGAATTTAAAATGTATAACATATAAATAATATACTTTAAAAGTCCGTTTGATTTTGAACCTATATTGAAACTTTAATCGATATCGATAGCGGATTTGCTCAGTCACTATTAAATTAAAAAGTTACGATATTTGTGTTCAAATTGTCTTTAGCCCTAACTGACAAACATAGTGCCATCTTCTTCTGGCAACTCTAATTTATCATATGAGTGAAGAGTGTAGCTATATTCAATTTGTTCTAAAAAATATCGTACCTTCCATGCTTCAGTTATTCTTCTGTGGGACATTCGGAAACCATAAAATATTTTTTTTTGTTTTCTACAAAAGAGTTTATACAATATAAATTTTATAAATATTAACTATTTCACCTAGTTTGGAACGAACCATTCATTCAATAAGACGGTCATTTAGCTCACATGGCCACATCCCTATGTACGATACTAATGTAAAGTCATCGAGTAAACGATAGATGTCAAAATTGGTTGGTGCTGGCTGCTATAACTCTGTTATCGAGGACTTGATACGTTTACTTATCAAATTCGTAAATATTTCGTGCTTGAGCCTCACTCACCGCATAGCTCAAACTTAACGCTAATTAACAGTACCATGTTTTCTAGACACTGCTCTTAACGCTCCACCACTCAATTTTAGCAATTTAATATTATTTTTGATCGCAATTTTGTTAAATCCTAATAAAACAACAACTTTTTGTGGCTTATTTACAGCAACACTATAAAAGTAGTTTAACTGCCTTGTATTCGACAGTATATTTATGGTGATACTGACGTCTAAGATGCTTTGCAGTATGACGTCATCGGTCGCCTTCTGACAATGTCTTAAAGACATAATAACGAATCCAAATGTTGCTTTTCCCATTTATGAAACTAGTCACCGGTCTCAGCTTAGGTTTATTTTTGTTGTTCTAGTAAACTAGTATATTCTACAAGATATATGACAGTAAATTGTAGTTGATGTTTACTAGAAGTAGTAGTATAATCAAAATCAAGCAGGTATTCGGTGTGTATATCTTTCAGTGTCGATGAAAATGTATTTTAATGTAGCAGGTACTAACTACCTTCCTATCGCGTCACGAAGAACATTCTTTTTGAGAATAACTGCTGAATTTGATGAATGTTCAATTACACAAAGGACTTAAATTATAAAACGAGAACGGCTTCCATCCTGTGATTTAAGTTATATCCGTAGTTTAAATGAGATTCCTTTTTACTACCAATTTGATTTTCAGACAGGTTTCATTACTAGCATTTTTTGTCAAACACTTGAACGAAACTCAATCATTGTATTAGTGAAATTGATGCCCGAACTTTGACCTTTGGACAATCGCTGTTTATGATATCAGATTCTATGGTGAACGAGCTGGCAAGTTCAATGAGAATGAGATTATGAAATTAAATGAGATTCTTTTTTACTATCAATTTGATTTTCCAATTACTAGCATTTGCTGTCACAAATTTTAACGAATCTTTAAATTAAATTTAAAAAAGTTTAATCATTATATTAGTGAAATTGATGCCTAAAGTTTGACCTTAGGACTTTCGCTGTTTATGATATCAGATTCTATAGTGAACGTTAAGAAATATCAGCCTAACCGATTTTGCTGGCAAGTTCTACACAGTTGTTATTTAAACCTCAATCGTTATGTTAATCATTGAAAATTTTAATCTTTCTCAAATTACGGACGTTTAATATGTTCAATGGAAATATAAATCAGAAATTTAGATGGCGTCATTCATAATCTAATATTTTATTTAGAGTTCAAAGATCTACAAATTGAAATTTGTTAACAGTTGGTACAATATAAATCATTTCAAAGTGCGAAGATCTTCAATCGGATAAACGAATAAGTTACAATTTGAGTCGCTGGTTATTCGCTAACTTCCACCTCAAGGAAGAGTGGCTGTCATTTCATTATTAATACTGCCGCCCATGCGATAATCACAGTAAGTCACATTTTTGTCGATATTGAGTTAAGTACATATTCAGAAAGTAGAGATCGAGATCTACAATTCTGTATATTCAGAATTTCAAAATGTGGCTTACATAAAGAAATAAGATTAAGCATAATTACAGTAAGACACGATAGGCGCCAAGGTGCACTTATTATGAATGCAGTATGGGCACATACGGTTGAATTTTTCATAAAGTTAAATCAATTTGCCTAGGTTTTACTACAGTAAGCAATCTTACTATAAATATTATAAAGTTACGATTTTATTACATCAAGTACGACTTAAACATATTAACAGTAAGTGGGACTTGTCGTTACTATATTAAGTAATTGGAATAAATCATACTATTGCATTACCTTAGCATAACAACAGCAAGTGGAACTTACTGTGATTATGTTTAGGAATACCTCATATTATGTGTAGACTTGTCTAGAACAAATAATTTAAATGCATTACTTACTGTATAAATTTTAAGATTTTTATGGCGTTTAGTTCGTCGCGTCGTTGTCCGTGTGGTGACAGATTAACAATACGAATTGTCACCACCCCATATCATCCCATGGGTGTCGTAAGAGACGACAGAGGGAGTATATAATGCAGAGAACAGCACTGTAAGAGAAGGAAAACTTGATACAAACCCTATACCAACCCGCTTGGCCAGCGTGGTACAGTAGGCTAATTCCTCCTTTCAAAGGAGAGGCCTAGTCCAGCAGTGGACTACTAAAGGCTGATGATGATGAGTTCTTCGCACCTTACCTCAGGCACTAGCTGTTGATAATAATATTTAATTTATTTTTCGGGATTTAAAACTTCGGGATTTTTAACTTTCGACCAAACAACCATTCGGCGTTTCAATTATCGGGATTTTTTTCCATCGGTATTTTAAAATTCGGGATTTTGATACATACCCATTTAAATATTATGTCTAATAATCATTATGGCGTTTAAATATTATGTCTAATTATTATTATGACAATTAAAAATATGAAAAACAATACGTATGGAACTCGTATCTTATGGTATCTAAGTTTCGGGCAATTAAAAGTATGTCATGTCTTTTAGGGCAAACAAAACAGTCGGGCAAATGAAATTTGGGTAACTAAATGAAATCCGGGAATATGAGATTATGGTATATAATCTTCAGGTAAACAATAGACAACCCTAAAACTTTCTTATTGTAACTTTGGAAAATATATTTGTAAGTCTACATGTTACTAGTAATTTAAAACACTTTTAAGGTATTTTTAAACTTCTACAAATAGGTTATAAAACTAATCAAATGAATGATAGGACTGATGAAGAATAATTTGTAAGACTGATTTGTTTTAGTTAGTGTAACTAAGATCTCATAATTTATATGAAGATTTTAATTTTTTTTCTCGTTCTGAAAGGTAAATAAGCCTTATCAGAAATTAAAGTGCCTTTGTCTTTTTATGTTTTTGTTGTGTACAAAGAAGAACAACTAATAGTTTAATAAGAGTTTTATGGAAAAACTATAAACGTGTTATGTTTTAGAGATAGTGTTTCGTTTGTATAATATTGTTTCATGCACGAAGAAGTTTTGTACAAATACGAACGATTACCTTTGGTTACGTTAAGCCATTTTTAATGCTATAAATAATTAAATAATAGAACTGATTTTAACATTTTCTAGTTTCACAAAGTTATTTGTACTTGTTTTAATAAACTGTGATTTCATAACATCAGCTATGTTTCATTTTCTTACAAATAATTAAGAAAAATGTAATAAAAGTTGGTGTCGGTGCTTTATGAGGGATGCTGTAATTTTACATATTTCTTCTAGCTATAATTACAGTAAGTGCCTTAGTTACTGTAAGCAAAAATATCATTTTTGTTATTCTATTTAAACATTTATCTTATTTCATAATCATTGTTACAGTATGTACCTACAACTAAGGATAGTTACAGTAAGTCACACACTTACTGTAGTAATAATAAGAAAATGTTTTTATTTATTTTCTTCATTACTTAACATAAATATATTTTTAAGATTTACAACACATTTATTACATGTAATTAAAAAATAAAATAGAACACCTATAGAACATGCCTATATTTACGTTATAAATTTGTAAGAACTTAGATTTTATCTATATTAAGGCAGAAATGCTAAAAATAAAGAAAAAAACTTTTAGCGCGTTTTTCTCTAAACTGTCTTCATGGCACTTACTGTGTTTATCACAAGCACGGCAGAATAGTTCAATGCATTAACTATTAGGTCTTTTATTTAGGTTAGTTTAAATGGCACGTAATAAAATGAATTTGCTGTATTGTAGTAGTTATTAACGTAACGTAATCGTAAACAGATAGGCATCTATCTGTTCGCTCGCCTGCGAGCTGTGTTAAATACATGTCGGGTCACACACAATACTGGTTCTGCAGAGGCCTTTATTAGGACTCAAGCGCATTATTCACTGTATTGAAATGAAAAATGTATTGAGTAAATCATTTAATACGTTACAGAATATGTATCGTCTCCCTCACCCGCATCCTCTAATTCTTTTAATTCTATGGTTTAGTTGCTAGTTGATGGATCAAAGCAACAATTAATAAACAAGATGCCGTTATTATAAACAGACTAAAGGATGCTCGCAGCTACGCCTGCACATTCAATTTACCCGTTTTACCGGATCCCGTGGGAATTTCGGAAAATCCCTTCTTAGTACATCTCTATGGTCCCCAAGGAACATACGTGCCAAATTTCAGTTCGTACACCCAATAGTTTTGGCTGTAGCTTGTCTGTCAGTCAGTCAGTCAGTAATGCAAGGATTTTATATATAGAGATTTGCAAATCAAACAGTTTATTTCTCCGGGTGCTGAAACTGTAAAACCATTACAACAGTGCCTTTGTGGGATAAAAAAATCATATCACAAATAGCCATAAAGATACTTCGAAATTTTATTAATATGAAGCAAAGAAACGCTCGAAATCATCAGCATCTTGCACAAAACTAGCGATACATTTATAAACACCAAAGAGGAAATCAAAACACTTATCTATACCTAAATACCTCACATATATTAAGTTTCGTGCAAAATTTATTTATAATACTTCTACCCTCACTCCCTCTGCGCTATAATGTTATATACACCTAATTGAAAAGCCCACTAAACAACTTTACTAATTTGAATATCAAAGTGATTAATGGAAACATAATTACATTAATTCGACTAATGAAGTAGCGTGGGCTAAATATTACTCAGTATCAATATTACAACAATTACTTGGCAATAATTGTGTATTAGTTGTTCTTTGTTCTGTTAATGGTAAACAATTTGCAAACGGAATACAAATAAGAGCTTACGAAGCTAATTTTGGAGGGAACGAGCGATATCCGTTACACAGTAATGTAATGGATGTTGAGCCCACACTCTTTAGAGGTGTTACTAAGTATAAGTCGGTTCATAAATCCTAATCGGTTCTAGAGTAGCGGCCACCGTCCATGAAACGACAATCGGATCGCGAGAAGTGATGGAATATGGGCGGCTTTAGATTGATTCGTGTGAAGAACCTTGGGTGAGGATTTTGTTAAGCAAGGGTCGTCTCCAAGCTATGGCTATTCATAGCAATTCTGTATGTCGTAAGCCATGTAAAAATTATTTTCATGGCTTTTAACTTGCGACGTGTACACAGCCGTCGCGTCGGCTTATCTCGGTATCGTATTTCAAGGTCTGTTTATAGAAACTGTGAGACTGAACATACTTTATTGTTTTATTTATTGAAGAATATTTCTTGATCATGGTGTTATAATAAGTAGTTACGATATTTATGGATAAAACATTCATTTATATCGTCCTAATCTTTTAGAGACCTGAAAACACATTTACGAAATCTTATAAGATCTTATTAGAAACTTATGCCGATCCACTTGTCGTGTTATTACTTAGTATTTGCAATTAGAAAAACTATTCATAAAAACAACACAGCTTACAGAACAACGATAACTGGTCTCATTTTGTTTTTTAAGGATGTTTATCTGAAGTGAGTCATAAGTGCGCGATAAAATGCGCCATGTTTACGACCACCCGGTAGTAAACATAAACTTCATAAAGTGACGTAAGGAGTTTTGACAGCTGAAAGGTTAAGAAAAGAAAGTTCATAAATACAGAACCTAGTAGGAATCAGTGTGTATAATATTAGGGACAGTAGGTAACTACATAATATACTAACACCGCTAACATCGATCTAATCTGCCTTCTGTAAGTCTATATAATGGTCTATATTATTAAATATATGCTATGATCATTTACAACATTTGAATATTTCCCTTTCCGCCAAGGAGAACAATTTCTCGAACTAGTAACCGGATGTGTGCGAGGCAACTTACAGTCGCTACCTCGAACGTTGAATGATCGTCTACACAGCTATAGTTTGTATGTTAGTGTATTGAAGCGTTTGAAAGCAGCTTATTCCTGCTATAAAGCGACTTAATCAAGGGTTAGCTTTGACAAAGTTAACGCACATAGTGATCTTGCATCTTGGAAATCGAAAGACGTTCTTCAATCAACTAGTTCTGAACTACAGTGAGTAATTTGCTTGTGCTATATTTGTGCACGTACTGAGACTGCTGCTATTTGAGAGATTCAAATAAAATACAGCCAATAAAGAACGTACATTAAGCATGAAAACTCGAATTTCAATTGCTGATTACATTCATCGAAAAATAAAAATTTTGGAAGTGAAACTGATGTTTTTAAATCAATTTTCCTTATTCTTCGGTATTTCAAGATCTCAACCCGCTATTCAAAATGTCAAGTTTTATATTAAATACTACAACAATAAAATTGAATAAAAAGCGCCTGAAGCAATAGAAAACTTTGTAAGCTCCAGACTTCTATTAGATTTGAAAAAAAAACTGGTACAATTAGTTCTAGTTAACTTACTTCATGTAAAATCATCTTGCATTTTCACTCGATCCTTAGTTGTATGAGTTTTTATTGGAAATACCAGATAAAGAAATGGCAAATGATTTTGCCTTTCGCTAGAAATTATTATAATTTTCTTGAATTAAGTCACATTGAACACTCGAACTGATTTAGTTTGGTAATGTGTTTACAATGAAAAAATAAATTCTATTAAATAAGTGGATGTATATACATACATCCACAGACTTATTCAATACTAAGAGTGCACGATGTGTACATATAACATCTGTATATACAGGATCTTTGGTAATTCGACCTATTCCTTGAAGGAGATTATATTTTAGGTCATTTGCAACAAATTGATCCCTATCAACAAGGGATCCAAAATTAACGGTTTCTGAGATATCGAGCTTCAAAGATTTTTTGAAATTAAAAAAAATACTTTACAGTACTGGTACTGTAAATTATTTTTTTTTATTCATCACACATCCCAGGGAAAGTTCCGCATTGTAGCGCTTTGGACCAATTTGCTGTGAATTTTGTGTTTACACGGAATTAAACCCTGTATCAAACGACATTTGCTAGTTACAGAGTATATCCGTATGTCACATAATCAAAATATTCGGATCCTAACAATGTCGCCAAACAGTTAACTCCAAAATGTTATACCCCGATTGAAATTCAGCTGCAGTACTTTATACGTTCATCTTACAGTCAAGAAAATGCATCTCAAACGTAGCATTTTCTATAACATGTATTTTGGCAGGAAAACTAAGTAATGCTAAGTATACCTGTATCAGATTGGAAAATGTGTGTCGTATCATTTTTAATAACATTTATTTAAGTACGGGTATATACAGATAAAAAAGGATGGTTTTATTTCTAAACATCTCATTATTTAGTTTCCCAAGAACACAAAGCCTCGTCACTCCACAAGTTCACGGAACAACTAATGCAATAATATTGCTTGAAGGCACGTAATGGCCAACGCAAAATGTAATTAACACGCACACACAACGTCAATTAGATCTTGTCCAGCAGCAGAGCTGCCAAGAAAATAAGCTTATGAAATTACACCATGGTTTTGATGGCGATTTTATAAATTTCAAAGATTATCCACAGATTTTAAGTTATTCCAGAACGGAGAAAGAGTCTATAAGCCTATAGGACTTTCAAATTTTTTTATCCCCGAAGGGGTAGGCAGAGGTATCATATTACACCCACATTTCACCATGAATCCTATAGATCCCACGTAATAGGGGGCGAGTCTATTGCCGTTACCGGGCACATCACCAGACTCTGTGCTGCTACTTATAATTCGGAAAAACTGAGTAACACTTTTGCCCGACCCGGGAATCTAACCTGGGACCTCCGGGACCTACGAACATCAGACGCATACGCTATTCACACCTTTTTTTTTCTTTTTATAAAAACGTAATTTGCAGATGTATGTTCAGACAAATCGAAGAGCTGTTACAATAAAATTATTTGCGTATCCACGGAACAAATATGTTGTCTGCGTCGGTTCTGTACAGAATATTCAGGTCAATATTCAGATTTCTGGATTTTGTGAGATACCGAATGAGCACCCAAAGTTCGGCACTCGTTCAGTTACAAACAGTTTTGTAATAGCCTGAACCTTTTTACTTTTATTATCAGTCTGTCATATCCATAAAATGTAGATGTACGGCAAGCAGCGACCCTCATACTGAACTATTACGCGGTGAAGGCATTTCTCAAAAATATATCCGTACCACCAGATAGACCATACCTAAACTTATTTCCCCGTGTAGTCCCCATCTTGAACTCTTGCACCCGTGTATATATAGTTCATAGTTAGGGATTGTCTCCCACTCGAGCACTTGCTCAATATACCGTACGTGCGGCCAATTATAAACTTAATTTAGCCTTGTTTTTAACAAGATTTATGAGGAGCAACAGAATACTGGTGAGCCTAACTTCGTGTTAGTAGTTAGTACTCGATGAACAATTTGCTCAAAAACTGCTTGCTTCTAAAAGATTACATGAGCCACTTTGTAAGAGAGTAACAGAGTTACGGCGCGTTACATTGATGTATTACTTTGAGATTCATTCACATAGTAAGACTTAATTTTAGCTAAAAAGACGACTACACTGGTAAAGACTATTGTCTCATGTTTATTTGTTTTTCGTGTGAGTGTGTGGCCCACTCTGGTGTCGGAGTTTTCAAACCGCATGAAGTCCTCCGACATGGCCTAACGATCTTTATTCTTAGACAATAACCGGGAGCGACAGCTTTACGTGCCCTCCGAATCACGGTAGCGCTCAGATGTAAATGCCACACACGGTCACCCATTCAAGTGGTGACCTGTACAAGCGTTGCTTATCTTTGCCGGTCAAGTACGAACGGCAAGCCAAGTCTCGCGTTGAGCGCTAAAACGTTTCATGGCAAGCTAAACTTCGTCAAAACAAAGATTTACAGGTATAACATTGGATCGATAGTCGATATTGTTGGATTAAACTAATTAACATTTGGTTGTTCTCAACAGTTACATAAAACAATATCGGCAATTACTTAAATGTAAATCAGTAATTGGAACAGAAAGTTCTCTTAAACAAACTCGATTACAAATTAATTCTATCTGTTGTTAGACTAGATTGGAATTCTCCATAGATTTGAGTCGGTAGAAGTTATCAAAATATTTAACACATAATTTCGCAAGCGAACGTTCATGGGCAAATAATAATTGGCTGAAGGCGACATTGTGGTGTACATGTGATGATGGATTAAGTTTACAAAATATCACTAACCCATTTTATGTCTATCGTAAGTTCCGTGGGGTTGCCTATGGAAAATACGCGAAGGATAGTAAAATAGTAACCTTTATTTATCGAAATTTTGGAAAACACAACATCAAACCCTGTATGAACCCGTCTGGCCAGTGTGATATTGATATTGTTAGCCCAAACCTCGTATTGACTCATGAAGTTAAGATTTATTCCAGCAGTGGACTGCGAAAGAGACGTCTGATTTCATTACAGAAGGAGTATAGAAAATATTCAAAATGGTTGACAAGTATACGAGGTATGCTTTTCTAGTCTTTATTTGGTCGGTAGTAAAAAACAGAAAGCATCCTCGTAATTTAAAGAAAAAAGTACCTAAAAGTTTTCAGGCTAAACTAACAATAGCGTTGAATAGATATATTTTTCCTTTCAGTAAAAGTAAGATGGTTGACTAATGTAAAAGCAGTGGCCATCATAACTTAGTAGGCACCACATTTTAACAGTATTACCAACTACGGGTTCATCAAGAAAGTTGATGAAACTTGCTGTAGGTAAAACGTATTTCACATCAGAACTCATTTTACTAGAAAATTAAACTGCTGGTTCTATGTTTGTTTTTACCGTAATATCGTTTTGTATACATTTTTATTGTATCGTAAGCTGACTCCCTGGTCTAGGCGATAGCGTACGCGTCTACTTATGAAGAATTCGGCAATTCTTAGCAGCAGCACGGAGTCTGGCAAAGCGCCCGGTAACGGGATACGCTCGCCCCTATTACATGAAACCTACAAATTAAAACATGGCGAAATGTGGGTGTAATACCACACCTCTGCCTAACCCTTTGGGGATACAGGCATGAGCCTATAAAAAACGCAAACGAATGTACTATCGTGTCAGACAGTGGCCGTGTACAAGTGATGAAACGAAAATTCAATTATAAAGTACCTACCAAAAATCTTACTAGTGAAAAATTACACCAACAAATTCTTTCCTTTACCTCACCGATGGAGATGAAACCCCGTAATTTGAAACCTTTAAGTCAAACGGCGAACTTAATAAATCGAAAAGTTACGGAGATGTCGGCGGCTTCAGAACTCACCGCATAGCTCAAACTTAGCGCTAATTAAAACAGTTCCATGTTTTCTAGACACTGCTCTTAACGGTCTACCACTTAATTTTAGAAATTTTAGTTTTTGTTTGTGTTCGCAATTTTGTTAAATCCTAATAAATCAACAACTTTTCCTGGATTTTTTACAGCAAAACTATGAAAGTGGTTTAACTGCCATGTGCCTGTGTCAGAATAAACGGAGCCTACACGGACTGGTTCAACATTGATCGTGGTGTTAGACAGGGATGTGTAGCGTCTCCTTGGCTGTTCAATCTGTTCATGGACAGTTGTTTGGCCGATTTGAAAGATTCTGAATGTGGATTAAGAATCAGTGAGTCAGTGTTTAAGACCCTGCTATTTGCTTACGATCAGGTTCTATTTGCATCGTCAGCGTCGGATTTGCAGCAGATGGTCACCACGATGAATGAGGCGTATAAGAAGAAAGGTATGAAAGTAAATGTAAACAAAACCAAAGTCATGGTCATAGAGAGAGACGATAGTGTAACTGAATGTGACGTAATGATAGAAGATGACAAAGTGGAGCAAGTGAACGAGTTTGTGTATTTAGGGTCTTTGTTTACGAGAGATGGAAAATGGGGAGATATTGCAAGGAGAGTGAAAGCAGGAAATTGTGTGAATGGCACCTTACAGTCCATCATCAGCAATGGTATTATCCCAAGGCAAGCTCGCCTTGCTATACTGCAAGGAGTTTTGGCACCAACACTGATGTACCTATGGTAGTGAATCATGGATATGGCTGAAGAAGCATGAAAGTAGAATCAATGCTGTGGAGATGAGAGTTTTGAGTATGTGCGGAGTAAGGCTGATAGATAAAGTGAAAAACAGTGTGATACGAGAAAAGTGTGGTCTAAAACAAGATGTAGTGAAAAAGATTGAAAAAGGAATGTTGCGTTGGTTTGGACATTTGGAACGGATGGATGAAAGAAGAAATACGAAAGGAGTGTATCGTGCGAGAATTAATGGAAATATCTGTAGGGGACGCCCTAGGTGGACGTACGCCGACCAAATAGGTGACGTACTGAAAAAGGGCCAAATTGAAAGTACCCATAACCAACGCGCATGCATGATGAGGTTAATGAATGTCGAGGAAGCGGACGAGGTATGTTTGAACCGAAGCATGTGGTGTTCCATAGTCTCTGCCTACCTAAATGGGAGACAGGCGTGACAATATAGATACATAGTATTTTACATTATACTTATTGTTTACTGGCGTCTGAGATACTTTGCAGTATGAAGTTATCGGTCGCTTTCTGACAATGTCTTAAAGGTATAATAACGAAGATGGTTTTCCAAATGTTAATTTTCCCATTTATAAAACCTGTCACCGGTCTCAGCATTGGTTTATTTTTGTGATTGTAGTAAACTGGTATATTCCACAAGATAAATGTATATTGCAGTAAATTGTATCTGATGTTTACTAGAAGTAGTAGTATAATCAAAATTAAGCAAGTATTCGGTGTGTATATCTTTCAGTGTCGATGAAAAATCTATTTAAATATGCAGATACTACCTACCTTCCTATCGCGTCACGAAGAACATTCTTTTTGACAATAACTGCTGAATCTGAAGAATGTTCAGTTACACAAAGGGCTTAAATTATAAGACGAGAACAGCTTCTGTCCTGTGATTTAAGTTATATCCGTAATTTAAATGAGATTCCTTTTACTACCAATTTGATTTTCAGACAGGTTTCATTACTAGCATTTTTTGTCAAACACTTGAACGAAACTCAATCATTATATTAGTGAAATTGATGTCTGAACTTTGACCTTTGGACAATCGCTGTTTATGATATCAGATTCTGTGGTAAACGAGCTGGCAAGTTCTACACAATTGTCATTTAAATCATAATCGCTATGTAAACCATTGAAATGTTTCATCTTTCTCAAATTACGGACTTTTAATATGTCCAATGGAAATATAAATTAGAATTTGAAGTGCCGGCATTAATTGACACATAATCTAATATTTTACTTACAGTCTCCAAAGATTTGCAAATTGAAATTTGTTCACAGTTGGTAGGTAAAATATAAATTATTGTGAAATGCGAAGATCTTCAATCGGATATACGAACAAGTTTCGGTTGAGTCGCCGGTTGTTTGCCAACTTCCACCTTCAGGAAGAATGACTGTCATCGGATTATTTATAGTTTGATGCATTTACTGTAAGGTGACTAATCTAGTTTAGTTTAAATGGGAATTTATGAAGCGATTTTGTTACCTACCTTATTTTAGGGTAGGGTTTACTTAATAATTGGGCGTTCGCTTACATGCTTGCTGTATTCCGCCGATGTTGTAGGTATATACAACAAATAATAAAAACTTTTAATTGCCTGTCTGGTCACAAACCATAGACACGGGTTGCGTAGTGGCCTATTGAATGACTCAATAACGTTATTCATTTGAGCAACCAAAATAACTATTTTATTAAGCATAGTTATCAAACATGGAACTCGTGTTCAGCATAAGCCACTACTACTGTGGTATTTGACAGGAAACAAGTATTAACACAATTACATATATTGAACAAATATTGCTTGTTCCACCTTAACACTGGCAAAATCATCGTTGAACAACGGGGCCATTTTCATCAGAACATCTATAAATAGCTTACAAAGCTTAAGTTTCGTGCGAACTTTACTTACCTATTCATAATGCTTTTACACTCACTCCCTCTGCAGCATAATGTTGACCTCAACAACCTGTAGTCAAGTTTGATACACCTAAGTGAAAAGCCTACTAAATAACTTTACTAATTTGAATATCAAAGTGATTAATGGAAAACATAATTACATTAATTCGACTAACGAAGTAGCGTGGGCAGAATATTACTCAGTTTCAACATAACAACAATTATTCGTCGATAATTGTGTAATAGTTGTTCTTTGTTCTGTTAATGGTAAATAAGTTGCAGACGGAATACAAATAAGAGCTTATGAAGCCAATTTTGGAGGGAACGAGCAATATCCATTACACAGTAATGTAATGGATGTTGAGTCAACACTCTTTAGAAGTGTTACCTACTAAGTATAGTAGGTTCATAAATCCAGATGGTTCTAGAGTACCGGCTACCATCCACGAACCGACGATCAAGATAAGACGAGAAGCGGTTGGATATGGGCGGCTCTAATTCGTGTGAAGAATCTTGGAGGAGGCTTTGTCACCCAGTGGACGTCTCTAGGCTAAGGTTGAAAGAAGAATCAGCAAAAAAACTTGTTAACATGAATATACAATTTCATCATCAGCCATTTATACTGTCCCACTGCTAGGCACGGGCCTCTTCTCACTATGAGAAGGGTAAGGCCATGGTCCACCACGCTGTCTAAGTGTGGGTTGGCGGACTTCACATGTCTTTCGAGAACATTATAAAGAACTCTCAGACATGCAGGTTTCCTCACGATGTTTTCCTTCACCGATAATTAACAGTTTAATACGCACTTAACTCCGAAAAGTTATTGGTGCGTGCCGTGTATTCGAACCCGAGACCCTCTGCGTAGCAGTCTGTCGGACTCTCCACTCAGCTATCGCTGCTTATAATATACTATTTAATCTTGTAAAAATAATTTTAATTGTCTTACCTTGAATGTCTGTCCGTGTCCGATTGACTGTCCGTGTGGTGACGGATTAAGAAAACGGAATATCACCACCCCATATCATCCCATGGGTGTCGTAAGAGCCGACAGAGGGAGCATATTATGCAGAGAACAGCACTGTAAGAGAAGGAAAACTTGATACAAACCCTATACCAACCCGTTTGGCCAGCGTGGTATAGTAGGCCAATTCCTCCTTTCAAAGGAGAGGTCTAGTCCAGCAGTGGACTGTTAAAGGCTGATGATGATGATGCTGATGATCTTGATTTAATCATAAAAATGTAAGAAAAGAAAGTTCATCAATGCAGAACCTATTAGGAATCAGTGTGTATAATATTAGGGACAGTAGGTAACAACGTATTATACTAACACAGGTAACATCGATCCAATCTCTCTTCTTTAAGTCTATATAATGGTCAATATTATCAAATATGTACTATGATCTTTAACAACATTTGAATGTTTCACTTGCCGCCAAGGAGAACAATTTCTCGAACTAGTAACCGGATGTATGCGAGGCAACTTTCAGTCGCTACGTCGGCGTCGACCGTTGAATGATCGTCTGTACTACCACAGCTATAGTTTGTATGCAAGTGTATTAAAGCGTTTGAAAGCAGCTTGTTCCTGCTATAAAGCGACCCAATCAAGGGTTAGCTTTGACAAATTGGACTCTCCTGCATTGGTCCTAAGCTATGCGAATCGCAATGAATTTCCAAGTCCTACATATAATGATCTTTCATCTTGGAAATCGAAAGATGTTCTCCAATCAACTAGTTCTGAACTACAGTGAATAATTTGCTTTATCTTTGTGCACATATAGAGACTGCTGCTATTTGTGAGATTCAAATAAAATACGGCCAATAAAGAACGTACATTAAGAACTAAAACTCGAATTTCAATAGCTGATTACATAAAATTTTGTGTTTTCTTAAGCCGAACTACTTCGAAAAATAAAAAGTTTGTAAGTCAAACTGATGTTTTTAAATAAATTTTCCTTATTCTTCGGTATTTCAAGATAACAACCTGCTATTCAAAAGGTCCCGTTTTACATTTAAATACAACAACAATAAAATTGAATATAAAGCGCCTGAAGCAATTAAAAAACATTGTAAGCTCCAGACTTCTATTGGATTTGAAGAAACTGGTACAGTTAGTCTAGTTTACTAACTACATATAAAGTAATCTTGGATTTTCACTCGATTCTTAGTTGTACATGAGTTTTTATTGGAAATACCAGAAAAAGAAATGACAAAAGATTTTGCTTTCGCTAGAAATTATTATAATTTTCCTTTAACTAAGTCATATTAAACACTCGAACTGATTTAGCTTGGTAATGTGTTTACAATAAAAATATAAATTCTATTAAATAAGTGGGTCTATGTATAAGACTTATTCAATACTAAGTGTCTAGAATTACCGTAGGCATACTGGGAATTGGTTGTAGGCACAGTGGAAGCTAATTTATATTCATCCAGTTGTCCTAAAGCAATCAAATGTCTGACATATATTGCTGAGATTCTCAGCGATGACAAATTATAATGTAGTTACATGAAAATATTACCTTATATCTCCTGGTGATATTCTTGAGTGGACCTATAAGATAAACTCATAATTTTGGCCAAAATAATAAGAAAATCGAATAAATACCAGTGTCCAGTTCAGCGTAGTCCTTCTGCTCGGGCACCAAGCAGGAATTCACACACGTGTTTTACAAAATTCAATATTTCACAAATGTTCATTAAGATACAACTTATCTTTTATCACAAATAAACCGATGCCAGCTGATTTAAGAAGCGGCACTCAATCGGGTTCCAATACTTCCAATTTTATTACAATATTCCACGCGAGAGAGCAAAACGGCGTCTTAATTTTTCAAGGCAAGAACGGAAGTTGACAAATCAGTGTGACCATTGTCAAAAATTTTCAATAGACTAAACAAAATGTTACTTAATCGATATAATCGATTTGACTTATAATAAAAACTAATTCTATTTCAAACATCCACCCGCCCCGGACCGGCCTACCGGTCCGCTAATCGGTTGGTAGACGTGACAATGTTGCAACCGCTCTCCTCAGAATCGAACCGTCCACCAAGACCTCAGCAAATCGGGGAACTCCATCAGCCCCAGTTACCATCATGTCATCTGAGTGGCGGAAGGTTAGCCTCCTTGATCAAAACGAGGTCACCAATCTTGGGTGGATCGGTCTTGTCGGTCCACTTAACGCGTTGCTGGAGTATGTGCAAATATTCCAAATTCCAGCGTTTCCAAAAGCTCTGAGTAATCTGGCGTACCAATTCAAAACGCGAGAGACGACCAGGTCTCGTATCAATATAGGGGTACTCAGGCAAGGGGACAAGTGGGCGACCAATCAAAAAATGGCCTGGCGTAAGGGCCTCCAAATCATTCGGATCTGAGGAGATCGGGCACAATGGCCAAGAGTTCAAAACGGCCTCAATCTTACAAAACACAGTTGCGAGTTCCTCAAATGTAAGGATAGACTTACCGATTGTCCTGCGCAAGTGTGTTTTGGCCGATTTTACAGCGACCTCAAAAATACCACCACAGTGTGGACAATTTGGTGGGGAAAACAACCACTTTATCCCACGTCGGGCAAGCCTATCACCTATATCAGCCTTGTTGGTTTCAAGAAAATTAACAACATCATTCAAATAATTGTACGTGCCCTTGAAGTTAGTGCCGCAATCAGAGCGGATCAAGGAAGGCAGCCCTCTGTGGGATACAAATTTGTCAAATGTGGCTACAAACGCCTCGGTCGTAAGCGAGGAGACCAGTTCCAAATGAACGGCCTTTGTGGAAAGACAAACAAAAACGCACAAGTAGGCCTTAACAGTCTTGCTGTTTCGAAGTGTCGACGTTTTTACCAAAAACTGACCAGCGAAGTCCGTGCCGACACCGTCAAATGTCCTGCTCTCCGTTACACGATCTGCCGGTAAGTCTCCCAGCAACGGCTGCATGGTAGAAGCCTTGAGCTTATAGCAAGGGATGCAGCGAAAGACTACGCTCCGAATAATTCTTCGGGCAGACAAAATCCAAAATTCGCGTTGCAAAATGGCCAACAGGGCATTACAACCAGCATGCGAATTTTCAAGGTGACGGTCGGTTACCAACAAGCGTACCAAATGACCGTCCTTAGGTAACAAAAGGCGGTGACGTGCTCCGTAAGGAAGGTTGGCGTTCTTGAGACGCCCTCCAACGCGCAAGAGACCCGTATCATCCAAAAAGGGGTTCAATTTAGATACAGCTCCCGATAATCTCGATCTCCCCGATTTAAGGATAGCAATCTCCTTCTCAAAATGCGCCAATTACACAGAACGAACCCAAAAGGTGAGGGACTCCTGTCGTTCCTGTGGTGAGATAAACGGTGTCAGATGTTTCTAACAACTTTTCAAGGGAGCTGTAACGATTCAACAAAAAATCGGGGTCGAAGGCGCATTCTACCTTCTCAAGAGCGAGTGTTCGTAGACCCGGCAAATTAGAAGTATTCAAAACTGGCGTTCGAGGCCAATCAATTTCTGGTCGACTCAACCATTCCGGACCCCACCACAGCGAATGACCTATCAAAATAGGCGTCAAGCATCCGCGCGAGGCACAATCAGCGGGGTTGAGCTCACCTGGCACGTGTCTCCAAACAAGTTTGACTTCTGATTTCTGGATTTGGGAAACGCGATTAGCGACAAATACCTCTAAGGTGTGGACAGAAGCCTTCAACCAACAAAGAACAATTTGGCTGTCTGTCCAGGCGTAAGTTCCATTAATACAAATGCTTTTGCCCAAAGTGTTAGACACGTGGTTCAACAAGCGTGCAAGTGCCGCTCCCGAGAGCTCCAATTTTGGAATGGTCAAGATGTCCGAAGGGGCGCTACCTTGCTCTTCGCCATGATCAGGGAGACTCTCACCTGACCTGAGGCACTGACTGTGCGCAAGTACACCACGGCCACGTGACCACGTTCCGAGGCGTCACAAAACCCGTGAAGGGTGGCCTTGTACTTCCCGGGAGGAAGGATGGGACGAGGCAAGGAGATCTCGGTGACGGCAGGAAGCGAGGATAAAAAAGAGGTCCATTCCTCAACAAGAGTGTCGTGTAGAGGTTCGTCCCAGGTCAATCCTGCTGTCCAAAGCTTCTGCAAGAAGCATTTTGCCCAAAATATGATAGGACAAATCCAACCGTTCGGATCAAAGATTCTGGCGATAATAGACAACACGAGACGTGTAGTCCAAGAACAAGGCAATTTCAAGTCTACGTTATACGTAAAGATGTCTTGGACTGGTCTGGACTGAACGCCGAGAACAGCCATCATGGCGGGGTTGTCAACAATCTCAAACAAATGTGGATCCTGCTGATGATCCTCTAGCAAGCCTTCCAAAAGCGCTGGTGAGTTGGAAATCCATTTGCGCAACTCATAACCAGCGGAGGCCAAAATACCTATCAATTCGTCCCGCAGGAGGATCGCCTCGTCCGCTGTGGAGGCGCCCGAGCAAATGTCATCGACGAAAATATCGTCCTTCAAGATGGCGGAGGCTCGTGGGAAACGTAAGCCTTCGCGGTCTGCGAGCTCCCAAAGAGAACGTATTGCCAAGTAGGGGCTTGACCTTAACCCGTACGTATTAGTATTGAGCTCGTAGACGACCATGGGATCACGAGGAGACTCTCTCCAAGGATCAGCTGGAAGCGACGGTCATCAGGGTGGATAATCGTCTGCCTGAACATCATTTTTATGTCGGCCACAAAGATAACCTGATGTCGTTGGAAGCTGGTGATGACGTCACAAAGGTCCTTGACCAACTTGGGACCAAAATGCAAGCACTGGTTCAAGGATACGCCTGTTGAAGTCTGCGCAGAACCATCAAACACTGTGCGCAGCTTGCCAGTCGATGGCTTCAATACCGCATGATGCGGGAGAAAGTAATGCTCCACCGAACGCACCGAACGCCGAACTGTTCATATTCTCTCATGAATTCAATATATTTCTGTCTGAGCTCCGGATCACGACCCATGCGGCGCTCCATAGCCAACAATCTCTTTTCGGCTATAGGTCGTGACTCACCAAGCGGAGGCCAAACAGACAGGAAGGGTAGCCTCGTAATGAGCCGACCAGAACAGAGTCGACCAGTGTTGTTCTGGAAGAAAAGCTCGCACTCCTCATGTTCTGGATTCAAACGGGCAGCTTGAGGGGGCTCCTCTACCTCCCAAAACCTCTCAACCGCATCAGAGAGAGCAGAGCCTACAGCCAACAAATTATAAGTTCGGGTGGAGGGGGGTCCCTAGGTACAGGTCCCATCAAAGCAAATCCAAATATTGTCGGGATGGCAGTCAAACCATTTGGCACCAAGACCCGTTTCCCACCAATCAAAATTCCACCGAGGACATCAGAGCCAATCATCAAGTCGATTTGTCCCGGTGTGTCAAATTTGGGGTCTGCCAGTTCCAATCCCGATGTCAAATTCACCACAGCAGCAGGTAGCTGCTTCTGTGGGTGCATACCCAAAATATTCTTCAACACAATAGCCGAGGTTTTAATCCTCGGGTGTGAAGATTCAACAGGGCCAAACAAAACCTTAACTTGCCCTTCAACATTAGAGGCTACGTCACCTATGCCCCGTATACAATTCGGAAAAGAGCCCATATTTAATTTAACCTGCCCTACCAAATAAGTGTAAACAATGCAACCTTGTGAACCTGTGTCCAATATAGCACGGACAACAACAGAGGTCCCCGTGGGTCCCCAGACCCTAACAGCGACCGTTGGTAGGATAACGGTCTCAATGGGGGAGGTTGGCGTTATAGGCCAGGGGTCAATGACCTATTGTTGCCTGGGCGGCAACCACTGGCCAGGACCAGGCAAGTCAAAATGTGAGTGCGGCTTGAAGTCCTCAAAGGCGCGATGACTCGATCCGCGCGCCATCTGTGGAGGGTCATAATGACGCACCCGCCCAAAACGAGGTGGGCGCGAGTCAAGGCGGGGACGCTCCTCCAGGAACCTCTCCAGGTTAGCAAAGGGGGGCAGATGGGTCGCGCTATCCCCACCAAAGCGCTGCTCAAAACGCGACCTCAGGTCGGCAGGCAGCTTTTTTAACACAATGTGCACCAATAGATAGGACCATTGGTCCACGGGCAGGTCAAGGCACTTAAGTGCATTGATTGCCACCAAAAGCGGGTTCAAAAGTTGGGTGCGCAACCCAAAAACCCGGGTGAGCGTCGGCAAACCCAAAATCTGTTCAATATGCGTGTCGGCGAGGCCACGCTTGTTATGGTACCTACGGGTAATTAAGTCCCGAGCCATCTGGTACGCCTCGTCAGACACGGGCAGATGCTGGATGAGGCCCTTGGCCTCCCCATCCAGAACCGACATCAAATAGGCCAATTTTTGTGCCGGCCGAAGGTCAGCCCTGTCATTGACCAGGCTGTCAAACAAATTAACGAAGCCCAGGTAGCTTGCTAGGCAGCCATCAAAATGGGGGAGGTCCAAAGTAGGGAGCCTACTCACCAGCCCCGGTGCTGACCTAGGAAGCTCCTGCTTCAGGCCGGGTTGCTCTTCCCTATCGGCAACTAGTTGTCTCGCACTATTGGAGACAGCATCATACAGGTCTAAGACCTGGGCATAGTCTTCGCTGACCTTATTTCGCTGGTCAGCGGTGAAATCATTGACTGACACTTCGAGACAGCAAGCGCTGAAAGTGCGGAACTGCTGTTCCACACTTGCCAGGCGATAATCGATCCGCTCGTACCCTTGTAGTAAGGCCTGCTGGCGATCAGGCCGGTTCACTAAGGCACTGGCCGAGGCAAACCAGCGCAAATCTGATGCAATAGCACCAGCAGCTGCACGCAAGTCCTTGATATCTGACATAATCAAAATTCAAAAGAGCCCGGACAAGCGTTGAATAATATTAACAATCAAAACTTAGGCCCACTTGCACAACGATTCTTAAATTGAATTAAGATGTATTTAACGAGAAAAAATATATTAAACACCACTAGCGTCTTGCACAACGAAAAATTTTTCGAGTAATATGATTTAAGAACTGTCAAAATTAATCACCGAAAATCGGTTGTTTAGTGGCTAATTTCATTTAAGAACTAACACACTGATGTTGGCATCTTGTCATTAGCGACGAAAATTATCAATAATTATATAACTGGACCGGACGACGCAGCAGGGTGAAGCCTATGTCCAGCAGTGGACGTCCTTAGGCTGACATGATGATGATGATGATATAACTGAAAACAATGTACCTACTTGTGTTATTGTTAACCCTAGAATCCTACACTATTTGGCGCACATGTTATTCCTACACTGGGGTGCTGGAACACCCCATACTAAAATGACTGTAATCCTTAAAATAAAAAAACAATTCATAAAAATACGTTTTATTAAACATAATCGGTAACTTGAGATCACAAATCAGCCTTATTACACAAAGTTAAATGTAGTTTGAGCAACAGCGCTTGTAGGATTTGGTCCTTTTTTGAGGATCACTGCAATGGACTAAGTTGGCATCCGGTGACGGTCCTCCAAATGTTCTTGTATCAGTTCCAAACCTAATTTAGAAAAGAACTCAGGAATTACAACTGGTCCCAACTTCTATTTCTTTCTCGCCAGATTTGTGGTCTAGAATAGAGCTTATTTCTTCGTAATTCAAACCTCTGACAGCCCTCTGAAACAAAATAAATAAATTCCATTGAATTTTACCTTCATAATATCTAAAAATATCTGTATTTAACTCATATAAGACTATTGTTTTAATAAATAATCAAATTTAATAACTTATTACATATAAATGCATCAATCGTAATTAATAAATAATCTTACGATTTTACTACACTGGGGTACTGGCGTACCCCACAGCACTTATACAGGCGACCACACAACGCGGTCCCTCCTCACGGTATTGACGTAACGCGAGCGGTTGACACCAAACTAAAATACTGCGACGAGCGAATCCGTGGATATTAAAGAAATTTAGATATTTAGAAAACAAATCGGTGTGGGGTGCACCTGCACCCCATGTAGGGTTCTAGGGTTAATGCTCAAAAGTTTCTAGTTATTATTTGTCAATAGTAATTTCGTTGCTAGGCGACGACAATACGTTTTGTTTTATGCTCAAAGTATATATAGTCTAAGGTTTTATGCGAAACCATACGCATAACATCGTTAAAATCGTAACAAAAAGGCTTCATGCCATGAAACAAAACGTGGAAACTACTTTACCGACCTCATAAAATGTTTAACTAAATCTAAGCGTTGTTGTCGTTGTGCAAGAGGACGCTTAATACTTTTAACTTAAATTATTTTATGCTGTTAATTCTGTTCAACAAATTTAAATTAAGGAGTGACTTAAATCAAACGTTACGCAAGTGGGCCTTAATTTTTCTTAATTCTTTGAAACCAACAAAGTATTAGCCTGCTTACTGCTGGTACAAGCAAGTGACAGGTATCTACTATCCAACAAAATTAATAGTTTCAATATATATTGACACAAAACAAAGTCAAAGTTATCAAAAGTTGAAACTTTAAATAAGTTAATTAAAGTTTAATATTCAAATAAATTAACTAATTACTTGCAACAGACAGACTGGCTGTGTTATTTGAGATAAACAATAGTAAGTAAGCACAGAATATGTGTTACCTAACAATATTTTCTATATATTATAACAAGGTTTAGCAATGTAAAGTTCAAACTTAATATATCAATATATGTAATAAACTAAATCAATTGATACATATAACTGATATGTATCCAATCAAAGTGACTTATTAATAGTAACAGCAACAAATCTATGCTATATTTCAACAACTTAAATCAAACAATTACTGATTGAGGTTATGTGTGACAATGTGTTTCAAATTATCTAGGTCAACTTATACAATTAAATATTATGTATTTTAGACAATAACTGACCTGACAAACACTACAATACCGTCTACAAGGTGATAAGATACAAGCTTCTACCAATCTGAGTTTATAATCAGTAATGCAACAGCGGCTAAATTTCAACTGCGCTCTGCTACCAAAAATTATGTCAAGAATTACCGTAGGCATACTGGGAATTGGTTGCAGGCACAGTGGAAGCTAATTTATATTCATCCAGTTGTCCTAAAGTAATCAAATGTCTGACATATATTGCTGAGATTCTCAGCGATGACAAATTATAATGTAGTTACATGAAAATTTTACCTTATATCTCCTGGTGGTATTCTTGAGTGGACCTATAAGATTAACTCATAATTTTGGCCAAAATAACAAGAGAATCGGATAAATAGCAGTGTCCAATTCAGCGTAGTCCTTCTCCTCGGGCACCAAGCAGGAATTCACACACGCGTTTTACAAAGTTCAATATTTCACAAATGTTCATTAAGATACAACTTATCTTTTATCACAAATAAACCGATGCCAGCTGATTAAAGAAGCGGCACTCAATCGGGTTCCAATACTTCCAATTTTATTACAATATTCCACGCGAGAGAGCAAAACGGCGTCTTAATTTTTCAAGGCAAGAACGGAAGTTGACAGTTCAGTGTGACCATTGTCAGAAATTTTCAATAGACTAAAGAAAATGTTACTTAATCGATATAATCGATTTGACTCATAATAAAAACGAATTCTATTTCAAACACTAAGAGTACACAATATGTAAATATAAGATCTGTACATACAGATCAACTCATACTTTCAAGGTAGTAGAGCCTTGCTGATTTCAGCATGAATGGGCCAGCTCGACCGGGGAAGTACTACCCTCTCACAGAAAATCGACGTAAAGTAACAGTACCTAAACTGTTGCGTTTCGTTCGGTGAGTGAGAGTGCCGGAGGCCCTATCCCCTATTCCTTCTTCCTCATCCCACTCCTTATCCTATCCCGTTTCCCAACCCCAAGGGGCGTCAACGCACTTTCGACTCCTGTGCTGTTGCTTGTGTCCATGGGCGGCGGTAATTGCTTACCATCAGGTGATACGTCTGCTCGTTGGCCGCCTATTATCATAAAAAAGGGTATTTGATAATTCGACCTATTCTTTGAAGGACTTTATAGTTGAGGTCATTTGCAGCAATTTGACCCGATGATTGAAAATTAACGGTTGCTGAAATATCTTTAAAGATGTTTTTGAAATTTTCCACAAGCTTGTTAACTAAAAATGGTTCTAAACAACAATTTTTGTTAAAATATCTCAATATTTTAAAAATAAAGGGTCCTAAGTGACGAAACTTTATATTTACTGATGATTTTCTGCAAATTAAAATGAATTAAAAAAAAAATATATGTACTACGCTTGACGTAAAAATTAATTAAAAGACATCAAAGGTACATTACCTTTCGATAATAATGGTACAATTATAGTCCACTTTTTAACAGTGAAAAAAATACGAGCCAATGTCTTAACAAAAGCAGCAGATTTCTTATATTATTAAAATTCGCACATACTTGTTTTTCAGAATTGCAGTTTATGTATTTTCTTATCTCAACCATTGATATGCTTCAAGGAATAAGTCGAATTACCAAACACTCTGTGTAAAATTCTTGCGTTACTGTCTGACTGACAACGCACTGCCTATTGGGTGCAAAGAGCTGTGAGGAGAATGAGCAACGTACAATGGCACTTGGTTGCGCAACTTTTGACACAGTAAAGTAATGAAAATTAACCATAAAAAAGGGTTAGTGTCATACTTTAAAACAAGGTTAAATTCAAAATTAAATATTGTGGGGTTTTTGAAAAAAAAAAACATAAGTTGAGTACCTGTTGAGGTTATGTTACATTTCAAAACGATTTGTTTTGAAACCAATAGAGTTTCAAAACTGACACATATTTTACATTATTTGGTACATAATAATTGAGTGTTATTTATGTACATCTCAGAAAAACCACATTTCTAACAATTTATCTGTCAAGTGTCAATACACAACACAACTTTAAAAACACGTAAACAGAAAACACCATTTTGTAATGTTTGACATTTCATCCAATAGTGTTGTGACCAAACAATAGATTACGGAGTCATAATCGTTACACTATAGATTATATCTTTATTGTTTTAGATTTGCCTAGAAATTGCTTTTTAATGAAAGAAATAGTAACAGGCGGCGATAGCCCAGTGGTATATATGGGCGCAAATTAATATATAATGATTATATTGTTACGAAAATATTAATAATATTTAAGATTGATATTTAAATAACTATTTGTGAACACAGAACTGAGAACTTCACTACTTTACAATATTAGACACTGTATTGGCTGCTTAACTGTTTTATAAAGATTGGGTATTTAATTTATCGCTTAGTTATTAAGATAACTCCAGAAACTTTCAAAGTAAAATCAATTAGTATTAAATAACATTATTCTGACACTTATTTTTACGGTAATAAATAACATGCGTTTATATTTGCATCCTGTTGATAGCGCCATCTGTTGACAATGTTGTAAAGCAGCGTTTGGTTAATAAAATAAATTTGTTATTCGTGTAAAATAAATCATTTGGTGTTGTGCAAAATTCATTAGAATATTAATGTCGATTTTTAATTAGTTTATAATTCATTGTACAGTAATTTCAATTATATGTTGAAAAGGAAGTGGCAATTGTTAAACATTAAGTGTAATGACGGTTAGTTTATAAAAAGGACTGTAGCTCGCATTTTAATTCAGTTCTGTGCTAGAAATTGTCTGAAAATAAACCAAGTAATATTACGTGAGTGTTTTTATTATAATGGAGTCTGGGCACCATAACCCTGGCGTATCGCCGACAGCAGCGGTTCGGATAAACGCCCCCTAAGAGACTTCGGGATCTACGGTTGGCGCGAGAGTGATGGGTCTCTTGGCTTGGCCGCCATTACCAAGGATAACCTAAAGACTGATGCGATAAGCGCTTGGAAGTCGTGTTTGGCGCTAGTCAACCCTGGTCGGAGACCACACGGTGTGTCGGAGTTATGGCGAGCAAGTCTACACTTCACGTGAGGCCACGTGTGAGCGGGAGCGACAGAGCGACTACGACGGGATGCACGCACCGGGGTGTGCTGTGGCGTGAACGCTGTTCTGCTCCGAGTTCTACCAGAGGTTGCAGATGCGGCTTGCTGATGCACTGACCAGAGGTATTTATCCAGAGCTGATTTGATTAGAGTTTTTGAGAAACATCCTAATTTTATAAATTATGGTGCTTACACGATTATCTACTGTCCCCGTAAGGATTACCAGATAAACATTATACCTACAGTCAAAATTACAAAAGTTATACCCCGAATAGAACTTATCTATAACTGTTGTTTATCCACGTTTGGTAGGTACATAGCAGTGCTACTGTGCTTATAGTCATGTTATGGCGTCGGCTGGGGCTCTTGTCTGTTTATTAATCGTTAGGCCATGTCACAAACTTTCTGTAAAACTTACTTATCTACACAAGAAAGAGAAAATAGCTTTGTTGTTATGTGGTTCTACTAATATAATTATTAGTAAAGAACGGTATAACTGGCCTTTTCAAGTTGAAGCTCTGATATAGATCCATTGTATAAATTACCTGATTTGCTTTCAATTTAAATAAGCTAATTGATGTGCTGAATATGAATTCAATTGGTAGTCAATAAGTTATCTCAATAGTAAAACATTAAAGGAATCAAAACATTATTTATAGCCCTTGGTTACACATTACATAGGGCTAACTAACTGCATTACTTATGGCTTGTGCTCACGGCGCGATTATATGAAGCCTCTCTTGATAAATGACCATCCACCACAAAAAAATTATTTGCATAAAACCAGTAGTTTCACAGATAAGTGCATTCAACAAAACAAACTTCAGTTTTATTATATTAGTACAGATATATTTTCAGAAGGTAGATATAAAAATAAATTTGTGATACTCATTACCGCGTTTTTTTATTTACTCATCTAAATCGCCGACCGCGCTCTAAGGCGGACGTGTAACGCGCAAATATATTTAATTTTATTGTTTAGCGCGGCGCAAGCCGACGCTCGCAATTTTTATCACCATGAGTGACAAACTTGTGGCGAACGAGCTGCTGGCGTTCCTGCAGCAGAAACTGGATGTCATGGACGAGGTGTCGGCTATCCAGATCTGTTCCAGCAACTTCAGCGAGGAGGACATAGCGGCTGCCAAGCTGCTTCTGTACAGGTCGCTAAACAAATGCGACCAGATGGTGTCCCGCAGACGTGACGGGACAAAGAAAAGTTTGCAGGACATTATCACGCTGCTGAAAGAGACCGATCCTGACGACGTGCCGACGTTTGTGGCGAGGGACTTGAACAAGTTGCCTCCCGTCACTTTCGACCACGTCGATGTCACAAGCCTGTTGAAGGACATTGTGTTTCTGAAGGCAAGTTTAGCGGATGTACATAAGAAGCTACAGGCATCCCAAGACACCGTTGCACTCTTGCGCACGGAGGTGGACGACCTACACAAGGTTGTCAATATAACTGGGTCACCGGCGCGTAGTAACGTCAACACGCGCCGAGGTGCATGCGTCGACACATCGGTCGCAAGTTTCGCGTCAGCAGTTTTGTCGCCGCGGAATGTTGTGACTTCTGAGTGCGCTACACGATCGCCCCGCAGCCCTGCCCCCGGCCCCGCGGCGCCTCCGTGTATCGCCGCGCGAACTAAGCAAATAGAGGCTCAGCAGGTAACTGCGAGCACCCCCGTTGCTTCCACGCTGAAGTCCATGCCGGAGACGGCAACGAAACGCGACGAGGACGCAGATGATGGTTTTATGACGGTGCAGAGGAGGAAGCGTCGTCAGAAAACCAACAAGAACTGCTGCGGTACGGCTCCTGTGGAGTCTGGTGCAAATGTACGCGCTGCCGCACCGAACACACCCGTCTATGTCTCTCGCCTGCACTACACCACTAAGGCGGAGGACATCGCGGAGTACGTGCGCCAGAAGTCGAAGTACATGCCGAGAGTGCAGCTGTTGGAGTCGCGACGCAACGTCAACTTTAAGGCGTTTGTAGTGCGGGTCCCGACGTGCTATCTGCATGTTATTATGAAGGAGGACTTTTGGCCGAAGGGTGTGGTGTTCCGTCGCTTCCGCGGACAAGTGCCACACGAACGCACAACTACAACGTGCAAGTGAAGCAATACTAACATAGTTTATAAGTATATTTATACAAACAACCACTGTATGTATGTTAGACTCTAAGGTATTTATCTATGCGTCTATGCCACGCGAAATAAAATGATTTATTATTACAACGAACTTCACCGATACGGAATAGGTATCGCAGCTCTTCAAGAAGTAAGGTGGCCGGGTAGAGGGGAGTGTAATGTGGATAATAAAACAATTTTGTTTTATAGTGGAAGAGACGATGGACATCATAGTAACGGCACAGGCTTTATGGTGTCTAAAAACCTAGTAGGTAGTGTGATACGTTTTGATGCTATCTCAGACCGATTGTGTGTGCTTCGCATTAAGACCAAGTTTTATAACATCTCAATTGTTAATGCCTATGCCCCAACTGAACTAGCGGACGAAGATACCAAGGATGAATTCTACGACCAACTAGAATCAGTATACGATCAGCTACCTAGCTTTGATGCCAAAATTCTCCTTGGTGATCTTAATGCCAAAGTCGGCAGAGAGGACGTATTTAGGCCGACCATTGGAATGTTTAGCAAACATCACCAGTCTAACGACAATGGCGTTAGGCTCATCAGCTTCGCAACATCGAAAGCTATGGTGATCAAGAGCACCATGTACAGACATAGAGATATATATAAAGGTACATGGAAGTCCCCAGATGGCAAAACTGTTAATCAAATTGATCACGCTCTTATAGACGATCGACATAAGAGTACTATTCAAGACGTTCGGACATATAGAGGAGCCGACTGTGATAGTGACCACTATCTACTAGGTATCAAATTAAAACCCAAGATTAAAGTAACCCCTCTAACTAAACATCTGAATGAAGACCATGAACAAATTAATGTTGAGAATATTAAGCAGAAAGAACTAAGACATCGATTCCATATATAAATTACCAATAGATTTAGTGACTTATGCATTGATCATAACGTAGATGACAGTTGGAAAATAATTAGTAATTCGGTTAAGGAAGTAGCGCTTAGCGTGTTTGGGCGGAAAAGGAGAAAGAAGAGAAAGAAATGGTGGAGTGAAGACTGTGAAAAAGTAGTGGAAGAGAGAAGGAAATACAAATTACTCTCAGAACAAGACCAACGGTGGGATGAAAAGTACAGGGAAATCAAAAAAAGAACAAGAAGAGTTATCAGAGGAGCAAAGCGAGACCACCTCAACAACATGGTACAGGATATGGAAACTCTGATAGGAGCTAATGCCTCGAGAAAATTCTACCAAGAGGTCCGGTCTTTCAAGAAGGGTTATCAGCCTAGAACACAGGTCATGGAAGACAATAACGGCAATTTTATAACATCTCCCGAAGAAATAAAGACCCTGTGGCGTAATTATTTCCAGAAATTACTCAACTGCCCACCTCTGGAAAGCTCTGTATCTCGCTATACTGATGATAACTTGGAGGAAGTGAGGCCCTTAACCTTTATCGAGGTTCGAGAGGCTGTAATGAGGCTAAAAAACAATAAAGCTCCTGGAATTGATGGCATACCTGCAGAAGTTTGGAAATATGGCGGGGGGGCCCTTCAATCCAAGATTCACGAACTCTTGCTCAGGATTTGGGAGGTGGAACAACAGCCTGGTCAATGGAACGTCGGAGTAATCTGCCCAATACACAAAAAGGGTTGTAAGAGGAAGTGCAATAACTACCGTGGAATAGCTTTGTTACCAACAGCTTATAAGGTTTTGTCATATGTACTACTTAAAAGGTTGGAACCGTACGCGGAAAAAATCCTCAGTGATTATCAGTGTGGCTTTCGGCCAAACCGTAGTACAATTGACCAAATATTTCTTCTGAAGCAGATCATGGAGAAAAAATGGGAATACGCACAAGATCTTCACTCCCTTTTCGTTGATTTCACCAAAGCCTACGACAGCATAGACCGGGAAGCCCTGTATATCATCCTAAGGAATTTTAATATCCCTAAAAAGCTAGTCGACATGGTTGAAGTGGCCACGAAGGAAAGCAAGATGAGAGTTCGAGTCCAGAACGAGCTAACAGACGAGTTCACTGTTGAGACAGGACTGAAACAAGGAGACGCACTATCGCCTATGCTTTTCAACTTAGTTCTAGAGCATGTCCTTAGAAAAGTGCTAGCACAAGATGCAGGGGCAAAACTTAATGGAAAGCATATGGTAGTAGGGTATGCCGACGATCTGGCACTGCTTGGAGAGAGCAGTGATGAGGTGAAAGACTGCGCAAAAGTCCTGGAATCTGAGGCTCTGAAGGTGGGCCTAAGAATTAGTCAAGAAAAAACGGAATATCTCCACATGAGACGCTACAAAAACACTCGAGTGGCTAGAAATAACCTACATGTTGGAGATATCACTTACAAAGGCGTGTCAAAATTTAAATATTTAGGCTGCACCATAACAGACACGAACACTCGAGAGGAAGAGATTGATATCCGCATCCAAAACTCGTTTAGATGTAGCGCGGCTCTGCACAAAGTGTTAGTGTCCAGGTTTCTTAGCCGAAATACCAAAATACGAATTTACAAAACTGTAATAAGACCTATTCTAACGTATGGCTGCGAAACCTGGACACTGACACAAAAGGAGGAAAATAAGCTGTTGGTCGCAGAAAGAAAGGTCCTCCGGAAGATCTTCGGCCCTGTGCAGAGAACTGACGGGAGCTGGCGGATTCGAAGAAATGTCGAAATTGAGGAACTCTTAGCCATTCCTAACATAATTGGGGAAATAAAAGCCCACAGACTCCGATGGCTCGGTCACATCGAGAGAATGGGAGAGGAACGTGGGGTTAAGAGAGCGTATGTGGGTCGACCGACAGGACGTCGTCCTGTCGGTCGCCCCAGATACCGATGGAAAGACGTTGTGGAGCAAGATCTTGGGGCGCTTCAAGCTGGCGATTGGCGAGAAGTGGCCAAAGATCGGGTGAAGTGGCGTTCTCTCGTATTGGAGGCCAAGGCACACTTTGGGTCGATGAGCCATTGGAGTAAGTAAGTAAGTAAGATACTCATTAAATTTTTAAAGCTAATATTTGTAAAGTTACAAAATAGGTTTTATTATATATTTGTAGACTCTCTCTGCCTACATGATTTCATTTTAACATTATGTTGAAATTGTTACTGTCAACTTGCAGCTCAAGTTAAGGCATTTGTCGTTTAATTTTATACCTGTATAGAATGATTTGTTCCGACCATGATACGTCCTTGCTTAACCCAAACTACTGAAGCTAGAAACATGAGATCTGGACAGTAGATTTATTTATGGACATATGCACTCACTTAGGTTTTATAAAAGTCCATCTCTAAGCATCTTAGGTTGAAAGTCTTAAGGCAGGTGACTGCTAATCTTTTATAAATAACAAGCCTTAGTGTTATACTCGTTAAATACAATTTATTTTAGTTGTGAGTTCATTTGCTAAGTTAGTTGCATCTATATTCAAGATGACAACCAGTGATAAACCAATAAAATTTAGTGCCAACCTTATTGCTTAGCTCTTGTGGGATACAAGACAGTTAGAAATATGATTATTAGGATAATGATAAGTGGGTTTAAAGAACATGATGTGAAAATCCATATTATCTCTTTTACCATTTAGCAGTATTTATTCTTGACAAATAAAAGTAAATGTATGGACTACTCATGCTTTATTTCTAAGTCAGTTGTGATTAGTCAGTTTAAGTTTATTTATTCAGATAAACAATTATTAATTGTGTATGAATTAATAAGAATTACATTAACACCACATGTTAAGTTTAAAATAAATATTAACATTATTTAGAAAATTCCCTTAAATATAAAGTCAAATAAAACTATTGATATAAACTCACCACCATATTAACTATACAAACTGAGTGGAATAATTTTTAGAAATAAGACTGCACTACTCTTGCTTTGTAATATTGGTAGCTTGTAAATTTATCTTTTATGGCTCAGTTGGCAAACAGTTCAACAATTTCACAGCTTGCACTATGCCTAAAAATATTCAATATTGGATTAAACATGTTCTTACATGAGTAATAATTAAAGCACTAGTATTTTCGAAATCCTTGGATCTGCATGTTTTGAAATCATTTCATATTTATCATCAACAGTCCGACTGTTCACGGCTGAACATAGGCCTCTCTTTGTCCTTGCCATTTTGTTTTCCTGTTTGATGTGGATAAAACTTATTTTGAATATATTAGGTTTTAACTGTTTTATCAAGACTGCAAAATATGGGTATCCTGATAACTTTATATTTAATTATCTAAAATGGCACTGTCAGACAGAACCTGAGACAATTCAGTGTCTTTTGTATTTTACCTTATGCGTAAAATATGGGCACCAACACTGTTGTAGCAAAGATAACTATAGACCAATGCACAGGTTGAACATGCCTGATATATATTTTTAAAGCTTGAAGAATCAAATGAAGAATTAGTTTCTGGTATGTTGTTATATGAATAACACACAAGTGAGTTGCAAGCACAAATATCAAATCTACAAGCTCAACTCACTAGGACTATAATGGAACACCAGAATGAGACTCATGAGTACATATTAAAATATGAAGAAATTTCAAGAGTTGGTCGAGAAAATTTAAAACAACTTATCTCATTATCCAACTCTGGTAATTACTGTTCCAGTTGCTCAACTATGTGTGCGACTACACCTGCTGAATTAATAGAATTGAATGCACATGGATGTCAGTATAATACACAAAACAAGCTGCATCCAGTAAAGACTGACAATAAGAATGTAATAATTTTTTCAGACCAACTGGGCGTGGGTTTGGGTAGGTTAATTGATCATCACACTGAACGACCAGTACAGAACTTTTGTTCACCTGGAGCACAGTCTTGTACCCTAGTTGATAAGATTAAGAATGCCGACTTGAATGCACAAACTACTGTCATCATATTATATGGTGACAGCTCATTAGTCTCCAAAAACAGTCTCATAGAATTAACAGACTTAATGATAGATCTAAGCACAAAAATAGGATGTAGCTTTATTATTTGTACATTGCCTTATTCATATGCTCTCACAGATGACCAAAACAGGCAGATAGGTAAATTACATTTATTATTATACAATAGGACATGTCATAGTGACAGTATTTTATTTTTTGACACTAATATTTTTATTAGTAATTTCTTTTTAACAAAAGATACTATGTATCTTTCTTATTTATAAAGGCGACAACTTGCAAAATTATTAGCATTTAATTTATATACTGATAGGAGTACTACTAGAGTACTTAGGAATTTGGTAGATAATAGTTATACCAATAGTAGTATTGACACATCTATTAGTTTAAACTATAAAATGAGACAGCAGATAAGCATTCATGTGTTTTAAACTTAGTTCATCAAAACATACAAGGCATATTTGGCAAAGAATTAGAAATAGATTTATTTTTAAATAAACATAAGATTGATATCTTATGTATTACGGAACATTGGTTGCGAGGTGACCAATTAATATTTAACAATCAACATTACTCAGTTATAAGTGCATTCGTAAGAAAGAAGGCTATTCGTGGTGGCTCTCTAATATATGTATGTAATAGTTTGAAATGTAAAGAACGTAAGTATATAGCTAAACTTTCTATCGAGCGCACTGCTGAGATTTCTTGTGTTGAGCTTGAACAACATATAATAGTTGTGTGTATCGACCACCACAAAGCGATTTTACTCAGTTTGAAAGCATTATTGAGGAAGTCTTAAAACACATAATTTCTAGTAGGAAGTCTATAATCGTATGCGGCGATTTTAATGTCAATTTGTTAGAAAAATCACCAATTTGTACTAGGTTAGTTAGCTTATTTAGTTCATTCAATTTAAATGTTTTGTTCTCTGAACCAACCAGAATATCCTCAAATTCTTCTACATGCTTAGATAATGTTTTTTGCAATTGTCTTTATTTAAGTAAGACTGTTTTTACTGACCTGACATCGGATCACTGCGGGCAAAAGGTTGTAATTCCAATGAATACAACCCCTAAAGTACAAGAAATTACATGTAGGCCAATGACCTCTGCTCGCTTCAAACACTTTAGTAATGATGTTGCTGCCAAGATCGCCAGCATTGACTTAACCATTGATGATCCCGATGAATTATATAAATGCTTATTTAACACTATTAATGATGAGTACAATAAAAATTTTAAACAGAAGACATTTGCAAGAAGCATTAAAGTAAATTTTTGTGATTGGGCAACAGTAGGTATTTACAAAAGTAGAGCTAGGTTGTATGATCTGTATGCTATGAAGAAATACAATTTTAGTCCTGAATTTATTCAATATGTTAGAAATTATTCAAAAGTTTTCAAGAGGACATGTGCTTTAGCCAAATCCTTATATTTAAGCAATCAAATCAAAGAATCCAAGAACAAAATTAAAACTACTTGGAACATTATTAACAATGAGACTGGCCGAGCTAAATTAGTAGATAACAGTTATGAATTAAAATTTAATGGTGAAATTATTACTAGGAAAACTGATATTGCTCAGACTTTTAACAATTTCTTCATAAACATACCAGTGAACACAACCAGCTGTCTAGATTCATGTCCAAGCAAAGCAGAAATGTTGGTTAGGGGCAATGTGAATGAGTGTGATGTGCTTTTTAATTTTAAATATATTGACACCAATGACATACTGAAGGTGTTCAAGACACTTAACAATAAAAAATCTGTTGACTTATGGGGCATTTCGGTTAAACTTGTTCAACACATTATTTCTAGCTTAGCTCCATATTTAGCTGCAATATTCAACAGATGGGTAGATACAGGGGTATTTCCTGATCTAATGAAACACAGTAAAGTGATACCCTTATTCAAAAAGGGATCCAAGAGCGACCCTAGTAATTTTCGGCCAATTTCTATCTTGCCTGCTATTAGTAAAATTTTTGAAAAGATTATTTTGCATCAATTAGAGAGCCATTTTCACACAAATAATTTATTTCACAGTGAGCAGTATGGCTTCACTAAGGGTCGCTCCACCGTTGATGCCGGTGTAACTTTGTTAAAGCATATTTTTAATGCTTGGGAAAACTCGAAGGATGCCATTGGTGTTTTTTGTGACCTGACAAAGGCGTTTGATTGTGTAGAACATAATACACTTTTACGTAAATTGAAACTTTATGGTATTAGAGATACCGCACTCAATCTTGTTGCCAGCTTCCTTAGAGATAGAATTCAGTATGTAGATGTTAATGGGAGTAGGTCTCTAGGTTTGCCAGTGGGAATGGGCGTTCCACAGGGCTCTATTCTCGGTCCATTTCTTTTTTTAATATATATTAATGATTTGCCGTTCTTTGTTCAAAATTTATGTCATATTGTTTTGTTTGCCGACTATACGTCACTAATTTTTAAAATAAATCGCAATTCAAGTAACTTTTATACCGTAAATAACACTCTTGCACAAGTATTGGATTGGTTTTCGACAAATAATTTGGTACTAAATTCTAGCAAAACGAAATGTTTTAAATTCTCTTTGCCTAATGTCAAAAGTGTTCCTACTTATATAATTTTAAATAACGAAACAATTCAACTAGTACAATCAACCGTATTTTTAGGTCTAACTTTAGATAGTAAGCTTCAGTGGGGCGCCCAAATATCCTGTCTTGCAGTAAAACTTAGTTCTGCAGCGTTTGCAGTTAGAAAAGTTAGGGAATTCACAGATATAGACACTGCTAGACTAGTTTACTTTAGTTATTTTCACAGCGTGATGTCTTACGGAATAATGTTATGGGGTACAGCTGCTGATATACAGACAATTTTTGTCATTCAAAAAAGGGCCATACGTGCAATTTATAAGTTAGGTGCTAGAGATTCTTTACGTGATAAATTTAAAGAAGTAGATATATTGACAGTTGCATCGCAATATATATATATATATATATATATATATATATATATATATATATATATATATATATATATATATATATATATATATATATATATGCTAACTTAATGTACATTAAGAAAAACTTAATTCTATACCGCAAAAATAGTGATTTGCACAAAGTGAACACAAGGAATAAGCATAAACTGGTGGGAACTAACTACCGTCTACATAAAGTTCAGAACTCATTTGCGTTGATTGGTATACGATTTTTCAACAAATTGCCTCTTGAAATAATGAATTTACCCATGCACAAATACAAACGGACAATTAGGAACTTTCTTTTACAAAGGGGTTATTACACTATTAAGGAATGTTTAAATGATAAGACACCGTGGGGATAGGCTTAGGCTTGTTTAACTCACAATTATTTTATTTACATGTTAAGTGGAGGTGCCTCGTGAACACATGACTATTGCAGGATTTGGATATTTTTGATTTGTTGAATGTAGTTTAACATTATTTATCCCTGATCATATCATTGTTCACTGGTCACCTTCACAAAATTCTTTCTACATTTGCATTCCTTCACGCGTTTCACTAATTTATGTTAATAATAACGATATGGAAAATGGAGGTAATTGGCGGTCATGGTCAGTATACCAATAGATTGTTTCTTACTGCTGGTTCGTATACCGTTGTCGTCATGCTCACTAAAATGTCATTACTTGTGGTGGCGTCGTGTGTCGGGTCATTCCTCTCCCTCTAATATGGCGAGAGGGATGATGGCTGGCACATGCGTCATACTCGTGAACGGGTGCTACTTGCGATGACTGGTCGATGACGGTCTTGCGGGCTGGTAGGAGATTTTAATATTTAACTGCATCATTTCCATCGTGGTTCTGATCATTTTCGCGGATTGCCTGCATTATTAGGTATATATAATGTAAGTGGATGCTCCTGTTTCACCATGTCTATTCTGAGGAGGCTAACCAAATGAACATCAAAAGTATTATGCTTGAGTATTATTAAGTACAGTAAATATATACGAGTGATATAGAAGGTGTAACAGTGGCAGCACCTTACAAAATGTAAATTACGTGTATTATGCAAAACCTGGCAATGAAAAAGAGTGACCGTGAGTTTTATTGCCCGTTCTTTCTCATGGTTGTACCTATTGCTTTGCGAACGTGGCAGTAAATGTAAATGTAGAGTCTATAAGTAATTATTTTATAAATTTATTATTTTGACGTTCATAAGCGTCACATTGTGACTCAAATGAATAAAGGAATTTGAATTTGAATTTATAGATATAGCTTAATAGACCGCACCACTTTGTAGAATTTTATTACATCTACAGTTACGAAGGTTCATGGAACTAATACTTGGGTGGGAAATGTTGCCCACCACCTGCCTTTTGAGTTTTGCACCTGCAACATCAGATGATGACATCCTAGCAGATGACCTGGACTTAGTGTGAAGAGGATGGACGAGCGGTCCTTTACTTATTGGTATGTATGGATGTCGGTGGCCCGCCCTTTTGACGTCAGTGGTTTTGTGTGTGGGCTACGCGCACACATGCCGTATGAGTGCTGTACTGGGCTGGAGTCAAGCATTGTTTGCTAACCTTTGTTGATCAACATCAACAACTGTATGAGCAGCTTGACCGTATGGGCGGAGGATTCGTCAGATACCGATTTACGTGGGGGGTCCTCTACCTCCTCCACTGTCGTTGTCGGACCTATGTAATTGCATTGTATTGATATAACTGATCATGACGAACGATGATGATTATTTTATGTATATGCATTGATGGGTTTATGAGGCAAATTTTGCATTTGTGTTTGAGTAAAATTTTGTTTCTCCTATCCAACATCCTTCCCAAAATGCTGGCTGGCCACCATGCGTATCCTTGATCCTGGTCTTGTTGGCTAGATCTCGTGATGGGTGATGCCGTGTGTTGGCTAGGTCCCGTGATGGGTGATGCCGTGTGTTGGCTAGATCCCGTGATGGGTGATGCCGTGTGTTGGCTAGTTCCCGTGATGGGTGATGCCGTGTGTTGGCTAGATCTCGTGATGGGTGATGCCGCGTGGGCTAAATCGAACCTATGTGGGTGATGCCGTTTGTGGGCTAGATCCCTATGTGGGTGATGCCTGTGTGCGCTAGATCCCGTAATCGGTGATGCCACGAGTTGGCTTAGCCATGGGTGAAGCATTGTTTGTTAGATCCCGTGATGGGTGACGCATGCCACAGGCTAAGATCCTATGACTAGGTGAAGCCTTGTAAATAACTTTTAGTTCATTCTGTATGATAAACGCTTATTTATGTAATTTATATATTCATTCTTTTTGTTTGTTATGCTGTTTATTCTGTAACCGTTAAATAATCAGCGCGAGGAGCGCGCTGGATCAGAATGGCCGTATGGGCGCAAATTATTATATTATGATTATATTGTTACGAAAATGTTAATAATATTTAAGATTGATATTTAAATAACTATTTGTGAACACAGAACTGAGAACTTCACTAATTTACAATATTAGACACTGTATTGGCTGCTTAACTGTTTTATAAAGATTGGGTATTTAATTTATCGCTTAGTTATTAAGATAACTCCAGAAACTTTCAAAGTAAAATCAATTAGTTTTAAATAACATTATTCTGACACTTATTTTTACGGTAATAAATAACATGCGTTTATATTTGCATCCTGTTGATAGCGCCATCTGTTGACAATGTTGTAAAGCAGCGTTTGGTTAATAAAATAAATTTGTTATTCGTGTAAAATATATCATTTGGTGTTGTGCAAAATTCATTACAATATTAATGTCGATTTTTAATTAGTTTATAATTAATTGTACAGTAATTTCAATTATATGTTGAAAAGGAAGTGGCAATTGTTAAACATTAAGTGTAATGACGGTTAGTTTATAAAAAGGACTGTAGCTCGCATTTTAATTCAGTTCTGTGCTAGAAATTGTCTGAAAATAAACCAAGTAATATTACGTGAGTGTTTTTATTATAATGGAGTCTGGACACCATAACCCTGGCGTATCGCCGACATATACGTAACGGACTGCCGAGACGATGGTCTCGGGTTCGATCCCCAGGTCACACACCTCTGACTTTTCGAAGTTATGTGTGTATTAAATTAATAATGTTAATTATCGCTCGCTTAATAATGTGCTCGGTAGATGGCAATAGGCTCGCCCCCTATTACATTGGGACCAAAACATAACTAGCAAAAAGTGGGTGTGTAATACACCTCTGCCTACCCTTTTGGGGATAAAAGGCGTGAAGTTATGTGAATGTTAAATAGTAACATCATCGAAGAATAATAATAATGACAAATCTTAATACTTTTTCTCTAAATTATTTTGTTGTTCCACGATTTATGTTAACGTTTAATCAATCGATAAAAAATATAATTGAGAAAGGAGTCGCTTCACTATTATGCAACAAATTACGTATTTATTTTAATAAATACTAATTAAACTTAAAATAGAAACCCCACAAATGATTTCAATGAATTTAGGTAAAAAAACATTAAAAATAAAATCATGAATTATACATTAACTCCAATGACTATACGCGTCAAAAAGTGAGACTATAAGTGCCCAATTTCCTTTGGCATGTATGTTCAATGACCAAAACTGGGCTATTTTGTGGCACGTTTGCTTCTCAATTTATATTTATTTTATGTTAAAGCAAATGGGGGATTTTAGTTCTAAAAAAAAAGTATCAGTCTGCATTGTTCCGCGATAAGTGACATCGCCATTTGCCATTTCATATTAAAAACTCATTTAGCATATTGCGGCAAATGTTAACAGTATTTTGCAAACTTCTTTTAATAAGGAAAATGGCAGTTATAGTGCAAACAGTATAGCATGAATGAAAGTGATAATAACCAAAATAACATCAAAATCTTTCAATATTTTTAAAAAGTTGGTGAAATATGATTTTCTTTAATATTTCTTTCCTCTATGCAACATATTAGTAATAATATTTTGTATTTATCGAAAATATGGGATCATATTTTTATTACACTGGCATCCATAATGTCTTACGCCAGTTATGAAAACAGTCATTGCTCTTTCATATACGAACTTTGCGTTAGTGTTTTAATCATATTGTGGAAAATAAGTAATTTACTATGGTTTACATTGAGTTGAGCAATCCCTTGTAGACCAAACAAGTATAATGCGTATTGGCAGGACTAGTGTGTTAACTAGATTTTGAGACAGGATTCTATTGGTAACATTAGTATGTCGTCAAGACGTAGAACAACTAACCATGGTCAGGATCGCGGTTGTGTTAACTGTTCCTTTGCACCTTTGCTGCGACACGTCCATTCTTTGGATGAAATATCACATTTGGCGCTCAATATTATGACATAATGGATAGCGCCAGTCTATCTCGTAGTGTTGTTTACTTCTCTTCTCAATTCTTACAATTCCTTTGTGCTCTCCTCTTAGCCGATTATTCGGACGTACTCTAACTTCTTTGTTTCAGGCAATGGAGTCTTATGTTTAGAATGCTACACATTAATTGAAGCTGTTGTAACTTCTGAGGTCTCACCTGCATCACATTATGGTATACGCTATTCAAGCCCCTGCTTACTTTTTAGATGATTTATTTGAAGAAGATTTATAATAACAAATAAAATGAAAAATAACATAATAACTGTGTTTTAGTTACCTATTAAGCATAAAACAGTATAGTTTTAACGCCAACTTTATAAAAGGGTCTAAAGGAATGAGCTTACCTTTTGCCAACTATTTATTTTTGAGAGACTTGTCGACGCCTCGCGTGACCAGAAGGCTGGCATGTATCTAGCACAAAAAATTAGCATTGCCATACAGCGTGGCAATGCTGCCAGTCTTCTGGGCACATTCCCAATAGACGGCGATGTGGAGGACTTTCACGACGCCCTTTGAATATGCATTTTCTTATTTATTTGGATTGTACTTTAATATTTAATTTAATTTTAGTTGTAGTATTTAAGTAGTTATAATTAATTGTGTTATCCTAATATTAATTTATTTTGTTACTTAAATAAATAAATACATAATTTATTTTTTATTTACAGTTATACGCCTGTATCCCCTACGTGGTAGGGAAAGGTGTAAATATTACACCCACATTTCGCCATAAATTTTTAGGTCCCACGTAATAGGGGGCGAACCTAATGCCGTTACCTGGCGCATCACCAGACTCCGGGCTGCTACTAAGTATTCGGAAAAACCCAGTAACACACTTGCCCGACCCGGGAATCGAACCCGCGACCTTCGATCAACAGTCGCATACGCTATCCACTGGACCACGGAGGCAGGCAAGTCAGGAAAAATTCGGTCCGTAGTTGTTGAGTTTTCTTTATTTGCCACATAGTCTACTAAGACTCAGAAAACCCTAAATAATATGATTTTTGTAGAAAAGAAATATATAATAAGGTTTTCAATATGTCACATAAAAAGCCGAAAACTGTTTGAATAAGTTTGGACAAATGAAATGTTATTTCGCTTGACAGCTGGTACAAATTGCTACACTAACAGTTGTGTTCCAATAAAGGAGGCCTGGGACTGAAAGGTGACCTAAGGCATTACTTTTATTTTATTTCAAAGTATAAAAAGAGAATAGTATGTTACGTCAAATCTATTTTTCACTGCTTCGATGTAAAAACTGAACTGAATTTACATTAATCGCAGGCATTCAAGTTAATTCATAAAAACAGTATGAATTTGTTAAGAATGGTCGTTAACAGAGAGAAAACTCTAATATACGTTGTGGTAATTGCCAATGATATAACCACAACGTATATTAGAATTTTAGAAAATTTCTGACAATCAGCATTTAAAAAATTTCCTGAATCAGGTTAACAGTTAAGTAGTGTCATCTGAGAAAGAGCTTATCGGGAACAGATCCAAGTATCGTTGCAAAAGTGTCTGCAAGAAATCTCGTCATTTTTAATTACACGCGTGTTATTAAGCATTTCTCGTCTTAGGTACTTGAAAAATAGGCTTCTATCGGACATGGATTTCATTATAACACAATTTAAATTAAACAAGAAAAAACATTAATTTATACAAACCTAGTCTACTCAGAAGAAAATTTACACAGATAAGGCTAGCACTAAATCTTGAATTATACATAGCCCAAGCATTGCAATACAATGGATGTAATGACTGCATACTGATATACACTGTATGTACAAGAAACAGTAATAACATATACGAGGGTCAAACTGAAAGTTCTTAGAACTGGCCACTTATAAACAATATAATAAAAAAAATATTCTAAAATTTGAAAATAGAACTCTTTGCCAATATTACTGAGTATATATTTCATTCATTTGTCATTTGTTTTACGATTTGGCGGCAAATTGAAAATTGTCTGTGTCACGTCAGCATGAATTTAACACGAGAAAATTTTCGTGCAATGATTTTTTATGACTTTCGATGTCATTTAAGTCAACAAGAAAGTTATGATAGACTACGATTGGCCTTTCACGATGAAGCCCCATCTCGTGCGACTGTTTACAACAGGTTTAATGAGTTTAAACGTGGTCGCACTAACCTCACTGATGATGTACGTGAGGGACGGCCTTATACGGCGACGACTGAAAATAACATCTGTGTTGTGCGGCGTATGATAGAGACTGACAAAAGAGTGACCTATCAGCAGATTCGGACAAGCTTAGGCATCGGTATGAGTCAAGTGCACAAAATCCTCCACGAACATTTAGCGGTCAGGAAGCTTTGCGCCCGGTGGATACCTCATAATTTGACTAAGGCTCAAAAACTCCATCGTGTGGATTGGTGCCGTAAAATGATTGAAAGATTTAACGGAGGTGACTCAAATGCTGTGTTCGACATACTAACAGGTGACGAAAGCTGGATTTACTGTTATAATCCTGAAACCAAAAGACAATCTGCTCAGTGGGTGTTTCCTTTTGAGGAGTTGCCAACTAAAGTGAAGAGAGATCGAAGTGCGGGAAAAAAAATGGTGGCCTCGTTCTTTGGAAGGATAGGTCATTTCGCAACAATTGTATTAGAGGATCAAAAAACAGTTTCTGCAGAATGGTACACTACCAATTGTTTGCCACTTGTCTTGGAAAAAGTTCGAGAGAAACGACCTCGCAGTAGGATCCTCCTTCACCACGACAACGCCTCGTCGCACACCGCCAAGCGAACGATCGACTATTTGGCGACATCAAACGTTGAATTACTGGGTCACCCGCCGTATAGCCCCGACCTCGCGCCTTGTGATTTTTATTTATTTCCAAAAATTAAAGAAAAACTTAAAGGAAAGCGGTTTATGAATGCTGAAGAAGCGGTGGCTGCGTATCGCGATGCCATTGAAGAGACCCCTAAGGACGAGTGGGCAAAGTGCTTTTCCCAGTGGTTCCATCGCATGCAGCGGTGTATTGACGTCAATGGACAATATTTTGAAAAGATATAATAAAACTAATAACTGGCTAATGTAATCAGTTTTTGATTTTCTAAGAACTTTCAGTTTGACCCTCGTATGTGCGCGTACCGCAACCGTGCCGTTACGGTGCCGGTACAGTTCCTGCTATTGAAATTAATTTTTGTCTTTGTTTTATTATATATGAATGTATCATAAAGTATTAATCGCCTATAATATATATATATATATATATCATAAGTAGTGCATCTAAGCATGACGCACGCACGCACGAACGCATGCACATCCAACCACCCGCACGCAAGCACTCTCGCACCCACGCACTCACGCACGCACGCATGCAGGCACGCACGCCCGTCCATTTATATAGGTAATTAAAAACCGCATTATTGCATTTATCTCCTTCCTATGACGGGTACATCGCCAACACCAGCGTAATGAATAAACTTATAATTTACGAACCAGGTGCATTTGAGTAAAAATATTTTTTTTCTACACGTACACACGTCCGGGCCAATAAAAAACTTTAATAAACGCGAAAGTTTTTAAAGAATAAATTATGAAGTTTGTTTCTATTTCATACAAAAATTACTGAACGGATTTTGCTACAATTTAAACATAAACATCAGAATGTCACCTATTTCCACGATAATCGAATCTCATTAGACAAAACTACGGGCAGAATCTAATATCAAAGTGTTTATACAAATGTTAAAGTCTGCCTGTCTATCTGCATGTTAGTTATGCGTTTAAGGCCTAACCTTACAATCAATTTTGATTTAATTTAGCATCGACATAATTATGTAGATGACCTGCTATCCAACACAAGTACACAAATATTATATTTGTATATTTTAATACACAAAAATAACTCATGACGAAGCTGTGTGGTTGACGGCATAGAATACAAGTGTCACCACCCCCTATCTTCTCGTGGGTGTCGTAAGAGGCGACTAAGGGATAACACGATGCAAATACCATCTTTGCGTAGAGACGGAAAACTCGACATCAAACCCTATACGACTGCCTCGTTGGTCTCGCGGCATAAATGTGCGCGTGGGATCGGGAGGTCCCGGGTTCGATTCCTGGGTCGGGCAGTGTTATTGGGTTTTTCTGTCACGAAATTCTCAGTAGCAGCATGGAAATATGCCCGGTACGGCAATAGGCTCGCCCCTTATTACGTGGGATTAAAGTATATCTGCCGAAAAGTGGGTGTAGAAATACACCTCTGCCTAGCTTTTCGGGGTTATAGGCGTGAGACTATATATGTATGTATGTGTAAAAATAACTCACTCATACATGGTCAAATAATTTGCAACTCCCATCATCACTCAACTCGATGATTGGCGTATTAAACAAACGTTTGTTTACTCTGTTTATACAAATAATAGTTGCATTCAAAACGCTGCAGCGTAAATGCTCTTAAGACGCTGTTTATATGGGCGATAACGTCGCGACTTAGTACCACATTTTGTGTATTTGTATTACTTTTCTTTCAGTTTTTTAAATCGTATTATCGTTATAAATAAAATTGAAACGGCTTTTCAGACGATATACACTTAGCTTAGACTGGAATTAATCTCATCATCCATTTCCACTAGAAAAATCATATGATACTTTGTTTCAACCTTGTGACGTTGCCACATGTGAGGGAACGGCCTCTTAATACGAAACAAAAATAAGTTTAAAACTATAACCCGACTACGTAAAAAGGGGGTCTAAAAAGGACGAAACAAGGAAAGTATAAGTACAGAAATACTCAAGCTAGCCAAAGCTCGGCCGGCCCGGGTTAATTACTTCGTGATAGTACGTCACAGAGCGTACACATAAACTCAGCGCGGTCACGTAACACATAATCGACGTAGCATTGCGTTGGAATAGAATTGTTTGATGCAAAGCGATGGTAATTTCTCTAATGTGTTTTGCAATGTCATACATAAGTGTTATTTGATAAGGCACCGAATTGGGGCTCCTGGGCCTTGGCCCAGGAGCCCCAAACCCCCCCCCCCCTTCGGTGCCTTATCAGCAAAGTATTTCTCATTACTAGTCAAGACTAGTAATGAGAAATACTTTGCTAGAGCAATCTGTAGCCCGATCATTAAAGCCCACGCTATTCCTGGTGTACCTGATTGGAGTGTCATGCAAATATTAGTCTGGTGCACGAGTGCACGAACTCACCAGATTCCGTCGTAGCTAATCCGTCTATCCACTATATATCACTCCCAATTGACTCTATGCTATAAGTATATTGTTGTATCAAAACGAGTTATATTTTTTTCAATTAGTATCCTATTTAGATTTTGTCAGTGTGATATTTATTTACATGCGGTGGCAGCACATGGGTAGATTAAGCAAAAAACACATGTAAAACAATATATGGAATCGTGTTAGTTTGATGGAATCACTGGATTTTGTACAAACCATATGCGCAGTCTAGAGTGCTTTAACACTCTATGGCATCCCGAATTCTTTTTTTGTATGGTCAGCAACATCCAACTTTTACTTCTTGCAAATTTAAGCTACGGTTGCCACTTAATGTATATTTATTTGGGAGTTTTAAATAAAACGTATTGTAATTCAAAAGTATCATGAATACGCAAACATTTTAGCCGCGTGAATTAATACATACCGACATGGAACGGCTGACGTTTTAATATACGTTGAAATATTCATGGCGAAATGTAAAATAAACAGTCACATCTTAAATACTATATACTCGGGCTAATTTTCATATTTTCTTATGCGAGCATATTAATGTAACTGTGTGATGTAGTATGAGAATATTTAATTAAGCTTGTGAGCATGTTCTTGCGTAATATCTGTAATATTGTAGTACGAAATATTGTATTTACTTTTCGCTACGGTTCTTTCTATATACGTATTACAATCTTCCCTCTACGGCTTTTTGAAATTGAATCTATAACGTTTGATACGTAGGTAATAGTAATGCCGGCATCACTTTACTATATCTGCTATGCTATTTTACTAAGCACGTACTATCCACCGCACTCAATGGCATAACATATCAGATCAAATTCAAACTCAGAACGTTGTATATCTTGGAGCATACCAATCAGCGCTCTAAGTTCCATTATACGAAAGGCTATTTTTACCAAAATTGCTCTCCAGCATCAATATAATCACATTTAAAAAACGAAGATGAAATAAAAAGCTTTTAATTGTAATGATTTATCGCATCTCCTAATAAATCAAATCATTCCACCTGCACCATATTACACATAGTCACCATGCTTGCACACATCAGTAGTCACGACATAACAACGGGAAAATGTACGCCATCACTACAATTTGCGACCTATCGTCAATTGACTTTGAATCAGATTATCGTACAATACTGGCACTCAAATAAATAATAAAATAAGTAGGCCAGCCATTTGATCCTTCGAGATGGCTTATTGGATGGATTTTTTATGACAGTGATTTCAGTTGATATAAAAATTATAAGGGTCAAACAACTATATAATTTTCACATGGCATGGTGAACTGTGTTTTATTCCTGAAGAAAATATATATGCAATTGAGAAACCGATAATCATATTTGTAGACTGCCGATGTTTTGTAAGATTATTACGGTACGTAGTGGAGCTTTTCTGGTTTCGACACAAACGGTTCTTGTCGACAGGGATAGTATAACCCTTTTGCAGTAATATTAAAAATTTAGAAGGCATCCACACCTTTTGCCGCACTTATCGGTAGTGCTAAATCAACTCAGTTCACATGTCTATTGTACAGTGAGCTGCTCGGCCCGCTACTCGCTTTTGGCACAGCGTTTGCACATCCATTGTACACATTGCAAGTATTAGGTCTCGTGTAGTGAATTATGTACCATACCGACATGCAGTTCTGCCACAACATCAGAAAGCCAATCACTGTATAATTAGCTCCAGCCACTATCCTGTTTCCTTCTATTTCCCCCGCGGTGGATCAGGGCTACGATGTCTTAGCTCACTGCAAGTCATGTTCTATTATTCAACATCGCTATGTCCAAAATCCAATTTTACTGCTTATCATCACGAAGGCCTGGTTCCACGAAAAAAACGAGAAAAAGAAAAAAATATTCAAATTGCGCTCCAAATCAGATCGCCAATAGAATTGGAAATAATAGGATCAGGATGAACACTTAAGTGACAGTTGGTAGCTTCTTACTTACTCGTTCAACAACAACGATCAGACTTTTCCTCAATCAACTTTCATATCTTGCGTCAGCCAATAAGTAGTTAACACTTTTTGTTTTCGTCTCCTTCTTGATCGAAGCGAATACTAGGCACATTCGTGTCAATAAATTTCCTGTTTTGTTGCAATATTACGAATAAACAAATAATTTAATAGAAAGCAATCTACCATTCAGCAATATAATTAAATAGCTGAGCCCGCGGTTACAACCGCGTTATTTAGGGCTGCTGCTTTGCACCTATCGCTCATAGCGTGGTGCTATATAGCTTATAGCCTTCCTCGATAAATGGGCTAGTACCTGTAGTTCTTGAGGTTAGTGCGTTCAAACAAACAAACAAAAATACAAACAAAGTCTTCAGCTTTATTACATTAATATAGATATAGTCTCAGAAAACGGTCTCGCGTAGATATTATGCTACCAACTTGACACAGATATTTTGAGATGCTAGATCGACCCGAAGTGTGGAAGTGCTTGCAACTTTAACGTATCGTCAGTTGGCAGAGCACCAATATTTTATTATCGAAGCAAAAGCTACTAGGAAAGGAATAAAATTGTGAAAGGACAGTATGGCTGCGGTTGTCGCAGGAAATTGGGCAAAAAAACTTATGTCGCATATCAGAGATATATGTTTTGTGGGTCCGATAATTTACAAATGGTTTTTAGACAACGAATATATTTTTTCTTTGCTTTTTAGATGAACAGTCATCGAAGTTCATCTAACTAACAAAATTTTGATTTGGTTGGTTGATAATTATTTTCGAATAATAGTATTTCTCATTTTTTTATAGGCTTACGCCTGTATCCCCGTTGGGGTAGGCAGAGGTGTAATATTACACCCACATTTCGCTATGAATTTTTAGATCCCACGTAATAAGGGGCGAGTCTATTACCGTTACCGGGCACATAACCAGCCTCCGTGCTGCTACTGGGAATTTGGAAAAACCCAGTAACACTTTTGCCTGACCCAGGAATCGAACCCGGGACCTCCTATCAGCAGTCGCATACGGTATCCACTTCGGAGGCAGTCGTTCATTTTTATTTTGGTTATACAAAAATTGGGCAAAAGCAAACCTTAAATCAAATTTAAAAAATTAGCTAAGTTCGTTCTTTTTTCTTTACTCGTGAGAAAATGTGAATGGTCCAGAAATTACAATGACCTTAATTTGATCATCAATAAACGCCTGTTTGAATAGTTCCTTATTAGCATGGAATAAATAAATTGCAAGAAAAGAAAAATTAAAAAACGTTATAATATAGGTATGTTTAACTAGCTCTTAAAATTCAACCACTTTATTGAGCCTGTGACGTCAGTTTAGCCTCGTGTCTAACCACGGGGGCCTTTGACGTGTTGCTCTTCTTCAATCTATCACTTACACTCATAAAGTTTTCATGTCACGCATACGTGAGCCTTGGGTAGTCTGCGAATGAGCGTCTATTGTATGCAAGCGAGACACGCATGCGAACGCAACCACGAGAAAGCACTTAGACCCTGGTTACTTCGTGCGTGAGACGTGCTTGCAAGTCATCAGTCAAATTATTCCTATATGTCAGTGTCAGTTCAAATATAACCCACCTTTTTTTTAAAGCACTTGCAGAGTATTCTAACACGTATAATAGATCTCTTGAGCTATCTAACAAAGGATACAAGGCAACCTTAAAAGTAATTTAACTAGATCTAAAAATTCTTCGGTGGCAACAAATCTTTTCCGATAAACAACATCCAAGCACTGAAAGTGATCGTACGAAAACTAAAACTGTTTCCATTAGTTATTGTCCAAAAAGTTCCAAATACCTTATTTAAGTTTCCCGTTTAAACCACCATCTATTCTCCCCTAGGGAGAGAGAGGAAGGGCAATAACGATTACGGATATGAAAAATTTTTACGAACATACGGCCAAGAGATCTAAGTAATGAGCAAGTTTATGGCTTTGAATGCGTTTAGTATTAAGCGTATGATTTTAGAAAATATCTCTTGTGGCTTTAATGCCCATACGATTCGAACCGCCAATCTAACAATCGCCCGATTGTTAGATTGGCGGTTCGAATCGTTCGAATCGAAAAGGTTTGCAAAGAATTTTATGATTTTATAGAGGGATATATTATCCATTGCAACAAGGAAGTCAGGACCAACAAACTATTCTTATAATATATGCTTAGGAAACAAAAGTCAGTGCAGTTTATATCTCTGCCCGTTCCCTCAAACGCAACAACTGCTCGCGTGATGCCATATTTTGTTCAAGTCACTAGTAATTTTCTCTATTTCCACAAAAGTGTCGCGACGCGTAATTTCGAAATTCGTATTGTGCATATTATATTTTTATCGAGGTGTTTGTTTGCCGGCTCCTGCATTCAATATAAAAATTCCCGGCAAAAAATTACTGAACAAGTATTTTCGGGAGAAAGACCCAACATTTTCTAGCATGACGCAAAGAGAATGGAAAATTCTTCTGTAAATTACAATAAAAATCTTATGAAATAACAAGGACATCAGAGAAATTGTAGCAGCTATATTGGAGCAATTTGGTAATGAGTTCACAAATTATATTTCTTGTTATTTAGATGAGTTATGAATATCGATGATTTTTCCATTTTATTTTTTCGCATGTAAATCACATCGTTTTGTACAATGTGATTTACATGCGAAAAACCCCATTACAATATGCATAACCAGATACGTCATATATTATGTATTCCAGACATACGTATGATGTGTACCTATTATTGCACTCATACACTTTTATATATTTTGCTGTCCCAGTGGTGTATCAGTTTCCATGTTGCTAATTACAATCTTCCTATGGACAAAATCACATAAAATCCAGTCTTATAAATTCCTCAAGATTTACCGCCAAAATAAGGCACGTTTATTCCACGGTATAACCGAGAAACATGATTTACAAGACAAAAATAGTACATGCCAATATCAAATTTATTGATCCATATTTCGAGTATCGAGCGAATACCAACTGGGACTTCGCTTTGGGCGAAGCAGCTGCCACAAAGAACATCATTTACATAATTTCTATTACACTGACATTTGTCTCGAATGCAATTTTCTTGGAAAGATATGAAACTCAGAGCGTAGCCAACCCTTTCTAACATAAACGAAAATGTAGCATGAAAAGAGACAGCAAATTAATTCAGTCCAAGCGCGGGTTGACTACATATTTATGTAAATTATAGGAATTATTCGTGGCAAGTTTGTGTTGACTATATTATTAGAAATAGAATACAAGACATGTGCTTCTTCATTAAAAATCAATTATGCTTTTCAATCATTTTATACTTTATTATTAATTATTAATTAAAACCCTAGACTTATTACAGATTATGCAAAATACTTAAGCAAATCCTGAATTTTGTATTCGCTCTAAGTCCTTACTAACAAATTAATGAATGTCCCTTGAAACTAGATCACTCCTAGAACATACGTCAAGACAAGTCCAAAGTCCACGCTGGCCACCAAACTTGAAGCAGATAAGAAACTGACAAGGACTCAGTTATCTCTACCGACTAGTACAACAGCGGTTGACATCGTAAATATCTCGTTCCCTCTCGACTTCGCGCTACAGTGCTGCAATAATCAACAAAGCTAGTTAGCGGCAGAGTAATCTAAGATAGTATTTGATTTGTTTAACATTTCAGCTTTATTTTTTGAGATATGTAAACACAATCTTAGCAGTGTTGAGTTTCTAAATGGCACCCGTTTTAGCGATTATATACCTCCTCTTGTTTGTACGTTTTATAGTTAACGAACACACAAATTATGAGATTTCGACATTACAGAAAAAGGTTTTTGTAATAGTTTGGATCACCAAACATATTTCTTTAGCAATATCTATTTACCTTTATGCTGACTTACATTATCTTTTATTTCATTTATTTTCGCAATTTTTTTTCCGCAATTTCTTGTTTTGGATCAATTTGTACATAGTGATTGAGAGAGTACCGTAGATTAAATGCTTGTAAAGTCTCCTAGCCCAAGATTTATTCAGTATTTTCTTTTAATATAAAATACCTAATATCCTTCAAAAACATTCATGATACATTGGTTTTTGCGCACATCCGGTAAAGCTCTTATGGTTATTACTTTGTTCTCACAGTTGAGTTGCAATACATGAAAAATTACCCTCTGTCGTGTCTCGGAGAGCACGTGAACTCGATAGCAGGAGTGAAACCTTTCTCTTGGTAATATAAACTAACACAGAAAGTTATGTTTACCTAATCATATTAAAGCTCAACTGACCAGCAATAATAATTTCCTTCTCTTATAATACTTGTAAAACAGAGATAGCATCTACTCAATAATTGTCTCATGTAAATCAGCCATTACTACAAATTCTGAACAATTTTCACCAGGCTCATAAAACCTTCAGGACTTAATTAAGTCAACCATTATTCAATGGCAATATGGAACAGTATTAATTGATACACATGCGACGCATTGAAGGTACAAATTGATTAATATCCTAAGAATACTATTCATTATGAAAATTGAATTAATTTACTGAAGATATTTGATGACCCGATACCTATCGATTAGTGCTTACGGCATAACTACTAATAAATTAATGATAATAACAACCGATTGTGAAAATATATACACAGGGTAGTAGGTATCAAGAACATTCTATGTATGTTTCTTTTAAGTTACATACATCATATCTTTTAATTTGACATTTACCACATTGTGACCTAAGTGAATAAATTTTATTTTATTCACTTAGGTCATTTTTATTTTATCTCCTTTCTTTGGTTTTGATTATAAAAAATCATTACAAACAAAATTTTCGAAACAAATATTCATTCTCGGCAAAAGTTCACCGATATTCTCTCGCATCAAAAGTATCTCTTTATTAAATTATTTAAATGCAAGTTCTGAAACTCAATACAAAAGTCTGGAGCCCAGTAAGTTTTCCAATCGCTATCATCGTTTGGGATCAATTCAATATTTGTATTATACGTTTTTCTTTCTTTTTTAAAATTATTTCTGCCGAACAAATTGACTCCATGCTGCCTGATGTTAAGCAGTCAGTGAAGTCCCATAGTGATGGCCATCATCCCAGCAGCCAGCATGGCATTATGGCATGATGGCCCTCACCTTGACGGCCTTGAGAAAAGCTTTTTCACGCCCCGCTTAAAGGACCCAGGATCATAAGTGGAGGGAAACACGTGGGCTGGTAAAGAGTTCCACATCTTAATGGTACGGCAGAGATAAGAAGCGCCGAACCGTTTGGTGCGTGACGGTATCTGTTCTACCGTGTAAGAATGACACCTTAACCCAGCACGTGTCGTTCGGGATAGGAAAGGAGAGGGTGGGATTAGTTGAAAGAGCTCTTCGGAGCTCTCACCGTGATAGATGCGATAGAAGACAGCCATTGAGGCCAGGTCTCTGCGTAATTGCAGTGATTCAAGAGTATTAGTGGCCTCTGGATCCCCAATGATACGGACAGCACGCCGCTGCAACCTATCAAGGGCGTCCAATAAGTACTGAGCGGAGCCATTCCAAAGGTGAGGGCAGTATTCCACGCAGGAGCGAACCTGGGTCTTGTATAACAGACACAACTGCTCCGGCGTGAAAAACCTCCTCACCTTGTTCAGGACTCCGAGTTTCCGAGATGCGGATTTGATGAAACCCTCGATGTAGTTCCTCTGGTTGAGATTTTTGCGTATGTCCATACATACGCAAAAATTTCAATGAGATTGAGGCTGTCTTGAATCGGTAGTTGAGTGTGCAGAAGAGAGGCATGGGGAAAGAATGGAGATACCTTGGCTGAGAATGCGCACACCTGTGTTTTCTTGGCGGTGAATTCAACCAGGTTCTCATCACCCCAATGCGAGATGCAATTCAGAACCCAGTCAAGCTCAGCAACAAGTGTTCGCCTATACTCCTCAGTATCGGCTTGCTTAGCCGCAGGGTGTCCGAGATATCACCCATATACAGTACTGTCATCTGCATAGCAATGTATGCCCCCAAAAGTGAGCATATCTTTGATATGCAGAAGAAAAAGCGTGGGCGATAACACGGACCCTTGAGGCACACCAGCATTCACCTGGAGAAACTTCGATGACTCACCGTCACAAAGGACTCGTATACGGCGCTCATGCAGGAAGCTGGCAACCCAGTTGCACAATCGAGGCGGCAAGCCGTAGGCTGGAAGCTTGGAAAGAAGCGCACGACGCCAGACTCTTTCGAAGGCTTTGGAGATGTCGAGACTAATAACCAACGACTCCCCATGCCTGTCCATCGCCTCACCCCAAAGATGTGTGACATACGCTAGAAGATCACCCGTTGATCGTTGCGGTCTGAAGCCATACTGACGATCACTGATGAGAGAGTGATCTTCTAGGTAGCGAACGAGTTGGTTGTTGATTAATCGTTCAAACACCTTGCAGAGGATAGGGGTGATAGCAATGGGTTGATAGTTGCTCGGATCAGAACGATCCCCTTTCTTGGGAATCGGTTGTACGTTCGCCTCTTTCCAAGCCTGCGGCACTACGCCAGAGGCATATGATAGGCGATATAGGCGTGTAAGCATTGGAGACAACTCGGCTGTGCATTTCCTAAGCACAACCGCTGGAATTCCGTCAGGTCCACTGGCTTTCCGGACATCGAGAGATCGCAGTGTCGCGCAAACATCGCATTGCCTGATTTTAATATCAGGCATGGAGTGGCTGCAGTAGGGAATCAAAGGCGGCTGCGCACTACGATCATCGATTTTGAAGTTGGCCGCAAAGAGATTGACAAGCAGGTCAACTTTATCTTGCGGCCCATGGGCCAGTGATCCATCAGGGCATCGCAACGGCGGCAATGAAGGCTGGCAGAAATTTGATTGCACGGCTTTGGCCAATCGCCAGTATCCCCGGCTGCCCATGGGGTGCGACAAGAGTTCTTGACCAAACCGTGCAATGCGCTGGGCATCCGCTCTTATGTTTGCCCTCTTGCAGACCCTGCTGGCTCTATTATAGGCTGCCTTGATGAGATGGACATTCGGATCACGACGAGACCGAGCGCTGATCCAAGCGCGGTAAGCCGACTGTTTTTATTTAACAGCATCGGTGCACTCGCGATCAAACCAGGGGCGTACTCCGCTGCTGCTGGAGACGTCAGTGGATGGAATATAATATTCCATACCCAAGATGATTTCCCCAGCAACAGCAGACGCACTCTCCGACAGATCCCTCCCACCAAAGCAGCGTTGAGACCACGGGATAGACGCATAATAGTCTCGCAGGCCATCCCAATCCGCTGACGAGTAGTGCCACAAGCGTCGCTTTGCCTTCACTGGTTGTGGAGGTGAAGCAAATGGCACTGTAGTGCGAACCAGACAGTGGTCGGAGGAACCCAAAGGGGCTTGTACCGTCACACTGTACTGGGCCGGGTTACTCGTCAGCACAAGGTCTAACAACGAGTGCGCTTGACCCGATATATCTGGTGTCCTGGTGGGCTGGAATACCAGTTGAGTAAGGTCATGCGTGAGAGCGAATGCGTGAGCAGCTCATCCCGCGTGGTCCGTTTTGGAAGAGCCCAGCCAGGTCTCATGGTGGGCATTGAAATCTCCCAAAAAGACCAACTCGGCGGTCGGGAACTGCTCCTGCGCATTATCTGCTGCCTGACTTAAGTAGTCAAACAGTCGACTTGTCTCGGCATCTCCGGTATAGGAACGGTAAAGGCACACGTAAATCCGGGCCAATGAACCCAGACTTATGTGTACCCACAGGACAGAAAAGGACGGGTCCTCTAGGCAGCGTAGACATCGACAGCAAATATCCGCTCTGACGAACAAGCATACCCCGGCTTTTGCGTGGAAGTTATCCTCCAGTGCATAACCGGGATAATGCAAAAAAGTCGTGTCGTCAGGACGGCCTATTTGAGTCTCGGTCAAGAAAAGCATGGCCAGTCGGGTCGTCTTGAGATGATGGTGGATGGTTTTGAGGTTTGAATGGAGTCCGCGGATGTCAGCGGACTCCACCTCAAAAGGTGAGTTGGTGGGGAACGAAGACGCCGCTGTTTGACCGGAACCATTTCTTGGAGCTGCCATAGAAGAAGAAAAGGGGGCGTGAAAAGAGGAGGCAGTCAACGCAGCAGCGCGTGACAAAGCGCAGAGTATTGTATTACCATTATACTGTGACGTATAGCGGTGGCCGACCCGCAGGACGGAAGGGCCCCCGTACCCTCCCGGAAGTAGTCGCCGGGTCCCACCGTCCGGTCACCAATCGGCACGACGAGCCACCCCGAGATTATGCGCGGCCTGGTGGGGCAGCCTTCCGAGATGGTTAGTCCCAGTTGGGCCCCTATACTATGCCGCGGGCGGCCAGCGGCACCACCGTTTCTACGGGTCTCCCTGGCTGACGGGTCGACCCACCCTACCCATACAATGACTCCACGGATACTCTAATGGTCCCACGTATGCTGCGGTAACCGCCCCTCAGCTAATCCTCCTCATCCTCTCCTCCTCTCCCATATGGGCAATAAAGAGAGGATGGGGAGGGCCTCCGGCTCGCCCACTCACCGAACGAAACGCAACAGCATAGAACATACTATTACTTTACGTCGATCTTCTGTGGGAGGGTGGTACTGCCCAGGTCGAGCCGGCTCATTCGTGCTGTAAACAGCCTGGCCCTACCACCTAGAAAACCGCTTAAACTTATAAGGAGTTGGAAGAAGATTATACAATAAATAGAAACTATTTATCATTATGTAACTTTTATTGAAACTCTTCTTCTACTTTTTATTCGAGTGTGCATACGATTTTACAAATAAATGTAAAAAATACATTTAACCAAGATGGCGTAGAGCTCTGGATGAAAATTACTGTTAAGCACGGACAAATGTGTGTTCATTGTGTCCGTTAGTTGTATGTTTGTAAAGTTCACCGCGACACAGGATTTATTCCTAGTGCGTGAGTTGTCATTTTAAATAAAATAAAAAAAAACACTCATACATATACTCATGCCTTTTTCCCGTCGAGATAGTTTGACACAACAGAATTACCACTTGCTTCTATCCTTACAAACCTCACGCGTTTCCTCTACATTAATTACTCTTTTCATACATACTAACCGGTTTCAGGTATTTCGGACCTTGCTGTTTTTTAGGACGTTCCCAATTTGGTCGACGCATGTCCGACCGTCCAAGTTTTACATGCAACAACATCGTTTAAACTGGAGTGTAACAGCTTAATAATATTCTGGGAGTAAGGTGAGGTAATGAAGCACTGAGAGTCCAAATGTGCCTGATCTTTGGAAATTCGATTCGAAGCTAAAAGCTTAAATTTGCGAGTGTGTGTGTATACAGACACAACTACGTATACGGACACAGCAGAAACGAAATATGTCTTGTCTCAGCACAGTCAGTTATCGTAGAAAAAGCGAAATTTCTGTCAAAATAAAAGCAGATGAAATGAAGTGAAGATTAACTATCTATGCAATTTTTATACGAGATGTCAATGAGCCAACTGTTTAAAGTACGCAATCGGGTACTATGTTAATATGGAAACGTTACAGAATTTCTTACATTTTGTCTTTCTTCAGATGAATAAAATGTCATAATTCAGTGAAGAATGCGTACATAATTCGATATAAGATGCAAAAACAGTGTTAAGAATAAGCTGTCAAATTTATGATGCATGAAATATAATACAAAAGTAATCAAGACGTTTAGCCGCCACGCTTTAAAAACTCAGCGTTGGCAAAACATGTTCCAACAAGAAAGTGAGAAAGTACAAACGATTAAGTTAAATGGTGATTTTTACACCGAGCCGAAGTTAAGCGGTCGTGTTCTGAACGTGCCTAAGTTGGTCGGTCATTTCCACACTGTGTCGGCACCTCAGCAACATATGTTGTTGAAACCAGAACGTCTTATTAGAACATGTTTTGAGAAATCGACACCTCCTATGTATAACATCGTAACTGACAAAATGACGAAAATGACATCTTTAGATTTTCATTTACCTTGTATCGTCGACTATCGTTTGATCTAATAAAAACAATATTATTTACAATAGAACCCAAGATATGAAGACTGCATATAATCGTATCCTTATCTTTAGCGTAGTAATATATCGGATAGCGCAACTACGATACAGTACGCGGGGAGGGGGATACCTATGAGCTGCGCGAGCCAATGGTTAGTGTAAGTACCGATAGAATACGCGGGAGAATGGATGTTCGTGGTTGCATTAAAAGAAACGGTTTTATTTATGTTATTTAATGGACAAATAAGATAGTCTAGCTATCAACTATGTCTTACAAGTGATTGATGCAGTAATTGAACCATTTTAGCAAAATTATTCGATTGATCTACAAAACCAAACATTAATAAATAATAATTTTATAATGAAGTGTGTACCATTAACTCTTGGTTCGACGTTACACCGAAACCGTAGGGTTCTAGGCGACTTGGAGAAGGAATGGACTGTATATAAAGGATGGCGGGTTTTAGTCGCCTAGGATTGGATAAGGGAAGAGGATGTGGAAAAGGATTGTGAGTGGGAATAGGATATTCTAATGATGAGGGGCACTTACCTTGTACGTCAGTTCTCCTTCCTTGCAAATGGCAGCCTCCTGGTGTTTTCGGGATGAAGCTGCTTGATTCACTCCACTACACAAATCACTTTCACTTGCGAGCGGTTTTGTATAAGCGGTAATAATTATAGCGGGAGCGGCGCGGTACGGTACGGTATGGCGGACACGTATATAGCGAATCGAAAGTTCTAGCCTGTTTCTCGCGTCGACGATCGCGGCGACCAATCCGCGAAAGGCGTGCCCCTTCTAGGGAATGGGAGACAGGGACGGAAACATGGTATCGCTCGCACTAGACAAGCAAGCGTGGAACGATTGACGTTGATGCGAAAAGTATGGCAGACAGCTAGGAAGAGAGGCATGGGGGTCTTTGAAGAGATTGCACGCAAGAATTTTCATGAGCGCCGCAATAGTTACAGGGCCCTGATGGGGAAGGCGCAGACCGACTTCTTTCGGGGACTTGCGGCCGACGGTAACCAGGACCCCTGGGGACTGGCCTACCGGGTGGCTAGTGGGCGGGCGAGACCGCCCCCAAACGTCATCAACGGCACCAAGTTCTCGGAAGGATTTGCCGGGGACGCGCGGACCGCCATGGGGGTCTTGGTCAAGGCACTCTGCCCAGACGACAACCCCAGCGCGGATAGCGCATATCACCGTAAGGTGCGCCTACTGGCTGCCTGCGCGCCCTCGGGTCGCGACGCGCCCCCCCCATCATTGAGTGTGGTGAGCACTATAGTCAGGGACCTACCCAACACGGCACCCGGCATCGATGGGATCACCGCCCGCATGGTAAAACATGTGTGGCTCGTAGCTTCCTCCGAGCTAACGCGTATTCTCGGACTTTGCGTTGAGGAGGGCACCTTTCCAGATACGTGGAAGGACGGCCGGCTCATTGTCCTGCCGAAAGGCAACGGCAAACCGCTGACCGATCCCAAAGCGTATCGCCCTATCACGCTCCTTTCGGTCCTAGGTAAGATCTTGGAACGGGTCATGCTCAAATGCGCACCTTCCATCTCGCGCAACATCTCGACCTGCCAGCACGGTTTCTCTCGGGGTCGCTCTACGTTATCTGCACTACAGTCCCTTCAGGACGTAGTTGCCTCCAGCCAGGCCAAATACGTTCAGGCATTGTTCCTGGACATCTCAGGCGCCTTCGACAACGCGTGGTGGCCCATGATCCTGCTGAAGGCGAAGCAAGGCGGGTGCCCGCCCAACATCTACCGGATGTTGGTCGGCTATTTCACCAACCGCCGGGCTGGTCTCTTCGTCGGCAGTGGGGTTGTGTGGAAGCCACTGACCATGGGCTGCCCGCAGGGCTCAGTCTTGGGACCCTCTCTGTGGAACCTACTCATGGACGATTTGTTTCGGTTACCATACCCAGACGGGGTTCAACTTGTCGCTTACGCCGATGATGTTACGATCCTCATTGAGTCTAAATCTCGCGCCGGCATCGAGGCTTCAGCCTCATGCGCCATGGACCTCATTAGCCAGTGGGGCCAGCGGAACCGGCTGGGCTTCTCCCCCTCAAAGTCATATTCTATGACATTGAAGGGGAAGATGCCTGGCCGCCCGCCGACCATCAGACTCAATGGGACCTCAGTCAAAAGCGTACAGTCGACAAGGGTTCTGGGTGTGGTGATCGACTCAAGCATGTCCTTCAGGGAACATGCAGAGTCCATAGGGGAACGTGCCGCAGCAGCATTCGGAAAGATGTCGCGAATATCCGCCTCCTCCTGGGGTGTGCGTTATAGGGCCCTCAAGGTCCTATATCGCGGCACCTATGCCGCGATACTGACGTACGCCGCGGGGTGTTGGTGGAGACGAACGACCACGTTCATGGTCAGAAGCGTGTTGTTGAGGACGCAAAGACCTGCGCTGATTTTGTTAACGAAGGCCTATAGGTCCGTTAGCACCGCGGCTCTCCCCGTATTAGCGGGAGTGCTACCAGCCGACCTCGAGGTAAGCCGGGCAGGCAGGATCGATGATTGCCGACACCTAGCCAGGGACGACTTTAGGGCCGAAAGCAGACAAATTTCGCAGGAGGCTGTTGCCGCATGGCAACAGAGATGGGAAGGTGAGGAGAAGGGTAGGGAGCTCTATCGGTTCTTCCCGGACGTGGCGGCTCGGCTCAAGTATACTTGGGTCGAGCCGGACTATCAAGTCTCGCAAATTCTGACTGGTCACGGATGTTTTAGGAAGAGATTGTGTGATATGAAGCTGTGTGAGGAAAGCGTGTGCTATTGCGGCGAAGAGGACGAATGCTTGGACCACATTTTGTGGCGGTGCCCCCTTTATGAGGACATTAGACGGAAGATGATGGATGGGATTATCAGTCCTGAGGGCCCTCCGTTCTACGCCGAGCTTGTGAACTCCGAGGCGAACTTCCGGCGGTTGAGAGACTTCGCGCATAACTGGCACAGGACGAGGAGAAGCCTCGAGGAGAAGGAAAGGACCCAGGCTGACGACCGAGCTGTTAACGTGACGACAGCTGTAATTACAGCGCCTAGCCTACTCGCATAGTAGAGCCGCCCCTGAATGGGGAGAGTGGCAAAGGGACGAAATTTGTAGGGAGCCTGCAACGGGCGCGCGAGAAAGAGCATACAGCAAGTACCGCGCGTCTCTCCCATGATTCGGTCCATATACCCATACGGGTGGTGGGACCATGAGGTGGAGGAGGGAATGACGTTGATGCGATTAGTTATAGATAGGAAGGTAGGTGGCGTTACCATAACACCCGGCCCTAAAGGGTTGCCTTTAAAAAAAATAGAATTGAACTTAGCTATGTTGGGTGTACTACCGCATAACCCACCAATAGGCTAAGACAGCGATATGACAATAAAATTAATCTAAATTAACTACAAATGCAATAATAGTGAAAACTACTAACTAAATACTTAAACTAAGAGGTAGATCCAACTTCAGGCTAGATCTCACTGAGTTGGAAGCGGACAGAAACGTACAACAGGGCGCCCGTAGCTCCCCTTAGCGGTTTTCACGGTAACAACGCGGGTTGTACCGTCCTTGGAAGTATGCAATTTCTCTACGATGGCTAACGGCCATGAAAGCGGCGGAGCATTATCATATATTGTGACGACCAACGTACCCTCCTGTATAGGGGATGCAGGACTATTCCACTTGGATCTAGCCTGAAGCTGGTGTAGATATTCCGCACGCCAGCGCCGCCAGAACGACTGCACGAGTTTATCCAGCAGAGTATGTCTCTGGATCAAGCTTGAAGAGTCTGCTTCAGGAGCCGGAAATGACGATAATGGCACTGTGTTCAGAAAATGTGCAGGGCTTAACGCAGATGGTTGGATGGGTAGTGGGGCAGCACTGTGTCTTGAACCTTGCGGAGCAACTGAGACAGCAGAAGGGCCGCGCACAACTCCAGTCTCGCAACCGAAATGGTTTTAACAGGCGAGACCTTAGACTTGGCACAAACTAACTGCACCGAGTAGTTAGATCCAATGCGGACTTGCAGATATACGACTCCGCCGTAAGCACGCTCGCTGGCGTCAGCGAAACCTATTAAGTTGATGGTACATCCATCTACCAACCCAAGATGACGCGGAATAGTAACTTGATTGAGCGCGGTAAGCTCAATACAAAACTGGCCCCAAGCGGCGACAATATGGTCAGGGGGTGTTTCATCCCACTCACACTTTGATAGCCAAAGCTCTTTGATCAAGAGCTTGGCGTACAAAATTGTGGGAGCCACAAAACCCATTATGTCCCAAAGTCGAGCCACTGTGGACAGCATAGTGCGTTTGGTGCACTTATCATCTGGTGGTGAGACGTCAAACCGAAAACTATCGCAGGATTTGTCCCAGCGTAAACCGAGAACCTTATGCGGTACAGACTTCTCAAACTCAATGTCTGGAGAAGCTTTATGAGAATCTGGTATGAGTGCGAGAACCTCCTTAGAGTTGCTTGTCCATTTGACAAGATCAATTTGGCCTCGCTTGAAAAGCTGAATAAGCTCTTCACAAAGTGAAATTGCTAGCGGAGCGGATATGACACTACAGGCAATGTCATCCATATACAAAGCGGAAGCATAGTATAGTATAGTGTAGCGTAGCTTAGCATAGCATAGCATAGCGTAGCATAGCGTAGCATAGCGTAGCATAGCGTAGCATAGCGTAGCATAGCGTAGCATAGCGTAGCATAGCGTAGCATAGCGTAGCATAGCGTAGCATAGCGTAGCATAGCGTAGCATAGCGTAGCATAGCGTAGCATAGCGTAGCATAGCGTAGCATAGCGTAGCATAGCGTAGCATAGCGTAGCATAGCGTAGCATAGCGTAGCATAGCGTAGCATAGCGTAGCATAGCGTAGCATAGCGTAGCATAGCGTAGCATAGCGTAGCATAGCGTAGCATAGCGTAGCATAGCGTAGCATAGCGTAGCATAGCGTAGCATAGCGTAGCATAGCGTAGCATAGCGTAGCATAGCGTAGCATAGCGTAGCATAGCGTAGCATAGCGTAGCATAGCGTAGCATAGCGTAGCATAGCGTAGCATAGCGTAGCATAGCGTAGCATAGCGTAGCATAGCGTAGCATAGCGTAGCATAGCGTAGCATAGCGTAGCATAGCGTAGCATAGCGTAGCATAGCGTAGCATAGCGTAGCATAGCGTAGCATAGCGTAGCATAGCGTAGCATAGCGTAGCATAGCGTAGCATAGCGTAGCATAGCGTAGCATAGCGTAGCATAGCGTAGCATAGCGTAGCATAGCGTAGCATAGCGTAGCATAGCGTAGCATAGCGTAGCATAGCGTAGCATAGCGTAGCATAGCGTAGCATAGCGTAGCATAGCGTAGCATAGCGTAGCATAGCGTAGCATAGCGTAGCATAGCGTAGCATAGCGTAGCATAGCGTAGCATAGCATAGCTTAGCATAGCGTAGCATAGCGTAGCATAGCGTAGCATAGCGTAGCATAGCGTAGCATAGTGTAGCATAGCATAGCATAGCATAGCATGGCATAGCATAGCATAGCGTAGCATAGCATAGCATAGCATAGCATAGCTAATTAGTGCTTTATCTTACATACAGTTTTAGCACCCACCTTGATCTCTTGAAGAACAGAACAACAACAACAAGACGTAATACAATGAGAAGTATGTAACGTAGGTACGGTACCCATAATCACATACCCAAATACCGTCTCAATAGCGGGCGGTAAATCATATCGCTCACTACCTACTATTTTAGTTAGTAGCAAGTGCGGAAATATTGAAGCTCCGATCAAAAGATCAACGCCTGCCGGATTCGCAAACTCCGCGTCTGCCAGCGGCAATGACTCGAGGTGAGTGAGCGATGCTACGTCCACATTAGCGTTCGGCAATGCGTCCATGATACGCTCCACGATAAGCGAAGAAATGTTAAAATCAATGTCTCCATCAAAACGCGAATGTATTTTAATATCTACGGAAGCCTTGCAATGTTTTTCTGAACCGCCGATCCCTCGGACTACTGAGTTCGTATTTTTAAAGTTATTCCACAATCCGAGGCGTTTGAACAACTCAGACGTTATTAAATTGGTCTGAGACGCGCTATCTAGCAGACAACGTACCATGTGCGGCGACCCATTAACATCATATACGATAACTTGCGCTGTCGCTAACAGAACAGTCTTAGACGCCATACATCGCGGCCTAGCACTGCTCTGATCACTACAAGCGCGCGAATGCCGTCCTCGCATGCGCGTCGCCCGCGCCATTGCGCGGGCGACTCGCACGCGACGTCGTACACAACGATACTTCGCCCTGAATCGTCTGAGGCGCAGTTATCGTAGCCTGCACCTGGACGTAAGTGTGTCAAGGTTAGCGGCTTGGCTTGACAACGGGTTACCTTTATCGAAGTGAAGCAGAGAATGATGTTTTTTATTGCATAAGCGACACTTTGTCTTACTAGAACAATAACTTGTTTTATGTTTTATGCTTAAGCAATTAATGCAAGGTTTGTTATCTTTTACGCATTTAAAACGAGCGGTTGGATTCAAATTATCGAAGGCGGGACACTTGTAGAAGTGGTCGTGCACTATATTACTGCACAGACACTTCTGTGAATTAATTTTATTAGATTCCGAGCATGTTACGTAAGATTGTGAATTGGACCGAGTTATTATTACTATTTCGCGATTTATTCAACCTTTGTTTGTTTCTGTTAGTGTTATACGGGCCAGGTGAACCAGATTGCGTATTATGAAATATTCGACACTGATCTTTGATGAACGAAATAAAACTATCTAGTGTAGGTATTTTATAATTGCGTTCCGACATCTCAAAAGCACGAATTGTATCAGTGTCAAACTTTTTTAAAGCGAGTTGAAGCAACATAAAGTCGGAAAGATCTTCTAATTTTAAGTTCCTAAGAGAATTAACCGCGGTTACGAAGTTATCAATAAACAGCTGGAAATTCGTGACAGACGCGTTGCCGGACAGTTTGAGATTTAAAGCTTGGTCAAAGTAAGTAGACGCTAGGACGCGCGTGTCTTGATATCTGTCAAGTAGCGACTGAAATATGACCTGATAATTCTCAGCACTGGGTGTGACACCTGCAAATATGGACTGGACCTTCGGTGACAGTTTACCTATTAAATAGAACAACCTGTCAGCATCTGTCAGAGAACCATTATCGTGCACTGTAGACTTAAAGCTCACATAGAATAACGGCCAATTTCGTATATCTCCGTCAAACGACATAATCTCGATTCGCGGTAATTTCGGCTTGCGGGCCGCGGCAACGGGCTCTGTTGAACATTTACTCTCCAATTGCGATTATATACGCTTAATAATACAATAAAGATCTTCGAATGAGGTGTACGCCTGATAGTTTGGTTTTTCATCAGGATTGATAGAAAGTAATCTTGCGTTATAATCGTCTAACAACTTATGAAAATCGGTTCGAATTCGCTATTACTGTCAGTAATAAAGGCGGTTTTTGAACGCTCGTATATGTTTCGAATGCGCTCAAATAAAATATTGCGTTTTGCTTCTAAGTTTGTCATCTCTTTGTCTTCCGACACGCGTGACTTCTTTTGTTGTGACATGCTTACGTAAGTATAAGCTAAATGAGACCGAAATAAAATAAGAATATCTAATGTACCTATTATTTTACCTAAGAAGGTTAAGTAGGCAACACTTTAGAGCTGTGGAATTAAAAGTTGCTCGAAATATGAGATTTACAAGACAACTATGATAGTTCCAGAAATAATAATTGAGTAAGTAGGTAGCTACATAAAAGTTTACCTACTGATGCGGGCGGAAACAACCATGTGACGGTTATGTGAATAGATTAGGAGTATAGCTAGGTGCTATAACTGCCTAGGTATAGCGATATAACGTATAAAAACGTAAATGAATCCGACTCGTATGGATCAAAAAATGGTTCGGCGTTACACCGAAACCGTAGGGTTCTAGGCGACTTGGAGAAGGAATGGACTGTATATAAAGGATGGCGGGTTTTAGTCGCCTAGGATTGGATAAGGGAAGAGGATGTGGAAAAGGATTGTGAGTGGGTATAGGATATTCTAATGATGAGGGGCACTTACCTTGTACGTCAGTTCTCCTTCCTTGCAAATGGCAGCCTCCTGGTGTTTTCGGGATGAAGCTGCTTGATTCACTCCACTACACAAATCACTTTCACTTGCGAGCGGTTTTGTATAAGCGGTAATAATTATAGCGGGAGCGGCGCGGTACGGTACGGTATGGCGGACACGTATTTAGTGAATCGAAAGTTCTAGCCTGTTTCTCGCGTCGACGATCGCGGCGACCTATCCGCGAAAGGCGTGCCCCTTCTAGGGAATGGGAGACAGGGACGGAAACATGGTATCGCTCGCACTAGACAAGCAAGCGTGGAACGATTGACGTTGATGTGATTAGTTATAGATAGGAAGGTAGATGGCGCTACCAAACTCTTTTGTGGTCGTTGTACGAACGTGCAAAAGGTAAGTGGAAATTTTAAAATATTAATTACAAATCAACAAAACAAATGTCTGAAATAACATAATACCCACAGTAAAATCTCGTATCTAGGACTTACTATTTAATTAATTGATTTTAGATACTTTTCAGCTATCGTAAGTAATGACTTACGATATTTTACTATTGTCAAAATGTAAATTATTTTTGTGTATTTGGACTGTGCATAGGGTTCCCACCAAGAACTTAGGGTCCCAAGCCAACCTCACCTGCAAGTGGTGAACCTGCCGATCAACGGACGAGGCTCTGGCAAACAAAATGTCCCAATAAGCGGCAATAGGCTCGCCACCTATAACGTGGGATCAAAACACTGGCGAAAAGTGGGCGTTTAATATGCCTCTGCCTACCCCTTCGGGGAAACAGGCGTGAGTCTATGTATGTATGTGTATTTGGACTTACGGTTATTTACACCGGATTTTGTTAGTCTTTTTATATCCTAAGTTATACTTAAGATATTTTACATCGTAACAAAACATAAGTTACTATAGTATTTGCTTGAAAAAAACCTCAATAATTGATTAATTTTGTTTTTGTTTTACAAAATCATTGACCCCTTTAACGGAGATATTGATGATATAAAGGGAACGGTGGACATTTTAACTGATTCCGAAGAAACACGCCATAGTATAAGCTCCCCCCTGTCATAGTAAGTAACAGTGTATTGGAATAATAATGGCATGTCTCTAACATTTATACCCTAACTTTTAAGGTTCAAGTCAATTTCAAAGATAATTTTAAATTTAACTTAATTTAAAATTATAAGTAGTAAAAAATACTATACCATTTATACAAAATAACGTCAATGTTACTTTTTTTCTCTCTCTCCCTCTTTTCTATCTATGTATCCATCCCTCTGTATAGCTAAACATCTCAAACACTGTATAGGCTATAAATGTCATGTTGTGGATCTTATAATCTTACTTTTTTTCTTTCTTTTGGACCTCAGTGAAGATTCTCTGTTAACTGCTGCGAATCTAATACGCCATTCATTCATTGCACAATAAATCATCTAAATCTTGATTACGTAAACCACTTTTGTCCTTGGCTTGTCGAAACAGTTATATTTTCACTACAACTCTCTCAGTTTTCACTGATTTAGTTGATACTCAGCTATCGAACACACCCTTTTCTTCTTTCTCAGAAGCGACACCACAGACTTCCAGGAATAGGAACACTAAATCCAGGAAAGACAAATATCGGACAGCAAACGGAAAATGCTATGGGTTTATGAGTAACGATGGTGCTGTAAGGCATTGTAGCACACTAAATAGTTTCTTGAAACTTAGTAATGGATTTTCAATAAGTTTAGGCATTTAGGGTACCGTGAAAAGCATAATGTAATGTGTGTAGGATATAATTATATGCGATCATATAAAATGCTTTGAGCTAGTAAAATCTCATTAGACTCGCCAAATAAATCTGAAGATCCTTATCATCCTTTTGGCGTTATCCCAGTTAAAACCCGGTGTATGCTTTGTAGTCTAACCAGATTTGACTGAATATTAGCTTACACATAGAGTGACTGCCTGTCTGACATCCCCGCAGCCCAAATGGCAGCTTTATTCTATGGTTTAATTTAGACTAGTGTCAGATTATTCATAGGTACTGAGTCCCTAAAATGACTGGCAAAGATCTTCATAACAGCCGTGATCGATGGCTTAATGTGCTCGCCGAGGCACGGGGCAAATGCTAATTTTCAATTCAATACGCACATCATTCTGAAAAGACATTGGTGCGTGCCGTGAATTCGAACCCGATATCCTCTGCATGGCAGACTGTTGGCATCTCCACTCGCTGCATTTTCCGCTAGGCTATTGCTTTACGTCATCGAAGCGTCTACTAGGAGATAACGTATACCTTATATTGTTGCGCTCTGTGCAAGTAGGCAGGCAAGCAAATAAATAATTATTTGAAGAACATGTGCAAGTCTCAAATCATTCTCTGTTCTCACCATGATTTTTTTAACTTCCACCGGAAACTAGCAACTGTGATAGTATTCCAAACAAAAAATCCAATAAAATTCAGAGAAAGTTTCAATAACATTATATTCCTAGTAGTGATTGCTCTTAAAATGAATGACACAAGAAAATAAATCTTATAATAAAAATCTCATATCACGTTCGTAAAACTACTGTTATAATGAAAGGCAATTCCATTGATTAGTATTTTGAGTTCTTTTTCTGAAAGGAATATTTATTTGGACTGATTTGATTATGAAATATGAAGATATATTCTTTCATGTTTTCCCTTTAATATCATGATGATTGTAACTTTCGACACATTTTTATATTATTAGTTCTAATGTGAGTTATCTTATATACAACATACATTACTTAATTCTAGATTGCAGTCAACGTAAAAGATAGTAAGTAACACATACAATTAAAATACGGCTGATATTTTCAAAGTAGAAAATCGTATGTGACTTTTAAGGAATTCTAACAAAAATAACAAGAAATCTTACTAAAGGTCATAAACTAAGCCTAAAAATATGTCATTATGCCAATTTTGATTCTTAAATTAGCTTATTTGACTTCACAAACATCAATAATTTGCTTCCGTACCATTCAATGGCGATACTATAAAGTTGATAAAATGCAGTTACCATATTGTACGTAGGAGGTGTCGAAATACAAATAGAAATGAAGTGGACTTACATGAATTGATACAGCGAGATTTGAAGCCAAACTTTTTATATGAAAAATTTAATTATCTACACTTGTATTGAGTTTATTCTAAACTACAAAGTTATAAACGCTATTAGTATATAAGTTTATTTTATATAGTAAAATGTTTTAGTTCGAGTGTAATATCCTGTTTTTATGTTTATACATTAGTACCAATCGGACGACCAGACCAGTTGACAATCCATCCATACGCACGAAACGCTTTGTTTCCTCATTTATTATGTATACTGCAAAGGTATGGAACTCCTTGCCTGAGTCTGTGTTTCCTGATGATTACAATCTGGGTGTTTTCAAGTCGCGCGTGAATAGGTATCTTCTAGGCAAGCGTGCTCCATCTTTGACCGTATCATGGCTTAACATCAGGCGAGATCGCGGTCAAACGTTGGCTTATGAAAATTAAAAAAAAAATGTGATGCTGACTTTGTAACGACCAACTGTGTAAAAGTTGGGTTAGCAGAATACCAACATAATTCAATGTACGTTTAATGTTACTTTCAACGTGAAATCCAACCTTTATGTACTCGCATGCATTAGAAGACACTATTCTTGAATGTGGAGATTTTCTAAATAAAATCTAAAGCAGAAGTAAGTACCAATATCTGTTATTTTTTTTATAGTAATAAGTGGCAAACGGGCAGACGGATCGCCTGATGGTAAGCAATTAACCACCGCCCATGGACACAAGCAACACCATAGGAGTCACAAGTGCGTTGCCACCCCTTAGGGGTTGGGAAAAGTTATAGGATAAGGAGTGGGATGAGGAAGAAGGAATAGGGGATAGGACCTCCGGCAATCTCACTCACCGAACGAAACGCAACAGTATGTACTGTTACTTTACGTCGATTATCTGTGAGATGGTAGTACGTCCCCGGTCGAGCCGGCCCATTCATGCTGAAATCAGCAAGGCTCTACTACCGTTTAATGATCTAAGGCAAAAATATGACCCTGTTACTGTTGGACGAATGTTTTATCACTTTTCTCTTGACTTTGAATTGAATTTATTAACAAAGGCCGTTAACAGTCTAGAAGTGAGCTAAGCAAAATCATAGCCATTTTCTTCCGTCGGCCTCCCCTTGCGTCGAACAATTTTCAACTAACGATTCTGATTACTGCAGCCCTACATTAAGAATCGGAACACAATTGACCGAGAAAACTAGCTTAGGGAGTCATGTTGATTTTTCAATCATCATCATCCTCCTAGTCAGACTAGTAAGCAGACCCTCTTAGCTGTTTTACAGAGCGAGTGCCTGCCTGACTCTGTAACCCTGAGGTTTAGTGATATTCCATGCTCTAGTCTAGTGTCAGTTTATTCAGAGGTCCTGACTCCATGTGACTGTTAAAGATCGTCGTGAAAGCTGAGAACGACGGCTTCACGTGCTGTCCAAGGTAAGGAGCAAGAGATAATTATCAATTCAATACTATACATAACCCCGAAAATTCAGTGTTGCGCGCTGTGGATTTGAACTTGAAACCCTCTGTAAGCAGTCTGTTGTTATCTTCACTAGGCTATCACTATATCGACTTTAAAAAAAACTTTCAAGTTCACTCGGGTCTTCACTAAATTTTACGTGCACATAAACAAACTGCCTCTCTCGACGTTATAATATAATACAGAACATAAACAACACTATTTTATGCTATTTATGCGATACAAAACCTTTTCTCAGCGCATATTTCAACTTTATATCGCTTCTTCATCGGCTGTATAATGAAATTCCTGTCTATAAGCATCTTGGTGTACCATATTTCTTTTTTATGAAGACATACAACATTCTCGACCGTGCGTGAAAGAGCGACACTTGACGTATTGCAACACGCACTTGGATCTCACTGCCGAATCTTAATATATAAAATCCTTGCGTTACTGACTAACTGACAGACAAGTTACAGCCAAAACTATTGGGCACAGGAAGCTGAAACTTGGCATGTATGTTCCTAGGGGCCGTAGAGGTGCACTAAGAAGGGATCTCCCAAAATATCCACGGGATCGGTCAAAACAGATAAATTAAAAAAAATGTGCATGCGTAGCTGCTGGCGTCCTCTAGTATTATATATAGATCAAAGTGATTTTTTTATTGAATATCGGAGAGACACTTGCCTTAATGAAGCTGCAGTGCTGTGGATTCAAGATGGCTTAAATAATGTCCTGTTGGTGACGTGGTGTAAGTTTGTATCTACTGAATTTTTGTGAGACTTTACTTTCCGTCAGAATACAGCAGAAAGTTTGGAAAATGTATTAGGTAGACGGCAATACGTGACATGAATTGAAAATATGGAAATGAAAATGTTTTCCCGCACTATAATTGCAGTAAGTATATCATTTAAGACTTTCATATTATTACTGTTATCCCTCTCTCCCTCTTCCGCCGATTCTTTAGGCAATCGCTTTTGCAACACGAAAGGTCCTAAATTGGAAAAACCTTTTTCGGTTCTTACACGCAAAGCCGCAATATTAATCTAGTAGAGCCTGTCTCATCATCATGAACGTTTGCTGAGCGACTTGTAATTTAGCCCAAACTTATTTCTTTATCAAGTTCGAAATCCATACATTTTGGGATGATGTATTATAATTATTACCATTGAGAATTAAATTAGAAGACTGCCTCCGCGGTCCAGTGGATAGCGTATGCGACTGCTGATTGGAGGTCCCGTGTTCGATTCCCGGGTAGGGCAAAAGTGTTACTGGGTTTTTCCGAATTCTCAGTGGCAGCCCGGAGACTGATGATATGCCTGGTAACGGCAATAGGCTCGCTCCCTATTACGTGGGACCTCAAAATTCATGACGAAATGTGGGTGTAATGTTACACCTCTGCCTAGCCCTTCGGGGATACAGGCGCGAGTCTATATAAAAAAAAATTAATTTAAAAGAAAAGAATACATTTATTTCGCCATATGAAAGGGAAGGGACACAAAAAGTATTATAAAAAAAACACACATTCCCCTGTATGCGACGAAAAAGGACCTAATTCAGCATTATGCCTGGCCGAAGCTTGGCGCTGGTTTTCAATTAGGCCATGTTCGTGATGCAAACCAGTATAGGTAGGTACTTCGTCCAATAAACATATGTATATGTAAAATATACAAAACAATACAACAAGACAACAGGACAGGTCATGGCTACGCACTGAGACGCGTGGGGGGAAAGGTAGCGGTGTAAGAGGCAGCCGGAAGCGTTGCCTCCAACTTAATGAACTGAATCGTCAATAGACCCACAACCCACAGTGCGCATCCGCGACCACCACCATCTTGCAACACGATAAAATATTTTACTTACATAACATATCTTAATAGTAGGTATATCACGTGCTCGCAACTTACAACGACGATACTCGCATACACCGCACACACACGCACACACATATACACATACAGACACAAACAGACACACAAGCGCATGCATTCTCTGCGCATCTTTCCATTTTTAAATAAGAGACTCATTACTATTTACCATGTCTAGCCTCCGCTGTGCGTCAACAATATGACTTCGTAATCGATTTTTGAGTGCACCTATCGTACTGTTACGCGGGACCGGGAAAGTGTCTTTTTAAAAAAGGATATTTGAACTAGCTAAAATTATTTATTGGAACACGGTACACACACGTAATGTTAGATATAGTATAAACTGATTTAGAAATAGAACAAAGATTTAGGACTTGAGACTGGCACACTAAGGATATGGTAGAACTGTTCGCGTTAAATGATGGATGCAGACTGAGGTTGAAAGGGACTGAATGAATAAGGAAGGCAAAAGTGCTGACACGGAGATTAAGGCATTGGTAGGGATTTGTGATGAGTAGTATGGATAGGCAACTGTGTTAGCATTTTAGGGTTCAAGAGGCGTTTGTAACAGCCCCCCGATTTAGAGTAAACTTCACGGTAAAAATGAAGTTTACGGGAAAGGAAAGAAATAGCAAGGATTACGAGTTGCGAATACGAAGAGTAGGTGATGTTATAGTGGGATGATGAAGTTGAACTAACTTCATCATTTTCGGGTTCAGGGATAGGAGTTTCACCAGATTTTAAAATTTTCCTGAGTATGCCAGTTTTACAAATTAAGAAAATGGTACAAATTAAAACTAGAATTAGGATTACATAGATTGTGGAAGTATAGTACTTCTTATAGAGTACAATATGCGGTTTTTCAATAAATTCGTTTAATTCTTTTAGTAGTTTAGGATTTTCAAAAGCAATGGAATCTAGATTAACATTTTTCAACTTAACAGGAGGTAAGTTGGATACAATACTAGTATATTTATTGAAATTACAGCAGGAGTCGTTAAGGATATTTAATTTAGCGATTATAGGTTTTAATATAATATTAATATTATTCTTAGAGACTAGCCGTGTGTCTTTACAATAGGCGACACACCCTTGGGGTAAGTACAATAACCCGCTACCACTTATATCTAGGTCTACAATAGAGGTATTACATTCTATACTTAGCTTACTTTTATCGGACATGACAAGCAACCATTTGTTGTTTTGTAAATGTTGCCAAATGTTAACATTTCCAGTGAAAAACTTAGTGTTACATAATTCGGGAATTTTGGTAAGTACTTTAGTAATAATTTCTGTTTCACAGGATGAAGTTGCGACAGTAGAGTAGGATATCGGAGTGTTACATAGGTAATGTTCATGGTTTATCATTTTACAGTCATTCAGGTTATTAAGTTTACAATAAGTGGACTTATCTTTACTTATGCCTATATACTTGGTAGAAGGAACAATAGTAGTATAAGATACAGGGTTACGAGGTTCATAGGGTACTGGACAGGGTAAATTATGGTACAAGTGGAAATTAGCAGGATTGACTAATGGAATATCTAAGACGAAAACTATTTTGTTTTCGTTTTCATAACAAGATATAGAAAATACATTTATAATTGTTTGTATATTACTTAGGCTTAGAAGGACTGGAAGGCGTTTAGAATTTGGTATGAATCTATATTTATTAATCAACTCAGTATAGAGTTCTTGAGGCGTTAGAATAGAAGGGTAAAGTTTGTTTGATTTACTAAACATTATTGAGCTTATAATATCTTCAACTTTGAAGGATAGTGTTAAGAGATTATTCTCTATCATGGAAATTAATTCTAGGATACGTGATCTTATTCCTAATTCTCTGGCGATAAAAGTTAGATTTTTAATGTCTTGGTTAAGACCGTCGATGGCGACATTTAATTCATGCTCGTTATGATTTATAGTATAAATGGTTTCGTTAAAAGATTTGAGGGTTGAGGTAGTAATGAGGATATTCTGTTCTACTAATGACGCTAGTTTCTTTTGATCGGACTCAACTTCTTGGATGGCATTATTATACCGGATAGCGTCATCTTCGTCCATGGTTCCGAATAACTTTTTCGAAATAGATCCTATAATAGATAGGGGTGCGCCTCTCCGAGATTGGTGAGGGACATGGTAAAGGATAGATTCAATGTTACGATATAGGTCTTCAAAGCGAGTAATTAGGGGTTGAAAGAGATTGAAACATTCTACGTTATTTAATGCATTATCATTTTCACAAAGTGATTTAGAAATGTTGAGAATATAGTATAAATTATCTATATGTGGGAACAGGTAAGATATGTCTACTGGTATAACTACGCTAAGGTAACTATCAACTAAATTTAACGATCCTAAGGGGTCGAAATATATTCCTGAACTCTTTGCCAGGGGTTCGACGAATTCTTTACCCGTTGAAGGGTTGCTGTAAGAGAATAGAATAATGATATAGTGAACTAATCTTCAGTATTAAATCTAGAAGCGAGTTTCACCTCATCATAGTGATAGGTGACGTGCCTTCGGTTTATTAGAAGGGTAAGTGTATTTCTGCCGTTTATCTTCACGACTTTGTAAGGGCCTTTCCACACTGGCGATGAACAGAGGTATTATAGGCTAACATTGCCGTGAAGACGAATTTGTGCCAATCGGTATGGTTCTCATTAAGTTAGGATTTGAGGTACTCCTTAAGGGTAGAATGACTACGCTCTACGGCGCCTTGAGTTTTAGGATGATACGGGGATGACCATATTTGTTTGATTTTGAGAAATTCGCAGGTTCTCTTGAACATCTCTGCGGTAAAGTTAGTACCTTGGTCGGTTAGGATAGTTTTAGGGATGCCGAATAGAGAAATAAAGTGTACTAGGCACTCGCATGTGTCTTCTGAGGTAGCATTAGCGATAGGATAGGCAAATGAGAATTTAGTAAGGTCATCTTGCATAGTGAGTATGAATTTTAATTGTTTTAACCCCGCTTCTGGCAGAGGGCCTACGAGATCCATGCTCAAAGGGTTTGGTAGAAGTGGTAGTTATTTGCATAGGAGCTCTATTAGTTTGTCTGAGGGCTTTATTGCTTTGACACAGTGTGCAGTTTTTTATATAGGTCTCGATATCTGAACGCATGTTTTTCCAGTAGTCATCATCCTCTTAGCGTTATCCCAGTTTCAATCTGGGGTCCGCTTACTAGTCTAACCGGATTTGGCTGAATATTAGCTTTTCCACAGAGCGACTGCCTGTCAGATCTCCGCAACCCGAAGGGATAGCGATATTCCATGGTTTAGACTAGTGTCAGATTATTTAGTTAGAAGGTACTGACGCCCTGCAACGACTGTCAAAGATCTTCATGACAACCGGGACCTACGGCTTAACGTGCTCTCCGAGGCACGGGACAAGCGATAATTAACAATTCAATACGCATATAACTCCGAAAAGTCATTGGTGCGCGCCGTGGATTCGAACCCGATACCCTCTGCATGGCAGTCTGTTGGTATCTCCACTAGGCTATCGCTGCCTTCTATGTTTTTCCATTAGTATTTTTCCTTAATTCGATTTAGCATTCGGGCTGTGCCAAGATGACCTGCAATAGGGATATCGTGGTTTTCACGAAGGATTTTAGGTATTTCTGAGAGGGTTGAAAATATGAGAGTATTGTGATAGACGTTGATGCTTATGTTAGTGTTATTAAAGATGTAGCAGAACATATTGTATATTCTTGACCAAATATGTTTATCAAAAGGGTCGCGGAAATCAGTGCTAGCTATTTCTAAGCTTTCGTTGGTTAGAGATAAGGATATAGCAAGGAATTGATTTTTAAGATAGATTAGGCTTTTATAAATAGATTCATAGGAACGAGATAAATAGATTCATAAGATAGATTAGGCTTTTATAAATAGATACTTTGGTAAATAGAAAGTATATAGTGGATCCTTTGTGCTCAAAGGATATAAACGTATATAGGGTTCTTTCCCTATTTAGGAATTCGCTAGGATCTGGGACGTTGCTTAGGATTTCTTCGATATACGGGTTAGAAGTATCAAGGTCGATTGAGGTAGGAATAACGATGTGTTTGCTAGGAGTTTTAAGAATACTTTCGTTAAATTCAAGGATTTTAGTATTACTATTAAATTGTTTTTCTGAGATGATTTTCAGGAATTTGCTGTAGTTTTCTTTGCGTAGAAATTCGCATTTGTCAGGCTGGAGTTTGAGGTTATGTTTACGTAATCTTTCGAAGATTTTAGAGAGCTTTTCGCAGTGATTAGGGAGGTCGTGTGAATAGATAACAATATCGTCGAGGTAAATGTAGCAGTGAATGTCTTGAAAGCCGGCTAGGGCTGTGTTCATGAGACGTTGGAAAGTCGCGGGAGCATTTTTAAGTCCGAACGGCATGCGTTTGAACTCGAAATGTCCTTGCGGAACGGTGAATGCAGTTTTAGGAGCGTCTTTTTTGATATGGAAATTTGATGAAAACCAGAACATAGATCGAGAGTGGAAAAGTATTTACTTTGACCTAATTGGTCTAGGATTTCGTGAATTTGTGGAATTGGGTAACTTTCCCCGATGGTAATATCGTTAAGCTTTCTGTAGTCTATAACGATGCGCCATTTCCTTTGGCCGGAAGAGTCAATTTTCTTTGGGACTACCCATATAGGGAATGACCATGGAGAAGTAGAAGGTTGGATAATGTCTTGAGATAGCATTGGAGATTTGGGTTTCAACTTCCTTTTTTGTGGATTTCTGGGAATCTGTAGGATTTGACGTTGATAGGCTCAGAGGGATTAGTATTTATCTCATGCTCTAGTAAGTCGGTGGTAGTAAGTTTGTCGTTAGGTAGTTGGAATATGTCTGAATATTGGGAATATATGTTGAGGAGTCGAGATTTTTCTTCGTCGTTTAAATGTTCTGTCCTAAGCATGTTTAGGACTTGGTTTCTGCGGGATGTAGTAGTAGTAGTAGATGTAGTATTATAGGATTCGGAGTTATAGATAAAGGAGGAATTAGCATTGAAGGGTTGGAGATTTATTTTAATATCGGAATTGATTTCGACTGTGTCTTCAGATGTATTTAATACAGATACGTTTACTCTGTTATTGTCTTTTACAGTGACAAGGGAATTAGCAATTAGAAGAGAGTCGGAGATGTGTTGATCTAGGATAAGTCCTACACGATATTCGGGGTTAGTAACTGCACATTCAATTATTGTTTCGGTGCGAGGCGGAATTTTGTAGGTTAGCTCGTAATATTTTAATCTAACCACGAAATGTCTGATTTGTAATGTACCGGAATTGTAATCAATAATGCCATCTAAGTCATTGAGAAGATCGGTGCCGATGATGCCATCGTAATTCAAGTCTATTTCTTCAATTACGTGGAATTTATAAGTAAGATCGGAATGAGCATCTGTGAATAATTTTAATTGGAAGTGGCCTATAGTAGACACGGTTTCGTCACTGGTATTAATACCTTTTAATTGAATGGTTTCATTTTTCAGAGCTGGCATCACGTTCATTGAAGATCGTTTTACTAGACTGACATAGGAACCGGTGTCAACTAAGAACGAGAGGTCGCGGTTATTGACTTGGGTTCGGATATTGAAGTGAGGTAGGTATCGTTTATTAGAGCTGATTTCGTATATAGTAGGGGTTGGAATGGAAGAATTAGGAGGTACAGAGGATGTAGTAGATGCAGTGAATTTAGAGGAGTTGGTATTCGCAACGGATTTGGAAGGTCTATTGGTAATTGGAGGTTTAGCAGGTGTAAAGCAAGATTCAGTGGACTTGGTAAGTGAATGGTAAGGTTTTGAGGATACAGCGGATGCAGTGGGAACAGTGGATCTGGTATGTATATAACGAGACGTAGAGGATGCAGCGGGGATAGAGGATATAGCGGATGTACGAGGCACAGTGGATGCAGAGGATCTGGTAGGTATTTTATAGGATACAGAGGGAGCAGAGGATACAGTGGATGTAGGAGGTCTAAGAGACTTGGTAGGATTATCTCGGGATGCAGTGGATACAGAGGATGCAGTGGATGTACGGGGCACAGCGGATGCGTAGGATTTAGTAGGAACAGCGGATACGGAGGATACAGAGATAGAGCTTTCCTTATGGGGCTGGTTACCCTGCGGTGTAGCTCTGGATACAGAGGATTTAGTAGATACAGTGACTGAGCTTCCCTTTTGGGGCTGGTTACCCTGCGGTGTAGCTCTGGATACAGAGGATTTAGTAGACACAGTGACTGAGTTTCCCTTTTGGGGCTGGTTACCCTGCGGTGTAGCTCTTGATACAGTGGATTTAGAAAGGGTGTCATTATGAAAGGATTGAGACGATTTTGAATGGTTTTGGGGTCTCACGAGACACCGTCGTGAGCCCTCTATTCGTTTAAAGGAAGGTCTTCCTCGTAGGTAGAGTCGTCTTGGGTGTAGTGGACTCAATTTTGGAAGTTTGGACGTTGGGGAGGACGAGTCGTGTTCGGGTTAGAGCGTTGCACAGTGTTTTATGAAGACCATTTTTCGGACACCGTCTTTTTATTAAAGAAGCTAATAGATATATTCAATAAAAAGAAATATTTCGTATCTCCATTAAGCTAGCATCTCTAGATTTTTAGAAAAACTTCTTTGAAAATCTTCATATTTTAAAGCGGATATTTAGAAAAAAAGATATTCCTCTTAAACTAAGCATGATACGCAATAATAATGTTACAAGCACCGATAGCGTCTCTTACACTGCACATTTTACAGTTAAAATGAACCTCATAACTTGACTAGAATCAAATTTAAGCGAGATTTTGGATTTTTAGATTTTCTTACTTTTCCCGAAGATTCTACCAAAAGTGGAAAAGTTATATATACAGAAAGGATGCTCTTTACTTTGCTCATATGCTCAATAAATTTCAGACCCCAAATCCATGGAATCTAGAAGTTATTCCATATAACTGTTTTTACTAGTTTTTCATATTTATATTCTGGATTTTAATGATTAAATTTTTATTCGATATTGATTTCTTTACAACATATAATTTAGTTATAAAATTAATATCGAATAAAAAATTTATCATTATAATCCGGCATACAAATGTGAAAACCCTACCAAAAACAGTTAATTTAGAATAACTTCTACATTCCATGGATTTGGGGTCTGAAATTTATTGAGCATACGAGGAAAGTAAAGAGCATCCTTTTTGTATATATAACTTTTCCACTTTTGGTAGAATCTTCGGGAAAAGTAAGAAAATCTAAAAATCCAAAATCTCGCTTAAATTTGATTCTAGTCAAGTTATGAGGTTCATTTTAACTGTTAAATGTGCAGTGAAAGAGACGCTATCGGTGCTTGTAACATTATTATTGCGTATCATGCTTAGTTTAAGAGGAATACCTTTTTTTCTAAATATCCGCTTTAAAATATGAAGATTTTCAAAAAAGTTTTTCTAAAAATCTAGAGATGCTAGCTTAATGGGGATTCGAAATATCTCTTTTTATTGAATATATCTATTAGCTTCTTTAATAAAAAGACGGTGTCCGAAAAATGGTCTTCATAAAACACTGTGCGTTGGGGGTAGGTGTTATTATTCCTAACCCTATTGTTGTTGTTTTCGCGCTTCCGACAGACGTCTATGGTATGCCCTACGTTCTTACAATATCGACACGTAGGTGGCGTAGAGTTGGATGACTGACCAACGTTGTGGACCATTGGTTTAGGACGATCTTCGGAATTAGAAGGTTTTTGTGAGTATCGATTTTGATAAGGGTTACGTTTTGATAGTAGCATTTGTATTTTTTCCTCGGATATAGCATAGTTAATAGCTTCGTTGAGCGTAAAAGGACTTTTCATGCGAACTGGGTTGCCGATTTTGGGTATAAAACCCATTAGGAAAGAGTGTAAGGCTAGATCTTCCATAGCGGAAGTCTTCCCTGACAGCTCTGCTTTTTTCTTATTTGAAAGAGTGATTCCTGTAAGAATTTGAGCGAGACACGTTTCAATTTTGATTGAGTATTGGCTGACCGACTCACCCGGCGATTGGTGAGTTTCTTGTAGTTCACTGAGTAAGTGAGCGTAATGTTTACGCTCGCCGAATTGCGATTGTAAGAAAGAGCTAAGTAACTCCCAACTGTCGAAGTCTTTTATTGAAGCAGCGGATTCAGCTTTGCCCTCAAGCCGGCAAAGTATGAAATTTAAAAGGATTGGTTTTTGAGTTGTTGAAGCTAATCGAAATGCGTTTTCGCAGTTATTTATAAAGGAATTTAGTTTATTGCGAGACCCATCGTAGGGTTTAATGAATTTGAATAGTGTATTAATATCGATACGGTCAAGGAGAACGGTTTCTTCCTTCTTTGTCGTCATTGTTCACAGCTAAAAATAGTACAAAAAACACAAAAATACACAAAGGCAATGGAAAGATATAGAACTTATAGTAAGAATTAGAACAAAGGGTTACTTAGATAGTACAAAGCTTGACTAAGATTTGGTATAGTGTTACAATGTAGGTAACAATGGAGTTTGTTGTAGCTCGATGCGCCGACGGTCGGGCGGCCGGAACTGATAACGATGTAGTACTGAGAATATGGGATTGTAACGCACTGTGTGGACTTTATTCACTTTATGAATTTGGGCACTTTCGATTTTGAAATGGAATAATATAGCACTGCACTGGATAAAAATGTTTGCACTTACAGGACGCTGGCGACGATGATGAGGAGAATAAACATGGTCACCTCGTGTAGAGTTGGTATGTCCCTTCTTAGGAACCTGGAGCTCGGCAGCCTGTCTGCGTGCCACTCGGGGACTGGAACTCGGGACCCCGGGTGTTGTTCACTGCGCAGTATGCGGCTAATGGACGGTTCGAGAGATAGTGCGATTCTCGAACTACGGCAAATGCGATGCAGAGACGAATGCGAGACGGCGGAGTATTACCGGAGCGAGATACGGAGACCGGGGATTTCTGAGGAATCCCTTTACGCTGCCACCAAATGTTACGCGGGACCGGGAAAGTGTCTTTTTAAAAAAGGATATTTGAACTAGCTAAAATTATTTATTGGAACACGGTACACACACGTAATGTTAGATATAGTATAAACTGATTTAGAAATAGAACAAAGATTTAGGACTTGAGACTGGCACACTAAGGATATGGTAGAACTGTTCGCGTTAGATGATGGATCCATCCATCATCTAACGCGAATAGTTCTGACTGAGACTGAGGTTGAAAGGGACTGAATGAATAAGGAAGGCAAAGAAGTGCTGACACGGCATTGGTAGGGATTTGTGATGAGTAGTATGGATAGGCAACTGTGTTAGCATTTTAGGGTTCAAGAGGCGTTTGGAACAGTACGGACATACCTTATCGGAGGTGGAAGATTGTTCCATATTTTTGACGCCGCATAGCGGAAGCTACCCGTAAACGCAGCAGTTTTATGCGGTAGTATTGAGAGCTGTTGCGAACATTGTCTGCGGGTACAGTCTCGCTCACCAGTCACCTAACTGAGTTCACGGTGTAGATATGGCGGTTGTTGGAAATGTTGGAATTTAATAACACCGAACATGACAGAAGCTAAATGCAATTTTCTTCGCAATTTCATTTTTAAAATCGATTTATGGTTTAAAAACGGTGACACATGGTGTCTGGGCGGTATACAAAAGCAAAATCGAGTGCAAGCGTTTTGTACCCTTTGGATCAGCCTATCCATGCGGGATAGCAGCCTCGGCCCATATACCGTGTCAGCATAATTTAATTTTGAGAGAACTAAAGATTCCACAAGTCTCACCCGTAAATCCTCTGACAAGAATGGTCGTATTTTGTAGAGAGTACGCAATCTATAAAAGCAGTTTTTAACCATCTCCGCGACATGCTTCTCAAATCTCAGGTTCGAGTCAATAAACAGACCTAGGTTTTGGGCCTCATCGACTTTTTCGATGACTTCGCCCATCAACCTAAGATTAAAGCTAGGCAGACGTTTTAATTGGTTTTTGGTACCGAATATGACATATTTTGTTTTAGTAGGATTTAGAACCAGAGAGTGAACTTCTGCCCACTCCACCAATCTGATAAGGTCTGCGTTGAGGTCAGAGATAGCTGATCCGTAATCACTAGGTTTAAAAGAAATGTAAACCTGGATGTCGTCAGCATAAATGTGATAATTCGAGCAATTTTAGCAACTGGTTATATCGGCACAATACAATATAAACAGAAGGGGTCCCAGTATTGATCCCTGTGGAACACGACTGGTAAGAGGGGTATTCTCCGAGGTCACCAGATCTCCATTGCTCATGCGCAGTTCTACACTTTGAGTACGGCCATTCAGGTAACTATGGAACCAGTGCAAAGTTTTGTGATCGAACCCATAATAACTTAATTTTGACAACAATTAAAAAATATTTATACTGTCAAACGCGCGAAAAAAATCAAGCAATACTAGTATAGTACACATATCTTGGTGTTAATGTGCGTGCAAGATATTGTCGATCACATCAAGTAGGGCTGTAGCAGTACCGCGATCCCTTCTAAAACCCGACTGTAGCAAAGGAAGGATGTTATTATTCTCCAAAAATTCTGACATCTGCCCACACACTACTTTATCCATAATTTTGGATAAACATGGAAGAATGCTTATGGGTCGGAGGTCTTTCATATCTACAGGGGTAGCATTTTTCGGCAATGGCTTGACGATTGCTGTCTTCCATACATCCGGGAATATTGAGGTTTGTATAGAAGTATTTATAATACGCGTAATAGGTATTAGAGAGTAGGGGAGTGATAACATCAACATCTGCAGGTTAATACCATCACAGTCCCCCGCATTTGATTTAAGAGAAATTAAATACTTATGGACGACCTCCTGGGTCACAGTCGAAATACTAAAGATAGCATCACTGTACCGATGGAATTAAAAAAACGTCAATGTTGATAAGTGGATTACCGGGTTACCAGGGATATTAAGAAAATGACGATTAATCATATTAGGGTCTGAAAGATGCATTAGTAGATCATGAGAATATTTATTTGGAAATACAGTGTTTTTAAAAAAAATGTACTTATTTATTTGAAGCCTAACTTTGAAATCAATTGAATGTTTTGGTTAATTTACTATTGCTGATTACTACTACAGTATTAAGATTTGGTGAAGTATATTATAATTATTTGCGAATAACCTGCTTGCTTCTAAAAATTGACGTAGATTGTGAGTATAGCTCAGAGACACACCGTACCCATTTACCCTTTTATATGTACAATTATAATATGCAAAACACAGCGCCAACATAAACAATGGGAAATTTCTGTCACTTTTTCTCCCGGGTAAAGTAGTACCCGAATATGCGGCCTGCCTAATGGTAAAAGGTTCCCGCAGTCTATTCAGTCAATACATGGTCCCAAGTCCCGACCGAAATAACCCTTGAAACACGAACAGTAAAAATCCCTAGAGCGAGCTATAAATTTCATAAAATTACCGCGCGGCAATACTTTCTGCGACAATATATAACGGGAAAACGAGTTTTCACGGTGATGCAATCACTATATTTTTACGCTTTTTAACGACTCTATGCCATTCTGTTCTCTCTTATAACAAATGTGAACCTAAAGTTACGAAGTGGCATTCGAAATGATGCGTGATATCGATAAATTGTAATTTTTTGTGCAGAGCTTAATTTATTTGCTCATCCAAATTGAAACGCGCTGGAAAGAACAGTACAATAATTTTATCTATACCTTAAATTCGCCCCAAAAATAAACGTTTGCAAACTTTATTACCGAACTAAGTGACAGGTACATAAAGAGTATTAATTAACGAAATAAAACTTTTGCAGGTTAATTTCAGATATATTTCAAGTAATAATTTTAATTTAAATTGATTTTAATTATAAATCATAAATATTGTGTTTGGGCAAAACTTAAATTAAAACATGAATGAAACACTGAAACAATCCTTAGAAATATTATTCGTTTTCCATTATTACAGCAAATATTTTACTCGAAAATCTTTTTATTGCTTGAAGTTCAACGAAAGAACCCGTTAGCGACGCTTTTTTAAATTTATATCCTCATTCCACCTTCATTTTTATATTTTATGCGCCGTATTTTCTATTCAGTTTGTGGTATAAATATGCGCTTGGGTATTATTTGTGAACAAAGCAAAAATTGTATTCTAAAAAGAATACGATATTCAATGCTATGATCGATTACTTTTCTCGAGCATTTAAATAAACTCATAAAATGTGCAAATTGATCAAATTATACCTACTGCACAAATTAGTTACATAACTGCATCTCAAGAAGTAAGAAAATGCTGCAACATAAATGAGTATTAACAGCGTAAGTTTACGTTTTCGTTTAAGAAAGATCTATGTTCTTGAGTACCGGACTGTTGAAACTCCCTGGGTTCATGGAAATATGTTTATCGCTTTAAATTCCGGCAATGCATTTGCGACTCTTCCGGTTTCCATGGGTGGCTGTAATCACTTACCGTTTTTGCACAAGTGCCATGCACCACAAACAATAAGTTTAGCCGAAGCGAAGAACAACAACATGACTATTTTTAAGAATGCATTGCCCACATTATTACAGCGGTTGCCCTGCAACGTTCATAGTTGAGGTCACAGTGTACTTAGCTATAATAAAATAAAGATGCTTTGAAACAGCAAACAAAAGATAGTTTTAAGCTGACAGCTAGAACGATTCATTGTGCGACCGCATCATTCCTGAAGTTTAGCTTTGTATTGAATACCTGCCGTTCATTATAAAAGCAGTTTTCTTTAATCACTTTATTTAATGTGCAGTAAAAATGTATTTAGGGGGTCTATAAAATTGTCCTTACAGATACTTCTTCTCATGAATCAGCTACAGTCAACTGCTAGGAGTAAAATAATGTTTAACTCCGGAACGATTACAACGCGATCAGCGTGGAGATTTTGTAATACTCGTGAAATCTTGAAAACAAAAGAATCAACGGTAAATAAAAAAAATTCAAAACAATAGATTATAGTATGTAATTTTTCATGCATACATCCAATTTTATTCCGACAATTTTTTTTTATTTTGACTCGTTTTTACTACTCATATGATTACTCACACAAATTGTTGGATAGCCTATTGGATAACCCAAGTCATTCACGTAATTGCCATGTAGTGCATCCACGTTGTATCGACGTATCCGGTAGGTCTCTCCACAAGGCTATCGCTGCCTTGGGTCAAGTATACACTTGACCCACATGCAGGCTCTTCACAAGTTATTTAGGGAACATAATCACAATGCGTGCACTCCCTTAGCCGCTTGGTAGAAAAATAAGTCTTCTACCGTACCCACTTAATCGGACTCCCGAAGAACTGATTTACTTTCGCTCAGATATCTTTAATTATTATTTGTAAATAAATAACAACCGAAAAGCGGGCATTCCAGGAAATTTTGTTAAATTAAAATTACAATTATTTAACGAAGGAATGCCGGTGCACTTTTTAGAAATGTTAATTAACTTTAGATGTAAATTATTACTTAAGTGGAGTGTTATACGATATTTTAGATCCTACTTTTATTAACGGACTAGTTGTAGCACTTCTCTGAAGTGGGACTTGTTTTACTACACTTTGTACAGGAGTAGTAAATTTGCGTAGGTATTTTCTTTCATAAAATTGAATCTTACTTAACTTGAGTTGAGAGTGAAAACAAAGCAGACAAAGACAGTATTAATTTTCACATTTATTAGTTTAGTTAATAAGATATTGATTCAGGCGTTGGCACTCCATTGTATATTAAAGTAAAGCAAGAGGAACTCAGCTTACACCCTCGATATGACCAATATTATATATTTATTCGAGCGAGAGAAAACTTGCATTGAGAAAGTTGACTGGTAAAAATAGTTATGATAGAAAATCTTATCAAAAATGTATTCAAGAACTAGACTGCCTTACTTCAACATATAATTATTATGGCAACTTACATGAAATAAGGTTTCTTGGTCATAATTTCGTAAATACACTTATTTAAATTTCTCTCTTTAAACTTCGCCTACCTGCGCATCTCGAGTACACCGTGTGAAAGTTACAGATACACCTTAAATACGAGAAACGTAAGCCTCTAGACCAACTTCTGAAAGCTGCTTAGTTAAAAAAGTTCTCTCTTGGCTCAAATTTTCTAAAGGCGGGGTGAAAAGATTCTCCCAATCAATAAAGGTTAAGTAGCGCTCCTTTCATTTTGATTTTGTGTTGTGAATCAGTAGGTTACGAGGTAAGGGTAGTATAGATGAATAGGTAATATGGCCACGTAAAGAAGCTTTAAATAATATCAAGATATTTTCCTTTTTAATTAGAAGTAATACATACGTACCACTTGCACAGATTGTTGTTGTTTTTGTTGTTTCTGATAGACACATAGTATAGCCGTATAATACGTATTCTAATAAAAAAGCATAGTTAAGCTCACAGAGTACTTTGTAGACGCGGCGAATGTCACTCGAAAGAACTTCAGCTAGGATTTCTGGCCGATTTTTATGACATATTTACATTCAGTCTTTGCAAACTTTCTTGATTTATATAATACCGATCTTAATTTTCTTTTTCGACTGAATCTGTAGCCAACTCTGGTGTCGGAGTTTTCAGACCGCCCAAATGCCTACGACACAATCTAACGATTGTTGCCCTGTGACAAGAACTGGGACCGAGGGCTTTACGTGCCCATCGAAATACGATAGCGTTCTGGTGTAAATGCCACACGCGTTCACCCATTCAAGTGGCGAATTGTGCAAGCGTTGCTTAACTTGGCGATGTAATATGAAAGTCACGCTATGAACGCTACTTTATATGTCGACGGCGGAAAGCGAAAACCTAGTCATCCACAAAAACGAAAATATTCACCAGAGCAAAATAACTTTTACACTCTTTTACTAAAATTCATAACAAGCATATTTTTTTACTTGGGCTCAAGATTTTTTGATATTATACTTGTTATTTTTCCATAAATATAGTTCTATCTCATTTTTACTATTATTTGCCAACATTTTGTTGACTACGACATTTTAAACTATTTTTACGGACGTAAAAACGCTGTAATTGCACTATCGAATTATAGAGGTGGGCTTAACCCTTTTTTAAGGACAGCGAAAACGTGGGAAGCAGCAATAATTAAATCAAGGCTGCCCAACTGTTCACTGTAAAATAACAAAACTAAATCTCTTAAATGATTCTTCTTTTACCGCTTAATGTTTGCTTAGTATATTCATCTCTTCTCCAGATTTACAATCGTAGCTTTAGCGGCAGAAACGTAGTAGTCCGCACGGTAGCTAGCATTTCTGACAGCGTTATCAGCGTGCATCTTTTTTACGGAAAACTGAATTGTTGTAATCGACATAGTATAACTTATAACAGATTTTTCTGTAATTTACAGCCTTTTTTAATGCAGGCAATGAGAATTTACGTTAAAACCCATTTTTTTCAAAATGTTAATTTTATAACTTCTTTTTGCAGTTTATGCAGGTTTTTTTAGAGGCAGCGATAGCCTAGTGGAGATACGTATCGAGTTCGAATCCACGGCGCGCACCACTGAATTTTCGGAGTTAGTGCGTACCTATTGAATTGTTAATTATTGCTTGCCTCGTGCCTCGGAGAGCACGTTAAGCCGTCCGTCCCCGCTGTCATGAAGATCTTTGACAGTCGTTATAGGGCGTCAGTACCTCTAAAATAAACTAACATTAGTCTAAACCATGGAATATCGCTATCCCTTTGGGTTGCGGAGGTCAGACAGGCAGTCGCTCCGTGGAAAAGCTAATATTCCGCCAAATCCAGTTAGACTAGAAAGCGGACCCCAGGTTGAGACGGGGATAACGCTAGGAGGATGATGAAGCAGTTTTTTTTTATTCGAATAGTACAATAAAAAAATATTTCATAATTTGTGGACTACCACGTTTTCGCTTTCCGTCGTCGATGTTATAATACAGATGGGCGGCCTAAAAAAAGCTAACGCATCTCACATGATAGAAAGCAATCCCGAAAACTTACGGGTACTTGAAATATCAAATTTCAAATTCAAATAATTTATTTGCCAAATGTGGTTGTAGAATGGTAGTAAATTATAGATAAGTCCAGCACATTAGCCATCTCAGTTTATGACAAACAAATATATGAACAAACAAAAATATCAAGTTCCAAATTAAATGACTACACTGAAGTTACAAAAAGCACAATAAATATGGAAAAGCCTTGCAAAGTATCAACATTTATAATTTAAATATTTCTTAACGGAGTAGAACCCTCTTTCGATAAGCCACTTAGACAATTGCCCTAAGTTACGAGTTGCATAAGGCATTTGGATGGATGCATTGCAATTGCAATAACGTGTATTAAATTTACAAACTTCTTTCTTATAACTAAACAAGTCACTATTATTTTTCACAAAAATACACTTTATATTTATATATATATATAAATACATGGCAAAGTCAACAATGAAAGCTGTCGAAATAGAGGCTTATACGTATCGGGGGTATACCTTTTGTTTTCTGTGATCAGGGGTATGCTTTACTCAACAGCTAACTTTAGCTAATAGACTCCAATTTTCCTCAATTCTCTACTGTCACATGGTCACGTAAATCACGACTGCATGCAATCGAGGTTGCTACCGTTCTAGACCTACCCTGATATCTACAAATATATCTATAACAAGATATTTGCGTTTCAGAACGTTAATTATTAATAATATCACAGCGGTGAAACGTTATGCAACTAACTGCATGTGTCACTTAGGATGGACACCAAAGTGAGCGTTTGTAACTACATCATAATAATATTTCATTACACTACACACATGCATAAATATCAACGTAACTTTAAATTATTTATATTGAATATTCTAAGAGTAAAGTCGCAAGAGAAAGAGTCGCAGTTGAAACCCTAGTAGCACCTCTCTTTTTTCACTACTTAAAGACGAGGTATCATCTTAAAGTTGAGTTAAAGTGTGGTGGAGGATGTATCCTCCTATTTTAGGATTCACAGCAGTCTAATTGTCATTTGCATGACGACATGTTTATCATATGGCTATTATTACATGATAACGACACACATATACCGTGTGGTTGACGGCATAGAATACAAGTGTCACCACCCCCTATCTTCCCGTGGGTGTCGTAAGAGGCGACTAAGGGATAACACGATGCAAATACCATCTTTGCGTAGAGACGGAAAACTCGACATCAAACCCTATACGACTGCCTCGTTGGTCTCGCGGCATAAATGTGCGCGTGGGATCGGGAGGTCCCGGGTTCGATTCCTGGGTCGGGCAGTGTTATTGGGTTTTTTTTGTCACGAAATTCTCAGTAGCAGCACGGAGTCTGGAAATGTGCCCGGTACGGCAATAGGCTCGCCCCTTATTACGTGGGACTAAAGTATATCTGGTGAAAAGTGGGTGTAGAAATACACCTCTGCCTACCCCTTCGGGGATAAAAGGCGTGACGTTATGTATGTATGTACATATGTAACGACACACACGATTAGCATCATGATAATTTATCGTTATAAGATTGGCGTACTAGCCTTTCTTGCAATCTGTCGCCACTGTATAAAAGTAGTCATTAGCAGTTAATGCATGTGAAAACTTGCATTTAAGTACACAAGTTTTGATAAAATGCATAAAACAAAATGTCTTTCAATGAAGTTTGAAAGTTTCAAATGAACATCTATTAAATTTTTAAGGGTAATGGGTGGGATCTTTTGGTGATGGTCTTGCGATCGGATCCCGCCGTCTATAAGATAATTATATAGTCTAAGGGCGGTGCAAAGATTATCCGCGCGCCTCCAGCGGCGAAATTTTGAATTCGTCGAGGTACGACACTATTGACAGCTTACTAACTTTGCTTCGAGGTCATGTTAGTAATTGTATTGAGAGCTGTCAAAAGTAGTAGTGATCTGTAAAAGAGTCGTACATGGACGACTTCTAAACGCCATCAGAGTCGCTAGTTATAATCTTAGCAACGCCAATAATAGCTCTTGGCGACACCACTTTATTTTTATTTTATTTTTTTGCTTTTTGCGAGAATGGCAATACTATCGCAGTTGTCAGATATGTCAGTTGTCAAAGAAAACTGACAGTTACCACAAAATGTTAAGTGCCATTTAACTTCCGAAATAAGTTCGGTCGAAAGCCATTGGCGGATTGGCGTTTCCTCTATCAACTACTATGATGGTAACAAACATTTGTGAAATGAAAAGAAAATTTGTAACCCTCAGAGATGGGAGTCACAAAACTAGGCGTAAAGGACAAATGGTACACGGCAGTTTCCAGCTTAACCTCTTTGCTTGCAGAGTTACTCTTTTTACGAAAATAATATTACTTCATTTTAATCATATATCCGACCGGCTCGTGTGTCCACGATTCGCACACATAGTTATCCGGATATTAACTCTGGATTCGTGCGTATACTATACACACGTGTGTGTGAAGTGGAGCGATCTCTTCCTGTGCTCACTAACGCCCTCTATTGTGTTCAGCACCAAAATACATGGCATATTGTTCAACAGACCGCTTTGGATTTACACCGGCCGTAATATTGGATATATTAATTTTTCAGTTTTGTTATCATACTGTCTATTTCAGTCCACCTCTGAACGAAGACTTCTTTTTGAGTTATAATAACTTCGTGAATCAGTAGAAGTAGTTGCCCTACTATAATACGCTGCCTACACGGGTTGGTATAGGGTTCAATGTCGAGTTTTCCGCCTCTTACAATGACATTTTTATACTGCGTCTGTTTTCCTTAGTCTATAGGAATGAAATACGAATTTTTATTCTTAGTACGAATTTGTATTCTTAATGAAGTACATAAAAAAAACTTATTCAGTAAATAAAATTACAAAGAATATTCCGGGAATTACCTCATTTGCCCGGTAGCATAGTTTTGAAGTGAGTTTTCCAATTAGGCAATTTTTAGTAGTCTGTCCGTATGGTGAGGGATTAAGAATACGAAATGTCACCACCCTATATCATCCCATGGGTGTCGTAAGAGCCGACAGAGGGAGCATATTATACAGAGAACAACACTGTAAGAGAAGGAAAACTTGATACAAACCCTATACCAACCCGTTTGGCCAGCGTGGTATAGTAGGCCAATTCCTCCTTACAAAGGAGAGGCCTAGTCCAGCAGTGGACTATTAAAGGCTGATGTGAATTCTTAGTAGTCAAATAATAATGAAAACGATACGTAGACATCTTTGAAATTATTTCTACGTTATGATATATGGTGATATAGATACCATCATTATGTTTAACCGTACACTTTATAAGTTTGGAGTTTGTATGTTGTTAGATAAAGTTGAACCGGGATGTTCGGGAGGCCGATTTTTGCCAAGCCATCAACAATGCAATTCCTGTGGTCACACGTAGGGCTGGTGCGATCTGATCTACTGTACCATTGACTCGAGAAAAATAAGATGAAGCACCAAGTCGATTCTTATACTACAAGCAACTAATACAAAAGACCTGCTGTATTGGTACCTCCATAATAATATGTTTATGAATCTATGAAATGGAAATGTGCCCGGTACGGCAATAGGCTCGCCCCTTATTACGTGGGACCAAAGTATATCTGGCGAAAAGTGGGTGTAGAAATACACCTCTGCCTGCCTCTTCGGGGTTATAGGCGTGAGATTATGTATGTATGTATGAATCTATGCCAAGAATTCTGGAGTTAAGATTGCTTTGGAGATAGAGGCCCGCAAGACGTTATTGCATATCACTGGTTCAGTGATTGCACTTGCTACCGGCTAGGAATTTATCTTAACTACGAAACATGTTACTATCAGAATATTCGGTAGCTCTGGGCTTATATCGGCGAACTATTAGTGTAACATGCTAATTTAGCTGCGTATTCTGTTCAGATAAGATATATGTCGCAGGAATAGAATTGTAGCAATTTGTAAGCAAATTTATCATTTATATGGATCAGATGACAGTTCATAACAATCCTCATAAACATTTCTAACCATTTTATCGATTACGAAATCGATAAAAGTATGTATGCAAAAAATATCATGGCAGTGTGAGCTTCTTTAGCAGCCTTTCGTAATCTACTCCTTGCCATAAGCCTCTCCTGATTAGGTTCACAGTAGAGTGCTACCGTGATAGTATGGGAAATTCTCCTATGGTCTCAAAGTGGTGAGACTATAGGAGAATTTGCCATACTATATCACGCAGGGCCAGACGGGTGAAGTCGGATATCAAGTATTCCGTCTCTTCGCAAAGATACTATACGCGTATTTGCCATAACTTCATCTTACCCAGTGAATAAAATTGGGTAGTGTCATTTTTTATTCTTAATCCATCACACCACTCGCGGAGCTGTGAACTTAATAGTTAACAACCTCTAGAATTTCACGATAGGCGCAAACTTAAAATCAACGGCGTAAAATCAACAGCACAAATATTTTCAACTGAAAACGCTGCTGCTAATTACATCGCCAGAAAGCATTTTCATTAATAATAAATCTCAGAGGACAAGAAGCTGTCTTTGTAAGTGAAGTATCTCTTACATAATTAAAGCTTTCAGACATCTTAACACTGTTTGGCCACAGTGGCACAATTTAACCGCTCGACGCGTTGAACGGGGCACTTGATAGACACATTTCTCTAGCGAAGCGCAATTTAGGAATAAAAAGTTTAATTGTTAAATACTTAGCGGCTGTAGTAGGCAGCGATAGCTAAGTGGAGATACCAACAGACTGCCATGCAGTATCGGGTTCGAAACCACGGCGCACACCAATGACTTTTCGGAGTTATGTGCGTATTAAATTGTTAATTGTCGCTTGCCCCATACCTCGGAGAGCACGTCAAGCCTTCGGTCCCGGTTGTCATGAAGATCTTTGACAGTCGTAACGGGGAGTCAGTACCCTCAAATAAACTGATACTGGTCTAAACCATGGAATATCGCTATCCCTTCGAGTTGCGGAGGTCATACAGGCAGTCGCTCTGTGGAAAAGCTAATATTCAGCGAAATCCGGTTAGACTAGTAAGCGGACCCCAGATTGAAACTGGGATAAAGCTAAGAGGAACAACAACTTAGCGGCTGTAGTCGCATAATATGATTATCAAATATATCTACGCGTTGTAATAAAAAAAGTCATGCTATTTAGCCAGCTCTGATCACAATAATAGATTAAGAAGACAAAAGAGAAGTATATGTAGTACAAAAACTGATTTACACAAAAAGCAAGGTCATAGCCTGATATGGCTATCTTTGTATAATTAGTAATCTTGAAATCTATGATGTTTTCGTACAGTGTCCAATACAGTTTTATGCCAATTTATATTGTTGACATAAAAATACAAACTACTCTCCTAATAAATACGTTATGGAGCTGAAATTTTCTCCTTTTCTGAGAAGGGAAACAATGTCATTCACCCAAGACACAAAAGCCATAAAGTTGTGCCCATACATTGTATAATATACGTTACATAACTTGTGTACATGCGAAACTACAAATACTTTAAACAAAGGCCCAACTTGAACAGCTTGCCGATATTCCATGAACGATGAGGCGACAGTATTGGCCCATCCTTTCAATAGACGTCATCAAACCAATCGACTGTTCAGTTGTCTCAATAGAGATCTTTGCTATTCTAAAATGAACTTTATCATCCCTGCAGAGCACACACATTTGATCAGTGATGCTTATAGTATTGGTGATCAGGTAGATCTTTGCCGAAATAATGATATCTTCAGGATTTATAGTAGCTACGCAGTTATTGTCTTTGAGATTATAATACTACAACAAGAGACATAAAATAAAGTTAATCATGAATACTATATGAGCAGCGATAGCCGAGTGGAGAGACCTACAGACTGCTACGCAGAGGCTCTCGGGTTCGAATCATCTGCACGCACCAATGACTTTTCGAAGTTATGTGCTTATTAAAAGGTTAATTATCCCTTGCTTATTGGTGAAGGGAAAACATCGTGAGGAAATCTGCAATTCTGAGAGTTCTCCATAATTTTCTCGAAAGACATGTGTAGTCTGCCAACCCGCACTTGGCCAGCGTGGTGGACTATGGCCTTAACCTTCTCATAGTGAGAAGAGCCCCGTGCCCAGCAGTGGAACAGTATAAAGGGCTGATGATGATGATTATGATGAAGACTACGTCTACTACACGCTATCCAAAAGGGACAGGATAATAAAACTCAGTATTTCAAATATGACTAAAATAATACGTGCACGAATTTCATATGACTTTTTTTATATACCGGGCACATTACCAGACTCCGGGCTGCTACTGAGAATTTCCTAACGGAAAAACCCAATAACACTTTGCCCGACCCGGGAATCTAACCCGAGACCTCCCAATCCCACGCGCACATTATATGCCGCAAGACTGACGAGGCATACAAATTTCTAGAATAAAGAAAAGTACAAATTATAACTAAAGTGCTTCTTTAGGCAATCAAATATCACCACCACACTGTGCTCATACGTGGGCCGAAAATATTTTCATAATAGTCGTAGAATCAAAGAAAATTATTATTAAATTATGTACTTTCGATTTGACGATGACCAACAGGACAGAATGATTATAATCGATTTTAAACATTCGTGATTTTTATACGTATTAATTATATTTTAGCATAACATAGGGTAAAGTCTAAGAAATAAAGAAGCGCTCCGCAACTCTGAAGTATTTCGCATGACGTCACGTAGTTTTGAAGGCTTAACAAAAATTGCTTCGCTACGAAATGCTACAAAAAAAGTCTTACACATATCGTATGTGCGGTATTGCTATTGAAAATTATAATTTCAGTAACGAATTAAAAGGTTATATTCTCCGCTGTCGCAAAAAACTTTGCCAGCCGTGTCGTGCCATTGCAATACATTTATAACTTATCTGCTTTTAGTTAATTTATATTAGAATTTGTAGTCATGAGATCCCTGGGTTGAATAAAATTTGAAGATGAGATTTTGAGAGAGAACGCAGTAGTATACCTTAAACTACCATTAGCTACCCTTTGAGCACCTAATTATTTAAAACTCAACTATTTCGTTCAATTAATCTTAATGAAAATGTCGTCACTGAAGAAAACTTTGCAATCAAAACTAAGCGAGACTCAAGTGTTCGCTGAAGCTTCAGGGGAGCGCCGGTAATTATTTCACGCTGCCTTGAAACTAAACTGCAGACGGATATCTTTTGCAGTAATTAGTAGGCCAGCGGTTCTGTACTGAAATTGTTAATGAGCATTTAATTCTAAAATTTACGTACTTTTTATACTTTACTGGCTGTTATACATAATAATATGCATATGCATGTGTTACAAAAGGCACAAACTAAGCGCCTAGCATGTAGAGTTTACATGCGCAGAAGCATTGCAGTAGCATGAAAAGCCAAAACTGCATACCACAATACCTATAGTTTTACTAGGGGATATCTTGGGCTAAGGGCGCACATATTATTTTAATTTAGCCATGTCTACCTGAATCCATGGAAATATCGGGAAATGCCTTCTCAGTGAATCCCTACGGCCTCCAAACCAGACATACATGCGCAATTTCATCTTCAAATTCTATAATTATGTTTATTCTGTCAGTCGATAGAATAAACATAACGATAGAATTTTATTTATACAAATACAAACATCTTTTATTCAACACACATTCAATGCTTCATGTTTAGATTAAGTTATCACATCTTCATTTTCTTATCTCTCTTGCTTTCCTTAGCCGTGTGCTTGTCTGAATTTATAATGTCTTTATAAAATTTTTCGTAGACGTTTATTTCGATGCCGTCGCTTTGACTGATATTTCGTGTCAAATTTGTTTGTATTTATTTAATTACTACATATATTTTATAATTTATTCAAACATCAATAAAATTTGCATACAATGTGAGTAAATACTGTTCACATAGAAAACACAATGAATAGAACAGTAGTATTACAAACACTTAAAGGTAAACACTGCTAGCAATAGTTAACGCGTTGACTTCCTACATACATACATACATATACTCACGCCTTTTTCCCGTCGGGGTAGGCAGAGACAACGGAACGTCACTTGCTTCTATCCTTACAAACCTTACACGCTTCCTCTACATTCATGACTCTTTTCATACATGCTCGCCGGTTCCGGGTGCTTCGGACCTTTCCGTTTTTCAGAACGTCACCAATTTAGTCGACGAATGTCCTACGAGGTCGGCTGCGACCGGCTTGCCCATACACGTTTGCCTCATATATTTGGTGTGACATTCTTTCTTCACTCATTCGCTCCACGTGTTCAAACCATCTCAGCATTCCTTTCCACCGCTCTCGTATTACTGCATTTGGAATTCTTTCAAGCAGTCTCACCCCACACGTACTTCACAGAGATCGCATGATACTAAAGAGTATGTAGAAAATCAATCAAGTTATATGAAAAAACTATTCCAGTGAAATATGCAAAAGACTTTTATACCTATAATGACTGAAAATCTGATCTATACGAATATAGATCAGATTTTCTTATATACAAAAGAGGCTTGTAATAATTTAAAGTTAGCTTCGTGAAGTGCTAAATTACGGAAGAGCGTTATCATATATCGTACGTTCCATGTATGATACATATAAATCGCTGAATCTCCAGACGATATAGCCAATAAATCAAAAGTCCTTCTCATACCTACATACGAACCACCTACGTGTACGAATAAATTCGTATAAAAGCAATAATAGCTCTCGGTACTTTTTCACTGAATTATTCTCTATGGCGTGAACAAAGTTTCAATCACTCTAAATTTGACACAAATACGGTGTATAACGTACGTATATAAGGGGTAGGCAGAGGTATAATAAACGCCCACTTTTCGCCAGTGTTTTGATCCCACGTAATAGGTGGCGAACCTATTGCCGCTTATCGGGATATTTTGTTTGCCAGAGCCTCGTTCGCTGATCGGCAGGTGCACCACTTGCAGGTGAGGTTGGCTTGGGTCCCTAAGTTCTTGGTGGGAACCCTATGAACATGCATACGAATAGTTAAATATTAAATACCCATAATAACGACTATTATGGTAAGGTACAATAGTAGTAAACTACTTGGTATGGCGTCAGCAGCGATGATGTAGTGGACTGACAGGTTGCAAAGGCTCTCGGGTTTAAATCCACGGCGCGCACCAATGACTTTTAGGTGTTATACGCGTATTAAAGTTAAATGATCGCTTGCTGAACGCTGAAGAAAAACGTCGTAAGGTAACCTATACATCTAAGAGTTCTCCATTAAGTTCCCGGAAGAAATACACAACTACACGCTGGCCAAGTGCGGGTTAGGAGACTTTATACTTATAAAGTCTATACTGTCCCGGACTTGGAGAGTACCACAATGTTGGCGATCAAAGAGACATGAGAATCAGATCAACGTTCCACATCACTCGACTCACTAGCAACGCCATGGTACCATGAATTATTTTTATTTTTTATTTTAAAACTTCTTGCACAATATTACAAAATAATGCACAAAGGCGGACTTAATGCCTGTGGCATTCTCTGCCAGTCAACCTTTGGGTGGTGCAGAGAGAATTCAAGGTAGGTGCGTAAGAGAGCCGTAATCCGAGAGCAAAACCACATATAGCTATTACTAAACATGAAGTGAATAATAACTGAAAATATAATATATACCTAAATATCACAATATATATATATATATATATATATATATATATATATATATATTAATATATACCTATATAATATAATATAATACATATTAATACTTATATATAAAAATATAAGTATGTGAATATAATATTCTAATAATAACGATAAAAATATATATACGTATAGATATTCATAAATGTATATACCTAGTAATTACGAATATACAAATACACTATGAACATTCTGCCAACTGTTCAATATACTGCCGACGGACTCTGGCCTTGAAAAGTTCACGAGAAGAAGACATCCTGATTTCAAGAGGGAGTGCATTCCAGAGAAGGATTGACTGTATATTGAAGGAGGAATGAACAAGAGTAGAGCTATGGGACGGACAAAGTAGAAGGAGATTATTGGTAGAGCGAAGGTCCCTATTATGACTGCTGCATAGATATTGGAATAGAGGTGTAAGATAAGTGGGAGCGTTTGAAGAATTTAAAAGAGAATAGAGAGTAGTCAGCGTCCGCAGATTACGTCGTTGACGGATAGGCAACCATCGCAATTGTGAACGATGAACGGATATGTGGTCATATTTACGGAGATTGAAAATGAATCGAATGCAATTGTTGAGAAGTCGGTCCAGTTTATTGAGCAGATCTGCATTCAAGTCGAGATAACATACATGAATTACTCCTTTGTCTACGTAATTCATGAAGCCAAAAATTTAAGGTAAAACGATGTAGAGTTTATTTTGCTAGAACAAAGTGCCGCTCTTACGTAATGCATGCCTTGAGTCGCTTGAAGTTTTATCCGGACTTTACAATAGACTGTGCACTGCGAATAAACAATGTCCAGCTTTTGTGACTACGAACTTTAAGTTACGAAAGCTAGCAAGCTTTATAAATCATACGACGAAATTATTATACAAATTCTTATGAAACTCAGATTATGAAACTAAAACGTAACATTTAATAACGAGTTGTACAGACTAAGATCTCGATCACTCTAGCTCACGTCGCGTACACGCAACATATGTACTGTACACGTTGCCTGTGTAACGGCTGCCGACGCTACAAATTTAAACAAGACGCACTATTGCATTAGCGTAGTAGTTTAGTTGGTATTTTAGTGTTAAAATAACTTTTAGAGACTGGTACCAGTAAAGCATATACACCTATTTAATTGTTGATTTTTTATGTATCTTACACTCAACAGCATAAATGAAAACCCTACACGTGTCGAACTTGCGTCTCCCGTACGACATGATTGGGAGTACCTACTAACAAAAGTGGCAGGCAGCAGGCATGTGACACGCCGTGTCACAAGTTAGAAGAACGCAAACCCTCTTCAAAAACTAGTGACACTGAACGTAAGGAAAGGAACACTTTCTAGTGGACGTACTGAACAACACGTACTTGAAAACACGCAGTCCGTAATTGGCTTCAAGGTATGGCTGGGAGTATAATATTCCAGTCTAGCTAAAATTAACTATTTAATATAACGCTTAGACTCTATTAATTGGGTGAGTAATTGCGGGGCTAGACGAGTATGGTAATTACCGTCTAACACTCCATTAACCGATGTTTATGTCATATGACGGCGAACGTTAACAGGCTGTATTTTACTTCGGATGAGCCATTAAATGAAGAGATATTTTCAAATTGTTCCGTTATAGAAATATCAACTTTAAATAATCTGAAATAAATAATAGAAATGGCGTGAATCAAAATGACAAGTGTATGAAAATGTATTATTATGTATAAATTTGACTACCTCCGTGGTCCAGTGACTGCCCGGTAACGGCAATAGGCTCGCCCCCTATTACGTGGGACCTAAAAATTCATGGCGAAATGTGGGTGTAATATTACACCGTGTGAGTCTATGAAAAAATGAAAATGTAATAATTCTTGGACTGTCAGAACTTTAACTAAAATTAAATGTCGGGATCACCAATCTGGTAGCCAGAAAATAATTATGAATTGGCGACAAATTAAACGAATTTTGCGATTTTTTTATTAAATAAGTCTTTGATCCTAAATACATATAATCACACAGGATATACTAATACATATGGAACTGACATAAATAAATAGTTATGGGTAAATATAATGTACTATTGGGTTCCTGTATAAAAAACTGATGTGACGGTTAATGTCCCCACTACATCACCAATAATAATCAGTACATAATCAATAATGAAAGGCATACTGAATGAACGCAAATAAAACATACTTGACTATTGACTCGTTGACTAAAGCATAGCTTAGAAGTTAATACGTACAAACTTATACAACATTAGATATTATTCGATTTATGTAAATGGAAATCTGAAATACTGTAATTCAGTTTGCTTACCAGAAATTAGTCTTCTAAATGCTGAATTATTTGGCAACTATTAAGTGCCAAGCTCCGGACCAGTGTTATTAATATTTCAAGACCCCAATTATGTAGATGTGCATGTTTACTGTGTTTAGTAATCTCAGTGGACTGCCCTCGAATTATTTGGTACTTGGTATCCGGTGGGTGCCATCGGATTATTACAAACATTACGGTTTTGATGCAGGGTTTTAGTCATATATTATTAAATTCCAAGTATTCGACAAAGCAATGTTTAGATGTTACGATCCTAGAGCGTGAAAACAAACTCATGGCTAAAGTAAAAAATACTAGAAGCCCCAACAGTCGTCTTTAGCACTCATTTGCGGTTTCGGGTTCGTTCTGTAATTTTAGGTCTATAACACTCTAAAAAATGTTGTACCTTATTGCATACACAGGTTGTGATTTTTCACTTTTTTGCTTGCGACGCTTAAGGTGCTATAATGATTGTTCTGTGTTGTCCCACCGCACACTTTGTGATATGAACTGCTTTCAATATACACGAATGAAAATAGAACCAAATTGAAAGGTGGCTAAAATTGGTGTTATTTATCCACGGGATTCTAGTGCGCTGTTCCACTAGTCTCAATGAGTCAGGAATTCACTCGACCGTAATCTAAGAAAGCTGAGCTAATGCACACATTTTCAAGCACTGCCACAATGAGTCACATAAAACATATGTCTTAACCAAGAGCTTGCAAAGACAAACTGATTTAATGCTTACCGTTCAGAGATTTATTCCACAGATATGCGACTTAAGACTGATATGCATTTACTGGACTTACGTATAAATTATTTTATGTGATATGTAAGATAAAGTAAATAATATCAAGTTTATATTCTCGAGTTCATAGAAGTATTGGATTAGAAACTCGTGCTGCAAAACTGAACTTTACTTGACTATGGGTCTTATGCTTATCTTATCCATTAATCTTATCTCATACTCTTCAACATATTAGAATTTTCTTTACTATTAAACTTTAGTTTTGTCTATGATTTGCTGAAGGAAAATCAAATTTTCTTTAGAATAGATGCAATAAAAGCCAGTTTCCGTCATCCATTATAATAATATTATGTTACATAATATCATAATACCTACTGGGTGGCAGCATCTTGCAACATAAAGTTTAGGTTATAAATACCAGATTTACTGTTAATTACAACTCTTAGACATGAATATCATACAATCAATGTTTAATAGAAGCTTGTCCAATTTATTTTCAATAAATTGGACAATTCTTTGGTTACCTTTAAAACTATCGCCACTTATACACATAGTAATATTTACGTAACGGATCCATGTCTCACTATCGGTCTTTATTGGATTATTGAAAAAAAGACTATATATTCCGTACCTACTTCAAGTAGGTTAAACAACTGCGCATATCAAAGGACCCTTTTCCAAACACTGGGTGTACACATGTTCGACAAACAGAAAGGACAATTTTATTGTGGATTGAATATTGCAGCTGGTAAAAACCGACAAAAAACCAAGTCTGCTATAGCCGACCATATTTTGCTGTAGGTAGGATCTAACGACTGGATTGAACTACATGTAGCCAAGTTTTCCTCCACCGACCGTCACTCTAGCCGCCACCGAGTGTACATAGATATTAGTTAATTTACGAATGTACCTACTGTACGATTTTATTTTGGTGTACAATAAAGTGTATTATCTATCTATCTATCTATCTATCTAGTTGAAAACAAAAACACAGCAATTTCACAAAGAAACTAGGACAAAATCGTATTTTTAACACAAGTCATGATTTTTGTACAGAACACTAAGCTGCAAAACCTACAAATTATATAAAATTCTTGGAATTAGGTTTTAGTTTCATGCCTGCCTGTATAGTAAAGTTTAACGTCTGATAACAAATAACAGGCATCACAGAGCTGCTAATGTGAGTAATGGTTATTTGACGTGTACTAAAAGCTACGTTGTTAACTTTATAGTTAATTAGCTAAGTAAAGCTAAATATAAACTAAGGTTTATTTTGATTTGTACTTTGCTTAACTATTATTTATACTTTGACAATAAGGTTCAGCCAATTCTAAGTAAACTTTAAGTGCGAGTTTATTTAAGTGGAAATATAAAGTATTTTTCGATGTGTCATCAACTTTCAACATGTAGAATAGTATTCGTTTTTCGGCTTTACCCGATCTTACGTGCTCTACTTAAATCAATACCCACGAAACATCATTTCGACACCAATTACCTACGACTATTTTGACTAAAATATGAAAAAATTCTAAGGACTTTGTGGCTTTCAACATTTTGAAATTGTGATAATTCCGGCATTACTAGGAGAACAGATTATCATTTCGCACTCAGCTAATAAATGAGACAATATGAATTAAATTATAGATATGAAGATAACATTTAAACAAATCGGAGATATACTATTGTTGTTTATGTGATAATTTTTCAAACTCGTTGAATTTGAGAGGGTAGGTTTCAAAAATGAAAATGATCCTAACATAATAACTACTTATGCGTAACATGGCTCTACCCGTTCATAAGTTTTCTTTATAAATGAATTTCAATTCCTTAACAACTGCCATGATCATTACATTTGGCACAGCAGTCGACAGTACTACAAAACTTGCATATCTTACCGCACTGGCAGTAGCCAAGAGTAATAAAGTGTCGCATACATTATCACCAATACAGCGGACGTGGGTACTCATGAGAAATTACATTCTCGGCACGTTCTACGTAGTAAGGAGGAGAGCTGGCACAAGTAGCCATGCTTGAAATGCTAATACAAAAACAAAAAAAAAACAAAACAAAAAATATTTTATTTGCTTCTCCAAAACTTAAAACACATTTCTTACTTAAATTTACAGAAGGCGGTATGTGGAGAACAAATTAGGCAACTGCGTCAGCTTTTGTTGCAGTTATAATACTACAACGCTGGTATTCTCGCAGGCCTATATGTAATTATAATTATACATATAAGATTAAATTTACCTATAAATAAATAAAATATGTATAATAACGACAAATTAATATATATATACACAAAATTATATACAAATATATACGTATAAAGTGTACATATTATTAATAAGTTTTATAATAGGTATAATATATTATATTATTATATACAATACACAATACATGCCTCCGTTACATCAAAATAAAAATAAAAATTAAAAATAGCAAAGAGTAATTTGTTTCCGAACGCCACTTGTACTTGACAGACTGACGTTTCAATATAGGCCAAAGATTGAAAGATTCCATCTGTCATGAATGTCAATTGTCTTGTCAAGCAAGCGTCGTCTACCACCCACCAGAGTCCGGAGCACAGTTACTTTTACCATTATAATAAAATCGCTGCGCATACGCAATTATATAATAACAAATTATATACATTATAATATCACAATAATTTCAATATCTTTCGTCAGTAGACACGTACTTACGTGTCTACTGACGAAAGATATAGATGTTGACGTACTACTTATTCTAAAAGTAAGTATGTAAGTTCATAACAATGACTTTTGTTTGTTTATTAAAAATAACTTAAACTTATTGCGAAATGCGTGTAATATTTTCAGGTTGCGCATGGCGGGCGGAAGGTCATTCCAACAATGGATGGCGGCGTATCTGAAACTACCTGGGAAAGCAGTGGTCCTGTGTCGCGCTCTGACCAAAAGATGTGATGCCGCCCGCGTACTGTACTGATTAATATCACGAGACCATGACAACTTTTTGTACAGGTATGCCGGTGTTTTGTATAGAACAATACCAAACAGTAGAGTTGCCAGATGAAGATGCCTGCGAGCAGTCATCTTCATAAGGTTCACACTATTCAGGAATGGAGTGACATGTGAACGAGGTGGGATATTATAACAAAATCGAGCACATGCGTTCTGTACTCGCTGAATTACTTTCTCTGTTCTATTCAATATACATGGACCAATCACAGTATCTGCATAGTTTAGTTTAGACAAAATAAGAGTCTCACAAAGCAATATCCGCAATTCAGTACTCAGATGTTGGCGATTCGATATAACAACTTGAGACGGTAAAAACAGTTTTTGGCAGCTTCCAGTACATGCGTCTCAAAATGCAATTCACCATCCATGACCAAACCTAGGTTTCGAGCCTCACTGACTTGCTCTATGGGACAGTTATTAACGAGAAGTACAGGATTTAGATTTTGTATCTTGTTAATGCATTCCTTTGAGCCTAATATTAAAAATTTGGATTTGGTGGGGTTGAGTACCAGTGAATTCTTTTTAGCCCATTCAGATATCTTGTCTAAGTCTGTATTAATTTTATTTACAGATTCATGGCAGTCATTGGGATGAAATGATATGTATAGTTGGAGGTCATCGGCATACATATGAAACTGTGTATTACGTATATGGTTGGTAACATTTGCACTGTACAATAAGAAGAGGAGAGGACCGAGCACTGATCCCTGTGGAACACCTCGGGTTACCTGACAACAAGAAGAAGTTGCCTTGTTACCATCCCTGTCATTATCCAGTTGCACAAATTGAAATCTGTCAGTCAGATAACTATGGAACCATTTTACTGTTGCTGAGTCGCAGCCGTAATACGAAAGTTTGGCATTAAGGAGTGAAATATTTATCGTTTCAAAGGCACGTGAAAAATCAAGTAGAGTAAGCAGGGTACCCATACCCTTGTCCCTAGCATCCAGAATATCGTCAACAACATCCATGAGAGTGGTGGTCGTACTGTGTCCCCGGCGAAACCCTGACTGTCTCTGAGGAATGATGCTATACTTCTCGAGGTACTTCCTGAATTGGCTGCTCACCACTCTTTCCAATACTTTTGATAAACAAGGAAGTAAGCAAATTGGTCTAAGATCCTTAGCTGAGGTTGGATTGGGAACTTTAGGTATTGGTTTTACAACCGCAGTTTTCCATATATGAGGGAAGGTAGATGTTGTAATAGATTTATTTATTATGGCTGTAATGTATGGAAGGCTATGAGGTAGAGTCATGTTAAGCATTTCCAGTGTAATGCTGTCAACACCGGAGGCATTTGATTTAATACTGTTGATATGCAGGCGGACCACCTCCTCACTGACCGGTTCAATACTGAAGGTATTCGTGTGGAACCTGTTCGTCTCAAAATATATCAAATCGGGGAGAGAAATTGTATCATTACCAGGGATGTTAAAAAAATGCTTGTTAAGATCTTCTGGATTGTTAAGGCCAGATGGTAAATCATGCCACTCTTGTTTACCTATATTTACAGTAGATTTTAGATTGCGCCATAGTTTTTTGTGATTTATTATGTGTCCATTTGGTTTACTATTGTTTGACAAAAAACAGGTCAAGTGCGAGTCGGACTCGCGCACCGAGGGTTCCGTACAAACCTGGAGGTATATAAGTAAAAAAGTTCACCAGTCATAGTTATGGTATTTTTATTGCCAAATGAAATCCATAACATTACAGTATGAAAAGCTGGAGGAGCATAAATTAAACAAAAAGGGGTCTTTGTCGTTTGTAATCAGTCATCCTTTATTTTATATTAACACTAGAGGACGCCAGCAGCTTCGCCTTCAATGTTTATTAATTTACCCGTTTTGGCCGATCCCGTGGGAATTTCGGGAAATCCCTTCTTAGTGCACCCCTACGGTGCCCAAGGAACATACATGCCAAATTTCAGGTTCCTGCGCCCAATCGTTTCGGCTGTAGCGTGTCTGTCAGTCAGTCAGTAACGCAAGGATTTTATATATTAAGATATGTCGCTTATTTTATAATATAACTTAAATACCTATACCAGCCGTGCAGCAGCCTTGCAGCAGCCTTGCAAAAGTCTGCTGATGAATGATGGTAAGATTTTTTATCAAAGTTATTGATTTACAAAGTTTTTTGTGACTATTAGAAATTTGTTACAAAAATACTGATAAAGTACAGAATAATTAGCAAAAAAGTTTGAAGACTGTGTAATTATTTGAAATCTCAATCTCAATCAGGCTATCGCAGTCCACTGCTGGACATAGGCCTCTCCCAATACGCACCACAGCACACGGTCCTCAGCCTTCCGCATCCTTTATCTGGGCTATAAGACGTTGCTTCGTACCAAATTTCGAGATTTTGAGTTCTCGGGAAGTACCCTGTAGGTTTTGATTCCCTTGCGAGTAGTCGCGAGTTTGAAAATATGATGATATTGCTCTTTCTTTTGATTGCGTAGACATAGAAGTTTGATTTTGTTAAAGCCTATATACTTGAGTATTTGATATGAATTTCAATTTAATACCTATACGCGTTCAAGAGAAAGGGATAGTAACTTTAAATTTATTAAAAATATTTTTTTTATATTCTGTAACTAAAAATGTACGGTTTTCGCAATTTTTCCTTTAAAAGTGATATAAAACGTTGCTTCGTACCAAATTTCAAGATTCTGAGCTCACGGACAGTACCCTGTAGGTTTTGATTCACTTGCGAGGAGGCGCAAGTTTGAAAATATGGTTATATTGCTCTTTCTTTTGATTGCGTAGACATAGAAGTTTGATTTTGTTACAGCCTAACGGTGTTATATACCTGAGTATTTGATATGAATTTCAATTTAATACCTCTACGCGTTCAAGAGAAAAGGGTAGTAACTTTAAATTTATTAAAAATATTTTTTATATGCTGTAACTAAAAAAATACGGTTTTCGCAATTTTTCCTTTATAAGTGATGTAAGACGTTGCTTCGTACCAAATTTCAAGATATTGAGTTCACGGAAAGAACCCTGTAGGTTTTGATTCCCTTGCGAGTAATTGCGAGTTTGAAAATATGATTAAATTGCTCTTTCTTTTGATTGCGTATACATAGAAGTTTGATTTTGTTACAGCCTAACGGTGTTATATACCTGAGTATTTGATATGAATTTCAATTAAATACCTCTACGCGTTCAAGAGAAAAGGGTAGTAACTTTAAATTTATTAAAAATATTTTTTTATATGCTGTAACTAAAAAAATACGGTTTTCGCAATTTTTCCTTTATAAGTGATATAAGACGTTGCTTCGTACCAAATTTCAAGATTTTGAGTTCACGGAAAGAACACTGTAGGTTTTGATTCCCTTGCGAGTAGTTGCGAGTTTGAAAATATGATTAAATTGCTCTTTCTTTTGATTGCGTAGACATAGAAGTTTGATTTTGTTACAGCCTAACGGTGTTATATACCTGAGTATTTGCTATGAATTTCAATTTAATACCTTTACGCGTTCAAGAGTAAGGGGTAGTAACTTTAAATTTATTAAAATTATTTTTCTTATATGATGTAACTAAAAATTTATGGTTTTCGCAATTTTTCCTTTAAAAGTGATATAAAACGTTGCTTCGTACCAAATTTCAAGATTCTGAGCTCACGGACAGTACCCTGTTGGTTTTGATTCACTTGCGAGGAGGCGCAAGTTTGAAAATATGGTTATATTGCTCTTTCTTTTGATTGCGTAGACATAGAAGTTTGATTTTGTTACAGCCTAACGGTGTTATATACCTGAGTATTTGATATGAATTTCAATTTAATACCTCTACGCGTTCAAGAGAAAAGGGTAGTAACTTTAAATTTATTAAAAATATTTTTTATATGCTGTAACTAAAAAAATACGGTTTTCGCAATTTTTCCTTTATAAGTGATGTAAGACGTTGCTTCGTACCAAATTTCAAGATATTGAGTTCACGGAAAGAACCCTGTAGGTTTTGATTCCCTTGCGAGTAATTGCGAGTTTGAAAATATGATTAAATTGCTCTTTCTTTTGATTGCGTATACATAGAAGTTTGATTTTGTTACAGCCTAACGGTGTTATATACCTGAGTATTTGATATGAATTTCAATTTAATACCTCTACGCGTTCAAGAGAAAAGGGTAGTAACTTTAAATTTATTAAAAATATTTTTTTATATGCTGTAACTAAAAAAATACGGTTTTCGCAATTTTTCCTTTATAAGTGATATAAGACGTTGCTTCGTACCAAATTTCAAGATTTTGAGTTCACGGAAAGAACACTGTAGGTTTTGATTCCCTTGCGAGTAGTTGCGAGTTTGAAAATATGATTAAATTGCTCTTTCTTTTGATTGCGTAGACATAGAAGTTTGATTTTGTTACAGCCTAACGGTGTTATATACTTGAGTATTTGCTATGAATTTCAATTTAATACCTTTACGCGTTCAAGAGTAAGGGGTAGTAACTTTAAATTTATTAAAATTATTTTTCTTATATGATGTAACTAAAAATTTATGGTTTTCGCAATTTTTCCTTTATATGTGCTATAAGGCGTTGCTTCGTACAAAATTTCAAGATTCTGAGCTCACGGACAGTACCCTGTAGGTTTTGATTCACTTGCGAGGAGGCGCAAGTTTTAAAATATGGTTATATTGCTCTTTCTTTTGATTGCGTTGACATAGAAGCTTGATTTTGTTCCAGCTTAACGGTGTTATATACGTGAGTATTTGATATGAATTTCAATTTAATACCTCCACGCGTTCAAGAGAAAGGGGTTGTAACTTTAAATTTATTAAACATATTTTTTTATATGCTGTAACTAAAAATTTACGGTTTTCGCAATTTTTACTTTATAAGTGATATAAGACGTTGCTTCGTACCAAATTTCAAGATTCTGAGTTCACGGGAAGTACCCTGTAGGTTTTGATTCCAATGCGAGTTTGAAAATATGCTGCAATTTGCAGCATATACAGCTGTATCTTTTGATTCCGTTGGATTAGAAGTTTGTTTTTTTTACAGCTCTATGGAACCGTAGATTCGAGTATTTAGTATAAATTTCAGTTTGATACCTCCACGCATTCCTGAGAAAAAGTGTCTTGACAGACGGACAGACAACAAAATGATCCTATAAGGGTTCCGTTTTTTACTTTCGAGGTACGGAACCCTAAAAACGTATGATAAAAGATCATTTTACAAACAACGTTTGAAAAACTAATCATTTGACAAACTTTCATTTCGCAAACATATGTATTACTTTAAAAACAATCATTTGACATAATACATGTTTCGCAAATGTGTTACTTAGAAAATAATTTAAATGTTAAATAATTATTTTAAAATAATCATTTGACTAAATAATTCGTTTGCCAAATTGGTGATTGTACAAAAAGTCAGAAGATAAATTATTAGTTTTTAAAAATAACTAATTTATATTCAATACTTACGCGAAATTTTGAAAATCTTTAATTGCTTGGTTGCAATTTTCATCTTGGACAGATTAATTTATAGGCAAGTAATAATTTTGTATTAATACTAATTCCATAGAAACTTAAGTCTTTTAAAAAAAATACACACTGCCTGAATGAAGCGAAATAAGTAGAATTCGGTTCTGGCACTCGCCGGCCGCTGCCGCGGCACGCTCGCTTCCCTCGCTCGACTCGTGCGTTGTGGTCGCAGTTCTAACCTAACCTAACCAGCCATTGTTTCAGTTGACCCTACACAAAGATTGTTGTATTATCGTAGATTTTGGTTAATAAAATATTTACCAAGCAAGGCATTTTGTCAAATGTTATTTATGCTTTGCGTTGTTTTGCCAAAAAACATGTTTAAAAAAATAACCAATTTGTAAATTTGTGTTTTAGCATAATAACTTTTTTATAGTAAATATATTGTCTAATGAGTAGTTTATTAAACAATAGTTTGTAAAATAATAAATTTATCAAGTATAATTTTGTCAAATGTTATTTGTCAAATGAAAATTTTTCATTTCTTTTTTGTCAAATGATCGGACACCATGCATTTATATAGTTTTTAAAATAGGCTCTTTTTTCCTCATCAATTGCACTAGATACAATACTTTTTAAATCTTTGTAACAATTTTTGTGTATATCTGATTTGCTTGATTTGTATCGTGCTTGGTATTTGTTACGCAATTTCACCATCTCCTTAATTGTATCTGTGATCCATGGGTAAGACCTTTCTCTAATTAAAACTTTTTGGTGCATGTAGATCAAATGAAGTTAGGAAGAAAGTATTAAATATTGTAACCATGTCACTCACATTGTCTTGAGTTGCTATATAGGGCCAGTTTAGTTTGCAGAGGTCGTCCTGGAAAATATCAATCTGCCTGAGCTGAGAGACTATGTCGTTGTCACTCTCAGACTGTGCATGTTGTTTCTCGAGCGCATCAACCCTTTCTTCTAGAGTGTCAACCTTGTGTCGGTACTCTTTCACAGACTATCTTATGACGGCCAATTCATCTCTGATGAACTGCACGTCACGATTAATAGATCGCAGATTATCCCGAAGGGTTCTCAGCTCCTCTGTGATGTCGTTTGCTATCTCGTGTGTTGATTCAAAGGTCGAGTTTAAAGGGGAGCTGTGATGTGAAGGGTCTTCAGAATGCTAGTCGGCAGACTGTTCGGAAGGTCTTTGGGGACGCAATGATAACTCAGGCCCTTTTTTATTGCCTTGGATTTAATGCAGCCGGGGCAATGCCAGGAAGGGGAGATACTGCCTGACGGAGGTAACTGGACGCATCGTAGATGAAAGTAGCTATCGCAGTGGCGACATCTCGCAGCCTCAGTCGGAGACAGGAAGCGGCGGCAGCGACCACAGCTCTTCGACATGTTGGGCAGGTATATTGATAGTGATCTTGCTAGTACGCAGGTTAAATCACAGATGGCGTTGCTACTCCAACCGACGTCAATTGAGCTGTCAGTGCAAGCAATTAGTTTTAGCGTTCACCCAGAGATGGCGTTGTGCTCAATTCAACTAAAAGGCTCTATTGTGAGGCTTCACCGCGCAATGATGGGGCGCGAGTTTTGAGAGTTTCAGGAGCCGCTAACACGTTAAACACTGCACACACTTATTCACATCAATATAGTAGTAGTATCAATATAGTAGTTTTAACGTAGTTTTAGTTTACATTAATTAATTTAAGTTTAATAATGTTTCTATTAATTAAAGTCACTGCAAACACTATGAGTCTTTATTTGAGTCACTTTTTATACACTGATGTGTTTAGATGACCACAGAACAAATCTTATACTATTTATTATGATTTTTATCACAGAGCGTAACAGTAACGTAACGTTTACACGCTATTCATATACTAAAATGCATATCACTATGAACACACATACATACATAAACTCACGCCTTTTTCCCGTCGGGGTAGGCAGAGACAACGGAACGCCACTTGCTTCTATCCTTACAGACCTCACGCGCTTCCTCTACACTCATTACTCTTTTCATACATGCTCGCCGGTTTCGGGTACTTCGGACCTTGCCGTTTCTTAGGACGTCCCCAATTTAGTCGAGGAATGTCCGACGAGGTCTGCCGCGACCGACTTGCCCACACACATTTGCCTTATAGATCCGATTCGTCATTCTTTCTTCACTCATTCGCTCCACGTGTCCAAACCAGTTCAGCATTCCTTTCTCAATCCTAGTCACGTCATCTTCTTTCAGACCACTATCACTATGAACAGTTTCTGATAAAGAATTTTCGTTCGTTAATTGATAATACAGACTAGAATGCTTATTTGCTTTCGTTTAAATGATTTGAACTAGACTTGATTCGGCTGCGTCGGCGTGAAGATTACTGATATCCTAAACCATGAAGATCAAGAATCACTATATCTATTGGTGAAAAGCGTTTTGGAGTTTATCGCGTTATTACGGACAGACAGCACGCAGCGAGGATTTCATTTTATAATATACATATAGGTACAGGGTGTTGATATGCATTTGCAAAATATTTTCAGGGGTGAATATACTACTATAATTTATAATTGAATACAAATATATGAAAAAATAAGTCAATAAAACTTTAAAATGATTTTTCGTCATCATGCATTTTAAAAATCAGCTCAATGTATTGACCGCCGCCGTCGCTCAGCTGATCGCCGCGAGCTTACATTGCAGTTACCTAACACATACAAGCACACGTACCTACCGTGCAGTCTTCTTCTGCACCTTTCAACAGTTTATTCTGATTTACTATTGAAGTAAAATTTTATGAAAATAGGGTCTTATATTATCGCACACTGTTTGAAATAATTGTAGGTGAATAAATAAAAATATAATGTCTATAGTGTATTACTAAAATATTTTACAAATGCATATCAACACCTTGTATAGACGAAGGAAGGTAAAACGGCATACAGTATTTATTTGACTTTTAATTTACAGTTACTTTGTTTCAGTATTTATATTTCTCATTCTAAATATCGAGCATTCGTGACTGTACCATTATTAATATTACTGTGATACAGTCGCCAGTGTCTGCCCCTCTAAATAGTTACCATAGATTTTAGTGACATAAACAAATCATTTGAAGAAAGATCTGGAATAAAATAATGGATTGCTTTTAGAGTCATTACAATATACCAAATAGCTAACTATTACATATTATGGATGCAGAATACCAGCAAAAAAACTTAAAAATAAGAAAAGTTCGTACTAATAGTTCGCCTCTTCTAGAGAGCAATAATCCTCGCAAAATTTGGTATGAAGCAAAGTGGAGGATTATCCTATGACAAACAATCGTGCCCTGTTCAATTACTTTGCGGTCTGTGAATTGAAGAACGTTTGCAAAATATCAACAAGGATAGCCGAATGCTAAGTAAATGTAATTACAAAATACGAAACAGTTCAATCAAGCAAATGATTATACTTATTTGGAAACTTCGAAGCAATGGCCCCAAGGCAAGCTCCGGCAAAGTTCGAGCAAAAGTTCTAATAGTTAATTATCCCATAAGTTCAACCTTTGACTACAGCGGACTACGTAATGTGTAGGTATTACGATGGGTATATATGGTGTTGTGATAGCAATTTGATGTCCAGCAAACTAGCCCTTACTACATATTAAAGAACCTAAGAAGTTTGAGAGTGATCTTATGACCTATTAAAGATTGCCATTTATTATGCCAAGAACTGGATTCCTTAAGTGTGGGTCACTGTGTCATGTCTAGTCTTCTTCGTCTTGTATACTTTTAAGAATTGCCGAATATGTACCACTCCCGTACATCTGTCGCAAACGTTAATATGTTACATTTTGCAATAGGGTAAATTGGCAAAATCACCAGCATGAGACAGGATTTCAATCCGCAATCTGGAAAATGAACAAGGAAATCTATCGTGGCCTTACTACAAGTACAAACTTCTGTAAGCATCTGATACGTAAACAAGCATCAAGGCCTATTTTGCAGTTTGGTTAATCTACTTCCAAAATTTTAAAAACGTGTTTAGAGTACCTTATAAAATACGACGATGAATTGAAAATGCTGTGTTCAGAACTATGGGTATAGGCTGGTTTACCATATTAGCATGGGCTGTTTCCACAACTCCGCGTCCTGGCGGGTATTTTGCGTACCAATGGGTATAAATTGAGTGAACAAAACTAAAGCACGACTACCAACCCTTACGGCTTGGCCACGGACAATTCGCTGCAGCGAAAATTCGCGCGACGCGACCGGCGACGCGACTTGCGACTGAATCAAATGAATGGAAATCGACGCGACCGGCGAATTACACCGAGCGATACCGCGGCGAGTCGCGCGACCGGACGCGCGACCAAAACAAATGTATAGATTAGTACGGCGCATGCCACGGCGTCGAGCGATAGTCGCTGCGACTACTGCGTGAGCCGATTGAGTATAAAATGTTTTAGTTTATTCCTTGGCAAAAATTATTTTACACTCAAAAGAACAATGGCCACTTCTCATACATTGAATGACCTGATAATGAATTATTGTGTATGTAGATAAAATGTACAAAAACAAGTAGATATATGACCAAGAAATTATACTGTAAAGACAGTTTTTCTTATAAAGGTCTAGAAATTACATAAAACACCGAAATTAGTTCGTATTATTTTGACAGATTCTCCCATGTCCAATGTCACCGGCGACGTCTTTACGTCAAAAACGTTCCATTGCATCCTTATCCAATGTTTTCAACGGCAGAAATACATTTATATTTATCTTTTAATATCTTTTAACATAAAAAAATACATTCATTTATGATCAGCTTTTAGCAACTTGATTCAATTTATATATAAAATTAAGTTTTCTCGACGTTTTGACAAAACCAAAAAACGTCCAAACTCTCTGGATCCTAGTCGGGCACAGATAATATAACAATGCAGCAAATAAAAAATATTTTGATAAGGATGCGTTCACGAGTTCTAGAACATCTTTACAACCCAAAACGTTTCTTTTTACCTAGACTTCTATAAAATATACTTGTTAGTGAAATCATTACACTAAAAAATAACCTTAATTTTAAAATAAGTTTTATCTCTATACATGTTTAGGTCAAAAATGGCCATTCTTCATTGAGCTATATGGGTATCTAGCTACCCGTAAAATACATTTTATAACGTAATAAAAATCTGTCTACGTAAACACACATAAATAAAATTGAAGTGTTTGTTTGTGAATTCAAATTAACAATGTTTTTTCCACTTCACAAAGGTGTGCTTCTGCCTACCTACCTTTGTGCAGTGGAAAATACATATCAAGTCATTGACAAACTCTTTCAAAATAGTTGTCTGTCCTATTTGTTCGAAGTAGGTAATCTCTGGAATGGGTGTAGGCACCTGATTTTAACTGGCACTGTCCAGTGGAAGATAGATAATGGATTTAGTAGAACTACATGTTGGTTGTAACCTGCAATTTGATCCGGTAGGTAGCACTATTGTCGAGATAATGAAATAACGCGGGTGAAACCACGGAAATCAGATGGTTTTTTTTATATTTTTGATGGGATTTTTCGTCTGTTACACGATCCCTATTTCATTCGTGTACTCCAATATATCTTCGAAATATAAAATCTAGAGCACAAGAACTGCTACCCTCCAAACAATTTCGAAGTAACTTTGCAAATACATCCCATCTGATGTCGTCTCGCTCCTGGTCTACACTGGTCGCGGCGGCGAACGCGTGTGCCCGTGGCATGGTTTTCGCGTTGCGCGAATTGTCGCGCCGCCGGTCGCGTCGCCGCGCCGGTCCCCGTGGCCAAGCCGTTAGGGCTTATATATTGAAGAGTATTGCGACACAGTCCTAAAGCAATCGCACTGTAACGCTCGTATTTATTTTAATATACAATTAAAAACTCATATGCGGTGGTATTACAGTTCAAAACACAAATACGATCAAATATCAATAGTATTGGTCTAACGTATACAAATATTGTTAGGTCTGATATCACACAGCGCTATTTTGCATCGACTATTTGCACGATTGTGGTGAGCTGAATCTGCAATATTACTATGCAGATTACATTTTAAATAAACTAACATTAGTATGTAGATTACACGAATAACGTAGTAGATTAAGGGGTCGCCGTTTAGCATTGCAAGTGTCTAAGATTCAATCCCCTCGAGAGGAAACACTTTGTGTGATCCACAATTTATTGCTTCGAACCTGGGTGTGCTTTGTGTTCGTTGACTGAATGTTTATAAAGTCCTCTGTGACACAGTTTTTATGTGCGAGAGTTGTGTATTCACCCGCGTGTCGAAATTCTACTTTCACATAAAGACATGAGGCCTTTCAGTAGATGCTAAATAAGGTTCTCAGTTGGCTTTATGTTATGGAAGAGTTTATAGGTGTCTTGATTTCGTATATTTTTGAATAACTTATAATAATCGATCTACCTCACTAGCTCTATCATAAACATACGATTGCGCTATTTTTGATGACAATCTTTAAGTTTTTTATTTGTTAGAGACAATGTTTTTTGTATATACAGGAGATTGATTGATGGAGAAGCTATAAATATCTTATGTTCGAATAAAATATGTCTCGTCGAATATTTCAATGAAGCCTCACAAACGATGAACATAATGAATTCTCGTAATACGATATCTAGAGATGAAAGCAATATCTAGCAATATTGAACATTATTATACCTTCGGTATTTTTACCTTAAAGCGTAGGCGTTGAGGTTAGGTGCGAGTATGTTTTTATAAAATACCAGAGAATTGCCGCAGCTATGAAACATACTTTTCTTATACACATATTTTTCTTAATTCAATTGTTTTCTTCAAGATCCCGAGGGAATATCGGGATACGCCCAGTAATTTCATCTGTGCGTTTGTCTGTAAAGCAGTCAGTGACGGAAGCCAACAATATGCTGAGACGTTGTCTAGCAAGGTTATTTATGCAATATAAAAATTAAATATCAAATTTATATCATAATTATATTATTATGAGTATCTAAAAAGAGGAAAAGCAACATCACGCGTTGTAATACGACGCAATAATGCGCATAATATTCCATATCATCTTTCATATGACAACGCAAGACAAGTAAGCCCTACTATTTGATATTTTCGTTATGACATCAAAAGACATCCCATGGCGTCGCGTCGTCACTCTGTCTCGTTTCTCATACACTCACGATTGCGTATAACAATGGGTAAGTCAAATAAATTATTTCTACATTACACAATACAATTTTACATTATAAATGTTTGCATATCTATGAGGTAATAAATATCTTTTACGAGGCAACCCTACTCGAGTCGTTGCCGCACCATTTGCGGAGCAATCGTCGATTATACGTACACCATGTGTCAGCACTACGTTCAAATATATTTATACTAACGCTTAACGAGAATATTGTCAATGTACAAGAACATATTTTATATAGTATGTACATAGCGATGTTAAGAATTACTTATCGAAAACAAGACGCCAGTTTAGAAAAATATCATACCATTGTATCGATGAAATCCTTTTTGAATGTGAAAGGAACTTTAAATATAATTTCGCTTGCGTATCTGTATATCTTTATCTAAAAGACCGCATTAAACTTTCAGTTATATATTTAGGTAATTGTTAAAAACACAAAGCAAACCATCGTGGAATCAGATAAAAAGTACATTCCCAAAATGGTTATAGCTAAAACGTAATATTTGCCTGCGGTGTTATTCTGCGTGTAAGCCCATCCACATCCAAGTACGATCAGATATATGGTCACTATCTATTTGATCGTAGAACGCCTTCCAAACTTGACCCTTCGTCCTAAAAGAAATTATAATTATTAGAAAAGTATTTGTCACTCTGAAATATTGAAAGCGAACATTGCGGACAGGCCTCACATGTAATTGTTTTGTTACACACGCAGACACATAACTGTGTATATCAAATAGGGTAGGAGATTTATTTATCATACCTATTTTTCTCTAGCATTCTTTGAGTTGTTTTAAGAATATTTTTCAATCACAAAAAATTTTAACACTTTCATTCGGAAAGCTGAAATGAGACGGCGGCGGCCACAATAAAGCAACAGTACTCAAGCAATTTAAACTGTTGTAATATTAGTCATGGTCAGTCAAACAAACATAAAAACCTTAAACTGCATTGCAAAAAATATTGGGCAATAGTTAGTCGTGACGTTCTTTATGCGAACACTTCCATATAAATATACTGCTACGTCGCTTTAAGCGACACGATAATCTAACTTGCACTGCATCGCACGGCTCGCCTCGATATAAATTCCAGTCTAATACATGCAACCCAAGAAACCTCTAATTAAAAAATAGAATTAATTTGTGCAGTCGGGTATAAATTACCGCAGACACTAGGTTGATAAGACATTAGTGTTTGTGACTGCTGGCTATTAGCATGTTAGCTAAAGCAAGCTCTTCAGAACCAGTGACGCAGTTATACCCGACACTTGGTGTGTTACCAGTAATTAAACAGATATAAGCTTAAGTGCATACTGCATTTGCTTACCGCTGTATGCTTGCTTGACTCTGTTTAGTGAGTGTTAGCTTGGATTTATGGTTCTTGATGAAGTTGGTGATAAGGTAAATACAAGTATGGTATAAGGTGCTGGTAAAAAGTTTAGAGTGAACTTTATACTTTAAAATAGTTACAGTAGTTATTGCGTGAAAGAGTAACAATCCATCCTTACTAACAGAATGTTGCATTTTAATAGTAGAAAGATAGTCATACGGCGCCAAAATAATAGTAGAAAAGTAAAGAAAAGGGTTGCGATGCCATAATTGGTGCAGAATCATCACTTATAAATCTTTTCGACAGAGCGACTGACCACCGCAACCCAAAGGGATAGAAATATTACATGGTTTCGTCTAGTGTCAATCTATTCAAGGGTAGTTTTCCCCATAACGAATGAAAATTATCTTTGTGTCAGCTGGGACTGACAGTTAAACGTGGTCTATGAGGCACGGGGTAAACTATAATTAACAGCTAAAGGATGCCCTATTTTTTATTTAACCGTTCTGCTCGATCCCGTGGGATATTCTGAAGTCTTTTTTTTAATACACCTTTGCGGTCCCCAAGGAACATACATGCCAAATTTCAGTTTTGGCTGTACGTCGTCTGTCATTCATTCAGTAACGGATGAATTTTATATATTATACAGATTTAATTCGCACATAATTTTGAAACGTGGTGCATGCCATAGTTTTGAACCTGATACCGTCCGCGTAGCAGTAAGTTCAGATCTTCTCTAAATAAATACAATGTGTAACCTTTTCTCAAATAAAAAACAATACTAGCTAATTACGTCTGTACACTAGTAACCTTAATGCCATTGTACGTAATCGAGTAGGGCAGGCAAATCTCGTGTCCGTTCGTTTTCTCCTCTCATTTAAGTAGATAATTAACTAGAAACAGTGTTGGTTCGGAACAATCAACCCCACTGAATGTTGTATGTGCTGGCACGCTAGCAAATATACTCCATGGCACGTTAGCAATTTTCAAACTTTTTCAAAGCATATGGGATGGGATAAATAGAAAGAAAAGGTGTACCGCTTTATTCCTAGATATGTCTAAAGCATTCGACTGCGTAGACTTCGAAATTCTCTTACACCAGTTAGAAAACACCGGCATCAGGGGAGTTGCAAATACTTTAATAGGATCATATTTAAGAAATAAAAAGCAAGCTACAGTTATTGAGCACTATGAGAAAAAATCCAAGTCGCTACTTTCTACGCAATCAAGCTTTGAAAATGTTATTAAGGGTACCGCAGGGCAGCATTTTGGGACCATTGTTATTTTTCGTCTATGTAAACAATCTCCCTAACACAATAAAACATTTGTGCGTAATGTATGCGGATGACGCAACTATTTTTATATGTAATGACAATTTGAGTGAACAAGAATACAATATTGAAATAAGCAATACGTAAGAATTGAATTGATGGATGCTAGCCAGCTGGTTACTGTCAACCAGCTGGCTAGCATCCATCAATTTGAAAGTTAACCTTACAAAAACTAAGTTAATGCAATTTAGGAATTATAAATATAAACCGTCACTTTTAAATATACTTCATTCAAATACGATTGAAGAAGTAGAACAAATTAATTTCCTTGGGGTCACTATAGACCACCACTTAAATTGGAAAGGTCATATAGAGAAAGTCAATAAAAATTATCATCTTACTGTTACACTTTGTCCATACTTGTTGAAACGGCTTCCCCAAATATTGCTAAAACAGCTTAGGTACTTCGGTTACGTTTATCCACTGTTAACTTATGGAATTATATACTGGGGCAATTCATGTGAAATCCAATCAACATTTGTCTTACAAAAGAGATGTTTACGCATTATCTATAACATGTACAATATAGAATCACTTAGAACTGTTTTTTGTGATAAAGGTTTCCTTACACTAACAAGTATTTACATTTTGCAGCTCTGTCTATTTGTAAAAAATAACGTCACGTTTTTTGAACTTAAGTGTAATTCCAAGTCTAATATACGCAGTAAATATAAATATAACTTAACTTTACCAAATATAAAAAACAATATTTATTATAAAAGCGCATATATAACAGCAATTAGAGTTTTTAACCATCTACCTGTAGAAATAAAAAAATAGAAGGCAAATTGTTTAAAACTGTCTTAAAAAAATGGTTAATTAAATCCGCTTTTTACGATGCAAGAGTATTTTGCTTCCAAGTGATACAATTTTGTTAAATTAAGATAATATTGTTATGTCCATAATTATAAAATTTACTTTAATCTGTGCTATTGCAATGCCCGACAGGGTAGACTGTTGAAACAATATCTAATTTTAAGAACAGATTTCATGTACCTACACAGTTTAAGCAATAAATGTCTTTGACTTTGTCCTTAATTATGTACTCAGGGTACAGACGAATATGTTCGAAAGAAAGGAGGACATAAAAAATACAATGTAAAACATTGTATCTATCTCTACTTACCTATTATAAGATGAAGTCCGCTAGAGTCCGCTTGTCGCTGACTGCATGAACACGATTAACTGAAAAATTACAGAATGTTTAATTTTACGGCTTTTTCCATTAGATTGTGATTCTTGAAGAAGTTTCAGATGTATAAATCACGCAGGCGGAGCTGAGAACGAAGTCTATACTATCATCATCAGCCCTTCAGTCTCTTCAGTCCCACTGCTGGGCACGGGCCTCTTCTCACTAAGAGAAGGGTAAGGCCATAGTCCACCACGCTGGCCTAGTGCGGGTTGGCAGATTTCACATGTCTTTCGAGAACATTATGGAGAACTCTCAGACTTGCAGGTTGCCTCACGATGTTTTCCTCTATCTATATCTTTAGGATATACTATATTAGATATAATAATTGTGATCTAATCACGACATAGTATAAAACAATGTCTGCCTTTTGTCTGTCTGTATGCTTAAATCTATAAAACTACGCAATGGATTTTAATGCGGTTTTAATAGATAGAATGATTCAAAAAGAAGGTATATATATATATATTATACATATATGACGGTACGAAGTTCGCTAGGTCAGCTATTAATAGATATAATAAATGTTAATATTTCGCAGTCTTGGCTTTTAGTGCTGAATTCAATTGCATACCGTAAAATTATCGTATATTATATCTGTGGTACAGCTCTCAAGGTGTTTTCTTAAATTACACATTAGAAATATCTGTTTTTAGGTGGGTTCGACAGACAGGGATCTTCTGAAAACTGGCTGGCTACCGATGATATGCCTTAAGATATAGGGTATATTGTATTTTGGTTCGTCGAAGTCAGTGTAAGACTGTTGTTGAATATGGAGCTAAATAGATGTCGGTTATGACTAGATCGGAGTCTCTAAACGACTGCCCAAGACAAACAAGGATTTTATTATTATTATTCAAAATAAAAGTCGTACTGGGAATAAATAAAAACTAATGAAAAATAGAACCCTAAATTAATACAACAATTTCTGCATCACAAAAGGAGTTGGGTCGTTTTTGAAAAAGAGCTTCCCGCTACACCATAATTACAATCTGTTGATTCATAGACCTGAGACCTAACAATCGCATATAATTTGTACTTCAAACCCAAAGGTGCATTTTAAAATAATAATTCTAGGTAAACAATATAACACAAAGCCCTTTACTCCCACAGCACGTAACTTTAAGCTTCATATGGGTGGTTTACCTCCAAATAAGTGGTTTTACATATTATTCAGTATCACCTTAGCGCTCTTCTGCCGGAGAAAACATACACACAAGCTGGCGTATAGAATTATACTTGAAATGATGCCTTGGGGAAATAATGTGTTAACATTTCAGAACCTCCCAAATAATTTATATTCTGTGGTGTATTATTATACACATTATATACAGGATGGCGTATAAGTGAACTCTTGAAATTGTGTAGACAGGCTCGTAAATTATTAATATCTATTATCATTAAATACGATCACATTTCTGCTACACTCTGTATTATTCGTAATAATTTAAATGAACGGTATTCGTAACTTGGCTGTTACGCCATCTTAAAGCAACATGTCGTAGGTACCTATGTATGTATATTAGAGCATACATAATACTAAAATTTATTCAATCTCTGAAAGCATTTTGACAAATGTGTTTAATATTTGTTGACTTGGCAAACCGCTTAATTATGAGTTGAGAAACTCATAATCGCTGCATTACATTATTTGCTCGATTGTTTTGTCATTAAAAATCATATCCATCCGCGTCACGCAGTCCGTATGCATTCTAACATCAGCTAGCGTCGCTACAAGCGACACGCACTCCGGTACTAAAACTAGTAAAGTAAAACTGTTTTAAGGTCAACGCTCATTAGAACCACGCGGCACCCACTCCGCACGGCGTCCACGAGTGGACGTCGCGTGGTCAACCAGCGGACCGCGCGCCGTCAACGAGTGCACGCCGCGCGGTCAACCAGCGGACCGCGCGCCGTCAACGAGTGAACGCCGCGCGGTCAACGAGTGGACGTCGCTTGGTCCACGAATTTTCGAATAGTCTGTTAACAATTGGCACTAGGTCTACACGTGTTTCGTAATGCCAAATTTTACAAACGTTGAATTGGCACTCTATTTTATATCAATTAACTTTTTCAAGTAATGCAATGACCACACACAACTAGATACTAAACTTTCGTCTATGAATACACCTACTAACTACAAAGAACAATGCCCATTTCTGGCCCAGTTTGGAACTCATGAACAGCACAATATAGTTTCAATTAGTTGTTGAATAATCCTTTTTATTTATAACTTAATTTATAGGCATTACTAAAGGTGTGCCGAGAAACTTATTCAATAAATAGGTTTAAAAAGATGTGTTAACGTCTAAATAGCCAACACGTAATAGATCAGAAATTGCCAGTAAAGAAATCATAATATTAAATCGATTATCACTTCTTCTCTATCGATTTTACGTTATCTCTACTCAAAATGATTTGAGTTAATAGCAAATATCTACTTGGTCCTTAAACATTTAAAATGTGTGTATTTTAAGTTATCTATTCCACCAATTATATAGATAACCTATGTCCGAAATCCATATCGATTAATCAATATCATTTAAAACTGTAAAATGGCAACACTTTTTTGACTCTTAAGTAAATGTCTATAATGTCATATTCAGTTTATTTTGTTTGTTACCTATTTGTTTTGCTCGTGCACATTGTGAATGCTTTTTATGTTTTTGGATCTTTTACGACTTCTGGCTTTTTCTTTCGGATTTCTACCCTTACCAAATGATTAACTTATTCCTTTCCACGCAAAACTACGAAATACTTTAACTATCCTAATAAAAGTGGGTACACACCTAATGTTTTGTGAGCATTTAAAAGTACTTCTTGTTATAAATCTATGAATGTGATGGACCTCTAATCAATCTCAAAATTCTAGTTCAACACTCTTTTATAGAATGCAATAACAACTACTACGATTTTTGACTGTCCACATCTGGGCCGGCGTCTCTAAGAAAAATGGGCATTGTTCTTTTAACTATGCTCATGAAAAACACTACCTAAAATATTTTTCATTCTGCCGGATTATATTACCTGCCAAGTAATGAAATCGTTAATGATTTCCCCGACATCACCAACTGCGACAGCCAGTGTTGCCAATAAAGGATTACTCGTAAGAACATAATACATGTTTGAGTAAAAATAAGAGTATCATTTACACGGTAATTAATAATTAAAAATACCTTAGAAAAGAACACGGTAGTAGCTTATTACCATAGACCGTGTCTTGCTCAAAATTACCGTGCATCTACGGTATTTACCGTGTAGCTAGTAACACTCGGACGTGAGTCATTCGCGGGCAGCGCGCGGTCCGCTTCGGACCCGCGCGTTGGCGACGAGCTATCAACGCGCGGCAAGCATGCGAGCGGCGAGTTGCCACCGAGCCGTCCACGCACGGACGGCGGGTGGACCACCCGCCGCCCGCGCGTGGACGGCTTACGACAGAGGCGATCCGGTGACGCTACGGAGTTGATGTAGTGAGCGCATACCCATACAAATCCATATAAAGAATACTAACCGCACGAGGCGAGGCGGTGCGGAGTGGGTGCCGGGTGGCTCTAATGAGCGTTGACGTTTATGCTAAAGAGCTTAAGTCACCCAGTAGCGAAGAGCTCAGTAACGGCCGCCAGTATTTTATTTATCGATGGATTTTATTGTACTATGGATGGATGGAATTGTACTACATATGTATATTTTTGAATATTATTGTATGCATCTTATGTACTTGTAGCCAAATCCGTTGATAGATAAGATATTGGGACCGGCTGTTAGCCTGTTAATTCAACTGCCATTAACAAAGTTTGTTCAATATACATAAACTTTCGACAATAAAGCTGACATAGCTTGGTTCATCCGAATATCCGTATGTCTATCCGTAATAAAGCTGACGTAACATTTACCATCCGGATACCACGAACGGTAATAGTCCGGTACATGCGCAAAATCGACAAGTTAACGAGATGGAGAGAGCTCGCCACTTACGCTCACCCATCCAATTACTGTCAGCCATTATCTAAACACATGGTTTAATTTCAACGAACATGCTCTCTTCCTGATCCTCGGCAATCAAATCAGCCTATAGACGTATGAGGTTTTGGAAGCTTTAAGCTGGTACTCATAATTTTGGTAAAGATAACAATTTGTAAAGCGATAAATAAGACGAGAGCTTAGTTCAGGCTGACAGAGGGTGACTATTAGAAATGTCAAAGAACCGTAAGATAATCGCTGCACTGCCAGAAATTTAGAGATACAACACATATCCCCACCAACGTCACCCTGAGAACGGCACAGCAGCATTGAGAACAAAATAATTTTGCGAAATGGTTATTGCGATTTTTATGCAGACAAAGAAATTGTAATCTACAACGATACTTGTTCGATGTTACGCTTGATCAACTCCTTGATAATGTCCTATAAACTGTAAAACATATTGTGTTACCCATACACAGTCTAGCACTCACATAAAACATGACTATTCTTTCAAAAAACGTTAATCATATCAATCCACCAATGTTAATCAAGAAAACATTCATTGTAAGACTTTTTATCTGTTTGTCGTTGGTGGATATACAGTTCTTAATCAAATAATGTACATACGTGTGGATGTTGTAGAGTTCTGGATCAACATATACGGTAAAATTAGACGTAATATCATCATTACTGAACATAATCTTCATAAAGACATGTTAACGCGGAAGCTACAGCAGTACGCGAGCATGTTTCCAGTCGAGATGAATGCTTAACATTGTTATCAGTGATTGTGTACTAATGTGATGATTTCGGCCATTGAGGCATATCTCGTCGGATAATGCACGCCTGTTGCCTCCATTATGTTGGCCACGTTAATTCTATTACTGTGTTAATACGCACAATGTGATTAAATTCTACAATATTAGGATCACTAACACATCGTTCTGAGTATAATTTTAATTTAACGCTAAAATGTTCTGTTTGACGTTCTTGAACAATTTAAAAAAATTTCAAGCCATGCAGGAATTTTGCACAACAATTTCTAATCCCATATTGGCCATTTTAATTGACCGAAAAAACGATACTCTTGAATATTTGGGGGAAAATCAGATTTTCAATATGATATCCGGCACAGCAACGGTACAGTTAATTTAATATAACTCTGGCAAATTTTAACTTTACTGTATATATCCAAGCTGACCCGTTAACTAACTGGAAAAACTACAACAAACTCCCAAAAAAACAACAGGGAGTAACAGAAATGTGTGGCTACATTTCTGTTACTCCCAAAATCTTACCATTCTCTTACAATAACTTCCTCATGCCGCCACCATCGCAATACCAGCAACGTTAAATGCAGGTAAACTTTTCCGAATCACACGATGCGAACACTGCCTTACTGCACATATCACAAGCCAGATACCACGAATTGAATATTCGCTTATCTCTATTACAACCATTTGTACTGCGGTCTCACGTTGGCGAGTGCGATGCGGCGCTTCGCATTAGAAGCCATCAACGATATAGATAAACAAATTAGTTACATGGCGTTTGAGTTCCACGGTATTGGTTAGATATTGTGTTTGTTGTCATAAGGAATTGTCGTTGACAGATTATAGAAGTGGTTTTCTTGTTGATGATAGCTATAGTTGAGGGTACGAATCGAATAAATTGTATCGTGTAAAGAAAGGGTTCTACCGATATAGGTACGTTTGTAAATGTGAAATAAAATTACTTAGTAATGACGCTACGTATTTTCATTTTCTTGAAAGCATGAAGACGAAAAAGACTACAATGTAATCTTAATTTTTGATTGCTTTACAAACATTCCATCAAAAGACACAAATAACAATCCAACCCTGAAATAACAATTTGATGAACACATAAGTTTGGTCCTGTTTACAGATCAGTCCCACAACACATGGGGTGCAGTCACGATTTAGTGTAATAACTTCGAAATAAAACGATTTTGCACAGAAATAAATAACATAAATTTTCAGTGTCGCGGATAAAAAATATAGAACGGGCTGAATTAAATAAAAGCTTTGAATGTTTTAATTAACTGCAATTTATACAAGAGGTTCTATGAGCCAGAAAATGAATATAATGTGAAAAGAAACAACATTATGTAGGTGCCGTAAAGTTTGTAAAAGCAAGAGTAAGTTTGAAAGGTTAAGAAACTGCAAGTCACGAGCTTCTTAATTAGGACCATTCATTTAAATAGGAAACGTTATTGGAAGAAGGGAGGAATCGAAATACATAGTTGGCTTACTGATAAGAAAGACCAAATTGATCACTTCTTATTAATGTCTTCTAAGCAAAAATAGTAGGAGTATTTAATATTAATACACCAGTATTTCCAAAATAAACACCAAAGAAGTGAATCTTTTAACCTTGTTAAAACAGTTATTTGTATCATACAAAAATCTATCCTTCGATCTAAATCCGTTTGTTTTAAACAACTGAGGTTCACTTTCTATAAAATGAGGCTATAAATAAGGATAATGTCATGAATCTAGTGGAAGCACCTTACAGTCCTGAATAGATCATACAGAATGGGTTCTGGAATATTCCACTTAGTCCCTAGTTAGCCCCGTTAGAACAAATGCAAAGTGCTGAGGACGGTTAACGAGTTTTATCTGTTAGGACCTAGTGAGATGGAATTCTGCCAAATCCTGCTAATTGTGAAGCTGAATTTGTATTTCGTATTATTCATGTTTAATAGATTAAAATAGTTATCATTGAACCTTTCATACCGCTCGGGTTTCATATTTTTATCTTGCTTAAAAAAAGAGATTTTAATAAAATGATTATCTAGATTTCAGATCTGATGATTCTAAAGTAAAATGTGCTGTGTTATCTTTGCAGGTTGTATATTGTTTTTAACGTAATAAAGTATTTGTTTGGTAATTATGTGTTGATGTTCGATAAATTGTGATAAAGTTTACAAGTTATAACAATGTAATTTTTAAAAATTAAAATGTATTACATCGCTGCGAGAACAGGTCAGTTTTATATACTTATTAAAATATATAACTAGTGTCATAAACTCGTAACGAAGCCAGCCGAAGGTATAATTCATGGCGTATTATTATATATTTAATGACGAATTATTCGCTTTTTGGAAAGTTTACCCAAAAAATATTATTTTCTTAAATTACATCGTCAATTCGCACGTTTGGGCAAACGGCTTGAGCGCGCGGGAGGTTAAAATATGTAAATGTCTGTGATATGTAATTCAATTTAATTGTGAAATTGGAATCGACCATCGTTGGTTCTATTTACATGCATTGAGTTACCGACGTGAACCTAAGAAAATTATTATTAATAATATATTTTTACAGGTTTCTAGAATGCGCATTAAATCCAAAATAAAAAATGCCAGTGCTCGGGTGGTAAGTAAAACTCCTCAAGCGTTTAACGTGGAACGGAAAATAACCAGAACTAATAGGGTTGAATAAAAAAACCGTTCCCGTTTCCCCACAAAATAAAAATTACGGCATCTCAATCTGACTGCTTAGCAACAGGCAGCATGGAGTCAATTTGTTCGGCAGAAAAAAAATAACTACTGAACTTTGAGAGTTTATAGTTAGGGAAAATCCGTCTAAGGCACCGGAGAATTTTATAAAAGAAACCAATTAGGTAAACGGAAAATTTCGGTGTTTCCACTTGGCCAATTCCAGTCCTATTAAACAAGACGCAAAGATGAAACACTAAGTAGGTCGGTACAATGTCACGATATATTGACTTTTATTAAGCGCTTCTGTGTTATGTATAATGGTATTTTGGGAGATAGCTAGATCAGGATAAGATTTTATTAATCATAAGAAATAATAAAATTATGCTGTTGATGTGCTTAATATAAATAAATAAATAGGAATAGCTTCGCATTCCAATTTGGGTGAAACCTTGTTGAATTTCTTATGATTCTTGTTCACAATTTTCAGCTTATGAGAGCAAGATGTAAACCTTTAGTAAATAACAGCTATGTTATTTACATGCCACGTGTGTCGTCGCTTACCAGTATATTAAAATGTTCAGTTCATAAGCAACGTTATGAACAATAATAGCCAACATTTGCATATAAAAGATTACGTATGCCGCCAGTAATAGTACTATTACTCTATGTCCGCCGCAGATCTCAGCATAAAAAAAGAGATCTAACATATTGATCTCCATAATCACGTCAGCCTTAAATCCTAGTTGGCGACACGTGTCTGTAAAAACCACAGATACCTCGAGGGAAATGCTGTTGCGAGTCAGTTAATGCATATTGCACTGTACTTACAAGCTCTTAAATTGGATGTCCATTACGGGCGTACACATAAAAAGTTCAAAAGAGTATCCACCTTGTGAAGTTCAGTTGGCGTGTAATTACCTTTCTCGAGCTCTTTTGCAAGTTGTTTTCAGAATGACCTTCACCACGGTCAGTTATTTGGCATTAAATCGTTGGCACTCAGCGCATTCAATATTCAGTAAAGCTGTTTGGTTTGAAGAAACATTTACATAGCCAAAGGTGTTAAATGAATGTATTCTAATTGATTTTATTCGTTAGTATTTTATTGAAGCAGCGTAGGAACCCAAATGACACAATTTTGTAAATTGGGAATGACTTTCTTGTTTATAATTAAAATACAGAATGTTGATACACTATTTCATACCGTGCGTGTTGTTAGAACAACTAAGGAAAATACTCTAAACCAAGAGCATCTTTGATGAGAGCAAAAACCTGTTTGGTGTGTTATAAGCTTACAAGTTAATAAGTAGGCAAAAGCCTTCTTTTGGTTCACAATGATATTGTAAAGCAATTTGGGAGAGGACTAATAAGCCTCTCCTAAATTGTGTGGACTTCCCGGACATAGAATGTTCAGCACATGACTACGAGAAAGACTGATTTTATTATTTCTTTTATTACTAGCAAAGGAAAATCCTAGCAGACGTACAGTTTATTGTACATAGCAATGTCTTGCAAAAACGGCAATCGCTGAAAGAATTAGTATCAAGATTTTATTCCTGTTTTATTGCTATCTGATGCACAAGACTTGAATTGTATTCGCGACGTTTATCACCTAAGAAAGATATGGTTATATATTGCTTTAGCAGACTGCCGAAGATCATGATTTTGGCTGCTATGAACGTATGTTAATATACACGTACAAGTATGTAAACTATGTATTAAACATTGTTTGCTAATTTGTTAGCATTAAATCAATTTATCTGTCGTTGGGTTTTAGTACCTATCAAGATAAGATAAGATAGTTTATTTCGCATACATGCGTACAGTACATGATCTTAAATACAATTATACATGTTCAGCCATATTTAACCATTAGGCATGCGAACAACAACTAATACCTATCATGAAAACAACTCATCCAATTAACGAATTCAATTATTAAGTTATGAATACAAAGAGATAACCGGTGTTGACATTAAACCCGTGTTAAGAAAATATAAATAATTTAAATTGTTAAAAAGGGGGTTCACCAAGTAAACCACTACTCCACGAGCAATCAATGAGTAGCTAGACTACTTTACTAGTAAGTCTAAAAAGTTATTGCCACAAGTCAATACTACGACAAACTTGCGAAATTCTTCAACAAAACATTTTCAACTTCTAAAATAGGTTAAATTGACACCATCACAAACTATAATTATGAAATAATTACACACTTGAGTAGTAGCTAGCTGAATTAAAAAACCGCGATTTTATTATTTGTAGATTCACCATTGCCAAAAAAGCCCAAACAACTTTATTACGACCGGTTCATTGAATCTGGTGAGGCAGCTCAGTCGTGATCAGTTTTCTGCAGAATAATTCAATTGTCGATCGGTGCAATTTTATTTTATGTACCGTTTGTGAATTGCTTAATGCACTGCGAAAGGCGAAAGGGTTTTTTATTTGGCAATAAAATTTATATTTACGATTACCTGTGCGTATTATGCATCGATGATGAGCTACGTTTGAGAGATTTAATGAATTACATTTTCCGGCCATTCATTATGGATAAAAAATCTTTGGGCCTAAAATATCAAGAAGTTTTTAAGACGGAAAGGTTACAGTGCCGTCCGATGTTCTGATGAAACGGCCTACGGAAAAAAAACCATTTCTTTGATATAAAAATACAAGTACAAGCTGGATTTTTACTTAGATTTAACTCTTACTGAGAAGAGGAACTTTCATTCCAGGCTAAAGTAGAACCCCCCGTGGGGTCTCTACCTTGTCGTGGTGGGGGGGCTCAGTAACCGTGTCTTGGACACCCGCGGTGAAGCTAAGAGGGATCCCGGAAGTTGACGCTCCACGTGGGCTTGGGTGAAGCCTGCGTAGGATGCGTCCATGGGTGCGGGTGCGGGGGACAGTTCTGTCTGTCCCTCGCAGTCGGGCAAGGTTGCGGGAGGAGAAGCGTGACGGTGTTGCGTTGCCGCGCGCCCTATCTCCCGCGACCAAATGGGGGCGCACCATTTGATGCGTTGCGGTGGAGCCGCAGAGGAAGAGGAGATGCCATCCTGCATGAGATCGATGTACTGCGTGTATATGTCCCATCAGGTTGCCGTCCTCTCTATCCTCTGCGGCCGTTTTAGTGCCTGCGGACGGCGAGCGCTGGGGCTGCTCCCCGTCCGCCAAAAGGCAAGGAGGCGGCGTAGTGTCCACGCCGCCTCCCAAGTAGCATAACGAGGCGGGGCCTGCGAACACCAACGGCGGGCCAGTCCCGGGCGGGGTCACGGCAAAGAATGCTATCCGCGAATCGCATGACCCCGCCATTACACGGGACCCGTAGGGACACCGCGGTGGTTTACGTGGGTATGCCCCGAACACCTGGGGAGAGCCTCCACACACCTCCTCCGCCAGTCCCAAGCCGGGTCGATCACACTCTGGCTGAGTTGGCGTCGAGTTGAGATGGCTCATAAGGAGAGTTTCCACCGTAGAAAACAAAAAAAAAAATGCTAAAATAGAAGTCTTAACTTACAAACCGTCATAATTATATATTTTTGTAATTCTTCCATCCGTCGAACGGACTATAAAGTGAGCCTCTAACCCTTTTTACCACTTGAGATATGGCGCCCTACAAAGAAACCAGAGATCGATGTACTGTGTGTATACGAGTATAGTACCTACTACATCATTTTGTCGTGACGTCTCTCTAACACCCTGTATAAAGAGGTGTCGGCACACCCCTATACAAATTTATTTATATGACTTTATTTATACCTTTTTGTGAATGGTGAAACCATACATCAAAAAGGTTAACCGTACAAAAAAATGACCATGAAATAAATTAAATTAGACCAGAGAGAGAGTTGAACAAAAATGTTTTTATTTGTGTACCGACCGTATATTTCAGAGTCAGAGGGTTGTTCATTATTAAACTCAACACTGTCCAGTTTTTCTCAGTGATTAATAGGTAGTAATATAGCTTTAAAATACAAGTTCTTTGTTTTAACGTAAGTATGTTTTGCGTTGCTACCAATAAAGCAAGAAGCTTTCGACACATACAGATATAAATATAAATTAATATTTATATTAATTTATATTTATATCTGTATGTGTAAAAATAAGCTTCAGTTTATCTATTACAAAATGGTTTAAATTCTTGTTGCGTTAACTTTGTAGACGAGACCCCACCGCTTCAGAAAGTTTTTTGTTAAGTAAAAGTTCATTAAGTGTTAATTGTTAAGAAACCTAAAACTCTTTGAATTTAAAATATACTAGAGGATGCCCGCAGCTACGCCCAAACATTATTCTAATTTAACCGTTTCTGGCCGATCCTATGGGTATTTCGGGAAATCCATACTTAGGGCACTTAGAGTTCCCAAGGAACAGTTTTCTCTGTTCATTGTTTGTATGAATGGTTTATATACAGGCAGATTATTGATTTCTTATCTCTACTATGAATAGTGCTGTTACTTTATTGTCTGCTACTTTTTATGGTAAGTCAAACACATATAGACAATTACAATAACGGGAATACAACACGACGAAGAAAAATAGTTTGTCTTTCATTCTACCAAATCCAGCAGAGTAATTGAATAGAGCGACAAAGGGAGTGAGGGTGAATTTAAGACAAAGGGTGCGCTAATAACAAATGTGTTTCTGAACGTTCGCGATGTGTATGTATGAGTCTTGTTGATTTATAGCTTAGTATGTTGCCAGCGAGGCTACGTAACGTAAGAGAAAATCTGTTCTATTTTATGCGAATAAGTTCTTGCCTCTATATTTGCTAACTGATTAAAGATAAATAAATAAATTATAATACGTTACACCGTGATTAACTTGCATTAAAAGTAAATAAAATACTTTCGAAATGATGAGCACCTAGCCAGATTAAGTAATGGAAAATGCAAAGGTCATGTCATATAAGGAGGTCAAGAATGGTTTACTGGCCGAAGATTAACATAATTATATGTATAGCGTATACTTCACCGACAAGCGCAAAGCTCTTAAATTGTAACGAAAAAACAGATCAAATTTCAATGATTTAGCTTATTAGGTCAAAAAATATTAAAATTTTTTGCTACCTATATTTTTCTTTTAACCGAGTACCGTGCAACAATCTAAATTTATGCAACAGGTTCACTATTATAACAAGCGTCCTTTGCTTTAAAATGAATATTTAGTATGGCTTCTTACTGTAAACATCTTAAATTGAAAACAGTGCTATTATCATTTTACTTAAAGAAGACATTGTATTGCATCGTGCGCACCTGTTGAAATATATTTTCCCGTTCTACGATAAAAGTGTTTTCACAAAGAACATAATTTACATTTCAGTGAACTTTGTCACAAGTGCAACTCTCTTGGAAAGATAAATAACATGAAAATCAAAATGCGATCTTTTCTTTCGTCAGTTGACATCCTTTTATCTAGATAGTATGAACAAAAAGTGGCCAATAATTCTCCTAAAAGAGATTGACAGCAATTTTTTTTGGTTTAAGTAAGCTCTTTTCCTGCAATCCTCTGCGCTCTATAATCAGTAATCGACTGAGTTGCAGGTGGTGGAGGAGATGTGTGAAACTCTTTTCTAACGTATGGTGGGCCTACCCAATAAACCACCGCGGTGTCATCATTGACCAGCGGCGGCAAAGTCACGACAAAAGATAGCTTGCGTTGCCACAACACCTTCGGGATGGGCCCGCCGTTTGGTTTTGGCGAACCAAGTCATTTTGTTTGTCTTTAAGTACAGGCGAACATAACGGTGAACATTTGTTGACGAAAGAAATGGTTCCTACATCGTTATTAATGAAAACAAAGCTTTGAATCAAAACTTGTCTCTAGGTCACAACTTTTCAGTCTTCCTTACAACATGCAGTATATTAGACGTATATTTTTCTTGGCGGATACACTTCTCCTTAAAACATGCAATATGCAATATCTTAGATCTGCTTCCTGGTAAAGCCAAAATAATTGATAACTATCAAGTGAAGCACATCTTCAGTACAGCTAACTTGATTCAAAGAAAACCATATACGCATATCAAGTGCAAACAAGTTCATGAGTGTAATAAACAATCATGTACAACTTTAGTTTATGAAACCAGTATGTCAGTAATGAGTTCAGTCTGTTCTCAAGTAACTAGTCCACTTAAAACCACTGTATTCTACAAGCAAATACTAAAATTCACTGAACAGGCAAGTCACTGAATAGCCAAGTCGCAGAAACTACACCAAAATTCTGACTGCACTATGAATGCAGTGTTGTGGTAAAACTTGTTGTTTGTAGCGTATAAGTTAGTTGCTTACATCTGTTTACTTGAATCATTTGCACACTACAAGTTGGTGCATACGCATGTGCAACCACCGTTCTTTGTGTAAGGAATAAATCAAAAGCTCTATTATTCATATGATCAATACTTAAAGCAACAATGACTTTAATTGCAATGAGACTAGACTATATAAATCCTTCTTAAAATCACAGTATTTATTGATAAAAATCGTACAAAAATAGAATAAGTATTGATAACAAGTTTTATCAAACAGTTTTGTAGAAATCTAAATTAAATAATTTAAAATGAAACTCGGCTTACTATCTCTCAATATACAATATTGTGTAGCTGTCGACATGAGTACCTACCAGTATCCATCACACATCACAGCGAAAGTTCCGCGTTGTGGCGCTCTGGGCCAAACTTCTGTGAATTTTGTGTTTACACGGAATTAAAACCTGTATCAAACGACATTTGTGTACCAAACTCGGATGAATTTTGTGATTAAACTCTGGTAAACACGTGCTGATACTGAATTTTGTTTGTGTAGCTGTATGTGATGAAAATTGTTTAATATTTCATTTTAAAATGTAATGTGGTGCTTTGACTTGCGATAATAAATGCTACGTTACCACATCATCATCTACGAATCCAACGTTCTTTTGCTTATTTATGGCTATCGGTGACGGATCAGATAAATGACAAAAAGCCAGATCTCCGTCAGGCAAGTAATTCAAAGGAAATTGGCTACGCGTAAATATCAGAAATTACCAACCAGTCTTAGATTTTTTTTTGCCGTTGACAGTCGAATTATTAAGGATAAGTCGACATCACGCTACAATTCTAAGAAACTGAGGATATTGGAAAATTACGTACGTAATTATTATTATGTATAATCGGAATGACAGTATACAGCCACTCAAAATAAAATACGTTGCCTCGTCGTGGTCCTTCACCAGCAGTAGTAAAAGATTCACAATATGTGTCATGAGACGATAGTCTTTACCAGTTATATAGTCGCATTTTCAACTAAAGTTAAGCCTTACTACGTGAATGAAACTTAAAGTCATACATCAATATAACGCGCCGCAACTCTGTTATTCTCTTTACAAAATGGCTTACATAATCTTTTAGAAGCAATCAGTTTCTGAGCGAATTGTTCACCGAGTACTAACTACTAACACGAAGTTAGGCTCGCCAGTATTCTGTTGCTCCACATAAATCTTGTTAAAAACAAGGCTAAACGCTCTGAACAAACTAAGTTTATAATTGGCCGCACGTACGGTACACTGAGCAAGCGCTCGAGTGGGAGACAATACCTAACTATCAGTGTGTAAGACACACGGGTGCTCGAGGTAAACATGCTTTTAAAAGTTTTGTGGATACTCCACGGAGAAATAAGTTTAGATACGGCCTGTCTGGTGGTACGGATATGTTTGTGAGATAATATGCCTTCCCCACGAAATAGTTTAGCGCGATTGTCGCTGCTTGCCGTACATCTATGTATATTGAAGTGACAGAAAGCAGATTAACTTTTTTAATAGATGACTTAAGTAGAGGCAATTAGAGTCACAATTATATTGTAAAAATGCATGCATTATTCTCTTAGTCAAGGATATCATCCAATATAATATGTAGGCTATAACGAAACTATTTGTGATCGAACGAGTGTCGATTTTTAGGTGCTTTCTCATCTTTAGAAAATTCATACATACATACATACATACATAGACTCACGCCTGTTTCCCCGAAGGGGTAGGCAGAGGCATATTAAACGCCCACTTTTCGCCAGTGTTTTGATCCCACGTAATAGGTGGCGAGCCTATTGCCGCTTATCGGGATATTTTGTTTGCCAGAGCCTCGTCCGTTAATCGGCAGGTGTACCACTTGCAGGTGAGGTTGGCTTGGGACCCTAAGTTTTTGGTGGGAACCCTATGCACCCTTCAGAAAGAATATTCAGAAATCTGAATATTGTCATGAATATTCGGTGAGCATTATAGTCAATGAAACAACCAAATTGTTGGGTACGCAAATACATACTTTTAAATTTATTATTTATTAAGATTTTTGCAAAGTCCTATATACTGTAACGTATGTCCGGTACTTACCGCGTTGCGTCACAGTACCGCCCATACGCTCGGCCAATCAGAGAAAGCCATCGTCCGCACTCGCAAAGCCTGACCAAATATGGTCATAAACGGACTCTCAGCCTGATGGAGGGCCCGGTATATAAAGGGGCCGACAGAGAGGCCGGCACCGCTACTCTAACGTCGCTTCTACTATAACTAAGCGTACCTACTGACCCTACGTCGTATTTACGTGTATCCTGGTCCCAGCTACGGGTAAGCACTACATTTACTGCGTTAGCGTACTGCCCATCTCTCTACCTGCTAGCTGAGGCCGGCTGACGCCGCCTGCCTGACTCTATTGGTTGTGGCTCTCCTAATGCTGCTTTCCTTCAGGTTCCAGGTTCACGTTAAGACTCCGGCTACGCTCCTAGACCGCTACACTTTCCTGCATCGCCTTCGGCTTCACCTCTGGCGAAGAGTCTGGCCTGCCCTGCTCATCGTACTCACACCGCCGGCGTCTGCCAGCTGAGCCAACGTCAGCGAGGGCCTGTACCGCTACGCACAGCCTTCGAGCAGCCTGCCTACACACTACCGGAGGGAACAGCGTGGGAGACTACAGCCCTTAGTGTTCAGGCCAGTGTCGTGTTGTTGGTCGGTCATACTCGTGGCAAGGGAAGTGAGGCAATACTCTGCAATAAACGCATAGAACCTTTTCTGAGTTTTAATACCAGAACCCGTTACAGTGGCGCCTACGTGGGTTATTGTCTCGCTTTCCGTGCTCGAGTTCTCATCTAGCAGGTCTCCATCATTGTAAGCGAGCAGGTGCGGCTACAGCGAACCGGTACGTATTGTTGTACTAATTGCCTACCTTTTAGTGTAACTACCTACTACGTAATAGTTCGCAAATTTGAATCTATCTTTTCTTTCTAATTAGTCCTAACGGTCGAACTTTTACGCCTAATCGTAAAGTAGGCCAATTGTAAGGGCGGAACGCTTGCGCACTAAGTGTAGTGTGTAGTGTTATACTTACGCAGTACTCCTTCATACACAATGGGCTCACACCCCATAAAATACTTCCTGCTAAACAAGAACGAGTTAGCTTACGAGGTCGCGATTAGAGGTGAGGAGCCGGCTACCTCTGTCCTAGGTCTGCGGAAGCAGCTCCCTAAATTACTGGAAGCCATTCCAAATGATGACATTTTGGAGTCGGGTCTAGCCATAGCGGTGGACTTCGAGGGCGCTAGCGAGGCCGTCTCTGAGCTGGCCAAGCGACTAAATTCGTTATCTGCCTCTTACGACGCGAACCTAGCTAAGAGGTCTACCGCACTGCACAACCACTTATACCACAGACTCCGTAGGATGGAACGTCCTACGGCGTTTTCAAAACGGATTACCGAATTGTGCAGCCGGTTCGACAAGCTCTCGGCGGAGCTGTCCGCCATTGAACAATCAGGTGTTCGCTCAGCTGACGCTGTGGCTGAGGCCCAACCTGCGCCGTCTACCTCGACGCAGGCAGGGTTAGCCCCAGTATTGCATTGCGAGCATTTGAGAGTTAGCGAACTGTCTAAGCTAAAATACGACGGTACGGGATGCGTCCGAGCGTTCCTACAACGCGTAACCGAATTCCAAACCGCGCGTAATCTACCTTCCACTAAAATTTTATCATATGCCTCCGAAATTTTCACCGGTAACGCACTTCACTGGTACCGCGGCCTAAAAGAATATTTCACTACATGGGAAGAACTCACCACTAAATTAATAGACGATTTCACACCGTACGATTATGACTACCGGTTATTAAATGAAATCCGCCGACGTACTCAAGGTGCTACCGAAACTATAATTATTTATCTCTCGATAATGAATCAGCTGTTCGCTAGGCCGTCTCCGTCAAAGCGATTGTCCGAACGCGAAAAGTTAGACATCCTATTGCATAACATACGTCCATGCTACTCACTAGTGCTAGCTCCGTCAATATCTTCAATAGACAGTATAGCAACACTGCAGACGTTATGTTTAAACTACGAACGGATGAAATGTTTGAACTCTCAATTCCGCGAACCGTATTATAATAACGACACGTTGGCACCAGACCTAGCTTACAGTCACAAACCTAATAACCGAGCGCGTAATAATTCCTACAATAATTATCCCGTTGCTACTTTAGAGGGTACGTCCGAATACACTGTGAACAACGAACCTAGCAAACCTAAGTCCTAGCTCTGTCGCTCTAGTCACGTCCAAGTACTGCCCGCGCTGCCGAATCAATGATCACAGTTTGAATGAATGCAAACGCGATCGCTTCGCAATTTGCTTCAAGTGCGGCTGTAGGGATGTGACATTCCCTAACTGCCCGAACTGTAAATCGACGAAACCAAAAAACTAGTTGGTCAGGGTCGGGGCGTGTCAAAATCTAAATTAGGTTCTACAACCTATTCAACCAATTTTGACAAAGATGATTGGAGAAATTGGCTAAACACTCTAAAAGTGTATTTCTCTAGTTATTCCGTCGCCTCGATCCTGGATAATAAACCTAAAAATGACCTACGGCCCTATGTTAACGTAACGATTAACAGTTTACCTATTTGTGGATTGCTCGATTCCGGTTCAGCCATTACAATTCTAGGTAACAACTCCCATCTGGAGATAATTACTAAACCCGGGTTAGAAATACAGCAGTGTCACAACACTAATTCCATTCGGTCCGCGGGTGGAAATATCTTGTTGCCGCGCGGTTTTATCAACTTACCCACTACTTTTAATAATCAAACCCACTTATTGAAAGCTTATATTATTCCAGAAGTTACAAGTAATTTAATTTTAGGCATCGATTTCTGGAAACTATTTAAATTACTGCCTAACCATATCGCATCCTTATGCATGTCTAAAACATTGCCGTGTAGTGTGTTAGGTGAAAATAAGCTAAGTAACACGAACGTATTGCAATCTTTTAGTGAGTTGAGTGAGTCACAACAGAGAACGGCTAAGTTAATTATAAAGCAATACGAGTTGATTTCTACTGAAAAAACCGGTTTAGGACGAACTCACTTAATAGAACATGCAATAGACACTGGCGATTCTGCGCCGATACGCCAAAGATATTATAGGTTACCGCCGGCGAAATTAAAAATAATTATTGACGAATTAGACGAAATGCTTGCATTGGGAGTGGTAGAAAAATGCGAAAGTCCGTGGTCGTCACCGATTTTACTAACGCCTAAAAAAGACGGTAAATTAAGGTTTTGTTTAGATAGTCGGAAACTTAATTCTATTACTAAAAAAGACGCGTACAAACTACCTTACGTATCCGAAATTTTAGACAACCTTAGGAACGCTAGATATCTAAGTAGTATAGACTTATCTAAGTCCTTTTGGCAGACGCCTCTTCGCGAATGTGATCGTGATAAGACTGCGTTCTATGTGCGTAATAAAGGAACATTTAGATTTGTGACTATGCCGTTTGGTTTAACGAATGCGCCTGCGACACAACAGCGTTTGGTGGATCACTTGTTTACGAACAGTCCTGAGTTCGAAAACTGTATTCGTTTTTTTAGATGATATCGTGCTTATATCGCCATCCTTTAATGCTCATGTGTCACTATTAAATAAAGTATACGAAAAATTAAAATCGGCCAACCTTACCATCAACTTGGAAAAATCTAAATTCTTCCGTGATGAATTGAAGTACTTGGGCTACGTAGTAAACTCTAAAGGATTACAAGTAGACCCATGTAAGGTGGAAGCCATTCTTCAATATGCTACGCCTAAGAATAAAAAAAGAAGTCAAAAGGTTCTTGGGCATTGCATCATGGTATCGGCGATTTATACCTAATTTTAGTACTATTGGCGGTCCTCTGAACAAACTTACCTCTACCGGCAAGAAAGCCGCACCATTTCAGTGGTCGGTGGAAGCTGATGACTCGTTTTGTAAACTATTACAATTGTTAAGCTCCGCACCAATATTATCGTGTCCCGATTACGAGAAACCTTTTCAAGTTCACACAGATGCGAGTGCGAGCGGCATCGGTGGGTTACTTACACAAGAAATAGATGGCGTGGAACTACCTATCGCTTACATGAGTAGGTCACTAAATGCACAGGAACAAAACTACAGTATAACAGAACGGGAGACATTAGCAGTTCTAACAGCCCTCGAATATTGGCGCTGTTATTTAGATAACGGGTTAAAGTTTGTGTATACTGACCATTCCGCACTGAAATGGTTCCTAAACTTGAGCAACCCGACTGGTAGATTAGCTCGGTGGTCGGTTCGTCTGTCAGCCTTCAACTTCGAAATAAAGCATCGGCGCGGTGCGGATAATATTATAGCCGATGCGTTATCACGATCCCTACCTGTAAATATAATTAACGCGAATAATAATAACGTGAATGACCCTAATGTTAACACTGATCAATGGTATTCAGCCACCTACAATGGTTGTTTATCTTCGCCTAATGACTATCCAGACTATTCTATTAAAAATAATAAATTATATCGTTTGATTAAATCTAGGTGTATGCTACGTAAGGAGTTCGAATGGAAAGAAGTACTACCTTCTTCTGATCGAAATAATGCCATATTAGAGAACCATGCCGAAGCCACTTCGGGGCATTTCGGTATATTTAAAACTTACAAGCGCTTAGCACTGCGTTACTATTGGCCCAAAATGCGCGATGACGTAGTTAAGTTCAAAAATTCTTGCGACACTTGTATCGCGCACAAACATCAGAACCACGCACCATTGGGAACCATGGGACGACCCAAAGTGTGTTCACGACCCTTCCAAACCATTAGTGTAGATTTGGTGGGGCCACTACCCGTCACAAGAAAACAAAACGCCTACATCTTCGTAGTAACTTGTTGTTTTAGTAAATACTGTCTACTTTTTCCTATCAGGCGCGCAACTGCTGAAATAATAACTAATATTTTGGAAGAAAAAATATTTTTAGTTCATGGTATACCATTTACAATTATATTGGACAATGGTAAACAGTTTGTCAGTGCTACTTTAAAAGCTATGTTGCGCAAGTACAAAATCCCTAATCTTCATTATACTCCTAAATATTCCCCACATGTCAATACGGTCGAACGCTATAATAAAACCATTGGTTCTACCTTGGCGGCGTTTGTAGGAAATGACCAGAGATTATGGGACACTCTCGTACCTAAGGTGCAGTTTGCATTAAATACTGCAGTTAATGAAGTCACGGGCTACACACCTAGTTTTTTAGTCTATGGACGTGAACTAGTTCCATGCGGCGCACACTATGTCGACACAGACGCTGATGATATAGTATACATACCTAGGGACGATTACGCAGAAAACATAGGTCACTTATCAGGCATATTTGACAAAGTTCAGGCACTCCTCATTCAAGCTCATGCTAGGAATTCCCAAACGTATAATTTACGCCGTAAACCAGCTGAGTTTAATGTGGGAGATACTGTGTGGAAACGGACTTTTTATCAGAGCGACAAGGATAAGTCCTTCTGTAAGAAACTAGCCCCTAAATTCGTGAAGTGCACAGTGATTAATAAAAAGTCGCCTCTCGTTTACGAGTTGTCGGACGCGTCTGGAAATTCTATTGGGTTTTGGCACATTAAGGACCTAAAACTTATACACTATGGTGCCTAACTATTTGTTACAAACCGTAGAAGACTTTCCCTTCCTTCTCTCTATATGCCGTCTTAGCTTGGACAGTAGCGGACTCATAGACCTAACGCAGCTAGTCGGATTTTCCTTGTTAGCCACGTAAAATCCTCTCCTAAGGCGGGCGGTATTGTAACGTATGTCCGGTACTTACCGCGTTGCGTCACAGTACCGCCCATACGCTCGGCCAATCAGAGAAAGCCATCGTCCGCACTCGCAAAGCCTGACCAAATATGGTCATAAACGGACTCTCAGCCTGATGGAGGGCCCGGTATATAAAGGGGCCGACAGAGAGGCCGGCACCGCTACTCTAACGTCGCTTCTACTATAACTAAGCGTACCTACTGACCCTACGTCGTATTTACGTGTATCCTGGTCCCAGCTACGGGTAAGCACTACATTTACTGCGTTAGCGTACTGCCCATCTCTCTACCTGCTAGCTGAGGCCGGCTGACGCCGCCTGCCTGACTCTATTGGTTGTGGCTCTCCTAATGCTGCTTTCCTTCAGGTTCCAGGTTCACGTTAAGACTCCGGCTACGCTCCTAGACCGCTACACTTTCCTGCATCGCCTTCGGCTTCACCTCTGGCGAAGAGTCTGGCCTGCCCTGCTCATCGTACTCACACCGCCGGCGTCTGCCAGCTGAGCCAACGTCAGCGAGGGCCTGTACCGCTACGCACAGCCTTCGAGCAGCCTGCCTACACACTACCGGAGGGAACAGCGTGGGAGACTACAGCCCTTAGTGTTCAGGCCAGTGTCGTGTTGTTGGTCGGTCATACTCGTGGCAAGGGAAGTGAGGCAATACTCTGCAATAAACGCATAGAACCTTTTCTGCGTTTTAATACCAGAACCCGTTACAATACTTTTTGCAAAATCATATAAAGTTATTACTTCTTTCCCCAATCTTGAAAATATTGTCATGTATGGTTAATCTAAAACACTTAAAAAATCGCCATAAAAACTATGTTATGATATAATTACATATTAAGTTTATTTTCTTGGCAGCTCTGCTGCTGGACAAGATCTAATTGACGTTGTGTATGCGCGTTAATTACATTTTGCGTTGGCCATTACGTGCCTTCAAGCGAGATTATTGCGTTAGTCGTTCCGTGAACTTGTGAAATGACGTGGCTTTGTGTTCTTGGGAAACTGAATAATGACAACTTTATTGTTATTAAATAATAATAATTTATTAATAATATTACATCTTCACGGAGACAATCACGGAGGCAGTCACGAAACTATCTTATGGTCCATTGATGGCAACAAGTTACTCGTTAAGAAAAGAAATTCTAAAATATAAATGGACTTAACTAGACGCTATCTATTATATTTCATACAATTGCACCCAAACAAATATGAATGAAATGAAAAATACATCAAATTGTTTCTAGGCAAATAATAAGATTTTGACCGCCCCAAACACAACCACACGCGTAACTCCTCGCCATGTGTCGTAGTGTCTCTGAGCTTAGAGGGGGATGCAACTGATCTGAGACGGACTCGTTTCGACTTGTATGCGTATTGCTACCTTGGACAGTTTTGGATTTATCTTGGTGGTCCAATGATCGTTACTTTCCCCTCATAAGCTCTTTAACGTTAAAAAAATAAAACTAAATGATTTTCAACTTTATAATAAAGTAAGTAACAAGAGCTCTCGATAGAGAATGGTGAAAAGAGGGTTGGGAGGTCTTTGTCCTACAACGGGAGAATTTAGCTGCAAATAATAATAAAAGATTGAACAGTACGCCAGTATCCATGTTTTTGCAATTATCTAAGCACGTCATTGGCACGATGTGTATTTGCCTTCTCAGTCAATTTAACATACTTCGTACGTCTGTAATTATACAAGCAAATACAGTTATACTTCAAGAAACGTACAAGTAAACGATATCCCGCCGTGCTGAGCTTGTCACACGACTTACGAGATATAGATTCTATGCGGAGACCGACAATAACAGATGGGGTCGCAGCCAGAAAATATAGGGAAATCGTATGATGTATCGTCGATCGCAGTTGTGACACTGAATAATGCATCTGTCGTGCTAAACTCGAAAAGGTGAAAAAGTCACGTCCATTTTTATTGCACGCGAACGGAACGGATTTAGAGTTTTTATTTCGTGCCCCGGGGATTGACAGATTGATATTTTATTTATATTATTAATGGACTATGTGCGAAGCTGGTCAATGGATGAAAGGAATCCGGGTCCATTTATGTGGGTCAGATGGATTTTGCTGATCGATAGGACGTATAAAAAAGTGCAAAACTTGCCATGTGATGCCGAATATTTCAGTGTATCAGCGCCAGTTCCAGTGTATAGCAACTTTATAAAATCGAAGCAAGTGAATGCAAAACTAAGTACATGTGATATGAAAGATTCATTTCATGGTAGCTGCTTCTGTCTTTTGCAACCAAAACTCATCGAACAGCCGCTTTGCTAGCACATTGTGCCCAGTTTTTGTTTCGTGTCTTTTAATTCAAAGAAAGTCTTTCCCGTTGATGGTTCGTTTTCTCACAAGTATAGGCCGCAGCAAAATCGAGCTCAGACCATGTTACGAAATATAGACATCAGCGCTCTCGCCCTGTTTTCAAATACCACACAAACGAAATAAAAATACAAGCACTTATTCACTTTATAAAGTTTATATTAAGTTTTTTTTTTATAGACTCACGCCTGTATCCCCAAAGGGGTAGGCAGAGGTGTAATTTTACACCCACATTTTGCCACGAATTTTTGGGTCCCACGTAATAGGGGGCGAGCCTATTGCCGTACCGGGCACATTACCAGACTTCGGGCTTCTACTGAGAATTCAGGAAAACCCAGTAACACTTTTGCCCAACCCGGGAATCGAACCCGAGACCTCCGATCAGCAGTCGCATACGCTATCCACTGGACTACGGAGGTAGTCAAGTTTGTTTTTTTCATTGAGTTTTGTATAAGTTATTTTACAACCAAGTATTTCAATTCCAATATAGTCCATTAACTTTGAACAAAGCAAAAGTCCAACACATATTAAAAAGTGTCTGGAAAATTCTGAACAGCCAGAGTTCGTTGGAGTGTGAGACGATAGGTTTCCAACTATGTTAATTGTATGCCCACTAAAGTTAATAGTTTTATTTGTTATAGCTAAACTTTGTTGTAAAGCGCGGTTGTAAAGCGGGGTTTTATTATAATACCAATTCAATAGACACATACATATTGTATGTGCCTATTGAATTAGTATAGTTTAGGTCCACTAATGTTGCTAAAGTTCTATCAAAGTTGTTGTATTAAACTTTAATGCCTGAAATTATGCTTGAATGAAACCTGATTATTAACGTTTTATATTTATTTAATTTTAAGGTTTTAAGAGATGTTATAGTTACTTTTGTCCTTATTATGTCTAGCGTAATTCTATGTTGTCTTTATTAAACCAAATAGTCTTACAATGTCAACACACAACTTACATTGTTAGACTATTTAATTCTTAAGGGAAGATCCTTCGACCATGGTGTGTGATAGTGCCTGGTGAGTGTGTGGCGCAGTTGCATGATAGGCGACCGAGAACAAAAACTTCGTTTGATCTGTTTGGGGCTTCGGAATGAGCCGCTTTCATATGTCTACTGGGTGGTCTAGGCGACACAACATCTTTTTTGCCTCCGTTTAAGATATTTTTAAAAAGAAAACTGACAAATGATCTTAGATGCATAAAATAAAAATTATACAAATAGTCCAAGATAAATCGATAACAGGCGAGTTATCTAAAAGCCTCTCGCTGACATAATTGTTTTTCATATTGATGATTTTGGAGGACATATTTCACATTTTTCCTTTGATGCGAACAAACATTATATAAAAGAAAAAAATAAAAGAAAAGAAAATATTTATTTTGCCGCCAATGGCACACACTAAAAACATTTTGGCAAAAAATAGGTACAAAATAAAAACATAGTTGAATAAGAAAAAAATAATAACATTAAAAAAGAAATCAAAAAATAAAAAACAAAAAGAATTATACAAGCAAAATAAATTATTTATAATACAATGGCAGATTGTTATGTCTGCTCACTGGCAACACAACGCTTCCCGGCTGACCAATTGGGAGCCGTCTGCCACCATTGGCCAGATAAAATAACAACAAAGCTGTTATAAGATTCTAAGTGTCAGTGAGCAGCGATAACAATCTGAAAGTTTATAAATTTATTTTTAAATGAACTTAACAAACATACGTGGAAGTGTGTGGCTCATTAGTGCCAAAAATTGGACTACGCTCAGTATACGTTGCGGCTTTTAAGCCGCAACACTGTTATTCTGCGCAATCCATTTTATGATTTAAGTGGCGTCGGCGCCAGTGCCTGTTTCTAAAATATACAACTAGAATATACTTTGCTGTGTCGTATGTGAGAGTAGATACGATGTGTTAAACATATGTAAACAAAAAGTATAGAATGTGGTGTCAAAATGCAGAATCTTAAGTAATTTTAAAGCAAGCGTCAGTGTGCTATATGTACCTACCAACGTATACTGCCTTGCTATAAACTAGGTACTGCGCAAGCGCCCGTATTGTTGAAATTATAACCAAAATACATAAGCAAATGGTAAGTAGTAGTAAGAAATAGTGTAAATTAAAAGTAAAGTTAATCATGAGTTTAAATAGTGATTATGGGTGTGCTGATATACACAATCAACCTGTTCTGCCGTAGGACTGGAGGACAAACCATGAAATGTTGATGTGATTTCGTCAGCAAAAGAGCCCAACCTTCAGTGCGACATTTAAGATGTCCATACACGCCACTACAATACTGTGTGGAACTTGGAATCTGACCATTACCCGACGGCCATATCCAAGAAGGTGAGTAGAAGTTTGAATACTAGAAGTAGGTGTAAAAGTGATATAAAATGAATAGAGAATGGTACAACGTAAAATTTTCGGTATATATTATAGATATGTAAGTATAATATATGATAATAGTATGAAATTGTATTATAAATATATATATTATATCAAAGTGTTCTAATTATGTATAGAAATTGTAAAGTTAGGTATGTGAAGCTTTTTGTGTTTCTAGTAAATATCTCTTTAGATACATAACAAAGCTCTTTTTGGATTTTAGGCTGCGGATTGGCGGTGGAAGATTATTCCAGCAGTGTGTTGCGGCATAAATATGCCGCAACACACTGCCTTCAGAGGTAGCTTCAAATGAAGCTACCTTTGAAGGCAGTGGTTCTGTGCTTAGGCATGGAAAGTGGATTACTGACTAATCTCACCATATACTTTGACTGCGTATCTCTCCAGCATAACTTGTCATAAAAGTATCTCGGTGTTTTGGCTTGTATAACTCCAAACAGTAAAGATGCCAAGTGTAAGTTTCTTCTGGTGGTCATGTTCAGAATATTGTGTTCATTAAGGAAAGGCGAGACATGGCTGCGTTTGTATCGCAGTAGTATGAGAGCATAATGCCTGCGCTTCCGATACTGCCGAGCCCCATTGTTCGCGTCTGTTAAAGTACAACGCATATTGTTCAACGGCACATTTTTTACATGCGAAAAGTCCATATTTAGGTATTCATTGTTGTTCTATAGGACAATGCCTGTGTACTCGCAAACGGCTTTTCCCGTTTATTTTTCAGAAGTATTGAAGTATAGCTTTGGTAAAATACACATGGGGCTTATACAACGAAGTGCCTTTTCATCTGAAATCGATACAAGTTATTGCGAATTTCTTTGCTTCGATAACTATTCATCAAGTCTTATGGCACGATGTTTAACAGGCGTTCGGACGAAAAACATTTTATGTAACAACTATCGCAATTATAATTTTGAATCAAACATAGCACTCTGGTATTATAGAACTGTCAATTAATGGTTTTCGTAGTAGAGACTAATTAATGAAGTCGTGCATACTTATAAAGCAGACAAACTAAGCAACTTGGTAGACATTAGTTTGTCTTTGTAATTTCGACTGCATGGTTGGCGTAGTGGTTGAAGCGGCCGCCCGCCACCTGACACAGCGCAGAGTGTTGTGGGTTCGATTTCCACACAAGATAACATTCTATATGATCCATAAAGTATTGTGCCGAGTCTGAGTGCCTGAGTGTTCATTGCGTCCGTTGATTGTGTCACGACAATATGTTTATAGTCCCACGCAACACAGTATTTATTCGATCAGCACGGATTATAAATTTCCAAATAGTCAATCATTATTTTTCTTAACGGATCTCAAACTGAGAACGTCTTAACTGTCTGCAATCACAAGCACTAGTATTTAGATCTATGAGGCAGTCCTGACAAGAGAGTAGGTTGTCATAAAACGTAACGTAAATATTTAACCTCTATAAAAAATAACTCTCAGCTTATAAATTTAGCAATAATAAACCAAATAGTCTACAGCATACAGTGCAGTATACAATTATCATAAGCCTAAATCCACAGTAGCGTTTGCCATGCAAGTCAATTGCCAAGTCTGCCCATAAAATCGTGCCGGTGTATATACTTGGCACTGCTTTAGGATTCGCTTGAAAGTTATGCTCTCTGCTGTTGGATTGTTACATCAATTTCTATTTAATCTATTGGTACATAACTGCACAAACTATACAAATGGAACAATGCTTACCACACCTCTGTGACAAGTGTTGGCGGTCTGGCACCGCATGGAGTAAAAAATGGTATGAGTTTTTGCGAAATAGCGACGGTTGGCTAGCTAATTTTAATAAATAATTAGTAAAGTTAAATGTCTTCAAAAAAGAAAGCTGTACGTAATCATACTCCATCTACGAGTAACTATTTCGTATACACGGTGTAAAAAGGCCCTCAACGAGAATTAAAAATCAATCAGTGCGATGCGAGCATAATATATATATATACACACACATGCATATATATATATATATATATATATATATATATATATATATATATATATATATATATATATATATATATATATATATATATATATATATACACGTGATCTTAGCCCATGGTTAGGTATTTCGAGCATTGCACGCGCGCACTTACACATTGCGGCTTATAAAATGTGGATACTTTAAAAAAACAAAAAAAATAAATTTCCCTTTTATTATTTTTGCTTAGTATGATTTGGCATGATGTTCAAATTGAATAGACTTCGGCTTGGTTACAGGCTACTGACACACAAGCCACAGCCAAAACTATAAGCCGTAAGTGCTGTTTGGTTTGTATTTTTCTTGGGGACAGCAGAGGTGCACTAAGAAGGGATTTCCCGAAATTCCTATGGAATCGGGAGGAACGGTAAAATAAAAATTAAATGCAGGCGTAGCTGCGGGCATCCTCTAGTTTTAAATCAAAGTGTAGGGACTTGCGTGTCCTAGAGTTAACTTATTATTGGTATTGCTCGATCCTCGTCACGATCTGTAGGCATACATTTTAACGTTATAAATGAAATTGAAATTGGTCATTAAATTGAACGATCAAAATATTTTTTTTGATCATTCAGTTTAATGACCAATTCTTGCGACCGACAACTCAATCCGAGCAAAAAAATGTGATTCAGTTTGTGAGCGAGAGAATTTAAGTTTATAGACGAATTTTTCTATATGGTTTCTATAAAACCGTTACATTTGTTGTTTTCTAAAACTCCATATTTATACTCCATATTTAGACTCCATATTTAAATATAGTTATATGATGTGTGCAAACAAATAATTCCGGCTCTTCCCGGCGCCTTTTTCCGCGGCGACTTGTCCGGCGTTAGTACAGTTGGATATACTGACACTGATTTAAAACATGGAATATCGCTATTCCTATGGGTTTTGTAGGGCACGCTGCTGAGGCTCTGTGATAAAGTCAATATTCTATCAAATCGGGTAAAACCTGTAAGAGTACAAGTCTTTAGAAACCGGGATAATGCTACGACATTGATGCTGATATATAGTAGGACGCATTTAGAAGCAGCGATAGGTTAGTGGAAATACCAACAGACTGCCATACAAAGGGTATCGACTTCGAATCAACGGCGCGCACCAAAGCCTTTTCAGAGTTCTGTGCGTATTGAAATGTAAATTATTGCTTGCCCCGTGCCTCGGAGAGCACGTTAATCCGTTGGTCCCAGCTGTCATAAGATCTTTGACAGCGTTATAGGGAGTCAGTACTTATGAATAAACTAACACTAGTCTAAACCATGCAATATAGCTATCCCTTTGGGTTGCGGAGGTAAGACAGTCACACTGTGGAAAAGCTAAGTCAAATCCGGCTAGTCTAGAAAGCGAACGCGATGTCTGTTACCAAAAGACAACTACAGACAGAAAGTGTAGCGAGATTTTTACCTTTTGCTGTGCCGGTTGTGCAAATTCACAAGATCGATCTGTGTGACGGTTGATTATGTCTTGGCCGCAACGAAAGGTAACTGGCAGGGTAATTAGTCAAAGTTGAGAGTGTACTTGAGACTGATTTATTTCTTATAATTCCAATCTTATAAACTAATGTGTATGCTGTTTGAGAATTCTCCACTGCTGGACGTGAAGTAGTTAATAGACTGAACATGTGGTACGTCACTACATAGTATAAAACAAAGTCTGTTTTCTGTCTGTCTGTCTCTATGTATGCTTAAATCTTAAAAGCTACGCAACGGATTTTAATGCGGTTTTTTAATAGATAGAATGATTTAAGAGAATGTGTATATATATATAATTGACGCGGGTGAAGCCGCTGGCGACGTCTAGTATTACGTAATCGTATGATATCATGAATATTTATTGTCTGATAACCCTAATTTTATGAGATAGAATGTTGCGATCGTCAAGTTATTCTTGGGACTAATCCCTCCCTCGTTCCGACTATTGGGAATAGTTCATCTGTTGAACTTTGACTCTCTAAGCTTCTTACAGTACTTACTTTTGCCTCTGTAGTCCAGTGGATAGGATATGCGTCTGCTGATCGAACGTCCCGGATTCGATTCCCGGGTCGGGCAAAAGTGGTTGTTTACTGAGTTTTTCCGAATTTTCAGTAGCAGCACGGAGTTTGGTAATGTGCCTGATAACGGCAATAGGCTTGCCTCCTCTTACGTGGGGCCTTGAATTCATGGGGAAATGTGGGTGTAACCTTACACCTCCTTTCAGGGATAAAGGCGTGAGTCTATAAAAAAAAGTGTACAAATGGATAAATTTGAATGGACAGTTTGTAATACAGCATTAACAACTTTTTACTAAATGCTTATGAGAAAATTTAAATTGATGATATAAATAACTAATAATATAATATATTAAATAATTATTAAAACAAAAATAAAACAACAAGATTTCATTGCATTTTTATTTAATACATACACATGACCTTTAAAACGTACACAATTTTATACCTGTATTATTAAATCGTTGATGAGAAAAATATGTTACACTCAGAATTATGTAATAATTTTAACCATATATCACGCTTGCAAAATTGTTGCTCAAAATTCTAAAATAACACGCTCCTTTGTGGGTAGTCTTGCAATTAAAAATAAATATATGATATATGAGATCTGTAAGAACCATGCCAGATAAATTTAGATGCATCATCCCTTGGCAAGGAACGTAGTGCATGGCATGCTTCATTGTTCAGTCTGTACTGTAAATAACAAAACAGACTTTGTTTTATACGCGTCTGAAGTCTGAATGCACTGATCCGCTAGTACCTATAGATCCATTCCACAAAGTTCTTTCAGCACACTTTGTATCAACGAAATTAAATTATTTGAAACCTGCGCCACGAACAAATTACTTATTTTTAAAAGGCGATTATGATAAAATAAATAATGACATTCGTAGCATAGACTGGCCTAATAAACTATCAGGTATGACGGTAGATAATGCAGTTTATTTGTTTTATTCACATACAAGGCAATTAATTGAAAAATATATTCCAAAACGTATTATACGAAATAAGGAAAGGAATTTTTCCTTCGTGGTATTCGGCGGATTTGAAAAGAAGTATCAAGGAAAAGCATAAATATAATAAAAAGGCTAAGATATACGGCAATAGAGCGGATTATGAAACATTTAAAATGTTACGGGAGCGGGTTAAGAGGGTGGAGAGAGAATGTTATGACAAATACATTAAATCAATCGAAGCGTCTATCGAAAGAAATCCCAAATATTTTTAGACCCATGTCAAAACGCATCATAAATCGGCGAGTATTCCCGGGTACATGACGTACGGAAACTTAGTCGCAAACACAGGAGAGTGTATTTGTGACGTTTTCTCTGATTACTTTCTTTCGAATTTTCTACAGGCTTCTCCAACATCTCTTTTGAATTATTATAACAATGACATGAAACGTAGAACAGTATCCGACATTAATAAGGTACACGTTAACATTTCGACAGTGAAATATCTTTTAAAATCTCTCGACCTTGATAAATCAGCTGGACCGGATTCAATACCCCCGTTATTTCTTTATAAATGTGCTGATACCATTGCTATTCCACTCTATATATTATTTGATAAGTCACTCTCTGAATGTACTGTACAAACATTATAGAAGAGGGCATTTATTACCCCGATTCATAAGAAAGGGTCCAAATCTGATGTAACTAATTACAGGCCAGTGTCTAAATTATGCATAGTCGCAAAAATATTTGAAAAGTTAATTTATAGCCAGATATATGCTGCCTTAAAAATAGTCTTAATAGCTTTCAGCACGGGTTTCTCAAGGGCCGTTCCACAACCTCAAATTTAATAATATTAAAGGACTATATAACAGAAGCCATGAGTAAAGGCAGTCAGGTAGATGTCATTTACACAGATTACACAAAATGCTTTGACAGAATTGATCATAGCATCCTACTAGCCAAGCTACAGTTGATAGGAATAAGATGAGACCTGTTGAGATGGTTTTCCTCTTATATAAGTAATCGTTCACAAGCAGTAGTGGTCAACAATTACATGTCTGGTTGGGTTTTAGTGCCTAGCGGAATTCCACAAGGTTCCCTTATTTGTCCTCTTTTATTCCTAATCTTCGTAAATGACATCTACCAATGCTTCCACCATTCTCGCCTTCTTTGCTTTGCGGACGACATGAAGGTTTTCGCATCAATCTCAACGCCTGACGACTGCCTGGCTCTTCAAGCAGACTTAACGCGCTTAACAAATTACTGCATCCTGAATAAATTAGATTTAAATCCTACCAAATGCGTAGTAGTCACTTATAGCAGGAAACCCGTCACATTATCATCAGAATATTTTCTTAATGGTCACAAACTTATTAAACACCATAATGTTCGCGATCTCGGCAATATACATAACCCTTAGTTGCTTTTTGATGACTATGTCGACAGCTTAGTTAGTAAGGCTTTACGAGCGTTAGGGTTTGTGATGCGAGCATCTAACGGTTTTAAGGACGCAAAAACTTTCAAAGTCTTGTACTGTACTTTTGTGTGTAGTATATTGGAATACGGAAGTCAAGTCTGGAATCCGCGATATGAGATACATGCAGGTAGGATCGAAAATATTCAACGCAAATTTATGTAATTCCTATGTTACAAGCTAAATATAAAATACAAGTCCGATCATTATCTTAATCTATGTGCTAAGTTTCATATTTTGCCTTTAAAGAAACGTCGTACGATAGCAGATGTCGTATACATGACTTGTCGTAGACTTGTCGTATACTATAATGAATTTATTATCCGGCATTATTGATTGCCCAGACCTTCTTTCCAAAGTACACTGTAACGTACCTAGGATAGGCACGAGACGTCAAAAGCCCTTTCACCTGCCTTTAGTATCCACAAATTACAGACAGAACGCGTTCCTCTGGCGAGCGAGTGATTGATTTAACGAACAAGTAATGAAGTTCGACATTGACGAGTTTAACACTAAACCGGACACGTTGAGGCGCATGCTGACTCCTGACTTTTTTGCAGGGTTTAATGCTCATTAGGTATTGTTGTATTCTTTTGTTTTGTTTTTTATACTGAAACTTTTATTAACTGTCTACATCTTGTAATCTAGAGTTAGTCGTGAAGACCTATCATTGGCTCTCTGATGTTTATTATTGTTGCCACTATGTATTTTCAGCTGTTGGTCTTCCGAATAGTTAAATAAATAAATATACCATAACAATCTAAAATGTGTGGGCGCTCTATATCTTTCAATCAATCAATCATTTATTTTTTGCGAACATGGGTTTACAGTTATGGTGTTACATTTTATAGAAGTTCTGCCATATTCTACCAGTAGGCATGCAATTTATTAAAATTAACATTTTAACAAAAAGTATTATTTTGGTCTTATTTGATACATATTAAGTCAGCATTCTATTTTCAATTGTATAATCAAATAATTTAAATTTTATTTCAGTATACAATGTAATTTTGAATCTATTGATCTCTTTTGATCAATCAAGGCAACTATGCCTGGTGACATCACGCTTACCACAACATAGAGAAGGCTTTTAGAACTCAATTCGAACTTGTTACTCTGAAATATGTCACAAATGAACTCAGCTGCCAAATATTCACCAAGTGTTTTATAAAAGAATACAAGTGTATTGTTATCAGTGATTTGTGATATAAGACCAGTATACTCAGCACCACATTTAATTTTATTTATAATAGCTTCATATTCACCTTCATCGCTAAATGGCCTCATGGTTTTTAATTCGCCTATGGATATCTTATGAAAAATAAAGGTATACACTGCTACTGCTATTTTTTTGTGATCAGAGATACATTCGAGGCAATCACTTTTAGATCGCCTCATTACGTCTGGCTTATAGACATCCATATTGTTTTTATCTTGTATAAATATGTCAATAAACTTTGAACAAAGTAAATAAGCTTGTGGTGTATGCCAGTACTAGCCTACACTACCTACGTACGGGAATTGAACCCGTGTTAAAGCACTGACTTTAACTCACTAAGCGGGTATAGCTAAGTATTTAATGAGGTAAGGTGAAAGAAGCAAGAAGATACGCGAAGAATGAAGAATATTATTATGATTGAAAATTAGATTATATATTAGATAAATTTAAAACTATATATGGAACATACAAAAGAAATGAAATGAATTAGCAACAATGATATAGCGCGACGCGTACAAGCTCTAAGCAGGTTGAAAGCGGTGTGTCGTAGCTCCGCGCCGACTGCCTTGCGCCCGCGCCGCGCACGCCGCGTCAAGGACATTTGTCATCCGCCAGGAATCACGCTGCGAGTTCGTGCCTGCGGCACGTGTAAGTTACCTGACATCTGCACTCAAACATCGTATGATTTTATGGTGTGGTCCAACTTTCATAAGCGGAGCGATTCCGCTCACTCCGTGCCGTTGATGTGTGGTGCCAGTGGTGCCACAAGCTGAATTTGTCATTATACTCCTAGTCAGAATTGCTACCGACACATATTAAAGTAATGAAATGTCTGGCATATACATTCAAAAATAACGGAATGGCCATTAGTACTTCATCTTGTTGATTAAAGAAATCATCATTATCAAGTAGTGATAATATTGAATCATTTGGATGCGTAACGATATGTGGAAAATACCAATAGACATAAGTACTCATAAAACACATAAAATTTTCTGTCAAATGTCTTATTTCTTTTTGAGTTAATGAAATCAATGAAAGATGTTATATTCTCAGTCTGAGCGTTATTCAGTTTTTCAATTATTAAATTCTCTTGCCAATATTTGTTCAAAAACGTTTTGTTCGATTTTACTGACGCATTCGATTTCATAGGCTTTACCTATCACTTTTTCTAAATCTGCTAGTATTTCATCAGTTGGCCTTCTGGCCACCCACACTTTTTGCTACTGCGGATAATTTTTAATGGCGTCTAAAAATTTCAAAACAATTTGTTTATAGTATGGACAAATTTCATCAAAACCATGGAATAAAAATATTAAATTTCTTTCATTGTAGTTGTCTAGAATTACCGTAGCCAGGCAGGAAGGTGTATCAGAAGTGCGCAGTGGAAGATGTAATACATCTACCTGACCACGATAGACAATGATCCAGACACAATGCACTGCGTTGCACAGTGATGAATTGAAATCAATCAATGTCAATATTATATTTCACTTACCCGATATCCTTGCTGATGTCAGGCTTGAGCTAAATTAGACACATTCATACAAGTATATTGGCCAAAATAAATGAATGAAGTATTTTATACTTAGCTATTAAGCTGCAAACACGACGTTTTCAGGACACGTTGGCACGTGGAAGTCGATACCAGATTCACAATTTTCACAAATGTCAATCAATAGTTCACAATCAATTTACTGTTGCCAGCACTAGATCAGGCGGCATTCAAGACGGTTTACTCAATTTAATTCAATTCGCGTTAATTCAAAGGGCGATATTTTACGTACGAGACGACAACCGGCGAGTCAATTCGTCAAGGCGGCAACGGAAGTGACAGTTCAGTGTGACCATTGTCAGAAACTTTCAATAGACTAAACAAAATGTTACCTAATCGATCTAATCGATTTGACCTACAATAAAAACCAATTCCATTTCAAACAGTAGTAATGCAGAAACATATTTAATTCAAAATTTGTCCATTCGTCGCCTGTACAACGGGCTAGGTAAACTTTGTTGTTATTTTCTATTAAATGTATTGGTAGAATTTTTGATTTCATCATAACTTGGCATATAAACTGTAGGGTTTTTAAGGTATCAATTACTGTTTTGTGTTTCTGCCAATCGAAGAATGTCTTTGAATAGTCTATTAAATTTATTCGCACTATCCAAAGCTTTTTGTTCATGTCATTTTCCTTGTTGCTAGAGATAAATGAGTGAGTAAGAGAGATTTACCCATTCCTGGTTTACTTGTTACTAATACACTATTAGGAGATATGTCAGTTAGTGTTCGTAAGCAATTAACATTAACGTTATCTTCATCCCTCGAATAAATATATGAAATATTACTGATTTCTCTAAACTTTCTTTCGATATATCTATCTTTTATTTCTTCGTAATTTGAGTCACTGAGTGAATTACCTACTATGAGAATTGCATCGTTAGTGATTTTATGCAACACATCATTTTTTATATAAGCTACTGATTCGCTATCCATAAGAATATCTTAGTTTGTTTCTAGACCTTGAAAGACTAATTTAGTCGCTTTTAAAATGCTCTCTTGTGATTCTAGTGTTAAATCTCAAAAATGTTGGAATTCGTCTTTAAGTATTTGTGCACTACTAGAATAATCCTCTGCTTCGTCAACAAGTGCATTATTTGTAATGACTATGATTTGTTTACCTTCTGTGGCTTGTGCTATTTGATCGAATCTTTTGTATAATAATCGACTAGCTACTGTATTGTCGCATATAATAAGGATAACTTTATCAGTATATTTTAATTCTACATTTAATTCAATAAAAGTAAGATCTGGCAGATTTAACACGTTATCTAAAGTTAAAACGGTGTGGTAAGTATTTCTCAAAAAATTAATAACTTTTATCGTTGTTAGTATTAAAAATTTGGTAATAATGATATGTCGTGAATTAACACCTAGCTCTTTTAATGATTCTACAGCACTTTCTCTAAATAAATACCGATTGTATTTTATAGAATTCGTATAAAATGTAGTTTTAAGTGCGCTTTATTGCGTATTGAAATATATTTGAAGCTTTTGTAAGATAGGAGCTGATTTTTGGTGCCATCCACCAGTTCTGTATTTAATCATGGTAATATATGACAGCGGTGTCAGGACTTACTGGTAACTCGTATCGTGCATTACTTTTTTGAAGTAATTTTATTTCTGCCTCTAATTTATCATCTAATCCTTCACAATTAGTTTGTTTGTTATAAATCCTTACTTTATTTAAAATGAAATAACTTTCTTCAGTATAATCAAACACTAATTTTGGAAACCGCTTTATAGCTGTTTTTATGTCGAACTGAAATGGATGCAAATAGGTAATTTCATTACTCAATTTACCATAAAAAATTCTGGCATTATCTTTTAGTGATTCAATGTTATCATAAGGCGCGTGTTACTGTCATCGTAAATTAATAGACTACCTATGGCTATACCAATACAGCTAGGGTTGAAGAAAATGCCTGCAATTGTCTCGTTTATAGTAACAATGTTAAACGAATAAACGTACGTAGGTCTACGGCACAAAATAACCAAAAATTTTTTTTAAATATTTAATTTTTGTTCGATGTCCATTTTGCTGTCTTCCACTATTATGTCCACATTTCCAAAGCAAACTGGTGCTTCTACTTTAAGAGACAGAAGTATGTTTTTTGCTGCATTATTCAGCTCTTTGTCTATCGGTTCCAAATCCCCAAAAATAAGTTTTTCGAAATCATTGGTCAATAAATCTTCCTCCAAAAATTTGTTGTATATTTTAATTGTAAACTCGTAGATTTTGTTTCTGAGTTTTGTAACAATTTTATCGCCCGTAAAGAACACACACTTGTACACTTTCTTGTAATAGCACTCCTTTAACCAGTTCAGATTGTGATCCAGAATAATTATGGAAATGTTTAACGTCAACAGCACTTCTTGCCAAAATGATAAGATACCGTGATATAAACTTATCCAGCATAATATTAACTGATTTCTTTAATTTATTATGAAGGTATATCACAAAGTTTTGGCAAGCTTAGTTATCTCGTCATCCAATATTGACTAGTGTATAAACTCGAAGTCTTTATTGGTATACTCTGCCGTGGAGCCTTCTGGACATTTTCCGTCAGCAAGTATTATTTTATTCAACTGGTCGCAAAAGCTTTTATTCTCAGAGGAGCTTAAAGATTTTTCTTTTAATTGAATATTATTTACGTCGTCATAGCATTTTCCATTTATACACATAAAAGAAAGATACAATCTATGTCTTGATAATCAAGGTAGGATGTATTATAAAATATATCCTTTTTTAAATAAAAACAATGCTTGACTTTGCCGAAACTGTCATAAAATGGTTTGACTACATCAAAATTTAAGGATGCGCCTTGCTCGTCTTTATGCTTAACATGTATGAAAACAAACTTTTGTTCACTACGACCCTTTAGTTTAACTTTGAAACAAATATCTCCAAAGGCTCCAATTTCTCTCGTGAGCTGCTAGATAAAAGTTTTCAACATTGTCGTAGTGAATTAATCTAAATAGGATTGAACTTGTAAGTTTGATTTTATATAAGTCGCCGGTGATAGCAGATGTACCAGTACGTTTTTTATAGTCTCCATCCATGATTGCTAAAGCTGTTCAGTCTTTTCCTCTTTCTCTCTTTCCAAAGTCTTTACAAACTATCTGGTGAATCTGTCTGTGTTGCTTGATTTCACATCACGACAGGTGATCTGAAAATAATAGGAATATTTAAATGCCAGTGTAGTAATCTTCAAGAATTATTAAGACTTTATAATAATTTGATAAACGGAGAACAAATTAACAAATATGTAGGTCTGTAGTTCAGAGGGTTTTCGTGTCACATGTTTTAGGTACTACATATTCTGATGTTAGCCATAATTCGCCTTATTTCGAGTAGCCGGTCTGGTGTGAAAGCATACTGAGAAGACCCATTTTCACAATTCCTGGATAAGCCTTATCTTTAAAAAAAATTTGAACCAACGTCGACTGAGCTATCTGGCAAATACATTAATTTATGCGACAGTGGTCTAACTGGCCAGTGTCAGGATATGTTTTACAGAGAAATAAAAATATCTTAGAACAGCATAAACAAGTACATTAAAAGATAAATGATTATGTTTATCAACTGATATAAATAATGACGATAAGTATGATTATTTAGAGTCCGGGCTAAAATTGGGTAGTTTGCAGAAGACAGTGGAAGCGATTATTTCATCCAGTCTTAGCCCAGGGCAAAGGTTTAAACACTTATACTGCGACTGCACAGCGATGAGTTCAAAGTAATAGGTAGGTACATGAGAAAATTTACCTTAGGTCTCCTGGTTATGTTCTTGAGTGGACCTATAAGATTAGACTCATAATTTTGGCCAAAATAACAAGCAAATCGTTATAAATACCAGTCCAATCATCAGGGTTTTCTTCAACGAAGTCGTCGGGCATCAACCACGTGCACGGATTCACATAAATTTTACAATGTTCAATCTTAATATATAAAATCCTTGCGTTACTGACTGACTGACAGACACGCTACAGCCGAAACTATTGGGCGCAGGAAGCTGAAATTTGGCAAGTATGTTCCTTGGGGACCGTAGGGGTGCACTAAGAAGGGATTTCCTGAAATTCCCACGTGATCGGCCAAAACGAGTAAATTTAAAAAAAATGCAGGCGTAGCTGCTGGCGTCCTCTAGTAGGTTATAAGTTTATCTTTTATCACAAACACAAAACAATTCGCGAAGCTACTAGGACGAGCTTTCCAAAAGGCGATCAATATAATTCCAACACGCAAACTTACAAAACTGCGTGGGCGCAAGAAATTTAACGTGTCGACCAGCGAAATTTCCAGAACAAGAGGTCAATGCCAGTTCATAGTGTGATCATAGTCAAAATTTACAAAAGACTAAACAAAACGCTACTAAACCGATATAATCGATTTGACTTATCATAAATAATATTTCTATTTCAAACAATAATCATAAATTCATAAAAACCGCTCAATCGGTTTACATGCGATGCAAAATCATATTTTTAAACGAATACATACTTCACACTGTCTTCGCGTTATTCCCCGAATTTAAACAGGCTGGTGTTGCCGTATATTTAATTTTATAATAATACATGAAATTAGGGGTATAAGGGGTCCCATACACCATCTTACGGGACTCAAGACAACCTCTCCTGCTCGTGGTATACCCTGCTAAACAACAAACGAGGCAAAACTGGCGACCCACCAAGACTGGACCAGCGTGGTGGGCTTAAGGTCCTCACCTTCCTATGGATGAGTAAATCCCCGTCTAGGCCCCGAGTGCCCGGCAGCTCCGAGGCACTTGGTAATGACGGAAATCGGATAATCCTTGGAGTCAGGGGTGCTAAGAATCCCCGGGCGTTATTAAGTACAACCCATCAAACTGACCTGGCGCGCAAAATGGACACTGAAAATTTAAATGTTTTGACGTACAATGTTCGCACTTTACTTAGAGAAGAAAGACTGTTGGAACTCGAAAATGCAATATAGAATCTCAAGTGGGATATTATCGGGCTGTCGGAGGTGAGGAGAAAGAGTGAAGATACTGTGGAAAGAGAACATACCATATTCTATCACTTTGGAGCCACCAGCGGCCAATATGGAGTTGGTTTTCTGGTGGCTAAAAAGTGGAAGGACAATGTCATACAATTTTGCAGCTATTCCGAGAGGATCGCGGTACTAAAATTTCAAATGACAGCCAAAAATACCTTGACTGTAATACAAGTCTATGCACCAACATCTGCACACAGCGACGACGAGGCAGAAGACTTTTATGAACTTTTAAACAAGGCTTGTGATGAACATCGAGGCACGTGTAATATAGTATAAGGCGATTTCAATGCAAAAATTGGTACTAGGCAAAACTTGGACAACGAAGATATTATAGGACCATATGGCATAGGACAACGTAACATTCGTCGTACTCGTTTGATCCAATTTGCGTTCGGCCAAAATCTAAAAGTATGCAATAGCTTCTATCCCAAAAAACCACAGCGTCGTTGGACTAGGATATCCCCAAACAATAATACAAAGAACGAAATAGACTATATTCTCACTGGAAATCAAAACATAATTAAAGATGTAGGCGTAATAAATAGGATTGCATTTAGCTCAGACCATAGACCACTTAGAACAAAACTTAGTTTCAATTTTAAAATTCATCGCAGCAAATCATTCACAAGACATACAAACCTAGTAGACTGCCACACACTCGCATCAAATTTTGAAGATTTTAATTTAGAATTAAAAAACCAATTTGAAAATCTAAATATTTACGTCGACGACGCAGAAACTCAGTACGACAATATCGTGAACAGCATAACAGCAGCTTGCCAAAAATTTACTCAAAAACGGAAGAACCAAAATAAACTATCTGCAACAACTAAAACATTGATACTAAATAGAAGCACTTTAAAATACGGTTCACTAGAATATAGAAAAATAGACAAAAAAGTTAAGCGTAGCATTAGAAAAGATATTAGAAATTTCAACACAAATCTAATTACGGTAGCATTAAAAACAAACAAGTCACTTAGAACCGCAAGGCAGGAAATAAGTAAAGGCAAATCATGGATCACAAATCTCAAAGATGAAAATGGAACTCTACGAAGCAATCGCGACGACATCAATCAAATATGCACAAAATATTTTTCTTCTCTGTACTCAGATAGTTCCAAAACCAATCACAACGTTAATTACTCACATAATGTTACAATTGCACCAATATCTGAAGACGAAATCAATAAAGCTCTACGAACCCTGAAGTTAGGTAAAAGTCCAGGCACCGATGGTGTAAATACAGCAGCCCTAATATTCGGAAAACGGACACTCTTGCCGTATAATCCCAATTATTCAATACTATTCTACACAAATGCCACATGCCAACCAAATTTTGACATTCAAATATAATCCTTCTGCACAAAAAAGGCGATAAAAGCAATATCAGCAATTACCGGCCTATAAGCTTGATCTCCCATGTGTACAAAACTTTTATCAAGGTTATAGAAAATCGTATTGCTGCGCAACTGGACCAACATCAACCCTTCGAGCAGGCGGCATTTCGACCCGGCTTCTCTACTGTTGACCACCTTCAGACCCTGAATCAAATAATAGAAAAATACCAAGAATATAACAAACCTCTTTATCTAGCATTCGTAAATTATTCTAAAGCATTTGACAGCATTACACATAGTGCAATAGAAGACGCCTTACAGAACCAAAACATAGATCAAATCTATATCAACCTCATTAAAGCAATCTATAATAATAGTACAGCAGATGTCAAGCTTCAACGCTCTGGTCAGACATTTAAAATAGAACGAGGTGTCAAACAGGGTGATCCGTTGTCTCCCAAACTTTTAACCAGCGTCCTCCAACAAGTCATCAGTAGTCTGGCAGATTTGTGGCAATGTGCCGCATTGTGGCACGCCGGCATTGTGGTCGGCGACAAAAGACTAACAAATCTTCGGTTCGCCGACGACATTGTTCTCTTTTCCCCTTCGGCCTCGGAACTCGAGCTAATGCTCATCTCTGCAAGTCTTCAAGTTGGACTTCTGATGAACCGGACAAAAACTCAGGTAATGACCAACAGCACGAAACGTAGGGTCACGGTAGACGGGCAGACTATACATTATGTCGACGAATATATTTACTTAGGCCAGATTGTCTCTTTTAGTAACAGGCAAGACAAGGAAGTAGCACGACGAGTCGAAAATGCCTGGAAGAGTTTCTGGTCAATGAAAGAGTTTTTGAAGGGCAACCTTTCATTGTCACTAAAGCGTAAACTCGTCGACATGTGCATACTGCCCGTCCTAACCTACGGTGCCCAAACATGGTCCCTGACCGAAATCCAGAAGTCCAAATTGAAGATTTGCCAAAGGGCGATGGAGCGTAGCATTCTTGGTGTAAAAAGAACAGACCATGTTCGAAACACTTTGCTACGCTCCAAAACACGCATAGCTGACGTCGGATTAAAATCTGCTAGACTGAAGTGGGATTGGGCCGGACACGTTTGTCGTATGCACCCAGAAAGGTGAGCCTATCTAGCTACCACTTGGGTGCCTTATGACAGTCGGCGACGACGTGGAAGACCCAAACGAAGATGGCGGGATGACCTGGATGCATTTGACAGCGACTGGACGAGCTTACCACAAGACAGGGATGCATGGCGGTCCAAGGGAGAGGCCTTTGCCCAGCAGTGGGACACACAGACAGGCTATTAAAAAAAAAACATGAAATTAGTAAATTTAAAATAAAGTTATTGCTTATTGTATCTATTTTAAATATAGAATAGTGTGTCGAATTGTGTCAAAATTAAATAGCAATGTTCACACCGATCACTTTTTCTCTATTACCAACTACTTGTAAACCCCACACTATTTCTTACATACCTTTCGTCTATAAATGCAAACAATTTTTTCTATTTCCATTTATTATGTAGTTAATGCGCTTGATCACAATCGATTCTATGTTTTAATTTTCAAAGAAACTTGTTTTTTTTTGTTTTTGCCGATTGTGATACATAAGTATACTGCAAGCTATTTGCAAAACAAAGAAAAAGTGCAATAAAATTAAAATCGCGATTACACTCTCGATATTTAGCAAGCTAATATTCAGCCAAATCTGGTTAGACTAGTAAGCGGACCCCAGATTGAAACTGGGATAACGCTAAGAGGATGATAAGGGGATGAATGATTCATGAGGAAAGTTTATATGTATAATTGATACGGGCGGAGCCGCTGGCGACGTCTAGTATCTAATAAATTCCTACTAGTCTAGAAATAAAATTCTAACCGATAATACTTCGCAAAGTTTTATTCCACTCGTAAATGTAAAAAATAAAAAAGGATTAAAGAAAATCGTGTAAAATTTTGAATCAGTTAAAACACTTTTATTTAAAAACGTGAAATCGCGGACATTTCTCGGCGTAAAACCAGAAAATGTTCTGGTATAATTAAATTTATAACCGTCAACACGATCGGTTTTAAAAGCTTTTTCCTCATTCCGTTCTAGTGCGACCGAAGTGTACCCACACTAACAGCTGTAATAAAAACTGCTTTAAATTCATGAAGTTTGCTCTATGTAAACTATATCTGAAAGTGTCAGGTTCCTTCTGTGTTGCGGATGAGAAATATAGAACGGGCCGCATTAAATGAAAGCTTTGAATATTTTAATTAACTGCAGTTTATACAAGTGGCTGTATGAGTTAGAAAATTAATCCAATATAAAAATACAACATTATGTAGGTGTCGTAGAGTTCTTTAATGCTATAGTAAGTTCAGTAGATTGAGAAACTGCATGTCACGAACGTGTTAATTAGGACCATTAATTTTAATCATAATTGGACGCAGTTTCTGAAAAACGTTCCAACCCACAATCGGTTCAAAATAGAGTTATTGATACCAAAAAAGTCACGTGATTGCTATTTACTGACTGTCAAAATTTGGTGGCCCTACTGTCATTTTAATAATGAAATTATGATATGGCAACCCAACCCACATGTATGGAAAGTAGTAATAACTATTAAACTAAAAGAGCTCAAGCTGTTTGGAACAACCCGAATATAAGAAAAACTCATAAACAATTTTCTTAAATGTGATCCAAGCTATCTGAAACGTTTTTGATTTTTTAAAATCTAAGTGAGCTTAGTAAAATATATATTTCACTAAAACGTTCCAACTCAACTGAAACGTTTTTGATTTATTAAATCTGAACGACCTTTGTAATAATAAATGTTTCACTAAAACGTTCCAAACCACTTGAAACATTATTGTTTAAAATGGACGCAGTTTCTGAAAAACGTTCCAGCCCACAAGCTTACCATTTTGAGATAATTGCGATTAAAGTTCAATCTTGTATTACTCTATGAAATTTTATTTTTTAACTACCGATACTTTTGTATGTTAAAGTGGACATGAATTAGTTTTAATTTGACCCTATTTAAGACAATGTTTGACTTTTTTCAATATTCATAAAAATGCTGTGGAACGTTTTTGATTTATTGCAAAATTCAAGTTACATTCAAAATTTAAAATTATTCAAAACGTTCCAAATTACATGTATGACAAGGAAAATAATAATAAAATAAGATTAAATAGAAAAAAATATATATTTGTTACGAAAAATATCTATGGTTAATGTTCTTCTTCATCATCTTCCATATAATCGGGTGCTTCCATGCCCTGCAGGTTTTTATAAAAAGACAAACCATCCTCAGGAATAAGACATTGACTTTAAGTCGTTACATTTAGCCTGGGTAATAGGTTTTCCATTTGGCCAGAGTGGAACAAGAAGTTCTGAGCTTAAAGGTAGCACACTTCCTTTAAATTTTCGCCCTATGTACAGCTCTTGATATTCCTCAATATCAACAGATCTCATGAAAGCAGAGTGTCTTTAGCCAATTAACTTTAACTTTATTATTGAACATCTTTCGGTTTGTTATATTTTTCTAATTTCTCAGTGCTCACAAAGTCTTCTTTTTCCATCTTTATAGGCACTAGAGGATTCTTTTTGTGCAAGTCATATCACATTCACGTAATATTCTGCAGTGTAAAATCTTTGAAAATGTTTTAAATGACTTTCAATTTTACCAAAGTTAGTGTCATTTGGCAAAAACGTATGACCACTTTACAGGAAATTTAAATCAGTCACTTTAAGGAAGAATGGCTGGCTAAAATCACTTTAAGCAAGAGCACCATTTTGATGTTTCGATTTTGACCCCCAGAACTGTCTCTCCACAATGATAGATATTCAACATTAGGACGCATTATTTCGTTTATAATTTTTTTCAAACAGGAACCAACTTCTTGGGCGCCCCTACCAGCTTGACCCTCAACCCAAACAAAACGATATCCTGCATTTGTAAAAGACACCTGAATACCGCAATAGTAAAACCAGAGTTGGCTTTTATGAAATACCACATTCGTTGGAATACGTGATAAAGGCAGCGTCTTCTCCATGTCAAAACACTCTAATGTTTAATCTACTTTCGCCCTTTCAATCGGACTATTCATTCGAGCTCGTAAGGACTCAGCTAACTTTAAATGATTTTTTAGAATAGGCCGTGTAGACGAATCTTCTTTAGAATTTTAAATTATTTTCTTTTTCAGAAATCAATCGGTTTCAGTTTTCTACTGACAATTCGTTTGGGCCCTTTAGACATGGATTTGACAAACTAAATTCTACTGATATGACATCAGATATGATATCAGTAGATATGACTTCTAAATTCAACTCTGGTTTTATAATTGCGGCATGCATGTGTCTTCTACAAATACAGGATATTGTTTTGTTTGGGCAATAAGACATAGTATACACTCTGCTTTCATGAGATCTGTTGATATTGAGGAATATCAAGAGCTGTACATAGGGCGAAAATTTAAAGGAAGTGTGCTACCTTTAAGCTCAGAACTTCTTATTCTACTCTGGCTAAACGGAAAACCTATTACCCAGGCTAAATTAAACGACTTAAAGTCAATGTTTAGTCTAATTCCTGAGGATTGTTTGTCTTTTTATAAAAACCTGCAGGGAATGGTAGGACCCGATTATATTGAAGGATTTGCTGGTGAACAAGACTTTGATTTTGAAGATGATGAAGAAGAACATTAATCATAGATATTTTTCACAACAAATATATATATTTTTTCTATTTAATCTTGTTTTATTATTATTTTCCTTGTCATACATGTAATTTGGAACGTTTTGAATAATTTTAAATTTTGAATGTAACTTGAATATTGCAATAAATCAAAAATGTTCCACAGCCATATTTTATGAATATAGAAAAAAGTAGTAACATTGGAAGTCTAAAATAGGGTCAAATTAAATCTAATTCATGTCCACTTGAACATACAAAAGTATCGGTGGTTAAAAAATTAAATTTCATAGAGTAATACAAGATTGAACTTTAATCGCAATTATCTCAAAATGGTAAGGTTGTGGGCTGGAACGTTTTTCAGAAACTACGTCCAATTGAAAGAGGGGTAGAACAAAAATACGTAATTAGCTTTCTTATTAGAAATTTCTGTTTTATCACGTCGTATCAATGCGTATTAACCAACATGTATTAAAAGAATTTATTATTAAAATACCAGAAATTAAACTTAAAACAAGGGAATCTCTAAGCCTAGATATATTAGTTATTTGAATCATACAATTTATACCTCGATCTGAATCTGTTTATTTTCAACAATCTAAGGGTCAGGTACTATTACATGAGGCTATAAATAAGGATAATGTCTTAAATCAAGTGGAAGCACCTTACAGTCCTGAATAGATCACACATAATGGGGTCTGGAATACTCCACTTAGTGCCTAGTTAGCCCCGTTAGAACTAAAACAAAGTGCTGAGGACGGTTAATGAGTTTTATCTGTTAGACCTGGCGAAATGGAATTCTGCCAAATCCTGCTAATTGTGGAGCGGAATTCGTATTTCGTATTATTTATGTTTAATAAATTAAAATAGTTTTCATTGACTGCCTCGTTGGGTTAAATGTAGATGTCTGTGATAACTAATTCAATTTAAATGTGAAATTGGAAGCGAGCATCGTTGGTTCTATTCACATGCATTGAGTTACCGACGTGAACATAAGAAAGTTATTCCTAATAATATATTTCACAGGTTTTTAGAATGCCCAATAAATCCAAAATAAAAAATACCAGTGCTCGGGTGCTAAAACTTCTCAAGCATTTAACGTCGAACAGAAAATAACCAGAACTAATAGGGTTGAATAAGAAGACCGTTCCCGTTCCTCCACAAAATAAAAATTACGGCATCTACTAAACTTTGAGAGTTTATAGTTAGGGTAAATCCTTCTAAGGCACTGGAGAATTTTATAAAAGAATTGAAACCAATTAGCTAAACGAAAACTTCGGTGTTTCCACTTGGCCAATTCTAGTCCTATTAAATTAGACGCAAAGATAAAATACCAAGTTGGTCAGTACTTGTCACGATTTATTAAATTTTATTAAGCACTTCTGTGTCATAATGGTATTTTGGGAGATAGGAGTCTTCAGTTTCGCATTCCAATTTAGGTGAATCATTGTTAATTTCTTATGACTCTTGTTCACAATTTTCAGCTTATGAGGGCAAACCAGGCAAAGAAGATATAAACCTTTATTAGGTAAAAGCTTATTACACGTGTGTCGTCGCTTACTAGTAATTAAAATTTTCAGTTCATAAGCAGCGTTATGGACAATAATAGTAAATTTTTGCTTATAAAAAATTACGTATGCCGCCAGGCGGGCTAATTACTCCATGTTCGCCGCGGATTTCAGCATAAAAAGAAAAGAGATCCAACATATTATCTCCATAATCACATCAGACTTAAAATCCAAGTTGGCGACACGTGTCTGTAAAATCCACAGATACCTCGAGGGAAATGCCGTTGCGAGTCAATTAATGCATATTACACTATACAATTTTTCAAATTGGATGTCCATTACGGGCATGCACATAAAAAGTTCAAAAGAGTATCCACCTTGTGAAGTTCAGTTGGCGTGTAATTACCTTTCTCGAGCTCTTTTGCAAGTTTTTTTCAGAATTACCTTCACCATGGTCTTGGCATTAAATCGTTGGCACTCAGCACATTGAATATTCAGTGAACTGTTTGGTTTGGGGAAACATTTACATTAATATATTGTGCAATGAACTCTAATTGATTTTATATACCTATTCGTTAATATTTTATTGAAGCAGCGTACGAACCCAAATGACTCAATTTTGTAACTTCGGAATTACTTTCTTGTTTATAATTAAAATACAGAGTATTAGTGTTGATATACTATTTCATACCGTGCATGTTGTAAGAACGACTAAGGAAAATGTACAAAACCAAGAGCATCTTTGGTAACAGACGGAACTCTCTACTTCAAAGCCTATACCAAACACCAAAAACCTGACTAACGTGTTATAAGCTTATAAGTTAACAAGTAGGCAAAAGCCTTCTTTTGGCTCACAATGCTATTGTGAAGCGATTTGGGAGAGGTATAATAAGCCTCTCCTAAATTGTGTGAACTTCCTGTACATAGTATGTTCAGCACAGGACAGCGAGAGATACAGATTGTCTTATTTCTTTTATTAGTTGCAAAGGTTATAAATAATAAAATCCTAGCAGACGTACAATTAATTGTACATAGCAATGTCTTACAAAAACGGCAATCGCTGAAATTGGTATCAAAATTTTATTTTTGTTTTATTGCCAGCTGATGAAGAAGACTTGAATTGTATTCGCGACGTTTATCACCTCAGAAAGAGAAGGTTATATATTGTTTTAGCACACTGCCGAAGATCATGATTTTGGCTGCTGTGTACTTATGTATTTATGTTAATATACATGTACGAATATCTATTTTACGAAAACAAAAAGATGACACGTGTTGACATTAAACCCGTGTAGGGCTAAACGGGTTCACCAAGTAAACCACTACTCCACGAGCAATCAATAAGTACTAGCTACTAATTGATTGCTCGCGGAGTAGTGGTGACTACACTACGCAATAAAAAAAAAGAGCAATTTAATCATATTTTCAAACTCGCAACTACTCGCAAGGGAATCAAAACCTACAGGGTTCTTTCCGTGAACTCAAAATCTTGAAATTTGGTACGAAGCAACGTCTTATATCACTTATAAAGGAAAAATTTAAATCAATGTTTTTAGTGACTACTAGAAATCCGTTACAAAAATACTGATAAAGTACAGAATAATTAGCAAAAAGGTTTGAAGACTGTGTAATTATTTGAAATCTCAATCAGCCTATCGCAGTCCACTGCTGGACATAGGCCTCTCCCAACACGCACCACAGCACACGGTCCTCAGCCTTCCGCATCCTTTATCTGGGCTATTAGACGTTGCTTCGTACCAAATTTCGAGATTTTGAGTTCATGGGAAGTACCCTGTAGGTTTTGATTCCCTTGCGAGTAGTCGCGAGTTTGAAAATATGATGATCTTTCTTTTGATTGCGTAGACATAGAAGTTTGATTTCGTTACAGCCTAACGGTGTTATATACTTGAGTATTTGATATGAATTTCAATTTAATACCTCTACGCGTTCAAGAGAAAAGGGTAGTAACTTTAAATTTATTAAAAATATTTTTTTATATGCTGTAACTAAAAAATTACGGTTTTCGCAATTTTTCCTTTATAAGTGATATAAGACGTTGCTTCGTACCAAATTTCAAGATTTTGAGTTCACGGAAAGAACCCTGTAGGTTTTGATTCCCTTGCGAGTAGTTGCGAGTTTGAAAATATGATTAAATTGCTCTTTTTTTTGATTGCGTAGACATAGAAGTTTGATTTTGTTACAGCCTAACGGTGTTATATACTTGAGTATTTGCTATGAATTTGAATTTAATATCTTTACGCGTTCAAGAGTAAGGGGTAGTAACTTTAAATTTATTAAAAATATTTTTCTTATATGATGTAACTAAAAATTTATGGTTTTCGCAATTTTTCCTTTATATGTGCTATAAGGCGTTGCTTCGTACAAAATTTCAAGATTCTGAGTTCACGGACAGTACCCTGTAGGTTTTGATTCACTTGCGAGGAGGCGCAAGTTTGAAAATATGGTTATATTGCTCTTTTAGAAGCTTGATTTTATTGCAGCTTAACGGTGTTATATACGTGAGTATTTGATATGAATTTCAATTTAATACCTCCACGCGTTCAAGAGAAAGGGGTAGTAACTTTAAATTTATGAAAAATATTTTTTTATATGCTTTAACTAAAAATTTGCGGTTTTCGCAATTTTTCCTTCATATGTGATATAAGACGTTACTTCGTACCAAATTTCAAGATTCTGGGTTCACGGGAAGTACCCTGTAGGTTTTGATTCACTTGTGAGTAGGCGCGTGTTTGAAAATATGCTTATATTGCTCTTTCTTTTATTGCGTTGACATAGAAGCTTGATTTTGTTGCAGCTTTACGGTGTTATATACTTGAGTATTTGATATGAATTTCAATTTAATACCTCCACGCGTTCAAGAGAAAGGGGTAGTAACTTAAATTTATTAAAAATATTTTTTATATGCTGTAACTAAAAATTTACGGTTTTCGCAATTTTTCCTTTATAAGTGATATAAGACGTTGCTTCGTACCAAATTTCAAGATTCTGAGTTCACGGGAAGTACCTTGTAGGTTTTGATTCCAATGCGAGTTTGAAAATATGCTGTAATTTGCACCATATACAGCTGTATCTTTTGATTGCGTTGGATTAGAAGTTTGATTTTTTTACAGCTCTATGGAACTGTAGATTCGAGTATTTAGTATAAATTTCAGTTTGATACCTCCACGCATTCCTGAGAAAAAGGGTCTTGACAGACGGACGGACAACAAAGTGATCCTATAAGGGTTCCGTTTTTTACTTTCAAGGTACGGAACCCTAATTACGTGTAAAATCGGTGGGTAAAACGTCAGGATTCAGCTACTAAAAATAAGAGACGTCGGTCGCCTCGTCGTGTTTCTTCGCCAGCAGCAGTGAAACATTCATTTGTGCATCGTGAGACAATAATTATAGTCGTTACTAGTATAGTTGCCTTTTTAGCGAAAATTGAGTCTTACTATGTTACTCTGCAATTCTCTTTACAAAGTGGCTTACATAATCTTTTAGAAGCAATCAGTTTCTGAGCGAATAGATTACTGTGTACTAACTACTAACACGAAGTTAGGCTCGCCAGTATTCTGTTGCTCCACATAAATCTTTTTAAAAACAAGGCTAAACGCTCTGAACACTAAGTTTATAATTGGCCGCACTTACGGTACATTGAGCGAGCGCTCAAGTGGGAGACAATCCCTAACTATCAGTGTGCGCAATACACGGGGTGCAAGAGGTAAAGATGCTTTTAAAAGTTTTGTGTATACTACACGGGGAAAGAAATTTAGGTACGGCCTGCCTGGTGGTGAGGATATATTTGTGAGATATGCCTTCGCCACTTAATAGTTCAGTATGAGTGTTGCTGCTTGCCATACTTCTATATAGAAATGACAGATAATAAAAGTAAAAAGGTTCAGGCTATTACAAAACTGTTTGTTAACTCATTGGGTATCTCACAAAATCCAGAAATCTGAATATGGACCTGAGTATTCTGTACATAACCGACGCAGACAACCCATTTGTTCCGTAGATACGCAAATAATTTTAGCGTAACAGCTCTTCGATTTGTCTGAACATACATCTGTAAATTACGTTTTTGTAAAAAAAATGGTGTGGATATCGTATGCGTCTGTTGTTCGGAGGTCCCAGGTTAGATTCCCGGGTCGGACAAAAATGTTACTCAGTTTTTCCGAATTATTAGTAGCAGCACACAGTCTGGTTATGTGCCCGGTAACGGCAATAGACTCGCCCGCTATTACGTGGGATCTAAAGGATTCGTGGCGAAATGTGGGTGTAATATGACACCTCTGCCTACCCCTTCGGGGATAAGAAAAATTGGAAAGTCCTATAGACTTATAGACTCTTTCTCCGTTCTGAAATAACTTAAATCTGTGGTTAATCTTTGAAATTTATAAAATCGCCATCAAAACCATGTTATGATGCAATTACATAAGTTTATTTTCTTGGCAGCTCTGCTGCTGGACAAGATCTAATTGACGTTGTGTGTGCGCGTTAATTACATTTTGCGTTGGCCATAACGTGCCTTCAAGCGAGATTATTGCATTAGTCGTTCCGGGAACTTGTGGAGTGACAAAGGCTTTGTGGTCTTGGGAAACTAAATAATGAGATGTTTATTAATAAAATCTTCAACTAAATTTTTTTGTAATCTGTATATTTCCGTACTTAAATAAAACATTTATTTATTATTACGTTAATAATAATGATACAACACACATTTTCCAATCTGATAAAGGTAAACATAGCATTACTTAGTATTCCTGCCAAAATACATGTTAAAGAAAATGCTACGTTTGAGATGCAGTTTCTTGACTGTAAGATGAACGTATAAAGTATTGCAGCTGAATTTCAATCGGGATATAACATTTTGGAGTTAACTATTTGGCGACATTGCCAGGATCAGAATATTTTGACTCTGCGACATACGGACATACTCTCTGTTACTAGCAAATCTATATTTGCCAGTGTGGCTACTATAAACAGAGACTCCTGCATGACGCTCCGATACTGATTTGATTTGCATGACCATTATTCAAAGTTCTGGAACCTTCGGCAAGGTCTGACTGAAACTAGTCTGTAAACGTACCGGTCTGTACTATTTTTTAAAATCAGTTATTTGTTTATAGGTTTTCTAAAAAACATAATAAAATGACTTTGTTTGTCAAACTGAGAAGAAACATCCGAAAAGACTTAGGACTTAGACTACATTATTATCTATTTCAGTATAAAACAAAAAAGAAGAAAAAGTACAATGTAGAGCGTAAAATGTTTACCTATCCTCAATTATATGTGAAATTTTTCCTACATATATTATTAACAATAGATCCCACAGCTTTTCGGCGATGTACAGGTGAGTTTCTGAGTAGATCATTCAGTCAGATAAGTCTTTTTGCTAGCAGTCTCGTCCGTCCGTATGTGCGCGGTGTGAGCCGTGCTAATCAAATTGTCGGCGGCAGAGTCTCACCAGCGCTGGCTATGCGGATAACTACGAGGGAGACGGAAACATTACGTTGAATTAAACAACTTGCAATACGTAGCCGTAGAACACTTAGAGAGTTCACGGTGAAGTTTACTCATAAAATAACATGAACAAATCCATCCACGTTTGTATTATCTCTGCCCTGCTCTAACACATAAAATGATCAAGCTGTGTAATTTAAAGGGATTGTGATACAAAAGCGGAAATAAAAACCATTTTTAGAATCACGTCAGTGGAAGCCTAATTCAGAGAAAACCAGACTGATATGCAGAGGGTCTAGAGTTGAAGTCCGTGGCGCGCACCATGCTCACTGACAATGACGAAAATCATTTTGAGGAAACCTGCTGATGTCTGAGAGTAGTTCCATAAAGTTCTCGAAAGACATGTGAAGTCCGCTTACCAGCACTAGGATAGTGTGTTATACTCTGGCCTAAGCTTTCATATAATAGGATATTTAATCAATACCGATAACGACGACGACGATTTTCAGAAACCAAAATTAGGCAATTCTAAAGCGTTACATGTGTGCAATTCGCAAAAGATTGAAAGTCTATAGTAGAGAGTGAGTAAGTAAGTATAGGATACATAGACCTTTATCCACCTTTCAGTGATTAATAGCACATGTTCTATATCCAGTTTAGCATAGCTAAAATATAACCCGAATGGGACGGCGTAAAATTTCTGAGAAGACTATTATTTATAAACTTTATTATTATTATTCAATGGAATATCTTTACCAACTATATATGTATGTATTTACAAAAAAAAGTATATATGTATGTTAATCCATTAAATAGTACCCATAGTACAAGGTTCTGCTTAGTTTGGGACTAGAAGGTGTTATGTGAATGTGGTAGAATATTACCTATTATTATCTACTTTATTTATCATCTTTCAAATTAAAATTACATTTTTAAATATATAATTTACAAAAAAACTAACTCATAATATAATACTTATAGCATGATAATTTTGCAATTTATTATCAAGCAAAAAAATTACAAAAATCTACATATATTATTAAATAAAGTCTTTTTCCGTCTGAATGAACGTGATAAACTCAACAACTACGGGACGAATTTTTGTACGGTTTTCACCAGACATAGACAGTGTAATTTCTTAGGAAGGCTTAGGAATACAATTCAAGCGAGCGAAACCGCGGGTGAAGTCTCGTTGTTTATAATTACGAGTGCAATCATCCCCTAAGAGGTCTGAATTATACTATAAATAACATTGTATTCCAGAAGCAACACTTTGCATGTTGTAGATCGCTGCACTATGAGTGCAGACAGCAACTAATTAAAGTTCCACTTACCTGCAAGGCATTGTTGGACGTAACTTTGCATTCTAATTACAAGCAGTTTGTACAGTCGAGTGGGTACTTCAGTACTTGGACGTTAAGTGTTTCTTTCAGTACTCGCTATTGTTTGAAGTGAAACTCTAAAAAGCTTGGTTAATTCTTACATTGTTTGCGTTGGAGAATGACTGTTATTGACGTTGTTTGACCAAATTATGGATTACTAGACGATGTCCGCAGGATTAAATCATAGTACGAAAGCCGTTTTGTTTCAAAAAAGTAAGAAAAAGGTTTTGTCTGCAGCTACGTCCGCACATTTACTTTAATTTAACCGGTTCTATCGGATCTCGTAATTTCAGGTAAACTCTTCTTAGTGCACCCTTACGATGGCCAAGGAACATACTCATACATGCCAAATTCAAGCTTTTTCGCTCAATATTTTTGGCATTGCGTTGTCTGTCAGTCAGTGAGTAACGCAATAATTTTATATAAACAGATGATATTTATATCGTGTTCCTACTCTTAATATTGAGCGAGTTCGATACATACATTCACATATTTAATATAATTATATTTTTATTGTAAACATATTTCCAAACCAAATGTATTCAAATGTTGACTTTGACTTGGTTGAACCAAATTCACAGAGCAGAACACAATTCGTAATAATTTCAAGTGAAACGTTGAAATCTTTTCTTATTTCTTTTTCTGTTACGTCTAATAAAAACTTATGCAACTAAGGATCGAGTGAAAATCCAAGATTACTTTATAGTTAGTAAACTAGAACTAATTGTACCAGTTTCTTCAAATCCAATAGAATCATGGAGCTTACAAAGTTTTCCAATTACTTCAGGTGCTTTATATTATATTTTATTGTTATAGTATTTAAATGTAAAAACTGACATTTTGAATAGCACGTTGAAATTCACCTAAATAGCGACGAATAAGGCAAATTGATTTATAAACTTCAGTTTGACTTGACAAACTTTAATTATTTGAAGCAAAATGTTATTTTGCTTTAGAAAGCACAAAAGCTTCATTTAAACAGTTATTGAAATTCGAGTTTTCATTCTTAAAGTACGTTCTTTATTGGCCATCTTTTCTTTGAATCTCGCAAATAGCAGCGGTACACAAAGATAAGTCAAATTACTCACTGTAGTTCAGAACTAGTTGATTGGAGATCGTCTTTCAATTTTCCAAGATGCAAGATCACTCTGTGTACGAGTTGGAAATTCATTGCAATTCGCAAAGCTTAGGACCAATGCAGGAACGTTAAATTTGTCAAAGCTAACCCTTGATTGAGTCGCTTTAAAGCAGTAGCTACTTTCAACGCTTTAATATACTTACATACAAACTATAGTTGTGGTAGTATAGACGATCATTCAACGGTGGACGTAGCAACTGGATGTTGCCTCGCAACATTCAGTTACTAGTTGAGAAATTGTTCTCCATGGCGGACAATGTATAGCCAGAGGAACATTCAAATGTTGTAAATGAGTATAGCATATATTTGATAATATTAACCATTAAATAGACTTAAAGCCGTGACGTTTTGCCGTGTGGTTGACGGCATAGAATACAAGTGTCACCACCCCCTGTCTTCCCGTGGGTGTCGTAAGAGGCAACTAAGGGATAACACGATGCAAATACCATCTTTGTGTAGAGACGGAAAACTCGACATCAAACCATAGACGACTGCCTCGTTGGTCTCGCGGCATAAATGTGCGCTTGGGATCGGGAGGTCCCGGGTTCGATTCCTGGGTCGGGCAGTGTTATTGGGTTTTTCTGTCACGAAATTCTCAGTAGCAGCACGGAGTCTGGAAATGTGCCCGGTACGGCAATAGGCTCACCCGTTATTACGTGGGACTAAAGTATGTCTGGCGAAAAGTGGGTATAAAAATACACCTCTGCCTACCCCTTCGGGGATAAAAGGCGTGACGTTATGTATGTATGTGTATATAGACTTAAAGAAGTCAGGTTAGACGGAAGTTAGTATGCCTCATAGACAGGGAGCCGGACGCTCGGTGCCACCACTGCGTCGATTGCGGGGAGGACACGGCGCAACACACGCTCGCCGAGTGTGCAGTTTGGTAGGAGCAGCGCCGTGTCCTCACAAATGAAGTAGGAGGCGATCTGACGCTGCCGGCCGTAGCACGGAGGATGGTCGGTAGCGCAGAGTCGTGGGACGCAGTGGTGTCCATCTGCGAGGACGTGATGTCGCAGAAGGAAACTGCGGAAAGGGAGAGGGAGATCTCGACTCCCGACGGCCGCAGAAGGCGCACCGGGCGCAGGAGAAGGGCGGACAACGCCCTTTTCCGGCCCCCATAAATGGGTCCAGGGGCGAGGGACTTGGGGAAGTCCCCGCCCCCTATTCGATGGACCCGAGTTGCAGGCGCGCGCGGGTATCGGCGCGCGCCTCTGAGGCGATGCACGGGGTAGTTCAACACTACCCTGTTCAGGAGACGAGGCCCGGAAAGACCCGGCCAGCACTAGTGTGGGGCTGTGGAAGAATTTGGATTCCCGCGGCCCCGCGCGCACGTGCGAGGAGACACCGGGGTGGTTTTAGCCGGTAAGAGTCCGGCACGCCGCTCCGCCTTTCCCCAGGCGGAGGTAGTCCATGAGGATTTCCCCCCGCAAAAAAAAAGACGGAAGTTAGTATAACATCTAGTAAGTAACACCTGCAGTAAGTAAAATTATTTACACTTATTCTTATATTATAGGTTCTGCATTGATAAACTGTCTTTCTTTTCATTTTTGTGAATAAATCGACTGCAAGATAATACAATTTAAAACATTTTACACGATTCAATTGTATATTCATGTTAACAAGTTTTCGGCGCATTCTTCTTTCAGCCTTAGCCTAGAGAAGTCCACTGCGGGAGAACTACCATTGCAGTTTATTCCTGTACGTGGCCACCACTCTAAAACTACCTGGATTTATGGACCTATTTATATTTAGTAACATTTCGAAAGTGCGTGGGCTCAACATCCATTACATTACTACGTAATGGATATCGCTCCCTTCCAAAATTGACTTCATGAGCTCTTATTTGTATTCCGTCTGCAAATTGTTTACCATTAACAGAACAAAGAACAACTATTACACAATTATCGACTTATAATTGTTGTTATATTGATACTGAGTAATATTCTGCCCTGCTACTTCGTTATTCGAATTAATGTAATCATGTTTTCCATTAATCACTTTGATATTCAAATTAGTAAAGTTGTTTAGTGGGATTTTCAATTAGGTGTATCAAACTTGACTGCAGATTGTTGAGAACCACATTTTTAGAGTGAGAGACGAAGTATTATATAAGAAGTTTTACAAAAAAATGTCTATATGTATGTTTATCCATTATCTAGTACCCATAACACATGCTCTGCTTAGCTTGGGACTAGGTGATGTGTGTATGTGGTAGAATATTATTATTTCCTTTATTCAGCATTAATCAAATTTAATTAACATTTTTAAATATATAATTTACAAAAAAAAATACATTTAAATATTATTATTATTATTATGAATCAATTTCGTACGAAACTAAACTATAAACTAAACTAAACTAACTATCCTCTTATTTTGTATTATAGCTGACGTTTACTAGAAGTAGTATTGTATTCGGTTTGTATATCTTTCAGTGTCGATGAAAAATATATTTTAGTGTGCAGATACTACCTGCCTTCCTATCGCGTCACAAAGAACATTCTTGTGAAAGGGAAGTTTGTTAAAGCTTCTTGCGCTTCTCAATGAAAACGTGTTCTGCCTATGGTTAGTCATTGCAAAAGGCATTTGCAATAATGGTCGCTGCCGCAATTATGATTAGTGCGTAGGGAGATTTTAGCAACCAGATCAGGACTGCCATTTGATCTATTTTGTGGTATCTCTTGCAGCGGTGATTGTATTCCACGGATTGTTGTTGTATCCTATAGTCAAGATACCTCAGAAACTTTTTCTGGACACCTTCAATGCGGTATTTATAAATTTCATACTGTGGGTTCCATACTTGTGACGCATATTCTAAGTGACTTCTGACGTAGGAACAGTATAAAATCTTAATAGGCTTCAGGGAACGGAAATCAACCGTACTCCTTATTATAAAGCCTAAGGCTTTTGATGCTTTTTTTACAATATTATCAACGTGTTCGTCATATAGGAGCTTACTGTCCTGAGTTATGCCTAGATCTTTTAAACTTTTAACTTTTGTAATATTATGATTGTGTAATGTATATACCGAATTAATTGGTGATTTTTAACGGGTAAAAGTGATATGAAAGCATTTAGATACGTTTAATTGTAGTTTGTTACGGCGGCAGTAAACTTCAAACCTATCCAGATCGCATTGTACTTGCTCAGTGTCAGTGATACTGCGAACTGTTTTATGTACCTTCATATCATCAGCAAACAGTAAAATATAAGAATTTTGAAAACTGGATTTAATATCAGCAATGAATAAGGTAAATAATAAAGGTCCTAAAATTGATCCCTGCGGAATTCCCGAGGAAACATTATACCATTGTGAAGAGTATCCCTGAAGCACTACAGCCTGTGTTCGATTTTCAACGTATGAGGCGAACCAGCGATAAAGGTCACCATGGATACCAGCTGCTTGTAACTTCATTAAAAGTATTCGGTGGTTTATACTGTCAAAACATTTGTGATAATCAGTAAACACTACATCTACTTGTGCATGCTGATCCATGGCTCCCGTTATGTAATCGTGGGACAATATCAAGTTAGTAGTAGTTGAATGGTTTCTCAAGAAGCCATGTTGTTCATCACTAAAGCTGCTCTTAACGACATAATACATTTCGGCGTGAACTATTCTTTCTAAAATTTTAGAGAACAGACATATTTTAGATATTGGACGGTAATTCGCAACTTCTGACTTGTCACCCTTTTTAAAAATTGGGGAAACCCTTAAGACATTGTCAGAAAGCGACCGATAACTGCATACTGCAAAGCAGTTTAGACGTCAGTAAACCATAAGTATACATATTGTAAAATATATGGCAGTTAAACCACTTTCATAGTTCTGATGTAAATAATCCACGAAAAGTTGCTGTTTTATTAGGATTTAACAAAACTGCGATGACAAACAACAACGAAAATTTCTAAAGTGGTAGCTCGTTAAGAGCAGTGTCTCGAAAACATGGTACTGTGTTAATTAGTGCTAAGTTTGAGTTATGCGGTGAATTCTGAAGCCGCCGACATCTCTTGTTGGCACTCGCCGTAACTTTCTGATTTTTTAAGTTAGCCGTTTGACTTAGAGATTTATACTCACGGATTTTCAATCACCGCCGTTGAGGTAAAGGCAAGAGTTTGTTAATGTAATTTTGCACTTGTAAGTTTGTTGGTAGATACTTGATAATTGAATTTTCGTTTCATCACTTGTACACGGCCACTGTCTGACACGATAGTACATTCCTTTGCGTTTTTTTCGAAGGGTTAGTCAGAGGTGTGATATTACACAAACATTTCGCCATGTTTTAATTTGTAGGTTCTACGTAATAGAGGCGAAAGTAAAGCGTCCGGTAACGGGTTACCGGGCGCTTTGCCAGACTCTATGCTGCTGCTAAGATTTGAACGAACTCTTTGTAGGTAGACGCATACGCTATCGCCTAGACCAGGGAGTCAGCTAACGATACAATACAAATGAATACAATACGATATTACGATAAAAAACAAACCAGCAGTTTCATTTTCTAGTAAAATGACTTCTGATGTGACAAATGTTTTACCTACAGCAAGTTTGATCAACTTTCTTTGAAGCCGTAGTTGGTAATACTGTTAAAATGTGGTGCCTACTAAGTTTTGATGGCCATTGCTTTTACATTACTCAACCATCTTATTTTTATTGAAAAGAAAAATATATCTATACAACGCTATTGTTAGTGTACCCTGAAAAGTTTAAGGTACTTTTTAGGGTTCCGTACCTTGAAACGAAAAAACGGAACCCTTATAGGATCACTTTCTTGTCCGTCCGTCAGTCAAGACCCTTTTTCTCAGAAACGCGTGGAGGTATCAAACTGAAATTTATATCAAAAGTCAAACCTACTGTCCCTTAAAGCTGTGAAAAATACATACTTCTAAACAAACGCAATCGTAAAATACAACCGATTATGCTGCAAATTTCCTCAAATATTCGAAACTCAAAACCTACATGGTACTTCCCATGAACTCAGAATCTTGAAATTTGGCACGAAGTAACGTCTTATAGCAAAGATAAAGGAAAAATTGCACTAACCATAAATGTTTAGTATATTAGTATCATATAATTAAAATATTTTTAATAATTTTAAGGGTACCCCTTTCCTCATGAACCCGTGGAGGTATAAAATTGAAATTCATATCAAATGCTCAAGTCAAAACTAAAAGGTATTTCCAGTCGATGTAGAATCTTGAAATTTGGCATAAAGCAACGTTTTATAGCACATAGGAAAAATGTTGAAAACCCTAAATTTTTAGTTACATCACATATTTTTTTAAATAATTACCTACAGGTTTGTACGGAACCCTCGGTGCGCGAGTCCGACTCGCACTTGACCGGTTTTTCTTTAAATTACCAGGATGCCTTCTGTTTTTTACCATCTGCTTACAGACCGAATACAGACTAGAAAAGCTTACCTCGTATACTCGTCAACCATCTTGAATATTTTCTATACTCCTTCTGTAATATATTTACGAATTTATTTATTTAAATAACAAAATAAATTAATATTAGGATAACACAATAAATAATTATAACTACTTAAATACTACAACTAAAATTAAATTAAAATATTAAAGTACAATACAAATAAATAAGAAAATGCATATTCAAAGGGCGTCGTGAAAGTCCTCCACATCGCCGTCTATTGGGAATGTGCCTAGAAGACTGGCAGCATTGCCACGCTGTATGGCAATGCTAATTTTTTGTGCTAGATACATGCCAGCCTTCTGGTCACGCGAGGCGTCGACAAGTCTCTTCGCAAGCTCTCTATAGAGAGATCTAGCACTTGGACCCCATGACCCCAACGTTTCGACTACAAACGGCTCAAATACATAATCCCCTACGAGATTTACATATTTGCGCCGTTTCAGAGTCTCCGCTGTGGCAGCAGCAGCGCCCGCACAACCCGCTGTGCTAGAAAGATGAGATGGCGCAAGGGTCAACTGCCAACTTCCAAGGCAGTAGAGACATTCCATCTGGTCTTTTACCATCGTTGCGTGCCAAACCCTGAGGTTCAAGTTGGGCTGGAACGCCAGCGGTGACAAGAGCCCGACGGAGAATGTCATTCAGGTTGCTATGTCGTGAAATACGACCTGCGCTCCTGCTGCATGATAGGCCATGGTGACCAAGGCTGTCGACCGCCTCCCCACAGTGACAACGATGTCGAGCGACACACGGCGCACCTAAACGGAGGCAAGAAGCGAGGCGGAAGGTCGTATCGTCCAACATGGTACCTATGTTGGACGATGGCAGTGCTTGAAGCCAGAGCCCCGACTCCCACTCTCCCACAGCCAGCAAACGAGCACGCTCTGCAGCATTGTACGATGTACGGAGGAGATTTGCTCGTACTGCGCTGCAAAGCGGCCCGTCCCACTGCCTTTGAGAGGATAAATTTCGGGGCAACTCAGTGCTTGGACAAGCCATTTTCCAAGCATTAATGGCATCGATCTTACACGGCACCTCAGAATCGACCAGTGTGGGTGCTAAGATTTTCCTGGTCAATTCTGCAGTGCTGTGGACCGATGACAGAAATGCTGGTAAGCTCACGTCGGAAATTTTGCGTACGCCAAGCCCACCCAGGCGAACAGGTAATGTCGCCTGTAGCCATGCTCGGTCGTTCAGAGCCACATTTAAAATGTTGCTTAGGGTGTTTTGTAAAATTTTGTCAATATTGACTAGTGGGCTTGGGTTTTTCCAAAAAGGCGATGAACGTAAAGCGTGTGTGAACTTAGGCACAAAAAGACAGTATCGAATAATAGTGAAAGCCGAATGTATATTAATTTTGAGCAGGCGGTCCGAAATTTCACTAAAATTTTGAATTTTTTCATGAATAAAAGAATCAAAACCTTCTTCAAATATTGGGGACCCAAGAAGGCGAAGAGTACTTTTTTTAATATGCGTTATACTGGGTGCCAGGGTTTAAAATTGGGAAAGTATTGCGGATTGGTCTAAAGTATCGTTGATAAAAATTTCACACTTACTTGGATTAAGGTCTAGGCCGATGGATGAAAATTTGGTCTTCAGAAGTGCCAGATCCTGATAGATAGTGTGTACGTCGCCTCCTAGGGTTCCGTCATCTAGGTACCAGATGTTTAATTTAGAATTTAGCTGGCTAATAACTGGATGAATGGCTAAGCTAAAAATGAGTGGTCCAAGAGGGTCGCCTTGTTGACAGCCAACGGCGGACTGCAAAAGATTTTCCTTGTATATTAATTTTGATGGGTGCCTGTAGCACTGCCAAAGGTAGTTGTAAATTTGGGGGGTTTCTAATTTAACTTGCGTCAACAAGGTGTCCCTGCTCACTGAGTTAAAAGCATTCTTTAAGTCAATCTTCAAGATAACATCACCTCCATTACAGCCAAGGTACGTTGACAGGGCATGTATGGCGGCCTCACAGCCACCCTTAGAGCCAAATCCAAGTTGTAGTGGCTGTAATTTGCTGCCTAACATGGAGTTATAATGCCGACAGCAAATCTTGGCCGCCATACGCCTGTACGTACACCCAACGGCAATGGGACGAATACCACCGTCTCGCTTTCGTAAAGCGCATAGATTTGCGCCATACAAAACGTCAACGATGGCATCGTTCACATTGCCGGAGAGCATAAGATTGACTGGAGCCGTTAGCTCCCCCAAAAGCGCGTCCCCGGCCGCCCCGGCGCTTGAACACACAAGATCTTTTAAGTGTTGGGGTGTTAAGCTGTCGAGACCACCAGCAGACCCGCTTTGGAAGGAGCCAACGGCAGTCAGGACGTCCTTGGCTGTAATCCTGAGGCAATCTGAGTTAGTGTCAGGTGGGTCAGAAAAGAAGAGGCTATCTCCTGGCGCTGGATGCTTGCTCTGCAGACTTGCGAGTGTGTCGGCAGAGCAAGGCGCCACCACATCGCTACCGAAAGTTGAAAAAAAGGCCTGGACGCTCCCCTGATATCACCTTCCCTTAGCTTGGACTCTACATGGTGGTACATGGTGCTATTGCGATGTGTTTTTGGATATTTGTAATTTAGATTGGAGGCCGAAATATTACAATTTTCTTTAATTTTGTCTGTTAAGGTTTTTTTTGTTTGCCGGTCTTCCTGTGCATGTAGAATTCTGTAAGGGAAAGTGAGTAGTTGTTCCCAAGCCGTTACTGAATTCTCCCGTACCACGAGGCCTATGCACTAGGTTAGATTTTGGGCTACTGAAGGCCTTGCGCCACGGGGAATTCGTTTCAGGATGGGAATGGAATTTTTTAATTTGCTTATAAGCTGCCAAAAAGGGATATCAGAAGGGGTTGTCGACTCATTAATTGAATTGTGATGTGTGGATGTGTTGGGGCCAGAAAGTACATTTTGGTTTTTGTGGATTTTACCAAAATGTACTTTTAGGCCCCGCTCACCTTTAAAATAACGTGCCTGGGAACAAACAGGGCAGCGCACCAGAGCAGGCGATGTGCAAGTTTGACTCGCACCTACTTCCTCATCACTTTTGCCACCGTTAAAGAACATATATGACGATAATTCTTCTGTAATTAAATCAGACTTCTCTTTCGCAATCCACTGTTGGAATTAAGCTTAATTTGCGCCACAGATAGTAGCTCCGTGTATCAATACGAGGATTTGGCTTACAATATCACGCTGGCCAGACGAATTCATATAGGGTTTGATGTCGTGTTTTCCATAATTTTGATAAATAAACGTTACTATTTACTATGCTTCGCGTATTTTCCTTAGACGAGCCCACATAAAATGGGTTAGTGATATTTTGTAAACTTAATCCATCATCACACGTACACCACAATGTCGCCTTCAGCCAATTATTATTTGTGCTTGTCATGAATGGTCGATAGCCAAATAATGTGGTAAATATTTTCATACCTTCTACCAACTCAAATCTATTGAGAATTCCAATCTAGTCTAACAACAGAGATAATTAATTTGTAATCGAGTTTGTTAAAGAGAACTTACTGTTCCAATTACTGATTGACATAATTTTTCCTAATTGTCGATATTGTTTTCTGTAACTGTTGAACAACAAAGTGCTAATTACTTTAATAAAACAATATCGACTATCGTAACTAATTTTATACTTGTAAATGATTGTTTTGACGAAATTTACAAACACTTTCGATTAAATTTGACGATGAGGCTCCTCAGTATATAGCAACTCCTATTTGGTTAAAACATCTAGATCTATACAATTTTTGCGTTACTGATTATCTGGCAGACAACGCACAGTCAAAACTATTGAGCGTAAAAAGCTGAAATTTGCCATGAAGGTGCCTTAGGGTCGGCAGGGGTGCACTAAAAAGGAATTTCTCGAAATTCTCAAGAGATCGGCCAGTAACGGTTAAATTACAATAAAATGTTCGGGCACAGCTGCGGGCGTCTTCTAGTTTTCTTGAAAAGCAACAGCTATTCGGTTTCGCCGAAAAAGAGCAGCCAATACGCAACATTTGATTGAAAATGAGTCTTAAAGTTTTCCTATGACGATGACCGATACAAGCCAATCGTAACATAATTAGAAAACGAGATAAAATCTCTTTTGAACTATAAGTTTAATATCGGTACCAATGCGATTAGAACCCGATGATAATGTTTAATATTGTTATACGATATTAATAATATTTGATATCCAACTGTCAAAAAACTACTTATTATCAGTTCTGGACTTTTTAAAAGGTCTTGAATCGAGAAAAGTCGCAACTTTTTACCAAAGTGTGAACAAAATTACACTTACACATAAATAAAATATTACATAGGATATTAAATTAGCTTGAGCTGAGATATCTAGTGTGTGAGGTCAGTGGGCCAGTATCGTTGGCAACTGCTCTATAATTACGTCGGACATTAACAAATCGTCTGTGGTCGCTTCACTGCGCGCGCCAGATAAGGACCTAGCTAACTGGTTCTTAAGTTTCTATGGACGTTATGTTCGCTATATAGAAATATTTTAATGTAGTTGACTGTTAAAACTATTTAATGAATGGGGTAAAGGCAACTAGTGGTTTACGAAGAAGAGGCATTGGGTTAAAGATTAGAATTAAATGTGAGGACATTTTTGTTTTAAATGACCTAGATCATTTATAACAAAAATTTCCGAACGAGCTTGATAGAAGGCAATAACTTGATCCAGAATGGAACTATAACGCCTTATTAATGTTTAAAAGCTAGGCGTTTTGCTACTTAGAGACATTATCGTGAAGTATCCAATCGACACTCTAACAGTGTGTAGTTCTATTGATGCTAAAAGTACGAATTCGTAGGCGGCCGCAGACCACAACGTGTCATCGCGACACTACTGGTTTCTAATTATTTCTATGAAATATCTTCCGTAGCGAGCGACACATCGTCTACGACGCGCCGCGTGCCGTAGTAACGCGGCGTCCTACGTGATTAGTATGAATACGTACGAACGCGATGCGGCGTAGCGCGGCGCGGAAACAACAAACAGTTGATACCTATTGACGTGTCGTAGGTAGAGATGGGCATATACCCGGTAAAAATCCAGACTTTGGGTAAATACCCATTTATACCCATTTTTACCTACCCATTTTTAATTTATACCGGGTAAAAATTAAAATCAGTTTAATTTAAATTAATTGTTGTATTTTTTAATAAATACTGACCTGTATGTAAGTATATATTATATTAAAAAATACAACAATCATTTTATAATTTATTTTATTTGCGACCGTCGCGACGTCAAATGTCCGCAAACAATGTCCGCGTATGTTGCTCTGACGACGCGTCGTCAGAACAACATACGCGGACATTGTTTTCTCATTAGAACAAGACAAGAGTTATAGCACTATAACTGTCCAATGAGGGATTAAAACGAATTGTGCAGTTTTAATATTTTATTTTTACTGTCTAGGTTGCATTGTAATTATTGAACTGAAATGAAAAATCTAAGTAATTGTTAGTCATTTATTGGTTTTGAAATGTTTTCAAGATATACCTATGTATCATCATGTCAGCCTAGAGACGTCCACTGCTGGACATAGGCCTCCCCCAAGGTTCTCCACACAGACCGATGTTGAGCCGCCCGCATCCAACCGCGCACCGCGATCTTAACCAGATCGTCGGTCCACGTTGCGGGAAGCCTACCCCTGCTGCCTGCTTCGGTACGTGGTCGCCACTCTAGGACCCGCCTGCTTCAACGGCCATCGGTTCTTCGTGCTATATGCCCTGCCCACTGCCACTTCAGCCTGGCTTTTCGGAGACCTATGTCGGTGACTTTGATTCTCCTGTGGATCTCCTCATTTCTGATTCGATCTCGCAGGGAAACTCCAAGCATAGCTCTCTCCATCGCCCTCTGAGTGACCCTTAGCTTTGGGATAAGGCCCATAATTAGCGACCACGTCTCAGCGCCGTAGATTATAACGTATTATTCGTAACTTCCCGAACGCCGCCCAACCGAGTTGGATTCGACGAATGACCTCTTTCTCGAAGTTGGACCTACCTAATTGGATCATTTGTCCCAGGTAGACGTACTTGTCGACAACTTCGTGTGTGGAGTTCCCAACCTGGATAGGAGCAGGTAAGACATGGACGTTAGACATGATTTTCGTCTTATCCATGTTCATCTTAAGACCTACTTGTTGGGAGACTCTACAGAGGCCATCGAGCATTGTGCTGACGTCTTCCATGGTCTCAGCTATGACTACGATATCATCAGCAAATCGAAGGTGAGTGATGTACTTGCCATTGATGTTGATGCCGAGTCCTTCCCAGTCCAGAAGCTTGGAAACGTCTTCCAGCGCAGCGATGAAGAGTTTCGGAGATATAACATCTCCTTGCCTCACCCCTCACTGTAGCCGAATAGGTTTTGAGCTCTGATCCTGGAGGCGGACTGACATGGTGGCGTTTTCGTACAAACACTTCAGTACTTCGAAATATCGATAGTCAATTTGGCACCGTTGGAGAGACTGCAGCACTGCCTAGGTTTCGATCAAATCAAAGGCTTTCTCATAGTCCACAAACGCTAAGCATAGAGACTGGTTATACTCTTCGGACTTCTGTATAACCTGCCGCAGCGTATGTTTGTGGTATATGGTACTATAGCCTTTACGGAATCCGGCTTTTTTGGGAGGCTGGAAGTCGTCTAGCTTGCTCTCGAGACGATTTTTGATGACCATAGGAAACAACTTATAGACGTGACCCAGAAGTGAAGTTTAGTCTGTGACTGGGTTTGTAGTTCTTCAAAAGGGTTTTGTCGCCCTTTTTGAAGAAAAGCACCACCACCCTTCCGTGCCATGTCTGTGGCGTTTTGCCTTCGAGTATGACGGAATTGAATAGCTTCCGAAGCATTTCCACGGCAGGTGTGCCGCCAGCTTTTTGAAGCTCTGTAGTTATGCTATCATCACCCGGTGCCTTGTTGTTTTTTAGTTGTTCTAGGGCTACACTAATCTGGTGTATGCTGACGTCCGGGATATCTTCGGTAAAGTGTCGGATCAATCCAGCTCTGGGGTCTATGGCTGGAGTAGTAATAGGTGTTCGTGTACTCGTGTATAGCTGTCCATAGAACTGTTCGATCTCCTCCAGGAGCTGAGGTTTGGACGAGACAATTCCGCCATACTCCGTCTTCAGCTTTAACAGCTGACTCTGCCCGAAAGAAGAAGAAGAAAGAAGATCTCTTTGGAACACTTTGGAACCCTTATTGCGCTCGATCGCCTCTCGAATACATTTAGAGTCAGAGACTTAGAGATCCGCCTATTGAGACGCCGATATTTTGGCATGTCGTCGGAGGATAGCAGAAGCATCCTACGCCTTTCCTCTATGAGCTCGAGGGTCGGACCCGAGATTTTATTGGCTCTTTTCTTCGTTTTGGGCTTAAAGAACTTCAAGCCCGTTGTATGGACAGCATCCACGAACCTGTCACTGAAGTCGTCCACATCCCATGTGTATAATTATGTTACTTATTTATATATTCTATAAGGTAGTGTGCAGCATTCAGTTAACTTTCAATCATGTGCAATCTATTATATTTCTTTCTATTCTAAACAGTTTATTTTAATAGAAAATGTATGTTGATTAAAGATTTAAAATATATTTAACTTCGTTTTACTTAAAATCAATATTTTATCTTCAATGTTCAAGGTCAAAAGTAACAAGGTAGATCGTAGTATTGATGACGAAGCCAATTACATTACATAAGAACAGTATTCATTTCATGGCGAAGAAATTTAAATAATATAAAGATATAACTAATTTTTACCCGGTATTTTTTATGAATACCCGGTAAAAAAGGGTATTTTTTCTTTTTTACCTATTTTACACTTTCCTTCCAATTTTTACCTTCCCAATTTTTACCCACCCGCCCATCTCTAGTCGTAGGTGACCAAATGCACGTGACGTGCGATGCAGCGCGGCACGAGCTGACGCGAACGCGATCAGTTGGCTTGATATTTTCACGCGAACTGAATGCGGTGTCATCATTTTTTTACAAATAAATATTGCTATTTCGGATTTTGACATTTAAATTAACGCTATAATTAGTTACATTTCTCTGTCGCACATAATTCTTGAGTATCTGATATTTAAGATACCTAATATGAATTTTCCAATAAATGAGCTGTCAAGTCCATGTCAAATTGTTAATGTCAAATGAACGGCGCAGGATGGAATAATACGATTCCAGTGCTGGTAGAACAGACCCGCCACGTCAAACCGCACCGCATAGAAACCGCATCGGATCGGTCCGCAACCGCGTTCGCGGTGAGCCGCTCACGTAGGACGCCGCGTAAGGTATCACCCGACCGCACTATAGTATTGCCAACGAGATTTTCAAAGACGTCAGACGTATTGTCTCAAAGAACACTCAGAATCAATAGAAATACGGCTCTGCCGTGAGTCGCTACCACCTGCGGTTGAGTTCGAAATGATGACCACAACGATACACCGCGACTACGTGTCGCCGCGACAAGAAGCGGCGATATGTCGTGTGCAGTTGCAGCCTGCGGCCGGCTACGAAGTTGTACCTTAACTCGCAACAAGATTATGAAGAACATTTTTGTGAACCTCAATTTATACAACTAAAGAAAATTAATAAAGAAGATCTTCGAATCCTTTTCTAAGTCTGTCAAGAATAAAGCAAAACCCTTGCACGGCAACTGCCTTAAAACAAAAAAGCACATAGCTACTTTAGTATTCCCTGACTAAATTATGGAAACACTACTGGCGAAAGTCACATCTCAAAAGCTTATGGATACTATATGTAAAGTGTAAACAAGGTCCTCTAAGTACCCTAGAAACCATTCTCAACTGGAAGTAGAATGGATCGGTAATCTCCCTGGAGAGAGGTAAGTGAACAAGGCCGAGCACTCCGGTTATCTCCGATACATGTTTGTAGATACAATATTGTGAACACTCTCTGTCTGCGATTTCACAATATTCCCTTATCTTTTCACAATTTGTGGCAGAGGAATTCATTCCATGTGATGTTGTAGTAATATTCTTTTTTTTTTCTTTAAATAAGACTAGTAACTCTCGCACTAGGATAAAATATGGTGTCGCGGGAAACTTTACAAACATATGATCAACGGAGACAATTAACACCCAGACTTGAAACAACGATTTGTGGATACAAAGTGTCTTTTCGAAGTTAAGTGCGTATTAAATTGGTAAGATTCGCTTGCTTATCGGCGAAGGAAAATATCGTGAGGAAACCTGCATGTCTGAGAGTTCTCCATAATGTTCTCGAAAGACATATGAAGTCTGCCAACCCGCACTTGGCCAGCGTGGTGTATGGCCTTACCCTTCTCCTAGTGAGATGAGGCCCGTGCCCAGCAGTGGGACAGTATAAAGGGCTTATGATAATTAAAAAACTGTTGTCACATGCCGGAATCGAACCCATAAAACTCGGCACAATATCAAGCGGCGATATGGCTGCTTAAACCACTGCGCCGCACTTATTTGTTATAAGAAATATTATACTTGCAAAACTCCGAGCTTCAATGTGAACGAGTCTTAAATGTAACTGGAATAACGCTATGACGATGAAGATGGTAAGTTTGTCTATTTGCGTAGTTTGCTTAACTCACCTCTATTAATTCTCGACGATTTCTTAGGGGCTTTGTCTGCTACAGTTCTGTGCTCCAGCTAACGGCCATTTTCAATATTCGATCCATACATGGATTTTGAGATTCGAGATTCGTGTTTGACATTTATTTTATTAATTAAACGGTTTTATTTAGCTTGACCTGTTTATTTGTTTGTTTGGGTCAAATTTAGTTATTGGAATTTTACCCCTTTTCTGATGTCAGATTGATCTGATATTTGGTACACACTCTTAATCTTGATGACAATTCAATAAAATATATTCCTTATGATTGTAAATCCAAGATGGCCGCCGATACAAAATGGCGGATCACATATTACTTTACGACAACTTCAATATGGGTATCAAATGAAAGGACTTGATTGGTAGAATAGAGCTCACTATGAAAAATCCAAGATGGCCGCCGATACAAAATGGCGGATCAGATATTTCTTCACAACAATCTCAATATGGGTATCAAATGAAATGGCTTGATTGGCAGAATAGAGCTCACTATGAAAAATCCAAGATGGCGGCCGCCACAAAATGGCGGATTACATATTTTTCACAAATACCTCAATATGCGTATCGAATGAAAGGACTTGATTGGTAGAATAGGGCTCTACATGAACTAACAACAAAACTAAAAACTTGAAAATAAAATTAAAAAAAAAAACATTTTTAAGTTACACGGTTTTATTACAATAAAAAATATGTAGTTAGGTTATGTACTAAAAGCTAAAAAATAATAAATAATTAAACCGTTTAACTTAAAAATGTTTTTATTTTATTTTATTTTGTATGAAGCTTATCCGCTTGCCCTCTCAGCATGTACAAATTTCAAGCGCGCCGCCACTTGAAGACGGGCGCGCTCAATAAATTAGTTTTTGTTCGATTGTTAATAGCGTGAGAGGAGTAGTGTTTGATTTTTCTGCAACCTAATGAATGACTCATTCTAATGGTACGAAAAAAATAACGTTTGAATGAAATGTTTACTTTAGGCGAGCGGCCGTAACGTAACGTCGTCTTTAACGACTTACTCGACTTTTTTGTTTATATCATAATAAAAGTATTAGCTGGAAATTGCTTGTTGTTGTTTTTTTATATACCCGGTGATATTATCTATGTAATAAAATAAGTTATAGCAATACTTGCTTAAAATTTAGATTTAAGCATTTGAAAAAAATATATATTTCGCTGACTTTGCATTCCACGCGCGGGGCGTAATTATGGATTAAAAACATCATTGTAAACAAATTATGTAATTATATTTGATACTTATATGTTTTAATTGTAAATTAACTGATTAGTAACGAAGTTACATCAAAAAAAAAATATTGTGTATTACTTTAATTCTAGACAAAAAAATATCGTAAAAATGGCATTTTTTTATTTTATTTTTAAAGTTTTAATACATATCTATGTATATAAGGTTACATTTATGCGTTGTATTATTTTTTTATTATGAGTATATCAATAAACCTTTGATAAAATATATAATACTCATATTATTTATGAGATATTAGTTATCGCAAATTTTGGCGGGAACTTCAGTTTTTTTTTGGTGAGAAAAGTAAACACCTGTACAGATTACAATAAAAATAATTCTTATCAGATTCTTATCAGAATTGGTTTTTATACTTGAAAATCAAGTTGGAAAGAAAGTTTTTTAGGTTTGAATCTGATATATAACATAAAACGGTATTTTAAAAAATAAAATATGAAAATTGGCGCAAATAAAAAAAAAATCTTTGTTTTATTTTGTTATGTTTAATATTAAAACGTTTCTTTACTTTATATTTATTTTCTCTAAAAGTAAATTAAATAACCTTTCTAACTGTGTATAATACTTATATACCTCCCATAATAAAAAAACGACGAGAAAAAGGAATATGTTAGAAATATAAAATCACGCTCAAAAATGGCGGGAAAAAATTCTAATTTTTACTTTATACTGCCCTTGCGTGGGCTTCTACCGTATTATATGGTTTTAATTTATATCATTGGAAAGCTCATTTAATTACGCGTCTATTGATATGCAACATACCGCAATCAGTTAAGTTATCCTAGTTCCACAAACAGATAAGTGCGCAGCGGAAAAGCGTGGGTAAAATTACAGTTTACGCGCTTATCTGTTTGTCCAAAAAAGGGACAATAGTCACTTTGCGCGGTCAAGCAGTTTTGTCAAAAACGAATCTAAAATCTACAGATCTATCTATAGATCGAATATTGAATTCCGTAGTTAATCATAATTTTGACCCTTCGTTACGTACATAAATGGAGACTCTATCGAACCTTATGCCAAAACCTTAAACAAATGGCAGGATAAACAAAAAATTCAAAAAAGGATTACAAAACCAATTAACACACTTATAAACTTAGCAAGTCCTTAATTTGTTCTTTTTCAAAGTTAAAAGTTTGTTTAACACAATCTGTTATGTCGAAAATCCTTTTAGCGTCCTTAGCGCAAATCGTCCTTAGCGCAATCATTTCCGAACTTTTTTATTACACAGGTAATAAAAAAGTTCGGAAATGAACAAAAACTTTCATAATACGTCTGTCGTTTCTTCTTCAAAACTTTTTGGCATTATTTAATATCGTTGCCTTAAAGCAGGTAAACTTTATAACGTAAACAAATTAATATGTTCTTGAAGCGTTTCTTCAGTGAAGCTCACTTAGAACTTGGGTACTTTCTATTTTATTTATGATGTAATTATAGACCTTAAAGGCCCTATGCCAGGGATACGTAAAAGATTTTCCAAATTCGTAACCGTTAAAATGCCGTTTAAATCAAAAATGACAAAATTTGGGGGGCACCATAAAGCATAAAACACTACAAATAGAGTAAAAAAAACATGCTAATAAAATATTATAGATCTGATTACATTTATTCCCAGCAAAAGCTTATTTTCTCTAGTTTATATAATTTTTGCCCGACTTGCCATAACGAGATCTCCTTGAATAAGGCTTTGATTTCAAATGAATTAGGACGGTTCCTTATCACTGAGTTTGCTTAAACTCTTATACGACATAATATTTGTTTAGCAGATAAGAAACTCTCGGATATCGGTAAAGCATTAATATACCTTCATATATATGGCAGTTTCATACATGTATGTATGTTTGTGTAAGTTCTCGTCTAAGGGGATCAGATACCGTAATTTAATATCGATATCAAACAGATCGTGCTGACATTGTAGTCGATACATTAACTTGCAACCAAAAGTCCACAGATCACATTGCTATGAAACCAATCAGATAGGTAGAAAGTGCAAATAAGACTCGCTATAACAATAAAACTATTAGAAAAACATTCTTCAAGGATTTATTAATGACGGTGATTGATACTTTTCGTCCGTGTTCATTTTGAAGGTCTACTAGAAGGTTTCACCGGCGACTCCAATAAAATAAACTTTAAACACAAGTTTCCTAGTCCACACATTGTTACAATCAATATAAATCGTAGCGGAAATTTATTCAATCCCCGTTTTTAGCCGCATCGAACGTTACGGACCGAAATGGACCATTTGCGTCGATATAAAATGTTACAGTCAAACTCATCGACAATTTACTAGAATATTCAATGCGACGACGATTTCCCCATTTTATTTCGGACGACGTAAGTTTTTAACATATTCGGTGGAATTTCAGTGGACTGAATGAAATATGCAACTTGAAAGTTGACGAATATACGGGCTTCATTATTGATTGCGGTGGAAAAAAAATACGGACGGAAAAATGTACAGTACATACAGGCTTATAAAATAATTTAATGATGAAACATTTTTATTTTAACAAAGTTATTTACGAGATGCTTCATAACAAAAGTTTTTATCTGTCGGCGTTCTTAAGAAAATGCCAATGTTTCTAGTATAATTTAATTTGTGTCTAATTTAGCTTACACTATTTTTTAAAACCTGTCTTACTATAGTTAGTTATGTGTCTAAATTAAGAGTCTTAGTATAATTGCCTGTTACCGTCTGGGTGCCTGGTGGGTAGCCTAGTCTGCTCATACTAGGCTACCCGCCAGGCACCCAGAGCGAAGCCGATCAAACCGAGCTTAGCTAAAAAAGCATAAACCAAAGCATAATAAATTGCCCTGTTTCACGGAATATACTAGACGACATACAAGAAGCAGATTAAATCACACACAACACAATCGATTGCAGAACAATTGAAACTTAAGTAGATCACAAGTACAATTGTACTTCAAATGCTTTGTGTCTGGTAGTCATGGAAATTCATAGAAAAGAGCTCTGTAATCGAATAGTTTATTTGGTTGAGGGCGCTATTTAATACATATATTGTAAGAAAAACTGATCAATAGCGTGGCCTGAGATACCCATGTCACCGTCAGTTTAAGTTGTTATAGTAGTACTCAATAATTTATAAATGAAACTAACTAACCTTCGCATATACCAATCACTAATTCTTACTAGCTGCCCCGACAGACGTCGTTCTGTCAGTATTATATCAAACGCCATAAGGTTACATAAAAAAAATTAATAATGTCTAAAGCGCTAAGGTTTCATCAGAAATGTTAATATGGTGATTAAGTATTCTTAAATTGTCTTGTTTTTCGCGCGTCTTTCTTGATATTGTCTTTAAAAAAAACCTTCTCCAGACAATAACAAACACAACAAAAAACAAATTTGCGAAATTGATCGAGTTAAACAGCTTCTACTAGAAATACTATCACTTCTAGACGTCCTAAGCATAACTTGGAATTGACCAGAGACCACGGGGCACTTGATAAAAATTTCCAGCGTATCACATGAATTTTAAAACACACAGTAGGTAATTTTCACGCTTAAAATTTAATTAAATTTTACTAGTGGTGCCATCTAATAATCATGAGTAAGAAACATTTAATGTGCCATGTTAAAAAATTATGCACACAAAGAAGCAGGTATAATTGCAACACCGAGATCGTCTGTACAACTCAGAGTTACAACGAGTAATAGTGCTACTTTTTACTTAGGCTCTGATCCCGTTTAAACGAAAACCGTTAGGTATTATTAACACCACGAGTCGATAAAGTAATGGCACTAGTAATATCTTTCGACTATGGTCAGGTTACACTAACCAACCAACCGCACTCGTTTAAACAGCACTGCAGTTCACACCTCTGTTTAAGAAATTAAAGTTACAGGCTGTTCTACACAAAATCAGCACAGTCAGAAGCAATAGCTCCGGTCAGTCTTACACTATGAACCCAGTATGTATGATTCGATTAGTTTACCAACTTTAGCGCCGCTGCCCTGCGAAGAACAGTCTAGACTGGAGTTATTGTTCTAGATTTAGCAGAAAACCAACCGAAGCTGGGTGTTGATTCTGAAACCAATATTACAACTGCACTACAACAATAACTAGCACGTTTCACTCAAACGCACTTGCTTGGAATAATGCTAGTCGGACTGTACGCTCACTATTACAGTCCATAAAGTAAGACCGAGACAAGATTAATCTATTTGCAAGCATAAATGATCACAAGGTTCGCGAGTGCGAGCCACCATCGCATGAAGAAATAAAAATAATCGCTTTCTTTTTGGTTCGGCGATGCACCGAACCGTATGTACTAGGCGATTTGAAAAAATATTAATATTGTGGACTGTATAAGGATGGCTGATGATCACCTAGAATAGGAAAAAGGAGTGGGTTCATGGGAGGAATAGGAGGCGGAGGTATGGGAGCACGCCTTACCTTGTAAGTCAGTCTTCTTCTTTACAAAATGGCGGCCTCCTGGTGTCTTCGAGAATCCTGAAGCTGCACTGATCACTCCACTACACCCGCGGGTGGTTTAGTTCTCGTTTATAGTATAAAATAGCGGTAAAATATTGCGGTGCTGCATGTATTCGGCGCGGCGCGGGGCGGCGTAGGGACGCAACCGATCAGAGTGACGATTGATCCTTGACTCCGTCGTAGCGTCGTTGAATTCTGTGACCAATTAGAGCGAGGCGTGCCTTTGGGAGGGAATGGGATAGAAAGGGACAAAAGATCGCTCGTGCCGACACTGCGGTATGCAAAGGAATTTATTAGCTAGGTGTTGACATAATTAACTAGCAATGGAAAAGATAGATGGCGCTAGCATATCCCCCCCGGCTCTAAAGGGTTGCCTTAAAAAAAAATTGAACTTAGCTATGTTGGATGTACTACTGCATAACCCATCTATAGGCTTAGACAGCGATATGATATTAAAATTAATCTAAATTAACTTCAGCTAAACAATTATAACGAAAACTACAAACTAAATACTTAAACTAAGAGGTGGATCTAACTTCAGGCTAGATCTCACTGAGTTGGAACCGGACAGAGACGTACAATAGGGCGCACGTAGCTCCCCTTCGCGGTTTTCACGGTAACAACGCGGGTTGTACCGTCTTTGGAAGTATGCAGTTTCTCTACAATGGCTAAGGGCCATTAAAGCGGCGGAGCATTATCATGTATTATGACGACCAGCGTACCCTCCTGTATAGGGGATGCAGGACTATTCCACTTGGATCTAGCCTGAAGCTGGTGGAGATGTTCCGCATGCCAGCGCCGCCAGAACGACTGCACGAGTTTATCTAGCAGAGTATGTCTCTGGAGCAAGCTTGATGAGTCTGCTTCAGGAGCCGGAAATGACGATAATGGCACTGTGTTCAGAAAATGTGCAGGGCTTAACGCGGATGGTTCTGCAGGGTGACTACTCAATGCCGTGAGCGGACGCGAGTTGATCAGCGCCTCGACTTGTGCAAGGACAGTTAAAAGCTCTTCGTAAGAGAGGATCTGTTGACCTATAACTTTGAAGGGATGCGTTTTAATTACTTTGACCATGCTTTCCCAACATCCACCGAAATGTGGTGATGCTGGCGGAATAAACTTCCAGTCAATATGATTTATGGAAAGTTCTTCCTGAAGACGAGTACGATATTCTTCCCAGAGAAACTTACAAAGGTCGCGTAAATAAGAGCTTGCGCCCACGAAACAAGTGCCGTTATCCGTATACAAACACTGTATAGGGCCGCGCCGTGAAAGAAATCGTTTAAGGGCTGCCAGGAATGACACCGTGCTTAAATCTGTCGCAACTTCAATATGCGTAGCGCGCGTCGTTAAGCATGTAAAAATACATAGCCAAGCTTTACGGCTCTTAACACCTCGACCACGCACTGGCGTATACTGCAGTGGTCCTGCGTAATCACAACCGGTATGTGTAAACGCTTTATCAACCTGATTGACGCGCTGGCTAGGAAGATCTGCCATGGGAGGGAAAATCGGACACGAACGAAATTTGAAACAGACGTTACATTTATATATTCTGTGACGAATTATTCGTCGAGCAGCTAAAGCCCAATATTTATGCCTAAGTAAGGACATAAGCAAATCTGGACCAGCATGGAGATGCTTCTTGTGATAAAAATCAACAAGAAGGTCAACAACATGATCATGACGCAGTAGAATGCAAATCCTTGCATTCTACCGCGTCATGATCATCAAATTCGGATGAACCTTATAACTACAAGCATCCGCTTGTAGTTATAAGGTTCATCCGAATTTGACAGACGACCACCAACGCGTATGACGCCGTGCTCATCGAGAAACGGCTTGAGCCTAAGAATAGCGGGAGAACAAGGTACATTATTTTTCAAATTTTGAATGTCGTTACTAAAATGAATGTACAGCTCGTAGTAGCTTATATTCTGCAAATTCAAGTTCAGTACTTGAAACAAAAGTCCCATTAAGTAGAAGAAACCTAAGAAACCTACAGACATAAACGATGGCGCGGAGTAACTTAGACCCCGATGACATGCGTAGTGCGAGTGCATAGATCGGAGATTCGGCAACCTCAACAATCACGGGATAAGAAACAGACTTCCGTTCGGGTACATCCTCGTCCTCTGCACTGTGGTCAAAGGGTTGCATGCGCCACTCTGACGGATCATGGGAAATCCAAGAAGGTCCACGATGCCACAATGGATGATGCAGAAGATTAAGTGGAGTAAGACCACGAGATAGGCAATCAGCGGGGTTCTCAATACCCGCGACGTGATTGAAACAAGTAGCAGGAACAAGGAGAAAAATATTAATATTGTGGACTGTATAAGGATGGCTGATGATCGCCTAGAATAGGAAAAAGGAGTGGGTTCATGGGAGGAATAGGAGGCGGAGGTATGGGAGCACACCTTACCTTGTAAGTCAGTCTTCTTCTTTACAAAATGGCAGCCTCCTGGTGTCTTCGAGAATCCTGAAGCTGCACTGATCACTCCACTACACCCGCGGGTGGTTTAGTTCTCGTTTATAGTATAAAATAGCGGTAAAATATTGCGGTGCTGCACGTATTCGGCACGGCGCGGGGTGGCGTAGGGACGCAACCGATCAGAGTGACGATTGATCCTTGACTCCGTCGTAGCGTTGTTGAATTCTGCGACCAATTAGAGCGAGGCGTGCCTTTGGGAGGGAATGGGATAGAAAAGGACAAAAGATCGCTCGTCCCGACACTGCGGTATGCAAAGGAATTTATTAGCTAGGTGTTGACATAATTAACTAGCAATGGAAAAGATAGATGGCGCTACCACTTTTTAACCGACGCGCGGCGTATCAAACTCAAAACAGTCAAAACCTCCATTCGATATCTACGCTAGAGCTAGGTCTCAGTGGTAGTCAGACAACCATACGCTAACATAAAATACAGCAAAGGTCGCAATTAAATCCTTCAGTGCTACCCACATTTTTGTCTTTTTCTTCTTCAAGCTATCAAAAAGAAGGTTATTCACGAGATCATGCCATGGGAAACACGACATCGTAAAAGTCAAACGGTTCCACAACTTAGTGTCTCGTGCAGGAATCGAACCCTCAACACTCGGTACGATATGATGGCGACATCACCACAACGATTATGACATTTCCAAGGTTAAACGCGTAGCAGTATTCTGCTAACCAAGAATGTTTTACAACTATCGTAACTAAATAAAATTTGCAGTACCAAAAAAATAGTCTGACAAAATAAGCTCACCACGGTTGCAGTTGAAAGCTCAGCTGATTCACCAACACAGCGGTGTTAGCAGTCGCCTTCGCTCGCACCTTGTGGGCACACTTCATTCCACAGATCTATCCAAGGAAACGGCACGGTAGATAGCCAGGTCGAAGCTCCTCCCTTCAAGGCCCGGCTTAATACGAACATAAGCGGGGCGCAATGCGGGTCTACAGTTGTCACCCAAGCACGTGCAGCCACATCTTGTTACTCAGGATCGAAGTCCGGTAAACAAAGGCCATGCGACGATGTAGTCGGTATTCTCATGGCTTGCATCAGCGTCAGAAAATTGCGATTTTGTATTTCCTACAGGCCCAGCTATTTTTCGTTACTAGCGTCTTCATTTTGAACACTTAGGTCAATGTGGTCCTATCCCAATTCTGAGAACGTAGGTAACGTAGGAGAATGTGGGCATTCTTCGTCTCTCAGGTCTTCCTCCATCGTACATTTCAGGCAAATAAGACTCGGTATACACTCAATAGGTTTTAATCAAACTAATTAGTTCACTTCACAAACTAAATATGCACACGTGGCTCAGATGAAAATGGATTACTTTTGGAAACGCGGCGAAGTCAGACGTAGGTAGGCTACACTTGTTTCCTCCACTGTGTCCGTCACCAAAGGGTCCGTTGACAGCTCTACGTTTGCTTATAAAAACATTAAATGACATTGAGAGCTTTCAACTGCCGACCTCAGTGTTGCCAACCATCGTATCCGAATACGCCCAAATCTATTAAGATTTGACGTTCCGTTTTCCAATCTCTGACATAATATATATATACGAGAATTAACGCAAACATGCATTAGGTATTTACATACCTTATTTTGCTTTAAGTTTCGAGACGGTTGCACGTCGCGTGGTCGCAAGCTGACTGGTGTAGCGATGTCACGTCTCCGAGTGCGAGGTAGAGGATTCTATTTCTACCCCCGGGTCGTTGATTTTCGAAGTACCGACGCAAAACACACTAACCGTATCTGTATACTGAACATTCGCCGACTGCGCATTAAAGTGGGGTGTTGTTAGCCAAATCACTGTTTTTTTTTTTTAATCAAATTTTTAGCCAAATCACTGGATTCCACGCCGATGACAATGTGAAGCCCTCTTCCCGAGTGAAATTTTTATGTTTCCTGATTTCGATCGCTTCACGCACAACTCTTGGGTAAAAGTGGCGTTCCGTGGAGAGGCCTTGGGGACGATAAAATTCAATCCAGTGATTGGCGCCCGATTGAAGTAAATGTTACGCAATCGCCGATTTGTTCGTTTGACGTTTTTTTACAGCTGCGATGTTCTCCTTTATACGTTCAGCGATAGTTCGCTTCGTTTGCCCTATGTCAAAGCTTCCGCAGCTGCAGTTGATTTTATAGATACCTGGGGTTTGTAGCGGTAGAACATCCGTTGGTGTGCTTACCATGTTGTATACTTTGGCCCCTGGTGTAAATACGGTCGAAATGGAGTAGTTTTTCAACTTTGACTTTTCTCCTATTTTATCCGTACCACCTCTAATTTAGGGCATGTAGGTCGGTTGTCTATTTACCGCCGGATGTTTTTCTCGCTTGATAGGCCGCGTCATTCGCCGTTGTACCTGGTATCCGTTCTTCCTAAGTACCTCCTGAACATGGTCTAGCTCTAGCTTCAAATGCTCAGGGTCACGGAGGTCGTGTGCTCTGTTTTTAGTGACGTCACAAACGGATTGCAGGTTTCGAGGGTGGTGGTGCGATGTGGCGTGCAGGTATCTATCTATGTATGTAGCCTGCCGGTATACGCAGTGTGTTAAGGACCCATCTGGTCTCACAGTCACTTTGACATCCAAGAATGACAACGATCTGTCAGTTTCCATTTCGTAGGTGAACCTCATTTTCGGATGAATGGAGTTAAGGTGTTGCACATACTGATCTACTTCCTGCTTACCTTCTTTTACGATACTAAAGATGTCTTCCACGTATCTTTTCCAAAGCCTAATGGTCTTAGGTCCAATATTAAGCGCCTTTTCCTCAAAATATTCCATCCAGATATTAGCCAGTATTGGTGCTACTGGACTCCCCATTGTGACATCATCGATCTGGAGGTAATATTGGCATTGTAAGAGGAAGTAGTTGCCATCTAAGCAGTGTTTTAGTAGATCAATATAGTTTTGAGGCATATCACTGTAACTTATTCTGTCCTCGACTCCTCACTCGGCTGACAGTCATAATGAGTACTCGTATATTTATTCAGGTGAATCGAATACATACATTGTTATATAATTTTACTTTAGACACGATTCTGCGATCTTAATATCAAAACATCTCCATATGATAATCGAGCCTCCAAGCAAAAGGGGATACACATCTATTAGTTACCCTGTTCGTATAAACAGGGTGTAACAAGATCCATCACAAATCCGAAGTCTACTTGTTTTGGACATCATGCCAACCAAAAATTATAACTGGAAAACGATTTTTTTTAGTTGACCCAATTTTTAAACCACAATCACCGCAATTAAAAGTACGCGCGTGCACTGCTCGAAATACCTTCTTATCCATGGGGTCATAGGACATCTATAGAACATATTATTAACGGGGTAAATGCATCGATTTTGTACCTAATTAGAAAAATCCTATATTGACTTTGAGCCTCAATATCTCCTGAACCAGTGATTTCCCAGGTATGGTGCTAAAGTAAAAAATGTTTGTAGTGCTTAGTACAATATGGGATTTCAGTTTTCGTTAAGGGTCTTTTTACATCCTGTATATATGGATAAGAGTTACTCCGAATCAGGCGTATTCGGAGAAACTCTTATTAAAAAAATACTGGATATATTTCTCATATTTGATCAAAACAAATTCGGCGTACTTTTTCTCTTTAACTTTTAAAATTTTATTGACGGGTACAAGGAAGAAGGCATTAAGAGATTAAATGGCGCACCAAAATAATATTTAATCATTTCTAATTGGGTTTAAAGGAAACGTAACAAAAAAGGGATCTGAATCAATTGTCAACATTCAATTGAGACAAAATTCACATGGGACTTCATTTTGTCTATAAATAAAAGTAATCGTTCATATCATTGATTACGGGAAGCAGCTTATTATTATAATTATAATTTATACACGTGAATTAACGCTAACATGCATTAGGTATTTACATACCTTATTTTGCTTGACGTTTCGAGGTTTCTGACTGGTGTAGACCACGGGACGTGCTCTCGAAACGTCAAGCAAAATAAGGTATGTAAATACCTAATGCATGTTCGAGTTAATTCCCGTATATATATATATATATATATTCTTAAACATGCAACGCGAGTGTTTAAAAGTTTCTAGCTGATTATTATGACGTAATTACCTTCTTTTCACACATGGATGTGTTAATCAGCGCTGAGTGTCGTGGGTTCGATCTCATACAGACAACACTGTGTAAGCTACAAATAATTATTTCAAGTCTACGTGTTCATTATGTCCGCTAGTGGTACCCAAATCCTCCGTGATACAGGATTAATTCTGAGCGTTGTCACAGGATTAATTCTAAGCGTTGTCTTTATAATTTATATAGAAAAGAGCTGTCGGCGGCAGTGACAGTCGATATCATAAAAATCCACAGCGCGCACCACTGAGTTTTGGAAGTTATGTGCTTATTACATTTTAATTATTGATTACCCACAGAGCAAGTGTCATGAAGATCTTTGATAGTCGTTACGGGGATTCAGTTGCTCTGAATAAAACTGACACTGTTTTTTTTCTTATACCTATATAAAACTGCCTCCGTGGTCCAGTGGATAGCGTATGCGAATGCTGATCGGAGGTCTCGGTCGGGCAAAAATGTTACTGGATTTTTCCGTATTCTCAGTAGCAGCACGGAGTCTAATAATGTGCCCGATAACGGCAATAGGCTTGCCCCCTATTACGTGGGACCTAAAAATTCATGGTGAAATGTGGGTGTAATATTACACCTCTCCCTCCCCTTTCAGGGATACAGGCGTGAGTCTATAAAAAAATATTTAAATACTCATTCATGTATCACACAAGAAATTCTCGCAACAAGCTTTTATATACAAGAAACTTAAACTGTTCTCTGTTATCAGTTCAAATAAATTTGAATTAGGCTTGCTACTCGCATTGAAATAAATTAACAACGAAGTGTTGAGATGTTATGTCTAGTCTCAATAAGATCAGGTTTTTTTTTACAAGCTCTGGATAATATATTAGGAATAATGTCAATTCGCACTAGGCGTATATCGTCTTTTTTCTACTTATGTATCATACTTAAATAAACTTAATTACAAAACCAATTTGATTTTCGTGATTACCAAATGTATGCTCATGATATGCTTGAACACGGTTAAATTACAAAACGATATTTTGTAGCAATGTGACCCATTACTATTCAAAATGATAAGTAGTATTAATGCATAGTCTATGTACCTGGTATTAACGCATATTCCCAAACTATTACGGATAATCCCCGTATAATCTCTTATTGTATCAAAAATGCGAATTCCATGAGTATTGTTAAATGCATGTAGGGCCATAATTACATTAGTTAAGGCTTGTCGATTTACCGTTCAAAACCCTTCGCCTGCAATCTGTATTTTCAATAGATAATAATTATAACTATAACAGTGTGATTGTTTATTTCATGAAAACGTAAAAAACTATCGTCTGTGTGCCCTACGGGTTTTGTAATGCGATTTGCCTTTCCAAAAACGTATGGTGTAAATGAGGCTTAACTTTGCGTGGTTGTAGAATGGTACTTTATTGGCCCATACAATTTTAGCCTCCAATCTCAATCACATTGAGCTTGAAATTGCTAAAATTTATGTTTGGCTGCACAGCCCGATTGGTGTTTTCCATTCGTTGCCAACACCGAATTTATTTAAATATGAACTGCGAAGTGAGCCTTTGCCGTACTCCTGAATATTTAATTGCCATTATACGAGTGGCTTCTAAAATCCTGGTGATTTTGTGGCTTTTAATTTTATATCATGGCCGCATTTTCAGCTTCCGCATAAGTTAATATGCACTAAAGAAGAACCCTAATATTATAGTACGAGATCCCGCGACAAATTAGTGCACTCATCGAGTTTTTGCTTAAAACCATTTTTTTTTGTATAATTTTGATTAGGAGAATATGTATCTACTAGGTTGCCTATTAAAATTTGGCCGCTAGTATTTTTAATTAAATTATTGTTAATTGATTTTTGGCAGATAATTTTGTTCACTCGTTATATAAGTAAAATATCGTCTACATCACGGCAATATACAGGGTGTAAAAAGACCCTTAACAAAAACTGAAATCCCATGTTGTACCAATCACTACGATTTTTTTTTTACTTCGGCACCATGCCTGGGAAATTACAGGTTCAGAAGATATTGTGGCTCAAAGTTAGTATGGAAGTATTCTAATTAGGTAAAAAATCGATGCATTAACCCCGCCAATATGTTCTTTACATGTCCTATGACCCCATGGATAGGTGGGTATGTCGAGCATTGCACGTGCGCGCTTTTAATTGTAGTTTAAAAAATGTGAAAACTTAAAAAAAAAGTTGTTTCCCAGGTATTATTTTTGATTAGTATGACTTGGCATGATGTCCACAACGAGTAGACTTCGGCTTGGTGATGGGTCTTGTGACACCCTGTATATAAATGTTACGAGCTGGGTTTCGGTGATAAATTAAACTCCTATGCCACTAAAACTACACTTTATTTTACAAACAAAACCACTTAATTACACACTAATAAAAACTCTATTTCACACCACTAAACACTTCCAACTTTTCTTGATCGTAGGCTGATCTTGATCGCTCCGCAATATATATTCAATTGTACTGAACTGTCGATTCGCCCGTCCGCGCTGTATTTATACCGGCCGGATAACAAACTAGTCATTTTTAGTCTTCCCGAGAATGTTCTCGTAACAGTCGAAACATAATCGATACTTCGAGAAAACAAACAGTAACGCCATCTAGTAGAGAGTAGATGAAATACCTTTAAACTACCGATATATCCATTCTCTTCTAGTTTGCTCATTCATCGATAGCTGGCGTTATTTTCAAATATCGCCATTCGTAACACTGCCTCTCTCTTAGACGTGTTCGTCTCGAACATCGTTGGACCCATAGTAACGAGCCAACCGGTCCACATGAACTATCTTCGGTGCACCTCGCGACCCCTTCTGGATTCGATAGGTGACGTCGTTCAGATGGGACGGGCCATATCGCATATTTACTAGGAGTAAATATGCGATATGGCCCGTCCCATCTGGCATGTAACTTAGGTGATTTACCTTTGCTTCGTACTGGGTTATGAAGCCATACCAATGACCCCTCATCGAAGCCTTTGTTGTTCGCCTTCCAGTCGTAGCGAGTCTTCATCTTTTCAGACATCTGTTGTACTGACTCCCTGATGGTCACGTAATCCGTTATATTACGTGGAGATTCTGGCGGAATGCCGGTGATTAAGTCTGCTGGTAAACGGAGTTCTCTTCCAAAATTGGCAAAAGCTGGTGTTATTCCTGTGGTTTCGTGGACCGCACTGCGATATGACAGGAGAGATGGTTGGATGCGCTTGTCCCAATCTCTTTGTTTGCTCTCCATGACCTTCGCCTGGTACCTCCCCAGTGATTGGTTAAATCGTTCAACCATGCCATCTGATTGCGGATGATAAGACGTGGTTCTGGTTTTATGTGCACCCATCATGCGACAAGTCTCCTTGAACACCTCAGATACGAAGTTCCGGCCTTGATCGCTGTGGATTTCCAAGGGCACCCCGAACTGACAAAAGACTTCATGCACCAACTTATCGGCCACTGTGGTAGCTTCTTGATTTGGGTTTGCAAACACTTCAGGCCACTTCGTGAAGTAATCCATCACAACCAAGAATTATTAAAATTAAAATATTTGTTTCCGTCCTGGCTCTCAGGAAACGGCCCAGCGACATCCAACGCTATGCGGTCCCATGGGGCTCCCACATTGTACAGTTACAAATCGTAAAAAGTTACCTTATTTTTCATCAATATTATTTATTTTGTTGTAATTTTTAAATTTGTCTGTGTTTTAAAAAGGAAGACCTATCTTTTGGAGTATTTATTGCCTCTATCACTCGCTAGTGGTTGGCTAGTTGACTAGCATTTGACGCATGCGCAATGCCTTAAAAGTGTCGCAGAGCTGTCAATCGTTTTCCTCGTCTGACAAATGATGTTACGCGTAGGGGGAAGTCCCCCAGTGGCGAACACCTAAGGTTTTTAGGAAATAAAATAAAACTATTTGAAATATAACTTTAATTATGAATTTGTGGACTCAACAAATTATGTAATCTAAATCTATCAACAAAAATACGATTTCTACATAAATCTAATCAGGAACTTCAATTAATTTTCGATAAAGAAAAAATTTATTATAAAAACTGACACATAGTACCGGACACACAATTAGTTTACAGTCTACTGCTGGACATCTGCAAAAAATCGCCCATTGATCGCAAATAAATGTATACGTCTCCACATTCAGGAACTTCTGCACAAATTTCAAGAGCGCACCCTCGGCATCTGGAGCACTGTAACCAGTCTTCATCATGATTCGTCGTGACACGTGTTTTTCTGTGTTGAATATTTGAGATAGTGACATCTTTTTGTTAGCTTACCTCCACTTTTCCCTTAAGCTTTCATAAGTTTTTTTCTACACTTTTCATTTATTGCTCTTTTTGTACTTGATGCCCATTTCTTTCCTTTTTCCCTGAGATTACATGATTTTTGTCTCTTCAGCTGCAATTCTATACGACGGTGACGATGTTTAAATTTCACTTATTTCACTTCTCACACATTCTATTTGCCAAGTTGCTAATCTTTTCATCGTAAAAGCAGGTAATTTTAACAATTTTAGAATATTCTGAACAACCGCTGAACAAAAACTAGTCGACGTATGAAGACGTCGACTGCTGGTTCCAGGTTTGTTGTTAAGACTTTGATCACTAGACAGGTTTTCATGGCAGAGTGTGTGTTGTATACTTTCATTATTTAATACCTTCAAATAGCATATAATTTCTATAACTCTATGTATTAATACATAGAAGTAAAACCATTCGTAAACTGTCCGGTGTTACGGGACATCTTAGTGTCCGGAATATAGTGTGCCATCGGGATTCGTAAAATCTACCATATTTTATGAATCCCGATGGCACACTATATTTAGTGACATATTAAAATAATTCGTAACTATTTAACCTTATATATAATAATTGCATAAGTGTAACGTGACGCAATGCTTTGCCGCCATAAACAGCGAAATGCTGCTACCACTGTGCCCAGTGGAAGCCCAGGTAAGTCTTTTGTATGTATATCTTACTCTAACACTAAAAAGAATTCATAAGTCAAAGTAAATATATTGGATATAACTGCTGTTTTTATGCGGTTTCTATGTATATTCCTTATTCTTAGGAGCTGTCTAACAAATGATGTTACGCGTATAACTTTCTTTCACTCTACTTTAACCATTTACAATCTTCAACAGCCGGCAATAAGGATTGCCGGCTGTTGAAGATTGTTATATATGGTTGCCTAATTAAATCCGGCCGCAAATAAGGATTTGCGGCCGGATTTAATTAGGCAACCATATATAATAATAAATAGAAAAATTGCTTTCATTTGATATATAAATCATCAATAAACGTTATGAACGTATAAATGTATCGAAATCATACCTGGTTACACCTGGCTGCGAGGAGGTGCGGCCAGGTGAACAATGGAAACCGTGATTTTTCAGAATCTTTATTATATCTTATATTGCCGTGATATAGGCGATATTTTACTTATAAAACGAGTAAACGAAATTGTCTTCCAAAAATCATTAACAATAATTTAATTAAAAATACTTGCGGCCAAATTTAAATAGGCAACCTAGTAGATATGTCATAAATATACTTTTTTTTTTGTTCACTACGGTGGGAAACTCTCCTTATGAGTCATCTCGACTCCGCCAACCCAGCCATTAGAACGGCTGGGCTTGGGACTGGCAGAGGAGGTATGTGGAGGCTCTCCCCTAAAGGCGTTCGGGGCATACCCACTAAAACCCACCGCGGTGTCCCTACGGGTCCCGTATGTTGGCGGGGTCACACGATTCGCGATTAGCATACTTTCTCGCGACCCCGCCCGGGATTGGCCCGCCGTTTGTGTTGGCGGGCCCCGTCTACATATGATCTCGCAATCATCCATCAAACTTCTTGCATCCATCAAACTTCTCGCATCCATCACCTTACAAAGCTACTTGGGAGGCGGCGAGGACACGCGCCGCCTCCCGCCTTTTGGCGGACAGGGAGCAGCCCCAGCGCTCACCGTCCGCAGGCACTAAATTTAGGGTGGTCGGAGGACGTCTCTTGTTCGACGTCCCCGACGCCCGGACCTACGGTTGGGGAGAGGGCGATGTATTTCCCTCTCCCGCTATCTCATAAATATACTAAAAAAATTGGTTTTAAGCAAAACCTCGATGAGTGCACTAATTTTGTCGCGGGATCTTAGACCATTATATAATTTTATTTATTTATATTCAATGTTGATCTTTACATGACCATGACCAGAACAATTTTCACATACCTAGTAATGGTTTCTATAGTGGTTCAACACAACTCACTTACTAAGCGAACCTATGAATTTACCCCGTAAGCATCGTAGCCTTCGCCTTGGACCCCGAGGTCCGCTTTGTAGTCTAACTAGGTTTGACAAAAGCTTTACAGGAAAAGCTAATGTTCTCTTATTGAAATTGCACGTATGGCGCAAGCAAGGTACCTATATATCCCTCCGATAACCTGGTAACACCAAACAATGGCTTTCTGTTTCCATAGCGCGGTACAATGAAGACTAGCGGTAAGCAAAGGCTGTACACTCGGAACCACTCTAGCCTAATATGCTGAGTACAGCAAAGGTTTACGTGTGTACAGTAGGGATTTACAAAAAGACAAGAGCGCCGGGCCATTACTACAGGCAAGATACAACGTTATAAATAAAAATGTTATATTTTTATTGCCAGACACGATGAACTTTGGCAGTTATTTGTTATCACTTATGACAGTGAAAATCTAAAATATATTAACACGAATAAAAAAATTTGGATACATTAATCTTTCTAGTTCGTCAGACGACATTCGGTCGATTAAAAGCTAATATTCTAGGTAGACTTGAATAGTGGACCAGACTCAACAACGAAGGCATAATTAGTAAATAGAGAGAGATTAGATATTATAGAAATTAAACAAATAGTTCTTATGATTCAGTAACTAACCTCACAGTCTAGCCGTATAATATTATTATATTTAAGTATTTATAGTTATGCTGTGCAATCAGATTCTTAATAATATACATATACTGAATCATTAATGTTCCTCAAAAGCTTTAAAAAATTATTTATACATAAACACAAACATGATCCCAACACAGATATAAACATCCCAAACGAAATGTATTTCATAAATTCCATTATGAAGGTATGTTTGTATCTCGCTCACAGAGTTGTCTCTATATCTATAAGACAGTTTCGCCGGTCAATCCGTCGGTCGACCATATCTGTCCACATTTTTATCTTGATCTTATTTGAACGCACCGCTACCAAGCTTTTATAGCTTCTCTGGGATATTTCCTCGAGATTGCGAACGAAAACGGAAAAATACAATGTTGTAACAAATATAACGTTCTGCTCTTAGATACTTCTATTGTTTTGACGTCAGACTTAAAAGGATTCTTGTATTTCAAATTAAGATAAAATAATGGCGGCTAAAATACTAATTTGTTAATTTTCTTTTGATGCCTTCTAAGTTGCCGCCGTACGTAGGGTAAGTTATAAAATTGGTATGATATATTTCAAGCTTGAGTAATAAATAAGTCAACCAACGTAAATATGTTGGGTGCACTAAAACAGGTCACCTGAAATTCCCACGGGACCTGGAAGAAATAGTTAAATTAATAAAAAAGCGCGCCTAGCTGCGGGCACCCTCTAATCAGATATAAATCATTCAGCGGTAACTTCAGTACATGCGTGGGAAAAGATTTAAGCGATAAATTTCGTGATATAACTTTGTGGAAGTTGCGTTCTTAATATGTCTCTGCCTACCCTTACGGGACAGAGGTGTGAATAGGGATATGTTTGTATGTATAGTACAAGTAGCGTTGTCAATCAATGTGTATGGGCGTCCTATCGTCTGCTGGGCTTTCATAAACATTAGTATTCCACAGAAACCACCGAGCCAGAAGCAGTAATCCTAATGAATTCTAGATTCATTAATAAACGTAGTAGTGGAGTGCGGTCAGGCCTGTGTTTAATTTCCGCTCAGCTATTTGTGTACAAGTTGCGGCTAGTCGTAAAGTGCGGGTCGGAATCACGGCCGATGAGTTTGAGATGCCCAAGTCACAGGATGTTTGCGGACTAGCTTTACTTTACGGGTAATTAATTACAGATATTTGTTTTAGCTTCTCAGTTTTAGTTTGGGCTAAAGAAAGTATCGCAATAAGTGGGGAAGTGGTTGAAGTTTGCTTTATACTTAACTAAACTAGATTCGATGTAATTTCAGTAGCAGTGCAACTGGCAGCTGCGCCGCGTAACTCTGCTTAGTCTGTTTTAGGTTCGATCTCCACATGTGACAACACGTCGTGTGACATCTTTGCATATTTATATTTTCTGCAGTTAATTTTTTTTTATGTTAATAGGCGGCAAACGAGCAGACGGATCGCCTGATGGTAAGCAATTACCGCCGCCCATGGACACAAGCAACACCATAGGAGTCACAAGTGCGTTGCCGCCCCTTGGGGTTGGGCAAAGGGATAGGATGAGAAGAGGAATGAGGGAGAAGTCAAAAAAAAAAATCAAAATCATTTATTCATCTAGGTCACAATGTGACGCTTATGAACGTCAATTTTAAAATTAAATTACTTAATGCTTCTACATTTACATTTACTGCCTCGTTCGCAAAGCAATAGGTAGAGCCACGAGAAAGAACGGGCAATAAAACTCGAGGCCACTCTTTTAAATCGCCAATATTATGGTACATATTTTCATTTTTGTAAGGAGCTGCAACTGTTACACATTGTACTAAAATACTTGTAGATAGTAATCAGTTACAGACATAATACTTAAGCAATTAATGTAGTTACTAAATGATGTGTTTTAGTTAGCCTTCCAAGGCGAATATTGTGTAACAGGAGCATCCACTTACAACTTATAATGTATACAACTCGTGACCATGTTCAGAACTATGGTGGAAATGTATGTTATGCATGTTGTCGGAATAGGGGATAGGGCCTCCGGCACTCTCACTCACTGGATGAAACGCAACAGTTTAGGTCGATTTTCTGTGAGGGGTAGTACTTCCCCGGTCGAACCGACCCATTCATGCTAAAATAAGCAAGGCCCTACTACCTTGAATAGTAATATATTAAAGTAATTTAAATAGAGTTTATTCTTATAACGGGCATGGTATTTTAAAAGCAAGGATGATTATGTTTAGTTAACATTCTATTTAAGACATAAAATAGTCCATGCCATAACCCGTCCGACGATAGTCGGTTTATTACATACAGCGTTGATGATAATGATGAAGAATTGTTTGTAATAATTTCGATATATTCTACAGCATCATATTCTAGCATCGAAACAGAAAAAAAATCTTATAAATAATTATCATCGTTTTAGATATTTTAAGATTCCGAAATAGATTGAATCAAAATAATTAAATCTACTCTGGATTCTACCGCCAGAAGGTTTCGAGTTCTGAAGGAGCGAACTTTATTACAGATGCAAATACGTATTTTTCAATGAAAAGAAATTCTTCAACTCCTATGCTGCTAAGTAGCTCTCTACTTAGCAGCATAGGAATTGAATACATTTAAGTTAAAAAGTCATTTGAATTTGTATTGTGTAAGTTGTGAAACTCAATAGAGAAGGAAGCTCGTTGCCCGCTAAGTTTTATCATCGTCGTCGTAGCTTGTTTTCCATTGTTTTATTTAAGCTTTAAAATTAGGTTCTTCACAAAACGAGACGCTTTAGTGCTTGAGAAGTTTATTTATTAAATAAACATTTTGTAGAAGCGGAAAGAAGGTTTCCATTTTACAACATTGAAATACAGACTTTAATTTTAACCGTTAAGTCTTCAGTACCTGATGACTCTTCACAAATATAAGCGCCATCTTACGTAATGCCAAATACTTACAATATTCCATTTTTCCGTAATGCTTATATTAGTATATAGTATGCTTACCATATTACAAGCCCGTCCGCCTTTATCAAAATCGAAATCTTTGAGCCTTAAACATGGATTCAATATAAATTTTCTGCTGTAGCAAATTCTGTTCTCCTTTATCCTGTAATATTGTTCGACGCGACAAAACTGAACATGTGACACGAAGGATTACTACGGAGTTAATCTTTTAAAGCAAACGTTCAGTGTCGGTAAACACTTAAACTTTGTTCGTAATATTATGATCAACTTTATCCGGCACGTAAAGTTCAGTATGATAATGGGGATGGAAATTTTTGACTCTCTTGGCTATTTCATGTGTCCCGGTCATCGTATGTTTAAATATTATATTTGTTCATATATTTTTGACGAAATTTTCCATCTCAAAACAATCGGACGATCGTTATGCCACGTCTTCAGAAGTAATATATCTCTCATCATTTGTTTTTATATTCTCTGCTAATGATTCAGTTCTATTAATTACGCGGGAAGAATATTATATATGTTGCCAGACTTATGGAGGAAAAACAAAGCACGTGGCAGAAACGTGGATAGCTTGGTTGGCATAGCGACTAAATAATTTGTTGGGTTCCCCGGGTCTTGTTTCCTGGTTGACATTTTCTTTATTTAATTAACCTTGCCATTGTTCAAGAGATACACATTTAGGATACCAGTCAAGAGATATATTTGAGAAATACATTAGAGGTACTTACTACCCTTCTTTTTGACCCGAACGCGACATATGGCGTTCATGGCAGCGCGGGAGAAGTTTGGCGTGACGAAGTGCTGGACCAGGGAGGGCTCGGTATTCGTCCTTGGCGCGGATGGTCATCGGCATCGGGTGCTGTGCTTGGGCGACCTCAACAAGATTAAAGTCGCAGACCCAGAGAAACCTGCGGGGAAGGCTGCTGCGAAAACCAAGCGGACCGCGGCTTCAAAAAAATAGGTTTCTTGTTTGTTTGTTTTTGTGAGTGGGTGAATTTGTATTATTTTTCTCCCTTCTTCATAACTTGATAATTTACTTCCACAATATTTTTCACTTTGAAGTTTGACGTAGGTACCTATCCTAATATCATATGTCAGTTATGTCATTTGCATGACGTACATGTACTGCCGATTTGAATCATTGGTATTTTATCTTCAAGCTATGATTTTTTTTTTATAATTATGTTAACAGCATATTCACCTGTTTCAAATCTCATTACGCATTTTAATTTAATTTATTTTTTCCTTTTTTATTCTTTGTTTCTCTTCTCTATAAAGCTGTGTGGTGTTATTTACATTTACAATAGTTGTTCGCGACAGACATTAAAACTATGACAGTGAATAGTGTATTCGAAACCGCGAGTGAAAATCGTTAAAATCAGTGTTATCTAATCGTGCGGTACACCGGGTTCGGTTCCCGGACGTGTCAAAACGTTATAAAATAGCTAAAATAGTGTAAATGGTTAGATTGCTAATATATAACAACTATGTAATACATGAACATTAGTCTTAAACTTGTGCTAACCGTAGGGACCTTAGATATCGAATCATAAATAGCCTTATCAGTAGTGACAGATAAGAGTTAATGCTTCATAAAACAGCTGTTTGTTTACATATTCGTATTATAGTTTTATAAGTGTTTTTTAGCTTCATATAGACTTGAAATCATGTCTAGATACCTTTTTATTGCTAGTTATTACCTTATATAGTTAAAATAAGCATAATAACAAACATTCGTATGTTTATTATAAAATTTGTTTACTTACGATAGTATTTACTTAAGAAATTCTGTAAAATTTTTATGCTTCAAAGTTATCATGTCATATGCTCGAATTGAATAAAGATATTTTCATGGTGTTTGTTTTAATAGATGCCCCATATAGTTGCACACAACGGCCTACCTAAATTATATATATAAATTTAGTATACGATAGTTTTTCAATAGAAAATATAGTGGGCGGGCCCTTGTGTGGCAGCATTTTTTGGGAGTTTTTATGGAATAACTTAGTGACGCTAATAGTTAGGTTTAGGTATTGTATACCAATAGATAGAACTTAATGAGACCTATCTAACGATGTATAGAACATGTATGTATGCATAATAGGATCTAAACATACGTAACATTTGTACTGTTTTGTAAATAAAAATAAAGGAAAGATTCCCTGTGCACGTGTTCGGTGCGATGGTCGTCGATAAGGTAAAGTTTCGAGGTACTTAAGCGACCACCAATTCGGGCAGTTGTTGCCGTCTCAACCACCATCTTGTAACCATCAAGCACCGCACACCTGAACAGCATCGCTCTCAACGTATGAAGATGTTTCATTTCTGAAGCCCTTACACATCGAAGCCATACAGTCCACACACATAGAAGAACACGCATCGTCGTAGGCACACGTCAGCAGCACACTACCAGCGCACTGTAGCGGACTAGCAAAGGTTCGATTCCTGGCATCCGTTACATTTGTTGGTCGCTTCGAGCCGGATTGAAGAATGCCTACGACGCGTTCAAGAGGTCGTGCTCCCGAGGTCGCCGGGGGAGCGGCCGGCGCCGGGCCTAGTTCCAGTACCCCTGCCCGCGCCGCCGCTGCCCGCAACCCAGCCGCCGCGGTCGTCCGTCACGACGGGCCACCGCGATCGCCGTCGACAACAGTCGGGAGCGACGCGCCGCCGCCGGCCCCCCCCGGCCCCGCGGGGAGGGACGAACGAAACATCACTCAAGATGCAAGGGAGCGAGCAGAGGTGCAGTCGAAAAATGAAGATGGCAAGGAAAGGACGTTGCAACCATCCGATAGATCGAGCGTTTGTACAGCGCAACATAGTATAATAGAAAATAGAGATAGAAAGAAGCCAACGAGGGAACGCGACCAACGCTCAGCAGCTACGGGACGCTCCAATAGAAATGTGATGTTGGCTCGAGAAGAAGTTTTGAAGATAAAACTACAGTTAGCACAGTTAGCACTACAGAAGGCTGAAGAGGAGGCGGACTCCGATGACTACGACGAGGATGGACAGTCAAAGCAAGATTACATACGTTCGTGGTTGGAAGAGGCTCCGGAACCCCAGCCCGGCCCTGAAGATATAGATATAGTGGTATCGGCGCCCACTAAGAAGAGGGACGTCGACGGGGCACAGAAGATAGATATAGAAGATGGACCGCCCTCACAGAAGATGGACGTTCATCAACAGGGAGGTGATTCGCTGAAGCCGTTCATCACGGATCTCACCTCCGCGATCGCCGCGCTCGCCGACAGGAAGCCACCGGACACATCGATAGTTGCACCACACCCGGCGGTTTCGAAAGTCATCATGACGCTACCGACGTTCGGCGGCGCGCACACCGAGTGGCTGTCGTTCAAGGCGATATACGACACCACCAAGAAATTCTTCAACGACGTGGAGAATACAGCGAGACTGAGAAGAAGTCTCAAGGGAAGAGCGTTAGAAACAGTTAGCTCTGAACTGATTGGGCATGCGCGACCAGATGAGATCATGAAGGAGTTGGAGCTGCAGTTCGGACGACCAGACTCGATCGCACAGGCAGAGACGGACAAGCTGAGGACCCTGCCACGCTGTAGCGAAGCACCTAAGGACATATGCGCGTTCGCGAGCAAGATTAGAAGCGGCGTCGTCACACTTCGTGCGTTGAAAAAGGAACACTACCTCATCAATGCGGAGCTAGTGCGCGTGTTGACCGAGAAGCTACCGAACTCGCTACGTGTGCAGTGGTACAAGACGTATACCGAGAAGTGCCAGTCGAAGCCGGACCTCAGCCGATTCAGTGACTTCGTGACAGAGTACGCGCGTTACTGTAGCGCGTTCGCGCCGGCTGAGAACATCACCGATGGGCCGCCAAGCAGACGCACCGTGCAGAGGACGTACACGGCGACGGCGACGGAGAAGCGAACGCATACGGACACGTCTAACGCGAAGTGCAGGATATGTGAACGCGAAGGACACTACTCGTCGGCCTGCAGCACGTTTCGTAACGCCAACGCAGAGAAGAGATGGCAGCTAGCTAAGCAGCATGGATTGTGTTTTCGCTGCTTACGCATACGCCGAATAGAACACTCGTGCAAGCCCAAGAGGTGCGGTGTAGAGGGATGTCGCGCTACACACAACCAGTTGCTTCACTACGATAGAGGAGCCCATAGGACCGAAGACGTGAACATAGAAAAGCAAGAAACGGTCGCCAGTTCGTGCATACGTGCAAAGGCTCAAGCATACTTAAAGATAGTGCCCGTGCAGATAGTCGGACCGGCGGGAGAGGCGTCTACGTTCGCCCTACTCGACGACGGAAGCACCGTATCGCTCATAGACGAAGACATAGCCAAGGAAGTCGGCGCGGAAGGGAGCCTGGACCCGTTTACGATCCGTGCCATAGGCGATACGTCGATCGACATGCCAACGTCGCGACGCGTAGACATACAAATACGAGGAGCCGGCGCCGACAGCAAACAAGTGCCTTTGTGTGCGCGCACCGTAGCCAGCCTACACCTGTCGCCGCAGAAGATCGCCGAAGAGGACCTGATAGACTGCAAACACCTCGAAGGCATCAAGAAGAAGCTGGTGTATGACATAGGCGTGCCAAAGGTGCTAATAGGTCAAGACAACTGGCACCTGCTCATAGCGAACGCAGTACGAAGAGGACCCAACGATCAACCGGTGGCATCGCTTACATCGCTGGGATGGGTGCTGCACGGCGCGCGCTCACGCACCTTGGGAAACACCGTACACTTCGTCAACGGTCTCTCCGCTATAGATGAAAACATAGAAGCGCAACTGAAAGAATATTTCGCACTGGAATCGCTCATAGTGAACCCACGTCGACCGAACTCGGACCCCGAGAAGCGGGCTACAGATATGTTAGAAAAACATACGAAACAATTAGAAGATAGACATATAGAGACGGCTCTTCTGTGGAAACAAGAAGACATCGTCATGCCAGATACTTACGAGAACGCGGCAAGGAGGCTCGCACACATAGAGAAAAAATTAGATAGAAACATAGAGTTGAAAACAAGATATACAGAACAGATGAACTCGCTGATAGAAAAGGGATACGCAGAAGAAGCTCCCATGAATAGTACGCCAGGGAAGACTTGGTACTTGCCTCACTTCGATGTACACAACCCCATGAAGCCTGAGAAGATTCGTATAGTTCACGACGCCGCCGCGAAGACCAGAGGTATGTCACTCAACGATTACCTACTCACGGGACCGGACTTGCTACAATCGTTGCCGGGGGTGTTGATGAGGTTCCGTCGACACCGCGTCGCCGTCTCAGCTGATATAACAGAGATGTTTATGCAGGTGAGAGTACGCCCAGAAGACCGAGACGCGCTGCGCTACCTGTGGAGAGGTGACCGGCGGGAGGGACCGCCCCAGGAATACCGTATGAAGTCCATTATCTTCGGCGCGGCAAGCTCACCGTGTACAGCTATATTCGCGAAGAATTGGAACGCTCGCAAGCACGCAGAAGAGTACCCGGAAGCAGCAGAAGCCATCATAGATAATCATTACATGGATGACTATCTGGACAGCTTCAGGAACGAACAGGAAGCGACGAGTATAGCGTCACGGGTGCGAGACATACACAGACAAGCGCACTTTCACCTCACGAAATGGGTGTCGAACTCTAGAAACGTCATCGAAGCAATAGAACCAAGTCAACATCGCCAGGAGACAGTCGGCCTCGCCAGCAAGGGGCAAGAAGAGAAAATTCTCGGCTTGATGTGGAAAACGAGCGCGGACGAGCTGAGCTTCAACCTTACACTCGCACGGCTTCCAGACGGACTCATCGGCACCGAAGCGCCTACGAAACGGGAAGCGTTGAAAATAGTTATGTCGCTATACGACCCACTCGGCCTCGCATCGCCCGTGACTGTTCGAGCCAAACAGATACTACAGGAAGCCTGGCGACTCGGTACAAATTGGGACGAGAAGTTTGACGAAAGCCTCAGAGAGCAATGGGCATCGTGGATACAGCATTTAGAACAGTTGAAGTCGATACGCATCCCGCGGTGTTATCCCGGGTACAGTGACGCCTGTACACTCCAAGTACATGTCTTTACGGACGCCAGTGAAGTGGCCTACGCAACAGCGGTGTACTGGCGAGCGACTACACCAGATGGGCGTGTGCACGTGACGCTCGTTATGGCGAAGGCGAGAGTGGCACCGCTTAAGGTGGTGTCAATCCCGAGACTCGAACTGCAAGCCGCCGTCATGGGTACGCGAGTCGCTCAAGCGGTAATAGAAGAACATCACGTCAAACCCGAGGCCGTCGTGTACTGGACGGACAGCAAGACCGTACTAACGTGGATAAGAAAAGGAGCACGGGCGTACAAACCATTCGTCGCGCACCGCCTAGCCGCCATAGAAGAGCATAGTAAAGTTGAAGATTGGCGCTGGGTACCTACGAAGTTGAACGCGGCGGATGCGGCTACACGCGACGTGCCAAACAGCTTTAACTCCGAACACGAGTGGTACACCGGACCGTCGTTCCTGTACGAAGACCCGTCACTATGGCCCGTAGAGAAGCACATCGCCCCTGACGCGACAGGCGAAGAGCGCACACTGACAGCTGTAGAGAAACGTCAAACACATAGAATTATAGAAGCCGTACCGGACCCGTATAGATTTTCCAAATGGGAGAGGCTCTTACGAGCGACAGCAAGAGTTCTACAATTTATAGCATTATGTAAGAAAACCGCAGAGAAGGTTCTCTATAAAAGAACGCAGAAAAATAGACAGAAGGATCCAGATTGGCGTCACGTGACGAAGACGAAGCACAACATCAAGTCGGGCAGAGCGGCACCTCGTCCAGCCGCCGACTCCCGAAACTTCGTGCTTCTCTCCGCAGAACACGCCCGCGGCGCCGAGGACCTTCTTGTGAAGGCGGTACAAGAGGACTCCTTCGGCGCCGACCTTCGGGAGCTGCGGCGCGGAGGAGGTGTCGCCAGAGACAGCCGCCTGTATTCGTTACCCGTGGAGATGAACAACGGAATTATCACTCTACGCAGTCGTATAATAGCTACAGAAGAAATCTCCGAACAAACAAAGAGACCGCCGATCTTAGACGGCGATCATCGTATTACACAGCTATACATAGATTGGACGCATAGAAAATTACATCACAGCGGTACAGAGTTGGTAATCAATGAAATACGCCAACACTATTGGATTCTTCGTCTGCGGCCGACTACAAAGAAAATAGTACATAGATGTCTACCATGCCGCATTAGAAAAACGCAGCCGCCTGAGCCAGCCACAGGGGACCATCCAAAGACGCGCCTTGCTCACCACCAGAGGCCCTTCACCTACACGGGTCTCGATTATTTCGGGCCGCTCTCCGTAACCGTCGGTAGACAGCGTCACAAACGTTATGTGGCACTGTTTACATGTCTCACTTCCAGGGCAGTACATCTGGAGGTCGCCGCCAGCCTGAGCGCCGACTACGCAATCTTGGCGCTGCGCAGGTTCGCAGCGCGCCGAGGTTGCCCCGCAGAGATCTACTCGGACAACGGCACCAACATGCACGGTGCCGACCGAGAGATGAGAGACGCCGTCGCCGAGGAAGCGAGTCGCCGTGGCATCATATGGCGCTTCATCACCCCCTCAGCGCCATTCATGGGGGGCGCATGGGAGCGCCTCGTCAGGTGCGTGAAGACCGCCCTCTATACGGTCCTTCATGAGCGCCATCCGCACGAAGAAGTCCTAGCTACACTACTGTGTGAGGTCGAGTACACAGTAAACAGTCGACCCCTCACACACGTCTCCGTCAACGCAGCAGACAGCGAGGCCATCACCCCGAACCACATCCTGTTCGGTGGTTCTGCTCGCCTCCCTCCGCTGGGCGAGTTCAGCGAGGCTGACCTCAACAGCAGCAAGCACTGGCGGCGCGCCCAAATCCTCGCCGACATGTTCTGGCGCCGTTGGGTGCGCGAGTACCTACCCGAGCTGCAACACCGGCGGGAGCCCCATGGGTCTGGGCTCAACCTCGAGGTCGGCGACCCCGTCCTGATCGCCGACGGCCAACTCCCGCGCAATACCTGGCCGCGCGGTCGAGTTGTGGCTGTCTACCCGGGCGCCGACGGCGCCATACGCACTGTCGAGGTGCGCACAGCAGCAGGCGTCCTCAAACGGCCGGCTAAGAAGCTGGTCCCCCTGCCCAAGTGACGAGGTGTCGCTCACCGGGTGCTCTGCAGCACCGCCACACGACGGGTCACGCGCGTTGCTGCACGGCGGGAGAGATGTTCGCGACAGACATTAAAACTATGACAGTGAATAGTGTATTCGAAACCGCGAGTGAAAATCGTTAAAATCAGTGTTATCTAATCGTGCGGTACACCGGGTTCGGTTCCCGGACGTGTCAAAACGTTATAAAATAGCTAAAATAGTGTAAATGGTTAGATTGCTAATATATAACAACTATGTAATACATGAACATTAGTCTTAAACTTGTGCTAACCGTAGGGACCTTAGATATCGAATCATAAATAGCCTTATCAGTAGTGACAGATAAGAGTTAATGCTTCATAAAACAGCTGTTTGTTTACATATTCGTATTATAGTTTTATAAGTGTTTTTTAGCTTCATATAGACTTGAAATCATGTCTAGATACCTTTTTATTGCTAGTTATTACCTTATATAGTTAAAATAAGCATAATAACAAACATTCGTATGTTTATTATAAAATTTGTTTACTTACGATAGTATTTACTTAAGAAATTCTGTAAAATTTTTATGCTTCAAAGTTATCATGTCATATGCTCGAATTGAATAAAGATATTTTCATGGTGTTTGTTTTAATAGATGCCCCATATAGTTGCACACAACGGCCTACCTAAATTATATATATAAATTTAGTATACGATAGTTTTTCAATAGAAAATATAGTGGGCGGGCCCTTGTGTGGCAGCATTTTTTGGGAGTTTTTATGGAATAACTTAGTGACGCTAATAGTTAGGTTTAGGTATTGTATACCAATAGATAGAACTTAATGAGACCTATCTAACGATGTATAGAACATGTATGTATGCATAATAGGATCTAAACATACGTAACATTTGTACTGTTTTGTAAATAAAAATAAAGGAAAGATTCCCTGTGCACGTGTTCGGTGCGATGGTCGTCGATAAGGTAAAGTTTCGAGGTACTTAAGCGACCACCAATTCGGGCAGTTGTTGCCGTCTCAACCACCATCTTGTAACCATCAAGCACCGCACACCTGAACAGCATCGCTCTCAACGTATGAAGATGTTTCATTTCTGAAGCCCTTACACATCGAAGCCATACAGTCCACACACATAGAAGAACACGCATCGTCGTAGGCACACGTCAGCAGCACACTACCAGCGCACTGTAGCGGACTAGCAAAGGTTCGATTCCTGGCATCCGTTACAATAGTCTTCTTGTAACACGCAACTGGCGGGTGGACATTTGACTTTACACCACTTTACAATATATTTTTATTTAAGTATTCTATATAATATATATAACTTTTTATTATATCGATATATTTAATTATTTTTATATATTATTAATAAATTATTATTTTATATAGTCGACATATTATGTTAGATGCAAATAGTGACGATGACAGCTTTTTAACTGCTAGTAGTCTCAATGATAGTTTTACCAGTTTGCCTTCACTTGCAGAGATTCTTCAGTCTCAGTTCTCTGATGTCGCGGGGAACTTTAATGTAGTCCATATAAATGCCCAAAGTATTCCAGCTCATTTCCCTGATATGCTGGCAACCTTTGACTGTAGGAACATTCATGCTATTCTCGTTTCAGAGTCATGGCTCAAACCATGTCTCCCATCAACTTCATATTCTCTTCAGGGGTACCACCTAATAAGAAATGATCGTGCGGTTGGTGGGGGTGGCGGTGTTGCTATTTACCTACGTGCTCAAATTCCGTACCGTATTGTTAGCATCTCGCCGCAACCTCCACCCTCGAATGCCGGCGAGCATCTATTCTTAGAAGTGGAATTAAATCGTGCTAAAGTTCTTCTAGGTGTTTATTATTCCCCTTCGTTACGTATAAATTTTTTTCCTTCTTTTGAACACATCCTAGAAACTTTGGTACCTTCTTACAGTCACACAATTATAATGGGTGATTTTAACACCTGCCTTTTAAAGCAGGATAATCGTTCCACCACATTTAGGCGTATTTTAAATTCCAGCAATTTATCTATTCTTCCTCTTCATGCTACACATCATTTCCCAAACTCTGTACTTTCTCTTCTTGACCTCATTTTCGTTTCTTCCCCTACTTTTGTATCCAAGCATGGTCAGTGCTCTGCAGACACTTTTTCTTACCATGATTTAATCTATCTTTCATATAAAATACGCCCACCAAAGGCAAAACCGAGAATTATTATGCAACGCAACTTCGGTGGGATGGATAGTGTAAAGCTCTGCGCAGATGCCCGTAGCATAGATTGGTCTCCCTTGTATTCATCAGACTGTGTAGATAACAAAGTCAAAATGTTTACAGATAAGTTAATTCAGCTGTACGATGTGCATGCACCAATCCGTGCCATCAAATTAAAACACCTACCTGCACCTTGGCTTACTGACGAAATCAAAATTCTTATGTCAAAGAAAGCGGCTGCCAAGGCGAAGTACAAATGTCGTCCAAACCCTGTAAATTTGGAAAAATACATACGTGCCAGAAATCTCTGCAATAAGGTGTGTAGGAAAGCACAACGCCAGCATATTCACAACTCGGTTGAATGCGGAGATCCAGTTAAAATTTGGAAATTTCTTAGAACACTGGGAGTTGGTAAGTCGCGCAATGACGCAATCCCCAAAGATATAAATATAGATTCGCTTAACGCACATTTCACTGCTTCGTCCAACTTTGATGGGACAAGAAAAACAAACACGTTACAAGATCTTTCACGTATCCCAACTCCCAGCTACTCACCTTTTGTTTTCGAGCAATTTTCCGGTTGTGATGTTAAAAAGAGCATAATCTCAATATCATCCAATGCTGTTGGTAATGACTGTATCAGTCGAAATATGATCCTACCTATCCTAGATGAAATCCTCTCTGTCCTTTGTCATATCCTGAACTACTCAATTACCAGCGGTGTCTTTCCATCCGCGTGGAAAGATGCACAAGTTGTGCCGATCCCTAAAAAATCCAAACCCTGTTCCTTTACCGACTTCCGTCCTATATCCATACTTCCATTCCTCTCCAAAGTCCTTGAGCGTCTTGTACATACACAACTCTGTACTTTCCTTTCCAAGAATGCTCTCCTGAATCCATTCCAATCCGGTTTTCGTCCTGGTTATAGTACTACTACAGCATTGGTTCATATCACTGATGAGATAAGGCTAGGCATGGATGGCGGAAAACTCACGCTTTTGTCCCTACTTGATTTTAGCAACGCATTTAACACCGTGGATTTCCACATCCTGCTCGCCATACTCCGCTCTATTAACATATCTCCAATGGTAATTGACTGGTTTCATAGTTATCTGTATGGACGCCGACAGCGTATACGCGTTGATGAGTCGTACTCGTCATGGTGTAACACAACTGTCGGTGTACCACAGGGTGGCGTGCTATCTCCATTACTATTCGCAATTTTCATAAATTCTATCTCTAAGCACTTACTTTCGTCCTACCACCTTTACGCAGATGATTTACAGATATACTCACAGGCACCACTAGAAGCGATTTCAGAGGCGTTTTCTAATATAAACTTTGACCTTGCACAAATTTGTACGTGGAGTAAAAATTATGGCCTTAAAGTGAACCCATCCAAAACACAAATTATTCTGATTGGCAGTTCCAGAATGATATCCAAGGTCAACTGGTCACAGTTGCCTGAGATTCAGTTCAACGGCAAAATATTAAGTATCTCAGATAACGTAAAAAACCTGGGGATTTATCTAGATAAAACTTTATCTTGGGGATGTCAAATACAGGAGACAAGTCGAAGGCCTCAGCTGGGTCGTTGCGTAGGCTGCGGAACTTTCTTCCCACAACCACCAAGATTGCGCTTGCACAATCCTTGCTTCTCCCAATACTCGATTATGCCGATGTCAGCTATCTTGATCTTAATGAGGACCAACTTGACAAACTTGAGCGTCTCCAAAACTTCTGTATTAGATTCATTTTTGGTTTACGCAAATATGATCATGTATCTGAATTTCGATCCAGACTCAAGTGGCTCCCAATTCGTCTTCGCTGGAATACTCATATTCTTACGCAACTGTATAATGCGCTGTTCAATCCTAATAGCCCCATGTATCTCAAAGAACGTTTTAAGTTCCTTCATGACACACATTCAAGGACCTTGAGGTCGTCAGTGGATCTGAGACTGCAGATGCCAACACATTCCACAAACTTCTACGATAAATCCTTTGCCGTTCAGGTTAACCGTTTGTGGAATGCGCTGCCAATTGAGATTAAGCAAGCAAAATCACTCAACATATTTAAAGACGCACTAAAGAAGCCCTACCTGTCATTTTAATCGAAATTCTCTCGATGTATTAATTTATTTATTGGTTCTGTACTTTGCATTGATATCATTATAATATGGATATGTATGTATGTATAGCTATGTATTATATGTATAGTTTGTATGTATAATTTTATATGTTTTATAAGTATAGGTTGTATGTATATTAAGTATTAGGTATTTGTATGTATAGTACACATGTATGTATATTCTATTTAATAACTATTAGTGTCCGTATATATCTGATCACTACACCATCAAATTTGTCTTTTTCAGTCTGTCCATCCTAAGGTTGCCTGGAAGAGATCGACCTTTGCAATAAGGCCGCCTTTGTACATTTAATATTTGTATACCAATTACCTACATTTTAAGCTATTGTACCAACTGTATTTGCACAATAAAGATTTATCTATCTATCTTCTTTAAAAATTAATTAATGACGTCACCAGGTGTGTAATAGTGATTGATGGCTTTCTCTCTGTATAGACTGCTAATGGGCGATGTTGATCAAACCAGTGTATTTCGATGTCCTTTGTCCGCAAAGTAGCCGGCCAATCACATTCACTTTTCAATATATAGAAGGTACTGTTTAAAATTATGGTTCATATCTTGCTAATTATGTTGTTCCAACCAACAAATTGGTATAGTTTTATTTTAACACTAGATGATGTTCGCAGCTACGCGCGTACATTTCTTTTTATTTAATTATTCTGCCCGGCCCTTTTGAATTTCAGGAAATCCCTTCTTAGTGCACACCTAAGTTTTCAAGGAACATACTTACATACATATGCCAAAGGAGACCGACCACAATGTATGGGACTTTGGCCTGGGCGTGAACAATTTAATATTGGAATTACAATACTAATTTTCAATAGCCTATACTAAGTAGAAAACATTATTCTTTGAAGTTTAGTACCAAGTCAGTTGAATAATAAAATAAAACACATTGTAAAAATAAATATTTATTTTCATTATTCACCATCACCTTCATATGTTATCAATAGTTTCTTGTGAAGGGTTTGCGATTTGTGGCATACGGGATATGTTTAATGCCACAATCCAACAAGAATGACATAGTACTGGCTATGAGACTCGATCCGTTGACAAACCAAAATAAATAATTGTAATGCATGTATTTATAATACCAATTTAATATTTGGATTAATTAAATTAATTATTGGAGTACGTTGCTGAAATGCCAAATACATACCACTTCCCCCCCGTGGGATCTCCACCTTGTCGTGGTGTCGTGGCTTAGTAACCGTGGATTTGATTTTCTCTCACGGCGAAGCTAAGCGGGATCCCGGGAGGGGGCGCTCCACGTGGGCTTGCGTGGGGCCTGCGTAGGATGCGTCCAAGGGTGCGGGTGCGGGGGTCGGTTCTGTCTGTCCCTCGCAGTCGGGTGTGGTCGCGGGAGGAGAGGCGTGTCGGTGTCGCGTTGCCGCGCGCCCTATCTCCCGCGACCAAATGGGGGCGCACCATCGTTGCGTCGCGGTGGGGCCGCAGAGGAAGAGGAGATGCGGTGTTGCGTTGCCGTCCTCCCTATCCTCTGCGGCCGCCGGGTGTTTTGGCGGTGGAGCCCAACACCTTCATCTGCCGCCAAGGGGGTTTCGTTCGGGGCCCGCCTGACCATCTGGCGGGCCAATACCCGTCGGGGGGTAGCGAGGAATGCTTCGGTGAAACCCTACCCTCCGACACATGGGTACATGAGGAGCACGGGTTGGTTTTTAGTCAGTAAGAGTCTGACAGTCCCCTTCGTCCTGCCCCCCCCCAGGGCGAAGGGACTCTATGAGGATTTTCCATCCCGACACCAAAAAAAATAATAAAAAATACATACCACTTGCGGTGCAATCCATTGAATTACTTGTCGTACTTCCACGAGATTGAGAATATGTCTTCTCTGCTGTATACCTAATATTGGTACTACAATTGACGCAATGCATTGATTCATGATCATGAAGCGCGATTGGGTAATCCATGTCCAAGCGCAAGTAATCGCTCAAAGCAGGTACTGGGTCCACAGGCAAGCCATGATGGTCGTGAGGAGATTCCGTGTTCCAGCGCAAGTTATCGTATGAAGCGGGTACTTGGTACGTAGGAAAGCATGAGGAGAATATTCGGAGTCCATTTTAGAAAGCACAAGTAGAAAAAGAACAGCTAACACAAAATCAAATCCACGAAGCGAATGACGAAAACAGAATTGACAAGTTAGTCAAGTGTTGCTAGAGTATGAAAATAAATACGCAACATACTTTACCATTTTGATATTATTAAAAATAATATAATTATTTTACGTTAATTATGACTGTCGTCTGAAAAATATATAAAATAAAAAATTATAAAAAAAATATCTACGTACCTTCAGGTTTCGGTAATCACTTTAAAATGTGATTTTAAAGTGATTACCGAATTGATTGTTAAACACTTTTTAACGATATTTTTCCACCGATTATTTACAAGGCAACACAAACATACCATTCAAAAGTCCATTGAAGTACCTACACGTTTATAATCAAATTAAATTATTTTAGAATCCATTATTATTATGTGTTTATTTCATACTACTGGATAGCGATCAATATTTATAATATTTTAAAACAAAAACTTTTAGTAATTTACTTTTTTTTAAGACGATTGTTCACGTTTAAGCCAACTTTGGCCGTTCTCCTTTCAGCTACTTGCGCAGAATCGTTTTGGCTGTGCGTTTTCTGTCAAACATTCAGTAACGCAAGAATTTTAAATAATATGCAGTTATTATTCGGCTAGCGTAGAGTTTTCAATAGAATTATTCTGAAGGCTTTTTGTAACATGCAAATATATACTGCTGTGTTATTATACGGTAGTACATTATATGATATTTGCACATATTTTTATGAACACTTACAGAGTTTAGTCACGTATCACGGAACTTATACGCCGCCGACTCAAATGTGACCGAAATCTGTAAATGTTTGAGAGGAAGATGGCAGTTTCATGTAAGCATTACATCTGATTTCATTTATTTTTCAGTTATTTTGCAAAATTGGTAATAAGTGCCTATGACTGTAATCATTAATTGACTTTAGACTTCCTTATGTAATAACATGCAGTAAAATATTATAGTAACGCTTTGTCAATTGTATGGCATGTACATATATTAGAGCACTACCGTGCTTCGTAGGGCATTCTTGTAAGTACATATTGGAGGCCTTCGAGCGGTCTCTGAACTCTGCGCGCATTCATAAGGAGAAAAGCTGAATATTTACTATACTCAATTATTTGCGGTAGCGTTAATAGCGAGACTTAGCTTGCCGTTCGTAACAGATCGGCAAAGCTAAGCAACGCTTGCACAGGTCACCACTTGGAGGGGTGACCGTGTGTGGCATTTACATCTGAGCGCTACCGTGCTTTGGAGGGCACGTAAAGCTGTCGGTCCCGGTTCTTGTCTAAGGATAAGGATCGTTAGGCCATGCCGGAGGCCTTCAGGCGGTCTGAAAACTCCGACACCAGAGTTGGCCACACACTCACACGTAAAACAAAAAAAAACAATTTGCTAACAGCGCTTACGATCTCAAAACAGTAGAATACACGGAATATTAATCTCTTTAAATATGAAGGTATTGGTGGTGTGCCAAACATAGACACACCATTAGATACGCTCGATATACTTGGAACTGAACGTCTTAAACGTCAATTATAACAGGTACGGCGCAACATATTACCGCACCTCAAGATAAGGCTACATACGGCTTAGTCCAGTTTGGCAGGTTGCATCATAGTGCGGTACAATTTAGTTTGGAGCGGTACCGCTCGAAATGGCATGATTAAAGAGCAATATATCCAGCGTTGATCACATATCTCAAGAAACGATTTTAAAATTTCGCGATTTGTATACATCATTCAATTTGCGACCATGATCATTGTAAGCCGGTTGAAACGTAGGAGAATAAGAGAGGTATTTATACATTTAAATATTGGTACCTTTAAATAGCGGTGCCAAGTCATACTACGCGAAAATAATACCTGGGAAACGAAATTTATTTTTAAGCTTAAAAAAATAGGCACATTTTATAAGCCACGATGTATAGCGCGCGAAATGCATCGTGCCTACACCGGCCGTATCTACCTACAGCGTGAACGTCGGCTGGTACCTAAGCGTATTTTTCTGCGTGTACAGGGTCGTTTCAGCAAACGCGCTTACACGCGCGCTACATTACAACCTTCCAAAAACCGAACTAGCGTAAATGGGCATATTTCGGAATGTTCGCTAGAAATGGTAGTGATATCGTGTCAGTGTCAACATAGACTCTGACGGCTCAAGCTTATACGAGTTTAGAAGCGCATCAACGTTCGTTCGTGTTGCGCGTGTGCCAAAAAGGCACGCCTATACACGCCTACATGCACTTCCAAAAACGAGCTTAACGCGCGTATAAAACTCTAATCTGAAACCGCCCTAACGGCGGCAGTTTATGATCACGTGGTCGCGCGGCCGAGGGTAATGCCCTCCAGCTGATTGATAGTCGCGCATACACTGCGTGGAGGGAACTTTAAAGCTTTTTTCTAGGGAAATATTCAAAATTTTGTTTATGTTTATTTGGTAGAAAGTTTACATTTATCATTCAAAACACGATTTTGGAATAATTAGAAAAAAAATGTCGTCACTTTGAGCCTCAATATCTCATGAACCAGGAATTTCCCAGGTATGGTGCCGATGTAAAAAATGTTCGTAATGATTGGTACAATGTGGGGTTTCAGTTTCCTTTAAGGGTCATTTTACACCCTGTATAAAATGTACTAATGTTTTGTGTATAGGTATCTGAAATTCTTATACTTAATCGTTATAAAATTTAGTCTCATCAATAAAGATTATTGGAAATGAGACGGAATAATAAAAAAATGCCTAAATAAAAACTCACGGACATAGCTAACTAGCTATGGATAAGTCACATTTATCCTCAGTTTGTCTAATCCAATCTCCGCGTAGCTGTGCTACGAGCGTAGTACGTGCAGAGCTTAAAACGTAGCTACGCATGTTTCACGTATTAAACAATAATAATGTTGCCGACTACTGTTACGCCATTAAGGACGCGTTTACGCTTGTATCAAAAACCACATATTTCCGGTACATTTTACGACAATTTTATATAATAACTAATAAAACTAATGATTACGATAAATTGATTACTTTTTTATCTATAAATCAATTTGAAAATAAATAAAAAATATTTAATTAATATTAATGTAAAATCGATTCGAAACGGCCTCTTAAATCAAAAATAGGCATATACTGCTATTTTTGGGTACAATTTTCTCTCTATTTTTACATTTATTTAGATTTTCAAAGATAGAATAGGGTAGTAAATATAGTCAACTCAAAAACAATTTGATTATTTTTTTTCAAAATATTGTAAATTGACTCAAAAAAAGCAAAAAATCATCTTACATTTTTCTTCTATTTTGCTCGCATACGTGTGTCTTAATATGTGGCAATAAGGTTCGTTTTATTTTGCCACTTTCTTGATTTATATATCCAAATTCTGCAATGAGATCTCAGTCTGCGCTTGAGCGCCGTCGGGAGTGGACTCTATGTCGCTTGTCGCTGCAGCCCGAAGACGAAAGAAGCAATATACGAATACAAAATATTCGCTAAAATCAATTTGATACTTCTCGTATTCTGTGCGAATTACGTACAACTAAATTTCTTTTGTATAAATGGACATTATTACTTTATTTTCTCCGTTATGTTGAGTCAGGATATATTTCGGTATTTAGATATTATTTTGTTTCTTGCGTTGAAATCTGGTAAGATTATCTGGACTGATGGTATACCATCCCGTTCAAGTGTTGCGACTGGAACTCATAAAAGAGTAGACCTAGTTATGCCAGGTTGGGGCTCATTTTATTTGTTTTGGTGAGACCCTATCACTGGTACTAGTGAAGTAACCTTCCAAGGTTATTCGATGAGTCGTGCTGGTACTCATATGTGAGTAGAGCAAGGCATGTCGAGTTTGGGCTCATTTTGTTTGTACATAAGAGACCCTACCACTGCATTTTATGAAGTAACCTTCCAGGGTTATTCAATGACTCTTACTGGTACTCATATGTCAGTACAGCTAGGCATGCCGAGTTTGGGTTCATTTTGTTTGTACATAAGTGACCCTACCACTGGAACTTATGAAGTAACCTTCCAGGGTTATTCGATGACTCTTGCTGGTACTCATATGTGAGTAGAGTTAGGCATGCCGAGTTTGGGCTCATTTTGTTTGTACATAAGAGACCCTACCACTGGAACTTATAAAGTAACCTTCCAGGGTTATTCAATGACTCTTGCTGGTACTCATGTGTGAGTAAAGCTACTCATGCCGAGTTTGGGCTCATTTTGTTTGTACATAAGAGACCCTACCACTGCATTTTATGAAGTAACCTTCCAGGGTTATTCAATGACTCTTACTGGTACTCATATGTCAGTACAGCTAGGCATGCCGAGTTTGGGTTCATTTTGTTTGTACATAAGTGACCCTACCACTGGAACTTATGAAGTAACCTTCCAGGGTTATTCGATGACTCTTGCTGGTACTCATATGTGAGTAGAGCTAGGCATGCCGAGTTTGGGCTCATTTTGTTTGTACATAAGAGACCCTACCACTGGAACTTATGAAGTAACCTTCCAGGGTTATTCAATGACTCTTGCTGGTACTCATGTGTGAGTAGAGCTAGGCATGCCGAGTTTGGGCTCATTTTGTTTGTACATAAGAGACCCTACCACTGGAACTTATGAGGTAACCTTCCAGGGTTATTCAATGACTCTTGCTGGTACTCATGTGTGAGTAGAGCTAGGCATGCCGAGTTTGGGCTCATTTTGTTTGTACATAAGAGACCCTACCACTGCATTTTATGAAGTAACCTTCCAGGGTTATTCAATGACTCTTACTGGTACTCATATGTCAGTACAGCTAGGCATGCTGAGTTTGGGCTCATTTTGTTTGTACATAAGAGACCCTACCACTGGAACTTATGAAGTAACCTTCCAGGGTTATTCAATGACTCTTGCTGGTACTCATGTGTGAGTAAAGCTACTCATGCCGAGTTTGGGCTCATTTTGTTTGTACATAAGAGACCCTACCACTGGAACTTATGAAGTAACCTTCCATGGTCATTCAATGACTCTTGCTGGTACTCATGTGTGAGTAGAGCTAGGCATACCGAGTTTGGGCTCATTTTGTTTGTACATAAGAGACCCTACCACTGGAACTTATGAAGTAACCTTCCAGGGTTATTCAATGACTCTTGCTGGTACTCATGTGTGAGTAGAGCTAGGCATGCCGAGTTTGGGCTCATTTTGTTTGTACATAAGAGACCCTACCACTGGAACTTATGAAGTAACCTTCCAGGGTTATTCAATGACTCTTGCTGGTACTCATGTGTGAGTAGAGCTAGGCATGCCGAGTTTGGGCTCATTTTGTTTGTACATAAGAGACCCTACCACTGGAACTTATGAAGTAACCTTCCATGGTCATTCAATGACTCTTGCTGGTACTCATGTGTGAGTAGAGCTAGGCATACCGAGTTTGGGCTCATTTTGTTTGTACATAAGAGACCCTACCACTGGAACTTATGAAGTAACCTTTCAGGTTTTTCAGGTTTATTCGAAGACTCTTAGTGGTACTCATATGTGAGTAGAGCTAGGTATGTTCCAGTGGTAGGGTCTCTGATGTTCATACAAAATGAGCCCAAACTCGGTATGCCTAGCTCTACTCACATATGAGTACCAGCAAGAGTGATCGAATAACCCTGGAAGGTTACTTCATAAGTTCCAGTGGTAGGGTCTCTTATGTACAAACAAAATGAGCCCAAACTCGGCATGCCTAGCTTTACTTCCATATGAGTACCAGCAAGAGTCATCGAATAACCCTGGAAGGTTACTTCATAAGTTCCAGTGGTAGGGTCACTTATGTACAAACAAAATGAGCCCAAACTCGGCATGCCTAGCTCTACTCACATATGAGAACCAGCAAGAGTCATCGAATAACCCTGGAAGGTTACTTCATAAGTTTCAGTGGTTGGGTCTCTTATGTACAAACAAAATGAGCCCAAACTCGGCATGCCGAGCTCTACTCACATATAAGAACCAGCAATAGTCATCGAATAACCCTGGAAGGTTACTTCATGAGTTTCAGTGGTTGGGTCTCTTATGTACAAACAAAATGAGCCCAAACTCGGCATGCCTAGCTCTACTCACATATAAGAACCAGCAAAAGTCATCGAATAACCCTGGAAGGTTACTTCATAAGTTGCAGTGGTTGGGTCTCTTATGTACAAACAAAATGAGCCCAAACTCGGCATGAGTAGCTTTACTCACACATGAGTACCAGCAAGAGTCATTGAATAACCCTGGAAGGTTACTTCATAAGTTCCAGTGGTAGGGTCTCTTATGTACAAACAAAATGAGCCCAAACTCGGCATGCCTAGCTCTACTCACATAAGAGTACCAGTAAGACTCATCGAATAACCTTGGAAGGTTACTTCACTAGTACCAGTGGTAGGGTCTCACTAAAACAAATAAAATGAGCCCCAACCTGGCATAACTAGGTCTACTCTTTTATGAGTTCCAGTCGCAACACTTGAATGGGATGGTATACCATCAGTCCACATAATCTTACCAGATTTCAACGCAAGAAACAAAATAATATCTAAATATCGAAATATATCCTGAATCAATATAATGGAAAAAATAAAGTAATAATGTCCATTTAGGTATATAAAAATAAGAAACTTATTTGTACGTAATTTGCACAGCCAGGCCTATAGCACATAGATACATATCACAAAAAATTCTAAGTCTCAAAGTTATTTAGTTGAACTACATTTCTGCAAATTACCGTACGTAGTACGTACTGTTGCCGCCGTGTCGCTGTAGTGACGCGATTTTGTACCTACTAATTTTGTAAACGCGTCCTTAAGCCTGGTAATAAATCAGAATTACAATGAATGAATAGAAAAGCGTGACGTGTCAGCAGTCATCGCCCCCGGCCATTCATGACGCGAACCCATAAACCAACGTTTATGGTAAATTTTTCATAGTTGGTGCCGTAAACTCTGGTCATTGTGCTTATATAGCACAGGTGGCTGTCGCGTAATATGTGGGCGTTTCATTTTTATAACTTTACGGACGTGCTTTTGAATTTCATTGATACTGTGTAAAAGCGTTGTTCGACATGACTGTGTATAAATACTTTTTGTATAGGATATCTTTACATCATACATTTTTATTCCAGTTAATCTTTACAAACTAAGATAAAGAGAAGAATAAAAATAAAGTGCAATTCGTTAACTGCACTCTCATTTTATAAAGAGAGCTGCCAAGAAAAGAAGAAAGCAAACGTTTTGAGTTTATAGTTTAAAGAGTAGACAGGGATGTCGTTCAGTATTTATCTAATAAAAATTTGTTGTTATATTGCATTTTACAATGGCGGCACCTCAGCACGTTGCACCGAGACGGATCTAAAAGGATTCTCTCAGTTTGTTGTTATACCAGTTCGTAAGAGTTCCTTAATTGAGATTGCAACTAAGCAAAGAAATAAAAACATCAAGCAAATAGTTACTACAATAGTTCACATCCGATTATTGTATCGCAACAAAGTATTAAGTACGGGCGACAGCGCTCGCAAAACTTTAAATAAATGAGGACAATGCAGTTGGAAGTTTATCGTTCATAAGTATTTTCTGCAGGAAATGAAAATGATATTATAGTTCTTAATATCTTTTTAGGAACAATCTGAATAGGGAATGCTTATTTATCTGTTTTGTAGTGCCATTATGTTAAATGGTATTAGAGACGCGTTATATGTTAATCATAAACAAAATAAGTGATATTTTCACAGAATATTTATTTTGAACTAACTTTAGAATTTTATATAATCTTAATATATAAAATCCTTGCGTTACTGACTGACTGACAGACACGCTACAGCCGAAACTACGCGGCGCAAGAAGCTAAAATTTGGCATGTATGTTCTTTGGGGACCGGAGGCGTGCACTAAGGCGGGATTTCCCGAAATTCCCACGGGATCGAGCAAAACGGGAAATTCGAAAATATGTGCTGCGAAGCCGCTGGCGTCCTCTAGATAAACATATTTGCAAACGTAGAACTCTTTCCTTATACAATACAAATCATTCGATTCGTACCCTCAACTAGAGCATTCATTAGCAAAGAAACCATTTCTAGAATCTATGAACGTCATTTCCTAATATGACTCCCAACCCAACATCAAACCAATTCCACCGGGGAAATTAAACGCCATGTAACTAATTTGTTTATCTGTAACGTTGATGGCTTCTAATGCGAAGCGCTGCATCGCACCCGCTAACGTGAGACCGCAGTACAAATGGTTGCAATAGAGATAAGCGAATATTCAATTCGTGGTATCTGGCGTGTGATATGAGCAGTACGGCCGTGTTCGCTTCGTGTGATTCGAAAACGTTTACCTGCGTTTAACGTTGCTGGTATTGCTATGGCGTCATGAGGAAGTTATTGTGAAGGAATGGTGAGATGCAGGGGGAAGCAATAATGTGTGATTTTGTTTTCTTTTTTGTTGTAGTTTTGTCTATGGCTCACCCCGGAGATTGTAGGCGCAATAAAATTGAACTTTGCTAGAGTTATATTTATAAATATTAATGATAAGCTCATTTGTCGTTAGTTGTTGTAGTAGATGCTGTTCCGGATACAATACACAAAATCTGATACAATTTATCCCCACATATTAATCCGCGGATTACCGTTTCTTTGGCCAGTTATCAAAATAACAAATGGTTTTCTTGGTAGACAGTTAATCTACCAATCAAACCATTGCAGTGACTAGGAATTGTTGTGAAACAATTCTTGCAATCAATATTTTAAAAATGTTCAGAAACGTTAGACAGAATATGAAAATGCATTTAAAAGGTTTAAACTTTAGTAAAAACGATGTGGAAGTGACCCTAAGATTGTATGATATAATCACATTTAGGGTATTGACAAAGTAATGAATTTAACGCGCCAACATAAAGAAGCAAGCAAGCGTGCGTTATCCGACGAGATATGCCTCAACGGCAGAACTTATCACTTTAGTACCTACACAATCACTGATAACAATGTTAAGCATTCATCTCGACTTGAAACATGCTGGCGTACTGCTGTAGCTTCCGCGTTAACACGTCTTTATGAAGATTATGTTCAGTGATGATGATATTATGTTTGATTTTGCCGTATATATGGATTCAGACCTCTACAACATCCGCACGTATATTATTTGATTGAGAACTGCCTATCGACCAACGGCAGACAGATAAACACGCTGACAATTATTGATGTTTTAATTATCAACATTGTTTGATGCTGCGATCTGTTGACTGGAAAACCTTTATTTTATGTGTTTACGTGACTCAGTATTGGCAACACAGTTTAACAGTTTATAGAATATTATGACAGTAGATCTCAAATTCTTTTTATGCATAAAAATCACCATTACTATTTTGCAAAATATATTGTATTCGCAAAGCTGCAGTGCTGTTCTCGGGGCCAAGATATACGGTGTATCCCTAAATTTCTGGTAGTGAAGCGATTTATTCTAATGGTTCTTTGTGGTTTTCGATACTCACCCTGTTTTAGGCTAGGCTGGCCTGATCAAGGACCTATCGACTTAAACTAGGCTCTCGTCTTATGATTATCTCTTAAAAATTATTACTCTTACCAAATCTATGTGTACCAGCTTAAGTTGGCTACAAAACCCCATACGTTTACTTGGATTGCCGAGGCTGTAACAAACTGGAGCTTGTCAGGAAGACAGCATGTTCGTTGAAATTAAACCATGTGGTGAGATAATGGCAGCTAGTAATTGGATGGGTGAGCGTGAGTGGCGGCCTCTCTCTATCTCGTCAAATTGTCGGTTTGCCCCATCAACTGGACCATTACTATTTGTGATATCCGGATTTCCGGATGAACAAAGTTATGTCAGCTTTATTGTCGAACGTTTATGTATATTGAATAAACTTTGTTAATGGCAGTTGGATTAACAGGCTAAAAGCCGGTCCCAATAACTTATCTATCACTAGATTTAGCTACTAGAGGTACAATACGCTTGAAAATAATATATATCTCTGGTAGTTAAATCCATGGATTGATAAAATATTGGGACCAGCCGTTACCGAGCTTTTTGATACTGGATGGCTCAGGTACTACATAATCAAACGGTTTTTAATAGCCCTTGTAGGATTAATGAATGGTAATACCGACCAATATAAGGCAACTATGTGAAGTATATATGAGCAGTGATAGCCGAGTGGAGAGATAGCCGAGTGGAGAGATCGATAGAATGTTACGCAGAGGGTTCAAATCCACGGCACGCACAAATGATTTTTCGAAGTTAAGCGCGTATTAAATTGTTAATTATCACTCGCTTATCGGTGAAGGAAAACATTGAGAGGAAACCTGCATGTCTGAGAGTTCTCCATAATGTTCTCAAAAGACATGTGAAGTCTGCCAACCCGCACTTGGCCAGCGTGGTGGACTATGGCCATACCTTTCTCATAGTGAGAAGAGGCCCGTGACCAGCAGTGTGACTGTATAAAGCGCTGATGATGATGAGGCAAATATTGTGTAGTGGTACGCACTAATGCGCATCTGGGAGTGGGAATGAATGATAGCATGTTCTATGTTACATATTAGAACAGATCCTCGCTCCACAGTTTTGGCACTTTAGTACAACAAGCTAACACAATTTTCTTAAGATATTATTCGATTAATCTAGTCATGTTTGCTAGCTAGCTGTTCATGTTTTGTATTTTGTTACAATGAATACTTTACTAGTTTTGGTACCGAATGTCGTTTGTCGAGATGGTAGGGGCTATAATGCAAACGAACTAGTTTCGCGCGGAAACAGCTGAATTTTTGCTTGACGCACGGACGGATATAATTTTTCATTGTAAAGCAATCGTGTAAATACAATGCGGAAGAAGAAGAAGAGCGATAAGCCGATACTGTTAAAGTAAAAGCACCTGTATATAAACAAGTAAAACCACCCATATGAAGCTTAAAGTTACGTGATGTGGGAGTAAAGGGATTCGTAGTACATTGCTTACCTAAAATTGAAAATGCGCCAGAAATATCATTTCAGATGCACCTTAAGGCCAGTAGCACAATTTTTTGCCCACGGTTAGATATCACACTGTGTATTGGAAAAATACATACCTAACTAATTACGTATATTGTATTTCTTACGTCTAATAGCTTTCTCTCTTTCTAACATATTCGTCTGTACCCGTATTACATAATTAAAGATTATATTTGCTAGCATGCCAGCGCATACAACATTCAGTGGGGTTGATTGTTCCGGCCTAACACTGTTTCTAGTTAATAACCCACTTAAGTGAGAGGAGAAAACGAGCAGGCAAGAGAGAGATTTGCCTGCCCTACTCGATTACGTTCAATGGCATTAAGGTTACTAGTGTTCAGGCAGGCGTAATTAGCTATTATTGTTTTCTATTTGAGAAAAGGTTACACGTTGTATTTATTTAGTGAAGATTCGAACTTACTGCTACGCGGACGGTATTGGGTTCAAAACTATGGTATGCACTACAAACAAAATTCTGTGCGTATTAAATATGTAGGTAAGAATTCTGCACGGTTGGCGTAGTGGTTTAAGCCGTCGCCTCGCCGTTTAACACTGCGCCGAGTGTTGTGGGTTCGATTCATACACGAGACAACACTTTGTGTGATCCATAATTTGTTGTTTCGAGTCTGGGTGTTCATTGTGACGGTTGGTTGTATGTCTGTAAAGTCCCACGTGACACAGGATTTATTCCTAGTGCGGGAGTTTTCTTTTTAAAAGTTAAAAAAATATATTCTGTCACTAACTGACTGATGACAAAGTATTGCCGAAACTACAGAGTGCAAGAAGCTGAAATTTCGCATGTATGTTTCTTGGGGACCGTAAAGGTGCATTAAGGAATTATTTTCCGTAATTACCACGGGATTGGTAAGTCACGGTAACTTAAAAAAAGTGCGGGCAAAGCTGCTGTCATGCTCTAGTTGTTAGTAATCGTGCCTCAGAGTGCACGTTAAACTGTCAGTCCCAGCTGTCCTGAAGATCATTTACTTTCGTTACGGGGAATAACTACCCTTGAATATATTGACACTAGTCGAAGCTATGTAACATTGCTATTCCTTTGGGTTGCGGTGGTCAGTCGCTCTGTGGAAAAGGTTTATAAGTGATGATTCTGCACCAAATGAGGCAGCGTAACCTATGTTTACTTTCCTACTATTATTTCGGCGTTCCTGAAGCTCACCCTGAAATGAAATCTAGCTTTTGCTGCGATAAACGATACCCAAGCGTTCGGAGCCGCGGGCAGCCACTGCAATATGTTTTAAAGCTAATATTATACTAACTTCTTGTAACCAAGACCATAAAGTCATATTTCTATTTACGTTATGACAAACTTTATCAAGCACCACAAATCCAAGCTAACACTCTCTACACAGAGGCAAGCAAGCATACAGCGGTAAGCAAATGCGGTATGCACTTAAGTTTATCTGTTTAATTACTGGTAACACACCAAGTGTCGCGTATAACTACGTCACCAAGGTTCTGAGGAGCTTGCGTTCAGCTAACATGCTATTAGCCAGCAGCCACAAACACTAATGTATTATCAACCTAGTGTCTGCGGTAATTTATACCTGACTGCACGGATTATTAATTATAGTATTTCATTAGAGGTTCCTTGGGTTGCATTGCATGTATTAGACTGAAATTTATATCGAGACGTGCCATGCTGTGGAGTGCAAATTAGATTATCGTAGCGTTTAGAGTGACGTGGCTTGTATGAAGTTCACATAGAGTGTAATGAGAATAAATATCGTCCACGACATTTTTGGCAAGGACGAAAGGTTCGGTATTATGGGGACAGTAGAGACGATAGATATCCAGCGATTTATTTTTAACTGTCACGACACAGTAAAAACAAATATAGTTAATCACTGTTGAAAGTTTTGTAGCACTCTAAGAATGGGTATTTTCTCGTAACTGCGAAAGGTAAATTTTTCTTACAACGCCCGAAACTAGTATTTATTGCTAGATAATAACAGTTTTAAATAGTAGTTTGTGGTTGACATATACATATTAAACCTCGCCAGTTTAGATTGCTTGAATACTTTGAATTGTGAGCACCATCCCATTTAATAAT